>CAWUFW010007401.1:0-600000 GCA_963921515.1 Calotriton arnoldi
TATGTTGCTATGGGACACAAGCACTACTTTGCCACTGATGTGTTTGTTGTTGTGTGACAAGGAATCATCCATGCAGTTTGGCAGTTGCAGCTTTTTCAATGTCAACACTTACATTTTGGTCACTGTGATGATGGGGGTTGGACCCCATTGCCACAATGTTCAAAATGTGCTTCAGCTATGGACCCCACACTTACCTTTTGGTCACTGTGATGATGGGGTTTAGACCCCATTGCCACAATGTTCAAAATGTGCTTCAGCTATGGACCCCACACTTACCTTTTGGTCACTGTGATGATGGGGGTTTAGACCCCATTGCCACAATGTTCAAAATGTGCTTCAGCTATGGACCCCACACTTACCTTTTGGTCACTGTGATGATGGGGGTTTAGACCCCATTGCCACAATGTTCAAAATGTGCTTCAGCTATGGACCCCACACTTACCTTTTGGTCACTGTGATGATGAGGGTTGGACCCCATTGCCACAGTGGTCATGGTCTGCTTGCAGTGTGGGGGCCACACACATTTATGTGTGACTCATGTAATAGGGGGTCACATTGTATGTTCAAAGTCATGTTCAGTGTTGTAGGCATTTGACACAGTCTACACACGCTTGTCATGGTGTTGGGGGGATGTCTTTTGTTGCATTCCTTATGTTGGTGTGTGCTTGTTGTGTCATGCATTAGCCATCCTGTGAGTGGGGGTGTTGTTGGTGGTAGGCATCCTGCCCCCATGGGTAGAGGTGGTAGTAGTGGTAGGCATCTGGCACCCCTGAGTAGGGGTGGTAGTGGTGGTAGGCATCCAGCCCCCCATGGGTAGAGGTGGTAGTAGTGGTAGGCATCCAGCCCCCCATGGGTAGAGGTGGTAGTAGTGGTAGGCATCTGGAACCCATGAGTAGGGGTGGTGGTAGTGGTAGGCATCGAGCCCCCATGGGTAGAGGTGGTAGTAGTGGTAGGCATCTGGCACCCCTGAGTAGGGGTGGTAGTGGTGGTAGGCATCCAGCCCCCATGGGTAGAGGTGGTAGTAGTGGTAGGCATCTGGCACCCCTGAGTAGGGGTGGTAGTGGTGGTAGGCATCCAGCCCCCATGGGTAGAGGTGGTAGTAGTGACAGGCATCCTGCCCCCATGGGTAGAGGTGGTAGTAGTGGTAGGCATCTGGCACCCCTGAGTAGGGGTGGTAGTGGTGGTAGGCATCCAGCCCCCATGGGTAGAGGTGGTAGTAGTGGTAGGCATCCAGCCCCCATGGGTAGAGGTGGTAGTAGTGGTAGGCATCCAGCCCCCCATGGGTAGAGGTGGTAGTAGTGGTAGGCATCCAGCCCCCATGGGTAGAGGTGGTAGTAGTGACAGGCATCCAGCCCCCATGGGTAGAGGTGGTAGTGGTGGTAGGCATCTGGCACCCATGGGTAGAGGTGGTAGTAGTGGTAGGCATCTGGCACCCCTGAGTAGGGGTGGTAGTGGTGGTAGGCATCGAGCCCCCATGGGTAGAGGTGGTAGTAGTGGTAGGCATCTGGCACCCCTGAGTAGGGGTGGTAGTGGTGGTAGGCATCCAGCCCCCATGGGTAGAGGTGGTAGTAGTGACAGGCATCCTGCCCCCCATGGGTAGAGGTGGTAGTAGTGGTAGGCATCTGGCACCCCTGAGTAGGGGTGGTAGTGGTGGTAGGCATCTAGCCCCCATGGGTAGAGGTGGTAGTAGTGGTAGGCATCCAGCCCCCATGGGTAGAGGTGGTAGTAGTGGTAGGCATCTGGCACCCATGGGTAGAGGTGGTAGTAGTGGTAGGCATCTGGCACCCCTGAGTAGGGGTGGTAGTGGTGGTAGGCATCCAGCCCTCCATGGGTAGAGGTGGTAGTAGTGGTAGGCATCCAGCCCCCATGGGTAGAGGTGGTAGTAGTGGTAGGCATCTGGCACCCCTGAGTAGGGGTGGTAGTGGTGGTGGGCATCCAGCCCCCCATGGGTAGAGGTGGTAGTAGTGACAGGCATCCTGCCCCCATGGGTAGAGGTGGTAGTAGTGGTAGGAATCTGGCACCCCTGAGTAGGGGTGGTAGTGGTGGTGGGCATCCAGCCCCCATGGGTAGAGGTGGTAGTAGTGGTAGGCATCCAGCCCCCATGGGTAGAGGTGGTAGTAGTGGTAGGCATCCAGCCCCCATGGTAGAGGTGGTAGTAGTGGTAGGCATCCAGCCCCCCATGGGTAGAGGTGGTAGTAGTGACAGGGATCCAGCCCCCATGGGTAGAGGTGGTAGTAGTGGTAGGCATCCAGCCCCCATGGGTAGAGGTGGTAGTAGTGGTGGGCATCTGGCACCCATGGGTAGAGGTGGTAGTAGTGGTAGGCATCTGGCACCCCTGAGTAGGGGTGGTAGTGGTGGTGAGGCATCCAGCCCCCATGGGTAGAGGTGGTAGTAGTGGTAGGCATCCAGCCCCCATGGGTAGAGGTGGTAGTAGTGGTAGGCATCCAGCCCCCATGGGTAGAGGTGGTAGTAGTGACAGGCATCTGGCACCCCTGAGTAGGGGTGGTAGTAGGCATCCAGCCCCCATGGGTAGAGGTGGTAGTAGTGACAGGCATCCTGCCCCCATGGGTAGAGGTGGTAGTAGTGGTAGGCATCTGGCACCCCCTGAGTAGGGGTGGTAGTGGTGGTAGGCATCCAGCCCCCCATGGGTAGAGGTGGTAGTAGTGGTAGGCATCTGGCACCCCCTGAGTAGGGGTGGTAGTAGTGACAGGCATCTAGCACCCCATGGGAAGGGGTGGTGTTAGTTGTTGGCATCCAGGCCCCTATGTGTATATGTGGCATTGGTGATGGCCATCCCGCCCCTATGGTGCTGCTTTTGCTGGTGTAAGTAATTTCTGCATCCCTCTGTGTGTGTGTGATATGTCGGGTACGTGTAGTTTGTTTTTGTGGTTGGTGTCTGACTTACCTTCTGCGCCGTACGCGTCCGTGCTTGTTCCGGTAATAGATGTAGAATATTGGTAGGATCGGCACGATGGGATTCATGGTTGGTTCGTCTTGTTCGTCTTTCTCTTTGCTTCGCCTCGTCCTCGTCGCTGGCGTGTTCGTCTCGTAGCCGTGGATCGTCTTGTGGCGCGAATCGGAGCTTATGTGCGCCTCTCCCGGATGCTTTGACGTGCCGTGCGTAGCGACGGGTTCGGCGCGTCACGGAAGCGCATCGTACTTGTCCGGCCGGACGGGGCTGCATTTTGGCTTCCGTGCGACTCGATTCTGCGTTTCCGGATCCGCATCGGTCGGAGAACTGGACCTGTATTGGGTGAGTACGACTGGGTCGGGATTTGGGCAGTTGTGCTCATCGTACTTGCTCGTTCGGACGTATGTGCGAATCGGTCGGGAAACAGGCATTCGCCTGGCTTTTTTCCCGGCCGAATGGTATTAGGTGCGCCTCCGACCGGGATCGGAATCGACCCCTCCATCTCCCGTCTCTCAATGATTAAACAGTTTGCAGTGGTGTCCAAGCAGCAATCTGTGAATTCTGTGATGTCGGGATAACCCCTGTCATAGGCGCTCCTCCAACAGCTCCTTGAGGTACTTTATTTGGAACAACATTAATAAAAGCAGTCATTATGTGCATCTCTAATGGCTGTGCTGTCACAACCCTAGTAACAATGCAGGTACAATTACAATTGAAGCATTAACACCTGGAAGCATCACTGTAGGAACTTTCTCATTTTGTGCAGTCACATCATTTGATATAAAAGGTTGTACAATAGGCTGTGACATCAGTAGTGGTCTTTTAATGTGAATCGCATTTGGGTCAACAAGGGCTGTAGCCACTGTCACACCCGATGTAAAAATACCTTATGCATTCAAATTACATACTTTCATCAAAGCTTGCTCGCTAATTCTGCACAATTATTGCAACCAACATTATTTTTCATAAACTTTAAAATCCATGTTATCACTCCCCACTGATTCCAGACGTTTTCCTCACAGACATGTGAGGAAAATTGGTGTATTTACTCAAGGTTTGAGGTGTGCAAGAGCTTCTGTAAGAAAATCTGGGGAGAGCCATGAAAGTCACCCTACCTTGGATTCCCCTATGTGCAGGTTTGCTAGGTTTCCCTAGGTGCCAGCTGAGCTAGGACCCAAAGTCCACAGTTACTCACATTGCAAAAAAAGTGTCAGTTTCATAGGATAAATGTGATGTGTTCATGTTGTGTTTTAGGTTCTTTCATGTCACCGGCACTAGGCCTACCCACACAAGTGAGCAATCATTTCTATTAGGAGACTTCGGGGAATGCTGGGTGGTAGTAAATCTGTGGCACCCTGCAGATTCCAGAAGTTTTCCGCACACAAATGTGAGGAAAATGTATGTTTTTACTCAAAGTTTGAGGTTTGCAAAATCTTGTGGGTACGAAAACCTGGCGAGAGCCATGCAAGTCACCGCACCCTAGATTTCGTCATGTGAAGGTTTCCTACATTTCCCTAGATGGCCACTGAGCTAGGTCCCATAATCCACAGCTAACCATATTGAAAAAAAGGATCAGTTAGTGAAAGTTTAAAAAATAAGTGTTTTTGATAAATGATGGTAAGTTGTACCATTGGGAATATGCGGGACGGTTATCTTGATATGGTGTGTTTTTAAAGGCTCATTTGTGTAAGA
Source organism: Calotriton arnoldi (assembly GCA_963921515.1). Classification (NCBI taxonomy): domain Eukaryota; kingdom Metazoa; phylum Chordata; class Amphibia; order Caudata; family Salamandridae; genus Calotriton; species Calotriton arnoldi. The sequence continues at coordinate 4,604 of CAWUFW010007401.1, forward strand.
GTACATTGAAAAATATGCAAAGTCTGTAATGACCCAGCTTAGAGATCTCCTATTTAGTTGTTTTTCCAACTGAGTCCTAAAAGATAAAAATGAAAATATACATTCTTAGTGGCTTGAGTCTTAATTTATATTGCTCTTTTTTGTTATATTCTCAAGGAAACAATTATTAATGTATTTGATACTGTACTAGTAGACGACGTGTGTAATAATGGATTCTCTTTCCAATACAGGTGATGCTAAATTAAATAAAAACATGTCAAAAATGTTGATCCTGGCAGCATAGATCGAGGTCCGCTGCCCCATGCAAGCCTCCATTTGTGCATTCCTCGGCATTCACAATAAATCACAAAAGGCATCTTGACTTGTATATTGATGAAGGAAGTCTTTCTGTGGCTCATTCCAAGTGGTGTGTTTTGTTGAGACTGCTTAATACATCAGTCTCTAAACAAATCTGAGGTAAGGATGCAAAGCACTGAATGTGTAAAAACAGTTTTCAAGATTGCTTTTTAACCCGACGTTAGCATATGGGTCCCTTGTTTGGTGGTATGTATTTCAATAAAAGCAAATTTGTTGATGCCTGTGGAAGAAAGCGTGTTCATGTTTTGGTAAAGTGTGCCTGTGTGTAATTCATGTTAACTGAGCAAATGTTTCACTAATTTCATATGTTAGCTGGATAGTCGGTTGAACATCTGCTGTCATCCTAATAAATGATACTGTAAACCTTACCTGCATCACAAATAATCAAGTCTTCAGAAGAAATGCCCCATCACATTGCTGTTAAATGGACAATCATATCTTGTTTAGGAGGCAAGCTATCTGCTCTTTCCATCAAACTGACAGCGTTTGACATGCCAATTTGCTGCAGATCTCGTGGCCTTTCTTTATTAACACATCAACAATGACAAGGCCTCTTATCTTCTTTTCAGCTACGGAAACAGTTTAGCATCAGTACTGGCTAAGAAAAACAAAATAAAACCCAACAGTTGAAAATAATTGCTGTTATAATCAGTGGCGGCTGGTGACATTTGAAAGAGGTGAGGCGTAAAATTTGTGGTGGTGTGCACCATGGCGAGCGAGCGTAGCAAGCGAGGCTGAACAATGTAAGGGGGTTCGGGGGGTTCCCCCGAGAAAATTTTGGATAAAGAGTGGACAAATGGTGCATTTTCAAGCAAATTTGAGAAAGCAAGGTTAAGAAAGCAATTGTGAAAGTGCAGTTATTACATTAATAAAGAGATGTCATATAATAACTTAGGTAGCTGCTTATTCAGTATAAGCACAGAGCTTCATAACAGACTTTGAGAAAACAATGCCGAGTTCCTCATAGATTTTTATTTAACAAACAACTAAATAGTCACAAACTAGCAGCATTCTGAACCCAAGGCAATGGTAATGCGCAGAGGGTTAATATGCCTGCTGCAAAGAATGTGTACCATGCAAATCACAAAGTTAATATAATGTAGATATTTCAATGGGTCAGTTACTGCTTTTGTCAGAGAGACCCTTTTGTTACTTGCAGTTTAAAAGTTACAGGCCTAACATAGCTACCATGATATCGTCAGATACCACTATGTTAATCCTGAGCTGTTGTTCTTCATGTGTTTTGCTTGCCCTTTTTCTACAGAGTGATGTCATCCTTGAGGTGTGATATTTTCACACAGCACACATGTGATGTGTGAAAATACCACACAGCACATATTGAAACAGCAGTGATGCTGGTGTTGGGACTATACTGCATTAATGTGCCCCCCAACACTAGTTGCTTAACTGGTCCGCAAATATGGTCAAACATTTCTTTACTTCCAGCAAACTCCACACATTGTTACCTCTAACTGAACTCAGGGACTCGGAGTCTGGTGAAAAAGTGGTGATTAATGGTTAGTAGACACCCGAGTGCATACTCCAGTGAACTCGAGCTGATACATATTTAATATTTAAGGTACGACGCATGCAGCCTATTTGGCTGAGCATAATTTTGCACAAGAGAGAAGGGCTCTCCTGAGGGCACTGTGGGAGTGTGGTACTGGGGGTATCTGTGGAGAAGGGTTTTCTGGAGGAGGGAAGAGCACCAACAAACAATGTCGCCCGCGCGCCATTAGCGCTAAAGCTGGCACTCTGTCCACGACCTATCACCTTTACTTCCTTTTCTGTATCCAGCGAGGACATTTGGTAGCATATACCTGCCTGCATCAGACAGGATCCTGGAGTCCAGGATCTTGTCTCGTGCAGGCAGGTATATCTGCCAATGTCCGCGCTGGATAGATAAGTAAGTAAAGGTGACAGGTCGTGAAACTCAAAGGCGCCTTCAGGTCTGACCAACAGCCTGTCTGGGCGAACAAGCCTCTGTTTTGGTGAGATCTCATCTCCCAGCAGGGAGCAGCACTGGAGGCCAGCAGTGCTTGAGGCGGTCGCGGACTTTGATGTGTTTATTGTAGTTCCCACTTTGGCACAGAGTCATGCTGTGCAGACAGTCACGCCCTCCAAGTCCATCCTGCCACAGAGGGATTATAGCGATTAAAGTGGCGGTAATTGGTTGTGTGTGCAAACATTATTTTAGCCCAAATCCAAGGCAAGATTTTTCTTACATTACATAACACTGAATGCAAGAAAAATCTTGCGGTGGATTTCGGCTAAATAATGTTTACACTACACGTGTTTTGGTATGCAGGATTTCATTAAGCTCCAGAGATAGACACTACTGCAAAAGAGACTCGTAGTGACTTATTTTAGAACAAGTTGCAAAGGAAAGAATATACGCGGTAAATACTAAAAAGCAAAGTTTGCAGATTAGATACACATAAACTAGTAAAAGAACCACTAAAATGGAAATGCGAGTATCTTTCTGACTGCAGATTAGAAATATTTTACTCAAATGCTGACAATGAGTTTGTGAAGAGTACAAATTAATATTTTGGGTAAATCTTAGTACAAGCAAAGTTGCATTTGTTTTTCTTTCACTAACTAATGGAACGTGCATACACACATTTGTACAAGTACAGCCTTGGCGTTCACAGTTAAACTTCCCTAAAAATAAAATATAGGTCATCTCATTCATTCATTTCCTTATTCAGAGTCCCAACCCATAGAACCCACTCCCAGCCAGGGGAACACCTACAATTTCGGTTCCCAAAACACACAATACCACGTCGACAAGGTCAGAAAAACTAGGCCCAAAACACCCCTTCCCCTGCTTCAATTTCATTCAAGTACTGCCTTGCAAACAAAAGTGGAGCTGCCCAGCTAATCGAAGCCCAAAAATAAATGTGCAGACTAGTCTAGTGCAAAAAAACGGTAAACCGCTTTACCGCTCCATGAATCCCACTTCTCCCCCGGCCCCCCACTAAACTTTAACTGCCTTCCTTTATTCAGTTAAATGGTGTTTATAAAACTTTTTTACACAGTAGTTGTTTGAGAACTCTACCCTGAGGCAGACTCCTCACCGCTTCCCACAAGTATTGCTGCATGCCATTTATTTTATCATCAATCTGCTTGTTTGCGCTTTCCAATTATTTATCCAACTTAAATCCTGGAGATAACTGACCGTACTGTTTTGTCAAGTTCACCTTACTAGCTTGTCAAACGCGTCCACATAACCGCTCTCGCAAAACCCTTCAGATAGCATGAAGGAAGTAATTAGTAAAAATCAACAAGACAGGCATTTAATTTAACGGGCCTCACGCCACGTTTATTACATCTAAACAAATACGCCGAACCCAGCTTACTTACATGGTGGAGGCTGCGAGTCACTGTCTGGACTGGAAGGGAAGCTTCAAGATAGGCAACACCAAATCCTTTCCACAGGCTCCTGCAGTGTGCCACATCTTCACAAGGAGGCTGCTTGCTAAAATGGCGAACGGCATTAATTGCAGCGCGGGAAGCAGATACTGTGAGTCTGCGCAGTATGTCTTCTTCAAAAGTTTTGATGACAAACTGCGCAGATTCGATTTTTCGGCTTCCTGCCTACAGCCTCAACCCCACCCTTTCCCAACTCCTCACAGGATAAGATCCACCCCTCTGTGACGAGTTAGGAAAGGGTGGGAAACTCATGCTCTCCCCTCCTTGACTGACGTGAGGCCCCAGCATTACAGGGCTTCTGTCAAAAACGCCCGGGGGAAATTTAACACACACGTAGTCAAGGGGAGGAGACTGATCCTCAAAGCTATTTCTTTGCCGAGCTGATGACATCACAGGCCTCAGGGCTGTGAGCTCGTCAGCCGGCAAATACTCTTAGCTTTGGACCCGCCCAGGGGAGGAAGTTTATGGAAAGCGTCACTGCCATGAAGCCATCTCAGCAACAAGCACAGTGAGTGGCAGTACAGCCCCTCGGCAAAATAGTTAAAGTGTGTGAACGTTTTCTTTGCTATTTTTACAAGGAGTAGTTTCAATATAATTATAGCTTTTAATTTGAACTTGAAAGTAAGGGGGGCGGAGCCCCGACGCCCTCAAAGAGAAACCGCCACTGGTTATAATACATGGGAGCCTGCAATCCCCACATAGAAGCCTCTCTCTAATATCCTCGTTACAATCTAGTTGTGACGTCTCCAGCCGTCTGCAGTGAGGTAATGAAGTAGCTGCTCTACTGTAATACGATATTAAAGCTTTTGATGCCATAATGTCTGCTGTCAGACACAGCAGCCAAGGTGAGAGACAGGTCATGGAGCATAATTACAGCTGCAGTTTCTACAATGCAACAAAAACTGTCTCTTCATACTTCTGATCTTTTTTTTTTTTAAAACAGTGATATTTATGGTATGTTGTTACTTTTTGACATACTACTGGCCATTATATGCAAAACAGAATGTATCTCCCCAAACATTCACACATCACCATTTACATTTGCTTAAGTTAAACTGATTCGAATATCTTTCTGGAACACATTACTTACTGCCTTTTGATGTGTTTAATTTCACACTAGATTCAGCTTTTATTCTTCATGTCTGCAAGGTATATTTTCAACCAAAGGCAGAAAGCTGATGAAACGATGAATACGTTTGTAGAATGACTTTATTCACTCATTAAGCATTGCAGGTTCCCAGAGTTCAACGATGAAAAGGCCATGCGTCTCAGAGTAATAGATGGTTGTCTTTCTGATTCTTCAGAAGACAAATGCTGAAGAGATACTCAGCTTGGAGTGAGTACTCATGGCTGCTAGAGTGACAGAAAGAGCTTACGGAGAAGCCACTAACATGGTGCCGGAATGGCCCAAAATGAATCAGCGCTGAGTGTGGAAAGCAAGCCAAAACACAAAGTAGAAGGCCACAAAATAATGTCTCCAAAGAAAACGAAGTTGTGTTTTCAGTGTGGATTTTCCTTTCCAATTGAAGGTAAATGTTCTGCCATTGGACAGATAGCAAAGACTACGGGAAATAGAACCATTTTGCAACAGTTTGCAAAGTGAAGGAAAGATCAAGTGTGTCACGTCGAGAAACAAAATGGATAGCAGAAAGTTCCAGAGACATTCCAACCACACTGACAAGGCCAAGCAGCAATATCAATTGAGGCAAGTAGAAACTGAATGACGTGTATTGTTGTCAAATTCTTCTCTAATAGTTTGTCACTATCATAGTCAAGTGACAGTGAGGAGATGGGTGTGCGATGTCACTATCAACCACTGGCCAACGTGCGCATGTAGGATTAGCTTCTTACAACTAAGAATGGCGGTCGAAGCGAGATCGACAAGTGGAAGCGTGAAATTCATTTGGACACTGTCTCAAAATCACACTGAAGGGTGCTCCATTCCTTTTATCATAGACAGCGGCATGTCGATAAACATTATGCCAGCGGAGAAGTACAATGAACTGTCTTTAGGGACACACAAAAGGAACACGATAAAGCTCTTACACAAGTGTGTCGTATGCTTGCTGATGCAGGTCTCACTTTAAATACAGCAAAGTGTGAGTTTCATAAGCCAAAACTCAAATTCTTTGGTCACATCTTTTCTGGTGGGGGAATGACTCCAGATCCAAATAAAGTACAAGCTTTGTTATCCACTTCTGCCCCACAAGATGTAACTATGCTGCAATCCTTCCTTGGTATGGCTAATTACTGTTCAAGGTACATATGTGACTTTGCCACCGTACGAGCCCCATTGAAAGACTTAACAAAACAAAATGTTCCAAACATGCGATTGAGAATGCCACTGCAATCACATACTTTGATACGAAACTACAAACGGAGATTGTTGTTGATGCCAGCACTGTGGGGTTAGGTGCCATACTTGCCCAGCACATTGGTCATCCTCATGCACCAAAACACTTTGTGGCTCGTGCTAGCAGGAGCTTGACACTGACAGAACGTGTTTATTCACAACTTGACGAAAGCAAAACTCACTGTGGTGTGGGCTTGTGAGCATTTTCATGTGTTGCTGTTTGAAAAGCACTTCACGGTTGTCACTGACCACCAAGCATTACTCACCATTTTCGGCAATCAGAAAGCCAAGATGCCCTCTCACATTGAGAGGTGGGGGTTGCAACTGCAGGAATATGATTATACGATTGTGCATCATCCAGGGTAAGGTCAAAACCCTGCTGACTACTTCCCATGTGTACCCATACGGTGTGTTGGCACCACATCTAAAGTGCTGATGTTTACGTTAACTTCATCGTAAAATCCAGTACCCCTGCTGCAATATCAGTGGAACAAATCATTGTTGCCACGAGCACTGACAGAGATTTTCTAATACTCAAAGATATTATTACACATCAATCTTGGAGAAAACATATTCAACCTCTTCATGATGACCTTGACTACCAAACATTCAAAAATGTGCCGAAATACCTTTCAGTTACCCCAGAAGGCATTATATTACGAGGGTCGAGAATTGTTATGCCTGAGACAACAAGTCATTGAATTGGCACATGAGAGCTAATGGGACTGAGTGTGGTTCCCTCGTCTTGATGAAAGAGTTCAACAGGAATTAAGGGCATGTCATTTGTGCAACTGCTGGTCATTCAAAACAACCCCACATCTGTTAAACATGTCTGATCTTCCAAAGCATGCATGGGAGAAGATTGCAATTGATTTCTTTGGACCCCTTGACAATGGACATCATCTACTAGTAATTGTTGAAGCATACTCTAGTTTTTCACTTGTGGAAGATCTGTCATCAACCACTCTTGGCAGAGTCATTAAGAGATTAGACAGTATTTTTTCATCATGGGGTGTTCCTTCGATTCTGAAACCTAAAAACTTGCCGCCCTTTCAATAGTTGAGCATATAAAGAGTTTCTCACCTAAATGTCAAGCATCAGAAAAGCACAACTCTCTGGCCCCAGGCGAATGATGTTGGCAAGCAATTTATGAGCACCCTCAAGAAGACAGTCCAGCATGCTGTGCTCGAAAGACTGGAATTCACATCAGTTCCTCACTCTATCTTTATGCATACAGGTCAGCTCCCCATTCTATCACAGGAGAAAGCCCTGCCACCTCAATATTTGGGAGAGCCATGGGAACCAAATTGCCACAATGGACCACTGAAAGATCTATTGACATTGATAATCTTCGCACTAGTGATTCACCTCACAAATGCAAAATGAAGACCTATTCGGATATATGCCACTGTGCTCGAAGTACCATGTTCAATAGAGGAAGTCAAGTTATTGTCAGGCAGAAACAGAAACATAAGTCTGATGATCCTTTTGATGCTGACCCACTGAGAGTTGTGACTAGCAAATGAGACATTGTGGCTGCTCATCGTCCTGAAAAGCCAATCATAATAGATTCCTCTTATTTCAAACACCTACCTCAAGGTTTGTTGACCCCAGACGTTCAAAGTGAGGCCCTTCCACCTGGGAGTCAGGAGAGCCAAAGGACTACCCTTGTTTCTGTGTCCCCTGTGCCTGCCGCAGATGCCTCTCTTATGTCTCTTCAACCCCACGCAACACGATCTGGAAGAGTGCTTTGAGCACCTCGATGACTCATTGAGGAGTTATGATGTAAACATGTAGTTTGTGTATTTTTTATTTAACAAGGGGGAGATGTAGTGTTGTGTGTGTTAGTTGATAGGGGGACCCCTTTGGTCCCTGAGGGACTTCATAGAGTAGTGAAGTAAGTAATTGGGTGTGGTTAAGAAAAATCATGATGTAGTACAGGCAGTTAACAGTTACACTCTGAAGAATAAAAACATGAAAGGCCGAACTCCGTGTGTGGCATGATCATTTACATATACCCAGGCCGGGGAGGACACTATAAGTACCCCAACCCTAATAGAGAGTGACTACTTCCTCCTCACAAAGCCAGACAAAGACTCACAATTATGGCAGCTGAGATTCAAGTCTATGGCTTAGGCCTTTTGTCAAGTAGGGCCCTCTCCAGGTGAAAAAATCTGTTTGGTTTCCCATAACTGAACTCTTTATCGTCTTATGAATTTGGATTGTGTGTTTGACAACCATGTGGCATGCAGGGAGGCTAAATGCAATTTTAATGGTGTTCCATAGGATGATGCATGCCATACAACTTTAGTTGGTTCCCTGGCAGTGGAAGAAACATTCGATCAGTCCCAGGGCTGTGTTTTGTCCCAGCATGACTTATAGGAAAGTAAGTAAATAAATCCTTATTTCCTGATTAATTAAAACCATTCCAAAATAAAATCATCAATTACGTATTAAGCTGTTACAGTGATAACATCCACATTAAAATATATTTAGGTACAAAGAAAATAGTTGGTTTATCACATGCTTGTACTGCTTAACAGAAAATGTAAAAATGGGTCTACCATCAACGATATAGTAATTGTCTCAGGATAGATGAAAGTTTTCTCCAGCACAGATAGCTCCTAGAGAAATGCAGCATTAGACACATTGCGGGTATACTACTGTCTAGGCAAATCATTAAGAACCTTGCCCATAAATGTTGTGAATCTGCCTGTAAGCCTGCCATCTGTCCCTTGAAAATAGTGCAGTATAGCAATTGAACACGTCCTTATGTTCAGTTTGTTAAAGGGTTGCCCAAGAAGATGTCTTCCTCTCACAAAGAAAAACTGGGCAAAGAAAATGAAAATGTGCAAATGATTTCTTAATGTATGGACAAAATTTAGGTGCTAGAATAGCTCTGATGTGTTTACATTTCTGGGTGATTTCACCTATATCAAAAAGATATGACACATTCTTTAAAATGTTTGATATCCCAGTACATCGATAGTGTTAAATATTTTTGGGTACTAGTTTCACATAGGTGGCAATTTTAAACAGATTACAATGCTTTGTTTGCAAAGTTTGCCAATCAATAATTCTGGATTTTGCTTTTACCGACCTTTTAAGATTCAATTTGAAATTGTCATACAAGATGTTGAGGTTCCATGGTATAGTCATCTGTGATTGTCTGAATGGCCAGGACTCAAGGATCAAATTTGTAGTACAATATTTAGTGGTTTCGATGGTGTCTGAAAGTACATTTGTGCGTTGATCAATTTAAACCAGAATTTAAAAAAAGGCAGCATTTGTAGTCAAAGATTGCTCTATGAGGCCAAACTCCAAACAAAATTAGGTTTCCCTCATCGTGTTCGGTAACCTGAAGATCGAGTTATACAGCTTTGACTGTGCCTGGTTAAGCCATTGACTAAATTTACTTTGAAAGGCTTCAAGCCCATATGTAGGCAAAGGTAAGTACTTAACACTCACAACTCTAAAGAGTGGTGTTTGATAAGGGCCTGTAAGATGATTCCATGCTTTTTTTAGTGTAAGTGCCTGATTTAGATCTTGGTGGGACTGGTCCCGTCATCGCTTTTTTCAGTGGTCTTCCCGTCTGCCGCCTTGGCAGTCCTCTCGCTCAATTTAGATGTTGGCTGGTCACTGGAGGGAACACTGCCACAGTCTTGTAGCCTCCACCTGATTCCTGCTCCCGTTTTGATGGTGTCAGAGGCTGAAGCTGCTGTCACAGGCAGTCCCACCAAGATTCCTGCCATGCAGACTACGAAGTTCCTTTCCGTTAAGGCAACTGTGGCCAGAAAACCTCCAAGCGCAAGTTCATAGAATGGAAGAAAAAGAGGTGATAACTCAACTTATTTCGGGGTTCCAACACCGATTCATTTCTGAGCGTCATTGTCGAGGTCCTTCCTGTGCTGCTGCTACTTGATCATGATGCTCAGCCACCCCGTTGTCATGGAAGTCCAAGGTAGGCTTTTGAGGTGTGTGTGGGTATACATTTAACAGTGTGTGAATGTTGTTGGGGTGCAATGCAATATGTAAAAAAATCTATGACCTACATATACATATTGACAGATCCACAACCTATGTGTATTGAGAAGAAAATAAGTAGTACATAACTGTCTCCACCCCTCCTTGGACTCACCCCATCATGACTCTGCCGCCAGGACACCACCAGCACAACAGGAACATCTGAATCGGTTTGGTGCAATCCCGCCAGCTTGACCGTGATGGAGTACTGTTAGCCAGAAGAAAAGCCCACCACCATGGCAGTCTTCTTTCTAGCAGATGGACCGCCGCAAGCTTGACGGAGTACTTGGTATCGCTGCCAGGGTGGAACAGCGGTAATACCGCCAACATCCAATTCAGGGCCCGTTATAATTCCCACAGTAGTGGTCCACGTTAACCATTGAGTGTTGGAAACCCATGGCGGAGTGGAGCAATCCAATAAAAAAGTGTGGTCTGCAAATTGTAAAACAGGCAATACAGGGTTCCATCTGCCCCTAACTTTACTTGCAACCAGTTGTTTAATATATGAATAATATTGCATTCAAGGTATTGGCCGTAAAGCCATATTTGCTCAACTTAGACAAAAGAAGGTTCCTCTTGATGCTGTCAAATACTTTCTTTAAATCAATAAAGCATGCATGGATGGGTCTTTTATTGATTGTTGAGTTGTATGCAAGCAGGGCAGGGGCCACAATAGTAATGTCGGTGCTGCTGTTTCTCTTAAATTCAGTTTGGAATTAGGGTATCAAATTACATTTCTCCGCCCACTATCTCACATCTTCTGGATGAGGGAGATGAAATATTTTGCCTGAACATCCAGGAGGGCGTTAAGCCTGTAATTTGATTTGTCATCCTTTTTCCCCCTTTTTCTGAATCGGATGTAGAATCCCTGTCGGGATGATGGTATAGAACAGGAAAAGTAGCAAGACATTACTAAGCAGGTTTAACCAGTGAGAAGGGTTTGTTTTAGAAATGATTGCTGGTATACAGTTTGATCCTGGAGCACCATCATTCAGAAATGTCAAGATTATCCTTTGTAGACTCCTTGTTTACCCAGTGTGAGAGTTATGTTTCCATCTTGTTTAATAAATGTGCTGCACGCTGTACCTTGTTGGTGTTCTTATTGGTTGTTGTCTCCTTCTAAGTGTAGGTTTCATGGCAGTTTTTGTTTTAGGGAGAAAGCAGATTTGTGGTGATGTTTGTTTTTTAGGCTTCTTTGTTGTATATTGGTTGGTTACGTGGTTCCGTGGTTCTCCTACACTGTAGCATTTATATAATTTATAAAGGGACAGTAAATTAGGGACCACAGTCTCCAAAAAGTGCTCAAGATTTGGAGAAGTACTCTTCATTTAAGGAGACCCATAGCCTTTCATATTTGTTTCTTTTGGCCTCCAATAATAGTTTCATATGCAGCTATCACTGCTTGAGCATCTCCTTATTTATTTTTTATTTATGCCATATCATTGTTTCATTTGCAAAACATTTTGTTCAATCTATGAAGTTTTCTTTTCTCTGTCCAAAGGTTGAGTGTGAACCAGGAGTTTGGCAGGATGGGTCGTGTGGCTGTGATATGGTTTTGCAAGGAATTGTGCTTTGACAATCAGGTAACCTTGGCCAATAGGTTACCTAATTGCCTCATTACATTCTCCCATAGATATGACAGGAGTTATCAAGGAAAATGTTGGTTAAAAAAAATCAATGAATTCTCTTGGGAACCTGCACTTTCATTGTTCCTGTGCTGCTGAAGACCATTTACCTTGCTTTGCCTTAAGCAACAAGAATCCTTTCCCTATGGAACTGGACCTGAGTAGATTTTAGCTGTTGATACCAAGGACAGCCTTCTATGGATAGTGGTCACCTACTAAGCAAAATTCGATTTTGAAATATTTTAATTCATTTATGAGATGTAGGGATATAAGCATGTAATCTAGCACAGCATTGCATTTTGGAATCCACATGTGTGAAGACAGCTGACTGGTCTATTTTACTATGTCAACGTATTGCTCTTAGTACCATGGAAAAGAAACCTTAGATTAGTTGTTTACCATGAGGATCCAGTCTCTGTGCATTATAGAGAGAGGGTGGGGCTTGCCAGGGATTTAAGGCCAGGTTTTAGGTAGATATTTAATATTATACCTTTTTGCAGTTTCATATTCAGAATTATCAATTTGACTGCCAGGATCCATGGTTTAAAGATATGAAGATTTTCAATTTGAATGTTGAGAGTGGTTCTTGTAAAGGTTGTCAATCCACTTGCGGACTTGCGCTTGGTTGATATTTATTTAGTCGGATTATGGAGAACTTTGTAGCCTAGCAGATGTGGTGCTTCTGTTTTCCAAGTTTCTTGGAAGCATACAATATCAAACTTCTTTAGGTACTTGATCGCATCCTCATTGATGATGAGTTGGTCCCCTCTTGATATATTCCATGAGCATTATTCTGCAGCCACTTGTTTTCTCACCAAGGTTTGTTAGGGGGCCTTGCTACAGACATTAACAGGGATGACCTGTTGTGCTCAAATATAAGCAGAGCTGGTTAAGCTAAATTGGTTTTTGTTAATGGAGTTTTATTAGTTGGGATGTGTGGATATTGCTCACTTGGAAATCTACTATTGCCTGCATTGTGTAAGCCAAGACTGTATAATGTTTCAAGTGATGTATTGCTCTTTGGTTCAACAAGTAGTTTTTGGCACATAACTTAGCAATAGAAGCACCTGTTGGAATGTTTTGTTCCATTAGGGACATTGGGAGTGTGCTTAGTGTAGCAGCTGGAATGGGTGACCATATCTTATTTGGAGTAGCATTTACTGGACATGATAGTCAAGGATATTTGGGATTGTTTCACCGCACTTGATCTTCTTTGATTATTGAGTTATTATCGGGTAGTTTGGAAAAACGTAGTGAATTATGATGGTTTGTGAGGGAAACAAGGTATATAGTGTAGACTTAGAAGGTTCATTTGGCCCTATATGCTGCTCAGTGGTGAAGCCTAATGCTCTATTTTTGTTTTCATTTAGTTTTCTTAGTATCTTTAAATTTTTCTTAGAGATAAAGGATACAAATTCACTCTTACTATGTTGCTTGGGGTGTGTTGATTTTCAGATTTGGGTTTTCCACATTGATTATATTAATTATCAGGAGAAGCTAATTCAGTAACATTACTGGATGTTGGTCTACTTGTGGTGAAATACTTTGCTTGTGACTTTGTCAAAAACCATTGTCACCAGTGTTTGAATCATGGCTTTTGTGTTGGATGTGTTGAGGGATTTTGAAATTAAGGGTTCTAAACAACTTAAAGTATATAAATCTCCAGCTCCTTTTGGTGAATTCAGAATATCACAATTTGCTGTCTTATTAGCTTGTTTAGAGTCAGTAAAAACTAGATCAGAATTATAATTGCCATGCCAATGGTTGGGAATAGAGCTTTTGTTCAGTTTTGGGTGGATCTCGGCCATGAGCACGATTTCCTTCATCTGTGTTGATTTGCTTATTGATTTGATAAGAGAGTCATGTGGAAAGTCTTGATTGGGGAGAGTGTTGGTTTTAAAATTGTGCGCCATGGACTGGAGGATGGAGGGAATATCAGCAAGTGTAGCTATTATTGGTGAGGAAGAATATGGGGCTGGTAACACGACAATTTCTTTCCTTTTGTGCCCATGATATGTGAGTTCCGTTTCTTCAAGTTGGTTTTGATCGATCCTATGGCCCCTTCCATTTTTGGGCTGTGATAAAATTATTTTCTAGGATCAAATTTTGTGTTTTAGGGGCAGATATCATTACATTCAGTGCAGCTGAGAACTCATATCAATTAGTGAAGTCATTTTTCATGTCATATCCATTGGACATGGAGACCTTTCCATCTATGTTTTCCCGGAAACCCAGGATGCTGGATTCCAACAGATCTTCATTGGGTATCTGATAAGTGCTCGTGTCATCGTTGTGGGTAGAGTCCTGCAAGATGGACTTTATCTTCTTCTCCTTAATTTCTATTGTTTCAATGACAGTGGCGGATTTATATTCCTCTTAAAGAATGTTTGAAGTGCCTAATTTGTTTTGATTATGATTGGGATTGAGCTTGTTCAGAGAGTTTGAGGGGCTGTTGTTGGATTTGGTTGGGGATGGGTTAGGATTCTTGAATGCTTATTTGACAGTTTTACGGTTGTTGTGTAATCAGGTCTATGGCACCATAGCCTTGTAGAAAGTATAAAACTGTGTCTCCTCTGCACTGTTCTATTTGTTTTCCTACTTGAGAAGTATGCAGTAGTGCTCATTGATTTGGGTTATGTAATCATGCCCTCAATTCTTTACAATTAATCACAGCAGTAGGTGGGATCCATATAGGGGTGAATGGGAAGAGTGATGGTACGCTGGTACCATGACTTTTATCTGCTTGTTTGATTGTCTTGACTGCCCAAAAGGGGATGAAAGCACAGGCGATATGAGCTTGGATTAATTGATCGCATCGTTAAATTGCAGCAGACCACTATTGTTCACTTGAAGTTCCAAGAATGTGACTCTAGTGAGAGTGTATAGGAATAAGTTGGGGTGCTGGATAATGCAAAACGTTCTACATTTGAAGGATTGAAGCTCAGACTTGTGTGATCGTAAATGGCAATATGACTGATTGTGGAAGGGTGGACAAGCAGCAAAGATAAGCAGTAATTTTGATGTTGGGCAGAGATGGATTGAACTAAACCGCAAGCCTCACCAGGGCCGCCTTCACAGATAAGCATGCTGCATGCCCCACACACCCTACCAGTCCACACCTGCCTCCAAGCCTCAGCCCCCTAAAACTGACTACTCGCCTCTTGGTACCCTGGAGGTAGGGGGGCTGGCAAGTGCCACAGATAGGATTGGAGCAGGGCGGTGAACTGCCACACAGGGGCATGAAGGCACCAGGCTGCTTCTGCAGCTTGCCTGCTTGACAGCTGCAGTAACCATCAGTCTTTAAAGTGCAATGCCCGATGCAATAAGACAAACTTGTTTCGGGGAGCCAGCACCTCTCACTTGGCTTATGGAAGACTTTTGGCCAGGAAAGGAAGATGACTTCGTTCATGCCCTTCACTGATTGTACAGGCCAAGGGTGGGCGAGCCAAGGGCAGCAGCAGCAGCAGACTCCGGCAACAGCACTGGTTGGCTTTTAACCACCCATGCTTTTTCAGGTAACCATGGTTGGCAATAGCAGTGGGTAAGGGACTTTAAGGGTGAATGTTTTGGCCCTTTAAGGAGGTTTCCTTCAATTGGCTGCTGACCACTGTCTCACTTTACTACCTGCCCCTGTTAATGTCCAAATTTGTGCGTCAAACACCTGCTCAGCATTAGATGCACGTAACTGTACACAACCCGTTTTTGGGAAGTTTCACTAAACTTCGCAGTCCTCTCTGCATAAGTCTGAAATTTGTAACTGCAATGTATATTCAGCCCAAAATCTTGCTTCAAAACAAAGACTGACTGAAAATGTACTACTACTCAGGGTGACTTACTAGGGACACAATCCATATGCTGTGACCATTAGTAGCCTATTTAAATAAATATCTTAATATGCTAGCTATCTCACCCAGGGAGACTGAATTGGCTTACGTACAATACAATTTTTTCTTGTTCATCCTATCCAGTTTTTGTGAAAGCCAGGGGTAAAAGCTTTTCAGGTGTTCCCCACTTGTAATAATGAGGCTGTGATTTTGTACCAATCGGATTGGACTGATGGGCCTGTGCACTAGTTACCCCAGATTTCGAGAAATGTTGGTCTGTTTGATGAACCAGTCATTTTTTTGTTTGGACTGCTGGAAGTTGATTATATTGACTATTAACAAGCCTAGGACCTTAGAGGTAGTCTTACTGCTTTAACCTGCCCTAAATTAATAAATTATTGTACTGTCTGGGACACAAGGAATAGCTTTTAATTGACAAGGAAGACAAGGCGTAAGGCCCTTAAAATGGAAGATGTGTGTGAAGATGATCTTGGGGCTGAGGTCTCCTTGGTTCTAGATTAATTTAAACCATTTGTCTGGTCCTTGAAACAGGCCAAACACATACCAACTCTCTCGGTTTCAGCTAGGAACTAAATTGGTAGTTAAGTTACCCAAGGACTAATTCTTGTTAACTCTGTAGGGAATTTTCACAACAACCAGCCATTTCTAAAATGCGTTAGTCTTGAGGGAACTGTCCTGATTACAGCAAACACAGCAACTCAATTTGAGACTTTTACTTTAGAGACGAGTTACAGCAGTACTTCGTCGGTCTATTGTTGAACCTTGCCAGGTGCCTGTCATTTTGCTGTCCATTAGAGACTTGTGGACACTTGGGGATTGACTTTCAATGAATTCTTCAACATCATAAAATCATTCTACAATGCAAGGGAATGAAACTTAGTGGGCTGTTCAAACCTGCAGGAAGTGATGCTGGAAAACCATAACAAATATAAGATGTACCATATCATCTTTGGGTTATTAAATATATTGTCTATTACCTTTATATCTGTTGCCAGGGACAATAAATAATTACTTTTAACAGAACTGAGAACAAAATGTTTGCAAGGACATCTGAGAACGTACACACCTGTACCCTCGGATAAAATGTTCCATACAGATCTATACTGGTTAAAATGTGGCATCTTATAGAGTCAGCTAAGTTTGGAGTTGAGTAACACATAATACTTCACATGTTTACAGATATTGCTAGGTGCAATACTCTAACAGCATTAAAAGGCTTTCTGCTTTGGAATGAGGCATAACATGAAGAATCAGGGTTGTATATTGATTTCTACATGTTTTCAATCATTTAATGTGATTTTCACAATTCACGTTTCATCAGATTATTCCCAGATAAATGTGAAGAGTGAAAATTATCCGTTATACGGGTTTTCCTACAACACATTATCCTTATTTGAGTGGAAACTCGTGTTTCTGTCAAGGCCAGTGCTACAACAGGACTCAGCATGAGTCTGCTTACATAAAGTGGGATTTAAAATTATTAGGATCATTTAGAGTTTTGTGGGATGGTATCACCTCTCTAAATTGGGCATGCTTGCACCAAAGTCACAGTTCCCCTGCCCGATTTAGTAGTGGGAGTACCACAGGGATTATGATTGCAGTGACTCAGATGGCAGAAGCCCTTGACCAGGGAGCCTGGTCCTCAATGGGCTGCTAGGCCCTATTTACAGACAGGATGAACGTCACTCATTTTTCGTGACTGGGTTTGCCATGTAAGGCATGGTATAGCTGGGTAGTGAACATTTACATATAATGATGCCCAGACACAGGGAGAACACCCTCTGTGCACTAAGACAATTATTTGTTCTTCTAAAAGAAATATCTGCCTTGGAATTTTGTTTTAAGAAAATATATATATATATATATTTTTAATATTTGTATTGGATTTTTTCATTATTCATTAACCAGCTCCAGAGCACAGGGGTAAAAGAAAAAAACAAATATTACAAAATAGAAAACAAGCAAAAATAATAACGTAAACAGAACCATGATACCAAGGGGAAGGAAAGCACCTCCAAGCTCAAATCTGGGCAGACCAGCCCTGGGATGCAACCATCTCCGCCAGTCAACCCAGAATAGGATCCCATATACGACCCAGACTTTTTCTCCGAGGGTCATTATCAATTAGCACCATCTCTAGCCTACTTGTATGTAAGAATTCCCACCACCTAATCTAAGGATCAGGCGGCTCACTAGTGAGACAGGATCAAGCCAAAATCAGCCTCAATTTAATGAACTTAAAATCCACCGACACTGCCGTATTGGAAATACCCTCAAATTTACCAAAGGCGAATTGCCAAAGCAGTTGAAGCACAGGACAGGATACAAAAATATGAACTGTATTAGCACCTGCCATCCCGCAATGGAAGCGCTGATCATCCGGCCATAGTTTAATAATAAAAAGATGAGGTGGAGTAAAATACCAATGGCTAATACATTTAAGATGATGAATCTTAATCCGAGAGACGTTCAAAACTGAATGGGCCGTCACGTTAATACGCCGAACATCAGCCCCAGTAACCTCCGTGACAAGCTAAGAGCTCCACTTATTAGCTGCCTGCTGAAACCCGTCCTTGACTAGAACATATGAAACCATATAGAGCGCTTGATAAACAGCCCCAATATTTCTTCTAAAAGGAGTTGCCTAATAATATCCAGCCCAACATCATCGGTGCATTCCAAGTCCTCTTCCTTGAGGCTCAAAATAAAATGCTGCATCTGTATATATCTAAAGAAAAACCTAGACGGCAGTGGAACCAACTGCTGCAAGGTTCTGAATGAAATAAAAACAGCCCCCTCAAAAAGTTGTCCTAGGGTCAACAGATTAACCCTTCCCCATATCTCTCGAAACCCATTCATGAACACAGTTAGGAAAATTAGGGTTATAGACCAGGTACGTAGGCTGATATAACGGAGTAATACCCTGAAAAAATCTCCTAAAAGAACACCAAACCAGTTGAAAAACTTTTGAGGCGAGTATGCTTAAAGTACATTATATCAACAATACCTGAACCAGGGACAATCGATTCACCCAATGGGAGAAACTCTGAAAACATACACCAAATGGCCAAGATTACCATCCCAGCACCGACCGAAGTCATGGAAAAAAAGACGCCAAAAATAAAACCAGAGGATAGGAAGCGAACCCTCCCCCCCAACCCCCATCCTCCTTGGAAAGCTGTAAAAACTGAGGTGTATATTCACAAGAACGTGTGATAACAACCACAAGAGTAGCGTAACGGAACTTTCAACATCGCAGCCTAGCGCGGGAAAATAACCCTGTGTCAACGTGGAATTCACAACATGGTGATAGCATGCGATAGTCACCAGATAACGCGTCAAATGTCATCGTGAAAATCAACGCCACGCAGAAAAAATGCGAAACGCAAAAAAACATGCGATGAGGCCAATCGCGGTACAGAAATCAGCAAACACCAGCCACAGGCCTGCAAATCCCACGCGTCCGGCGGGAAAAAGCACCATAAAAGGAAGAGAAAAAAAAAGCCCAAAAACAATTCAAACTGCGTTTTGCTGTTCGCCCTATGAGGGAAGGGTATGCCCAGACGTGGGTCCCGTGCTCACTACGCCACTGGAGTCAAGCTATCCTGGCTGATGACGGCTGATAGCCAGAAACCGGTCCTAGGATGCTTGATTCCGGTCCAGGGAAGACATGGCTTGGCAGTTTGGGCTGGACTGTTCCCATGAGGCACAGGGTCAAGACTGATTTGCATATGGCCATGTCTGAACTGGGGTGGCGTGGTGAGCAAAATAACGATGGATTAAACCCAGATCTGTGACTGGGGGTGAATGTTTTGCCAATGTGCAACATTCCGTCCATCATCTTGTGTGTTTTGCTGTTCGCCCTATGAGGGAAGGGTATGCCCAGACGTGGGTCCCGTGCTCACTACGCCACTGGAGTCAAGCTATCCTGGCTGATGACGGCTGATAGCCAGAAACCGGTCCTAGGATGCTTGATTCCGGTCCAGGGAAGACATGGCTTGGCAGTTTGGGCTGGACTGTTCCCATGAGGCACAGGGTCAAGACTGATTTGCATATGGCCATGTCTGAACTGGGGTGGCGTGGTGAGCAAAATAACGATGGATTAAACCCAGATCTGTGACTGGGGGTGAATGTTTTGCCAATGTGCAACATTCCGTCCATCATCTTGTGTGTTTTGCTGTTCGCCCTATGAGGGAAGGGTATGCCCAGACGTGGGTCCCGTGCTCACTACGCCACTGGAGTCAAGCTATCCTGGCTGATGACGGCTGATAGCCAGAAACCGGTCCTAGGGTGCTTGATTCCGGTCCAGGGAAGACATGGCTTGGCAGTTTGGGCTGGACTGTTCCCATGAGGCACAGGGTCAAGACTGATTTGCATATGGCCATGTCTGAACTGGGGTGGCGTGGTGAGCAAAATAACGATGGATTAAACCCAGATCTGTGACTGGGGGTGAATGTTTTGCCAATGTGCAACATTCCGTCCATCATCTTGTGTGTTTTGCTGTTCACCCTATGAGGGAAGAGTATGCCCAGACGTGGGTCCCGTGCTCACTACGCCACTGGAGTCAAGCTATCCTGGCTGATGACGGCTGATAGCCAGAAACCGGTCCTAGGATGCTTGATTCCGGTCCAGGGAAGACATGGCTTGGCAGTTTGGGCTGGACTGTTCCCATGAGGCACAGGGTCAAGACTGATTTGCATATGGCCATGTCTGAACTGGGGTGGCGTGGTGAGCAAAATAACGATGGATTAAACCCAGATCTGTGACTGGGGGTGAATGTTTTGCCAATGTGCAACATTCCGTCCATCATCTTGTGTGTTTTGCTGTTCGCCCTATGAGGGAAGGGTATGCCCAGACGTGGGTCCCGTGCTCACTACACCACTGGAGTCAAGCTATCCTGGCTGATGACGGCTGATAGCCAGAAACCGGTCCTAGGATGCTTGATTCCGGTCCAGGGAAGACATGGCTTGGCAGTTTGGGCTGGACTGTTCCCATGAGGCACAGGGTCAAGACTGATTTGCATATGGCCATGTCTGAACTGGGGTGGCGTGGTGAGCAAAATAACGATGGATTAAACCCAGATCTGTGACTGGGGGTGAATGTTTTGCCAATGTGCAAAATTCCGTCCATCATCTTGTGTGTTTAGCAACATGTATGCACCTGGACCGAGTGCAGAGGACAAGCCGAACACCACAAGCCCCACGGAGGACCAGCCAGGAACCCCGCGTTCGGGGAAGGGCAAGGACAAGAGGAAGAGGAAGACCGGATCATCGTCACGGAGGTGACCGAACACCATCAACAACTGTTCGGCACCTCCACGGCGGCACTGGCAACCCAAACCGAAAAATGGCAGGCCATCGTTACCAACGTCAATGCAGTCGGAGTGTCGAGGAGGTCACTGGAGGAGGTCAAGAGGCGCTGGCATGATCTGAAAAGGCAGACCAAACATAAGCTCGCCGCCAACAGGGAGGCAGCAACGGCGACTGGAGGTGGGAGTCCTGCGACACAGGAGGAGCTGGATGAGCTGGAGCAAATGGTGGCCACAGTCAGCAGTGAGGAGATGGTGGCAGGATTGGGGGGCCTGGACACAGCATGATACGACCTGACCCAACAGCAACAGGGTGAGTAACGAATAGGGACGGGGGGACGGGGGGAGATGGGCACAATGGCACACATGCACAATTACGTGTAGCACACAGCACACCCACAACGACCATGGAACATGTCTCTGATTGCCTTGGCACACTGCAGCACACACAGAAATGCCAAGTAGGCCCCCATCCACAATGTGCACAGAGGGGCTCCCCCTATCACCAATATCACAACCGACCCATGCACGTGTGCTGAATCCAGTAAAGCAGCGGCTCTGTGACCCACACTGACTATGCAAGTAACACTGCATGTCCGATAGCATGGCAGCAGCCCCAAAAAAATGACATGGCCCTCTAATCGACATGGAGGTAGCCCAGTGCGGATCACATCCGTAAAGGAGCAGGTCACACTCCGACATGTCCACGTGCACCCACAACCCATGCCGTACAATACACGCAGCAGACGAACAATGCACCAGGCCACAAAATCTGTCCAAGAGCACATATGAACCAAGTCAAAAGCAAATCAGGCCCCGAAAAGCACACAATTCAAAGGCACCCCGCCTCAAAGGGCGAAGGCTACACGAAATCAAAGCTGCAGGGGCAACTCCCCCACAATGCAGCACACACACATAGCAATCACAGGACATCCGCAATGACGGCAATGTGGTACAATGTGCAACACCAGCACCACAGGACAGAGCTCACAACAAGTTCCGCTCGTGCGTAGTAACTGTCCACTCACATCTGGCATTGCCTGACACTGTGTGATGATAATGAACGGGTACTACCACACATCCGTCATGTATCCGGAAAACACACTGACTGCCATCAAATAACCAGCTCCCCCAAAACAGTCACAATGTACATTGGCATGCAGTCTGAATGTAAACATCTGCAAATCAACAACATACATGTGAAACTCTGTTAACCTGCATCTCCCTTTAACATTTCAGAAGGACAATCAACACTTACTGCAGAGCAGACCCCAAACTCCATCATTGATGATGTAGAGGACAACCTGCACATATGTCAAGATACCCTCCAACGGATACTGGACAGCCTCTGCACCCCACCCCCAGGAGCAGGGCAGGCCAGCTGCCTCGAGGTGACCCCACCACCTGCACAGACCACACAGCAGGAAACACACACCACCACGGCTGTCTCCCAGGACCCCCTGACCAATATGTGGAGTACATACAATGTGTGTGGTCTTCCCAGGTGGAGTTGGCTGAACAGCTGCGGGTGGGTTTTGAGCTCATGGCAGCCAAACTCGATGCCATACGTGGGTGTCCGAGTCCCATCAGGGACCACGTACAGTCCCTATCGGACACCCCCGATACTCACCATGCTCCGCCACAGACCTTGGCTGACCTCGCTGGTGCAATGAATCATACACAAGAACTGTGTGGGCAGACAGGCATCAGCCATGACAGCACAGAGTTGGCACAGATGCGGAGGTCAATGGAGACCATGGAGCAGATGCAGGCTGGAAGGATGTCTGCCACGGATGGAAACCAGCTTGTAGTAGCTGGGAACTTCAATGCCCTGCAGTACTTCATCTTGCCATTGCTGCCACTGAGCCGTCCCCAGATGACTGCAGCGGGAACATCGACACACACAGCTCCGACCCCTGATGTGTCTGTGGAACACAGTGATGCAGCCATCACCCCGCCACACACACCGGACACACCGGACACATAACCCGAATCAAGGGAGTAAGAAGGGGATGGGAACTACTGTGTGAGGAAGGAGGCAGTAGCATCCATCACCGCCGTATGGCCTGTCCCTGCCTGGTTATGACCTATGCATTATGGCCTGGGAAACACCTCCTACTGACCCCCGGAACACTTTGCGACATTCACCCGGACCCCGACACGGACTGCCATTTCTTCACCGCTGGCCAATTACACAGCTATCCTGCTGCGGACTGCACTCTCCCTCTTCCCAATCACTGTGCAATCCCCAAAGGACTCTGGTTGGCCCACCACTGGGCTTCCATGTGATGTGGGCTTGGATGGCCATGTACAGCTCCAGCTCCGTCAATCACCTGAATGTGAATAAAAGATTCTAAATCACACAGATGTGTCATCACTATGTTCACTCACGTATGGAAGTATGGCTGGATGTGGGGACGATGATTGCACATGAAGGTATACCCTGGTAACTGACATCTATGCGCATGTGTATCCCTGAGACACATGGCCAATTGGATGACTGTGAAGGTGAGTACTAGCTGTGACCCCATTGCACATCAACAACAATCACAAAATCCCCCAACGTAAGCACACGTCCATGTGTTGAATAGGGCTGTGTGTAGGACTGACCCAAACGAAAGCAGGCCAGGAGTGGTGTCCTACACCACATGTGACAACAGAACTTCACGTCGCATACCTACTCACACACATCTGTGGGGACACATTCTGTAGTGAGATATGACATTGGTCCACATGATCAGTGGTTGGACACCATACTCACATTGCTGATGTCACGTAAGTGCACATGTCGTTCAGCACATATCCAAAAACAATGTCTGGCTCACAGAGGTGGAGCTTGCCAAAGGGACACACCCACATTGCACATGCGTCAGTCAGTTCCTCCCTGTGTAGGGACGATGCTCATTGTGGCACACGAGTGGACAATCTAAACAAAACACCTCACAGTTAGACACCAGTGGAGTGGCATAGACTTTATTGGCATGTGCGTGTCAGTACGGACGAGGCAATGGCCACAGCAGGCAGGGACATGCTTAAGACACTTACACGCAGCATGGGTACATGTTGAGGTTCAGAAAATGTCGGGGCTAAAATGGACAACATTCATCACGGATGGCAACGCTCACAGCCCACCTTGCCTTGCTGGATGAGTCATGTGTTGTTTGGTGTCTGCCCATTGCCCCGTGTGAGGGGGCACGACTCACTGCACATGGGATCTGCATAGTGCTCTGCCTCCGGAGTGCGCCGATTGTCTGCTCTGCTGACAGTGATCAGGTGTGAGGGTCCGACAGGTTCACATGTCGTGCTATATTGCCATGTGTGTGCTCTCCCCCAGTAGTGTGTCCGAATTGGCAACATTGCCAAACGATGCTGTGTTGCTCCGAACATGGACCTGCGTCACCTTGCACAGGTGTGTGTACACACGCGTTGTTCTACACACATGCATCCAGAGCCCTAACGAAGGCAGAAATGTCCTCTTTTGTGGTGGGATAAGTGAGCAATCCCCACGATGCAACAAGTTGTTGGGCCATGTGCTGTGGGTGGCAATCGGATGTGGCTGGAGGAACGTAGTTACTCGTCCATGAATGCCCGTGCAGCTTCATGTGCAATGTGTTCCAATAGTACGTCGTTGTCGTGTTCAAGGAAGACCAGGGTGAGCCAATCCATTAGGTGGTCCGGGCAGGTGTGCTCAGCCCACGCCGTCTCACCGATCCGCAACACAGCCCAATAGGGGAGCGCCTCGATGTGGTCACTGCACACGAGAAATTGTGCAATCTCCCATGCACAACTACCAATACATACGCAGTATGTCAAGGCATCCCATGCACGGCTGTCTCGGTTACACTCCTGTTCGTGATCCAACAGGGGGCGCAGACACAAGTCATAGTGCAATTCATCAACAGTTGTGTTGGATAGGCAGACATCCATGGGACACTCGAATGTGCATGTTCGACAGTGGAACCAGGGCTGGACGCAGGTGACGTGGGCAATGCGGAAGCTGAGCCTGTAACTGATCCGCAGCACTGCCAGTGGCAGTGCACCCAGTAAATGCAGCATACGTGCACGGTACTGTTCCACGTGACGGGGGTTGTGCATGTGCCCGGTATGGCCTGCCATTGCGTTGGTGCGTCTCGTGAACCGGCACTCTTCTGAACTGCAGCAGTTGTGTGGAGGATATGCCACAGCTCTGAGCAATGATTCGAATGTGTGTGCAACGTTGTGGGTAATGGGTTGCTGTTTCCGTGAGTGTCAAGGGCATCCCATGCGGGGGTACCACAGGCAGGGGCTTCTGTGTGTGGGCTGTGGATAAGTCAGATGGTTAATTTGCGGAATGCATGGTGTGGGAGTTGTCCCCATCTGCCACTGCATCTCTATCAGGGTGTTCCAGGCGTGTTCTGGACCAAGGTCAGAGGTGCAGGTGTCCTCCCGCCTTCTGCATTGGGACAATGGTGCTTTCATCCCTGATGTTTGTCTGATTACTACTTGCGTTTTCGGAATGTGATGTGGCTTTGGCGCTGAGATTGGGACACGGCCTTGGGCTCATGGTGTACGGATGGCGATGCAGACACACATGTTGGCATGTGGAGCCAGGTGCCCGAGCGGCCTTGCGCTGCTTGTGCTATCTCACTCCATCTCTCTCCCTCGCTCTCTCCCTCTCTTTCCTTTGTTGGGCGCATGGCACACCTTCTTCTCTTGGATTTGGTCTTCCAGGCTGTGTGCTACGGATTGTCCAGTGAGGAGCCGCTAGGACTCTTCCTAAGGGTTGTTTCTGCTTTTGTTTGTATGGTGTATTGTGTTGGTGATTGCATTGCTGTATGACTGATTCTCCATTTTCTGGCCACGCATGTATGTTTATTTTCCTGCTCGTGCGACATCAGGCAAAATGTTTGTTTTGGGATTCGTGGTGTTGGTGTGCAGTTTCTTAGTCCGGGGTTGGGGGTGGTCCCGGGGGGGTGTTGCGGGCCTGGGTGTGGTGTTGGTGGGTGTTGTGGCCCTCTTGGGTGTCCGTGCTGCATGTTCAGTTGCTCGTGGGCTTCTGTTGTCCTTCATGTGTGGCTCTGGGCTGTGCTCCCTTTTGTGGTGCAGGCTGTGGTCGGACTTTACACCAGGTCAGGGCAGGTGTAGATTTCCTGGTGCTAAGGCGGCTTGTCGCCGGTTTTGTGTTTTTATCGCCGATGTGGCTGGTCGTTGTGAATGTTGAGGTGTGGTGTTGTCGCGCCTTTTGGCACGGGAACGCCCACTCTGCATCTCATTAGCGATAGTTGCGCGGGTCCTCTGTGGCGATGTTTTTGCGGCTGCTATCGTGGGTAAACTGGTGCTGTGGGCTGTTTACACCAGCTTGTGAATGGGGAGGTATATTTATCACGACTTTGGCTGCGATAAAGTGCCGTTAATTCGGCGATAGCTCCTTGTGAATATGCCCCTGAGTCTTACATCGAGGTTTATGGTAGACCCAGAAGAAAATATAAAGGTATGGCAAGAAGCAGTGCTAAAATGTCATGGTGTCAACCAGGCTAACTGTTCAGCCTGCTGTGCAACGACCATACAGTTGGATGCACAAAATGCAATGAGATCCCTACCGTATAATTGGTCCTTTACCAGGTAAGCAGTGGTCAGAGCCTCTACTTACCTGCTGGGGTGGCAGGCCACAGACTGGGGCTGTAAATGACCCCATAGGAGTTAATGGAAGGCAATTGCTAGATCATGGCCTGGAAGAAACAACGGTAAGATCACTTCCTCTGCCAGATAAAAGCTCATTCAAGCTCGATCCTTTACTACTCTAGTTCAATGTCCTTTCTTGCTTCTACTAACATTTTTCTATTGATATTATAAAGATTGTAGCTGGTTGGGTTACTCTATTCCCAGTTGTCCTCTCCTGCACCAGGGACTGATGATTCTTTGTTTGTTGGATCGCCTTAACTACTCTGTTTCTAAACAGTGTACATTTTGCAGCACATCTCAAACACACAAAAGTAAGGGAGGAATGTTTGCAATAAGTGCAAGCACTGATAATCGCTCGGATTGGCATTCATCAAGCATGCCACTTCAGATTTTACCCAACTATATGCAAATCAGTCTTGGTCTGCTGATGGCCTGCACTTTCCCTGTTCGAAAAACAGATGATATTTCTCGCATCTACAAACAGAACCTTTTGAGGGGTATCATTTTGGCATATAACTATTATCTACTATCAAAATCACCTACTTTGGATGTCATTTAAAAATTAAATTCTGTTTTCCAAAAGTCTTCCTATTCCCAAGTTTAAATGTGAAGCATCATGAGGATGAAGATTGTGGCAATACAGCTATGGAAAGCTTATGATGCGCCCGTAAAGACATCTCTCTATACTCATTTTATGTATTTGAAAAGTTTTAGAAAGCGCAAACATGACCCTTACGGGTATCAGAGCGCTGTACAAAGTGGCGAAAGCAAGAATAACACAACACAATGGAAAAAGTGAGGTAGTTAAATAAGCACACGGTCAAACAAAGGGGGAACAATCACGGTCAAGGGGTAGGAGAGTCAACCAGACTGGAGGGGCCAGTACAGTTTCAGAAGGCCCATAGAATGAGATAACAAGTAAACAGGAAGCATAAAATTCAAACAAACGGTCTAAAAGAAGTATCCAAATCCAGATAGAGAGGAGTCTAGGGAAGGTAAGCCATGTTAGTGCTGTTGATGTTCACTCAAGATCATGTTTCTTGAAAGATGCAGTGGATGGGTTAGATCTGATCTCGGAAGGAAGAGCGTTCCAAATCCTTGGAGCAAGACCAGTGAAAGCACAATTGTAAGTTCTTTTCTTTTTAAATTTGGGAGGTTTCAGAAGTAGGGTGGTCGAACTTCTTAAGTTCCGACTCGAGCCAGATAGTACAGGCTTTTTAGCCAAGAACACAGGGGTGTTGTAATGAATAGCTTTATGCGTCAAGCAAGCTATCTTGAAACATATCCTAGCTTCTATAGACAGCCAATTTAGTTGAATTAGGTCTGGCGTGATATGGTCATGCTTTCTGGATCCTGTGATGAGCCTGGCCGATGCTTTTAAAGTGGCTCTGAGCAGCGACAAACTAGCTTTAGGAAACCGAGTATGGGTCACCAGACCATATTCCAGTCGAGAGATAACCAGGGATCGTTCTGCAGGCCGGATGTCCTCGGGCAAAAGGAAAGGCTTGATTTTCTTAAGTGTTGAGCTGAAGATTGGCTCCCCTAATAGTTGCACTGATGTGAGCTTGCATATTTAGGTATTTGTCCAAGGTGATACCTAGCGATTTAGCAGAGTCAACAACATGAGGGGTGCAGTTAAGAGCAGTGAGTTGTTTAAGCCAGTCCAGGGTAGGTGCAGAGTGGTTGCGGGGGGCAATCAGAAGGAATTCTGTTTTGAGAGTATTTAACAATAGATGGTTCTGGGCTAGCCATTGTTGAGTTTGTAAGAGTGCATCATTTAAGGTTTTAATGTCCTCTGGAGAGGAGATCTTCAAATACAGTTGCTTGTCATCTGGTAGTAAATGTTAGAACGGTTCAGAATATCGGAGAGAGGTTCCATAAAACGGTTGAAAAGAGTGGGCGAAAGTGTGGAGCCTTGAGGAATTCCAATGGTGACTGGGGTACTAGATGCAAGGGAATGGTTAACTTTGATTCTTTGTGCGCGGTTCTGTAAAAAAAGAGGTAAACCAATTTAAGACATGGCCCAAAAGACCCATCCTATGCTGAAGAAGAGCAATCAGGTTTTCATGTTTGATGGTGTCAAATGCTGAGGACAGGTCAAGAACGATCAGAAGACAAGGGACATTATGATCAAGGGATCTCAGGGCGTCATCAACAATGTGAGTTAGTGCTGTTTCAGTACTGTGCCCTGCTCTGAAACCCGACTGGTAGAGGTCAAGGAGTTGAAACTTCTCCATGTGGTTGCAGAGCTGTATGTGGACGCATTTCTCAAGCAATTTAGCTAGAGTCATGATGTTGGTGATAGGCCGGAAGTTGTTAGGATCAGCTAGATCGGTGTTAGGCTTCTTAGGGATGGGAGTGACTTGACCCATCTTGAGGCAGTCAGGGATCCTCCCCTGCAAGAGAGATTCGCGAATGATCCGGGACCAAAGAGGGAGAATGGCCAAATTGAGATCTTTAAAAAACTTAGCAGGTAGTGGATCGCTGAAATGATTGAAAGGTTTTAAGGACGCCATAGAGTGGAGCAGCTCCATGTCATCTGGAAGAAGAAAAGAATTCCAAGAGGCATTTTTTTGGGGAGCACAACCTATGTGGAAGAACGGTGAAGGCCCTACCGGTGGTTCCGTAGGTTCATCCAATGATGCTGTGTAGTTCAGAGGCCGCAAAATTGGAGAGTCCGGTTGCAACTCCAGTTCGATTTTTCTTGCCTTTTCAGAGAAATGTGCTGAGAAGACCTCCCCACTAGCAAGGGAGGTCATGGGTGTCGAGACATGGTTGGAAGAGTGGTTAGATTGTTGCTTGATGATTTCGAAGAGCTTCTTGGGTCTATTCTTAGCGCCATCAAGCTGAGCCCTGAAATGTTCAGTTTTAGAATTGCAAATGTGTTTGTTGTAGGTGCTTCTCATCTTCCTTAACTGTAAGAGGCTTGAAGTGGAAGGAGAGTTTCTCCAAAGCCTCTCTGAAAGCCTAAGTTTGTGACGTTCATCATTTAGGGGACCATTAAACCAAGGTTTGGATTGTTTGACTGGAATCCTTTTGAGTTGCTTCGGCACAACAGTGTCGAAGATATTGGCCAAAGTGCTAATGTAGTGATCAGAGAGATCGTCCAGGTTGGTCATGTGAGGGGGTGGTTGATGCTTGTTCTTGGTGATAGATGATAGAGTATTAATGTTGATGTCTCTCAGATTACGAGTTGGTTGTTTAGCTTTAAGTGGTTGGGCCTGTCTGCGCATGATCTTTTCCAGGATGTGGAAGGAAATTTGATGATGATCCGACCAGTCACAGGGTAGAATGTCAGCCAATTGTATGATATTGTCTTTAGCTATGATACGGTCGAGGGTGGCACCCTTGTTGTGGGGAGATCCCTTACAGACCTGTGTGAAATTGAGATCAGAGAGGAAAGCCTTAAAGGAGCATACTAAAGGGTCATTTGTGCCATTCCAATGAAGGTTAAAGTTTCCGAGGAAGATATGGCTGGGTTGGTCCGAACAAGAGCTAATGGCCTCCATGATTTGCTCAATAAAGAGTAGATTATCACCAGGTGGATGATAAATCGTGTGGAGCACACAGATAATCTTGCCATTGTTCCAGATTTCCATGACTAGTTGCTCACATAAGGATAACAAAGCATTTTGAGATTGTTTTATAGTGAGGCTGGAACGATGAACGCAAGCAATGCCCCCATCCAGTTTTAACAAGATGATCGCATCTGATAATGGCATAATACGGAGGAATTAAGATGTTGAGAACTGGGGAGGAGGCAATATTGAGCCAGGTTTCAGTGAGAAACAAGAGGTCTAAATATTGTGAAATGATGGGTTCAGAAATATCAGCTGCATGTTTCACTGCAGATCTGCAGTTGAGAAGCATCGATTTGATGTGAGGGTTGGTAGTGGCCACTTCATGGTGAGAAGTGGTTATCTGAAGTAAGTTTTCCTTATTAACCGATCTGAAGTTGACCCTAGGTTCACTGTCAGGGTCAGCAGTAATAGTAGGGATGTTGTTTGTAGAGTTAGAGGAGACTCCCCCAGAGCCCTTGTATGAAAGAAGAAGAGCAAGTGTGTCCTCAACCGACAACTGAGGCTGAAACCTACGGGGCCTGCAATGGTGGTTAGGAAGAGGCCTTGATCTCCAACTAGGGCTAGGTGGTGAGATGATAGAGGACCGTACATCACCACCATAATTAACTCTTAGTGGATTGGGTTGATCAGCCCCTCGGGAGGGGTATAGATTCCAGAGCTTCTCCATCTTCATTGAGAATTGTAGAAGGGTCTGCATGATATCTTTGACTGCCAGGAGATCCTGCTTGAGGTCAGCTATCTTCTCCTCAAGGTAAGGGAGGTTCTCGTCAGCAGTCGGAATGGACTCGACATCCAAAAAGGGAGGAGGATTAGCAAGGAGGGGAATAGGCTTCGATGCAAGGGATCGCGGGGAAGATCCTTGAGTAGGATTAGTTACGGGCAAGGTGGTTTTAACAATTACGGTGGGGGAAGCACAGGGGGAGGAGTGAGGGAGGTGTGGGGAAAGAGGAGTAGCACTGGATACAGCAGTTAGGTGCAAGGCCCTTGAGTTGGTGAAACCGAAGTCCAAGGGTAGATTATCAGGATTGTCAGGGTTAGTTGTGTTGGTGTTATACTCATCCACCATGCTGTTGGAAATAACAGAACGGGAAATAGGTAAAGAGGGAGACACAGAATTGGGGGAAGAAGAGGCGTAGGGAACAGAGGGTGCAGTAAATGTGGGTAGACTGATATGATGGTGAGTGGCCGGATTCGAGCTATTAAGTGCATTTTGAATCCTCATAAATATTCTGTCAAAGTGCATGAGATTCAGGTCCGAGGCTTGAATGAGGATGTTACTATTATTGTAAAGGGAAAAGGTCAGATCTGCCTTAAAGGCAGGAGAGGGAAGTGTGACTAAACACAAACCGTGTGGTGTTTTGCACAGCGGTTTGGAATGCAGCACAGAAGTTAGAGCCTTTCTCCACTGAGCTCTTCTGTTAGTGTAGAAAATGAGGCATGTCAGGACATCGGTTGAAGAGATTATGTTTGAAAGTCTTTTCCGCTTTCTTCGACAGGTTGTGGGGGTAGATAATCTTAAAAGAATTCAGTCCTACCTGAGCAAGGAAGTCAGAGGAACTGGAGGAGTGTTGAGCCATGATGCGGGGAGCGTACAGATTAAAGAAGGTAAGGTAAGTCCGATTAAAGGGAGGGCAATTTTCCGTGTTCAGAGAGCAGGAGATCAGGGCTCCCTCCAAACACTAGCTGAGTATTAAGATGAGGTTCATGACAAAAGTAGTGAGGCTGCAGAACTGAGTAAGGTAACACTACTGATTCTTGACAGCCCTAGCCCAGAACGCTTTCCAAGATGGCTGCCCCCTATGACATCTGAGTTCCTAGGAAGCAGGGTTTATTCTTAGTCCTTATTCAGTTTTCATGGAGGACATAGTCCTATGTCCATTTCAGAATCCCATGTAGGCAATATTGAGAGTCTTCCTTGTGGGGGGCCATAGGGCGAGGAGCAGGCAGAGGGACCCCGAAATTCTAATAAAGTAAGAGAGTAAAAAGTGAACCTGGAGTCCACCAGCATAGAAATGGGATGGTCGAGGTGTACTCCTTAGCCGTTACAAGATGGCCGCCCCTTTATCCATAAAGAGCTGGATGTCAGAGAGAGGCAGTCCTACTTTAATTTCTAAGTCAGGCAGGAAGATTCCATTTTGCGAGGTGTCCTCATGTGTGGAAGGGGAGAAACATCAACAAGATGGAGGGCAGCTAGATCACCAGTGCCCCCAACATGAAACTGTCCAGGCCACAGAACACAAGGGCAGCTTCAGCCCAATACCTCTTTGCCAGCATTCACTCTGCACAACAACCTCATCAAGAGAGCCCACCGGTAAGTGGACTGCTGTGCAGCGACCCTGGCCGCACACGAGCGAAGCCTGGTGCAGGGTCCGTGCCAGGGGTTAGGATCAGGGTGAGGGAGGAGATTGGCGGTGTCCGGGGGGGGGTGGGGGTTCACAGACTTATTTGGCAATTAAACTCTGTGATATAATGACACTAAAACACACCTCATTCTCATTTTTAATGAAGAGATTTCAAATTTTAAATATACTGTGGTAAAAACTATATTATGACAAAGCATATTTTGTTACATTTCTACAGCCAACTCCATAGGAATTGTGAATAAGGCAGCTTTTGTTCCACCCTTATGACATAGAAGGTTTCTCCAACTATTGTAAAGACTTGTGTTCTGATTAACCTTTTCAGTTCTAAAAAATGATGCCAGATTGGGAGTCGAGAATTACTGTGCAGTAGTGTGGGATTTCATGCGAGTCTAACCATTGGCACAAAATGGCACACATGGCAAACTCAATTAACTTTTCAACGCAAAAGAGTTTTGTATTTGAAGGTTGATTCAAACCAAACCATGAGCGGATTCGGTTAATTTAGGACCAAACCCAATAATTCATGCAAAGTGGGCACAACGAGGCAGAAGCTGTACAAACCCCCCTAGCATTTCAGAATAAGCCAGGTCAATTAAAATCATGGTAAATGGCACTAAATGGCTTTGCAAGAAATCATAATATCAAAAGAAAACAGGTGCAAACAATGGACACTGTGAATCTTAAATACTGTTACTATACATTATATTTGAAATATCTGCAAAGTGACAGTTTTTTTTTGAGTAACACTAGGGCAATTGTCTGCGAGGAAAGATTTCTAGTAGATGGTGTGCTCAAGTACATTACTCATGCATGACACTGCTCTCTTGCATTTGCGCTGTAACATGTCATGTTTGCAGCCACACTAAGACTGCACTTTTGTGCATGCATGGCTGATGACATTATCATTGCAGAAAAGTTAACAGGTAGGAGCTGCCCTCATTGTTGTGGTTTGCTTCATGCGACGATACAGATTTCCACTGTGTTATGTTGCATTAGGCTTAGAAAAACATGGCCTTAGTTCACTCTTCAGGAGAGTAATCAGTAAAGCATGAATCTCCATGGCCTGGCTTAATGCTATATGCAGCACCAAGCCACAGCCAAAAGCAGTAAAACCAATCGGGTTACATTCCGTACAATTATATTTAACGTCTGGTGTATATATAGTTGCTTTCCAATATAAAATGAGAACTAACTTAGTGCTTAATTTGTGCCGGTGGTTTCCGGTGCTCAGTACTGGCACTTATTTTACAGGGCCTGGTCTATGAATCTTAGGACACTGGTTGCAACTCTCACATTCCACAGTATTGTCTCCACCTCGGAACGGAAGTGGAAGCTGAGTGGTAACTTGCAGTGAGATTGAGAGGGAAGTTCTGCTGCTGGGGCACTGTGCATATTCGGGACGAGATCAATGGCGTGGGAGAGAAGAAAGCATTGCTCCGTTTCGTCAGCATTTTTTGGATGCAGAGATGTAACTTCACGCCCCGCATTGCGGGGTGGCCCCAGGTCACCTAGCCCCTCTGAGCCTGAATTGTGTATTGCAAAATGATTATAAAAACAATTTGCAGCTGCTTGCGATGTTATTTCAGGAACCGAAATGTCTCTATTTCATGAGGCAGGAGGCCCGGACTTTTCCTTCCAGGAGTGGATTTGGCCTGGCCTCCCTAGGTTGAGTGGATGAACTGAAGCTACAACTTAGTTTCACGGACAGGTCTGTGTACCAGTCTTCACTCGAAACTGAAGAGCTGTGCTAGTAAAGCATATGGCCTGACCTTCAGACGCTCTTTCCATCCGCACTGCACTGAGAGGTGTTGCAAGAGCCTGTGCTCCGCCTTCCAGCTTTGAAATCAGGTCAATCAAAGTAGCGACAACTCCGTCCTGCTGGCCTCATTTTATTATTTTTATTTCATGTTTCTTGACTCTGCCTAGTGTTGTTAACCTTCCCAGAGCAAAGGACTGATCATCTGTTCATGTTTTAACATTCTATAAAGGCCTGGACGGGATTCTTATGAAAAACTTCGTATAAAAAGGTCTCTGCTAATTCTAACATGGACTTTCTGTTTTTGTTTACTTTGATTATCAGTTGGGGTCAGTCGGGCGGTTGTAGAACACCTTTCTACATCTGCAGAAGTAGATGTTCAGGCCACACTATTGTTTCCACTTTCGGTGGATGGTATTTGGTTTCCAACTCACTATTACTCACATTGAAATCAATGAAAGCTTGATGTAGCACCTCAAGGATTAAACTGTGTTTCTCTTAATATGAAAGCTATGCATAAATCACAGCAGCAAGCACATGAACCTGCTAAGCTATGATACTTGGATGATGGCGCCCAACATTTTCTTTCATACTGCTCAGCAGCAGGCATGTTAACATTCTAGGGCTTTTTTATGATGATGTAAACCTGTAATCAGCAGGTTCCACACAGGTATCTGCAGCAAGGGCATTAACCACCCTTGCTATCTTACCAGAAGAGAAGAGACCTGCTTCATACAAACCAATTGCTGCAATGGACACTTTAACCCTTTGAGCTAGTCTTCTACAGAAGCATTTATGTACCACATTGTAGTGCTTGCTGAGGACAGCCGAAAGGTCTCACGTTTGAATCGTGTTGTGATAGCACAGCCTTTCATGCTTCTAGGATCGATAAATGTGTATTTCTCATTTGGATAATGATTTTTAAAAAACTACCATTTACACTGCCACTCAACTGTGTTACCGATTGCTATGTCAAAGAAAAAGTAGTGCCAGTGTGTGACTCACCTATAAATATTTGTATTATGATTGGTTTGTTTTAGCCCATTCGCAACTTTGAAATCTACAAACCTGGTAACTAAAGCTGGCTCTTGATCCAACTTTATCAAATTCTGTTTTCCTGGCCTGGTCAGCTGTGTCACTGTATCGCTGATCTGATATCTAACAAAGCTCGGAGTGGTAGAAACTGGCTAGCCTCAGACGTACTATATTAAGTCACATTGTGATGCCAATAGTTTAGGCTTATTTTATATTGCCAGCTTATAACAGATAGCAGCACGTGTGTTAGTAATAGATGCTTTTGTTCTTCATATAATGCAGCACCACTGATGCTGCCCATTCAATGCATGAATTATCCGTTAGTGAAGCTTAGTAAATATCTAATCACAATACAAAGGCTAATTCACTGCCACATTCAGTGTGTGGACTGGGATCGACTCGAGAGCAGTTAAGGGTGTGAGGAGGACGGACCTGTGCAGGGTCCAAAGGAGATGAAAGGTGAAGCAGCTCAGGCTTAAAGATGCAGCACAGGAGAGGAGCAGAGAGCAGCAGCGAGGAGCAGAGAGGGCAGAGAGGAGCAGAGAGTGCGGCACAGAAGGCAGAAAGCAGCAGTGAGGGGCAGAGAGTGGCAGAGAGGAGCAGAGAGCAGCAGAGAGCGATAGAGATGAGCAGAGAGCAGCGCAGAGGGGCAGAGAGAAGCAAACAGGAGCAGAGAGCAGCAGAGAGAAGCAAAGAGGGCAGCGTGGAGCAGAGAGAGGCAGAGTGCTGCAGGATGCCAAGAGGGCTCAGAGGGCACACAATATAATGCTGCAAAGAGTAGCACAGGGTATAAAGGGGATAGAGAACACGGCCAGGCCTAGGACGGTGGAGGGGAGAGAACACTGCATTGTCCAGAGGGGTGGGAGAGCAGCACGGGGTATAAAGGGAGATAGGGGACAGTGCCTGGCCTGAGGCAGTGGAGGGGCGTGACCACTGACGGGTTCCAAGGGCTGGGAGACCAGCTGAAAATGGGGTCAGAGAGCATCGCAGGGTAAAGGAGCGTTGGGGAGCAGTACGTTTAAATGGCAGGTGCTTGAGTGCTTACCATTGAGCTCATGAAGGGCCATTGTGTCTCTACTTTGAGCTCAGGGTCATAAATTTAAATCTTGGTGTGGCCACCCAGTCTTTCATCTTTCTCAGGTTTATAAAATTAGTGCCATTGAGTTGGATAACTTTTAATTGTGGTGTTAAGACCCTCTCTGGTGAATATGTGCTTTACAACATACATGGTGTGGTAAGGACACAGAAATGTATTTTAATCTTTAGTTTTTTAATTTCTTTGCAATATTACACTGTTTTTATTCCCTCTCTCCCTCTTTGACCCAGTACCTGTATCCATTCCCTTTTTTTCTTTTTTACCATCTTTTTCCTTTCCTTTTTCTATTCCTCAGCACGTTCAGCCATGCCGCCGTTCTTCTTTCCATTCTTGCTTCCTTACATCCTCATACATTCCCCATCTTTCCTCCCTTGGTGCATTATTTCCTTCTTCCTTTATTCGTTCATTATTTTCTTTTTTCCTGCTCCTTTTTTCATCCCTTCTTTAATTTCTTCCTTTCATATCCTCAACCCTTCCTTCTGCTTTTCTTCTTTCTATTCATCCATCACACATCGTTCACATCCTTTCTCCCTCTATCCCTTCATTTCTTCCTTTCACATTCTTTTCTTATTTCTAATTGCGTCAAATTGCGAGTCGCAAAATGCTATGTACAACAGTGTCTGAGACACTGTTTGCGATTTCCAATGGGGTCGCAAATTGCATGCCTCATGAATATTAATGAGGCTGTCGCAATTTGCGACCCCATTGGGAATGGCTAGCACTCCCAGGGACGGTGGCCTGCTGGGGCCAGCAGACCACCATGTCTGGGACAGCTTTGCCAATAAAGCAGTTTTTTCTTTTTTAATGCAACCCGTTTTCCTTAAAGGAAAGCAGGATGCATTTAAAAAATTAAAATAAAACTTTTCAGTTTCATTTTTTTAAGGGCAGGCAGTAGTACCCGGGACAACTGCCTGCCCTTAAAAAATATTTGAGCATGCATTCCCAAAGGGGAAGTGGTCCCCTGGGGACCTCTTCCTGATTGAAAGTGCCTTAACAGCCTTCTGAGAAGGGTGGTAAACTGCGAGTGTTTTGCGACCGCAATTGCGGTCGCAAAGCATTCATACATAGGTTTTGGAGTCCCTATTAGGAAGGTACGCCCTTGGAATGCAAAATGGGACAAACCTGGAAATCTTGCCCACCAAGTATACACCTTCTGTAGCGATGCTCCACAACATGCTTTGGTACTGCAGGAAAAGTTGTGCATCTTTTTCTCTGGTTCTCCAAACTACCCTAATTTTTCAGGGACTGTACACTACATCATTTGACCAAAAGGGAAATATGTTTTACCCCTGGCCCAGTCAGTACCACAAACAAATGTCCAGCTTGATATTGCCTTGCTGTTTCTTACTCCAAGGATGTCCCAAATCGTCTTCTAAGTAGGGGGAGGGGTAACTGAGGTCTACTTCTCTGACCTTGAAAGTGGCCTTTAGTGTCAAGGTTTAAGGAGAACCCGCCCCGTCCTCTCTCAAATCCTCATGAAAACACAGAGGCTCATATTTGTCAAGTTCTCACGCAATGCTGCAAGCCACCCTGCTGCACTGCACTGCTTGAAAGGGGTAGGGCAGGAATGCCCAGTATTTACCAATATATGGTGCATTCCTGTCCTTACCTAGTGCTGGCACACTTTTGGCTGCCTAGCCCCAATGCAGACACCCTTGAGTCATGTTGCAAGGGTGCCTGAGTTGTAGGCAGAATTGTATTTGTGCAGGAAAATAATTCTGAGAGGCATTTCCTCTTTCTATGTGTGCTGAATGCAGCACATGTAGAAAGAGTAAAAACCGAGGAGAAAAAAAGATATTTCTCTTCATTACGACTTACCTGTGAAGGCATAGCATTTTGATGCAATTCCAGGTCTACCAATAATGGTAAATCTGGGAATTCGGCAAAATCTATGGGTGGATGCGTGGGAACTCCCATGATCCAACCATTGAATGCCTCCCTGCCACAGAGTAATACACTGCAGCAATTTGCACTGCTTTGCATTACTCTAGATTTATCAAGCCATGCAGGTCCACACAAGGTGGCCTTGCATGGCTTGATAAATCTCACTTAGATTTTGCGTCTCTCTGGCGCCCCCTTGCATGGTGCATGGGTGATGGAAAACCTTGATAAATCTGGCCCTTATTCTCCAGCAGCATACTTCATCTTCTATTCATCTCAAATTCTAGCAGTTGTGAGTGGTAGAAGCAGTGCTTTCAAAGATTGAACTACAAGTGATTGACTACATTACCTGGATAAATCATAACAAAAGTACTTCTCAGTGTCTGGTGTTTCTATGGAATAATGTTATTCCTGTGGTTCATGACAGAAAGCTACTTACTCTTCAACTTTCCAAGATGTAAGATAGTTAAAGGGAACCTAGTCAACAAACATAATTACTTTGCACTCAGGTTTGCACTGAAAGGATGAGATGCCTGACTGTCTGTGTGACCACATAGCTTCTAGAGGAATTAATGGGGTTGTTGCCTTTGCACTTCCAAATGACACTACAGAATGCAGGATGTACTGTGAAAGTGTTTGGGTCAGATGTACGACCAGTCCAAATTGTGACTCGCAATTTGCGCTCAATTGCGAGTCGCAAATTGCGAGTTGCAATTTGGAATGTACAACAGTGTCAGAGACACTGATTGCGATTCCCAATGGGGTCGCAAAATGCGAGGCTCATTAATATTAATGAGTCACTCGCAATTTGCGACGCTATTGGGAATGGCTGGCCCTCCCAGGGATGGTGGCCTGCTGGGCTCAGCAGACCTCCATGTCTGGGACTGCTTGTCAATAAAGAAGTGATTTATTTTTAAATGCATCCCGTTTTCCTTAAAGGAAAACGGGATGCATTTAATTTTTAAAAAAAGAAACGTTTTTGTTTCATTTTTTAAAGGCAGGTAGTGGTCCCTGGGACCACTGCCTGCCCTTAAAAAATATTTCTAGAGCCAGTCACAAAGGGGAAAGAGTCCCCTGGGGACCCCTTCAAATTTGCGACTCCATTACCACCCTCTTGAAGAGGGGGGTAAATTGAAAGTGTTCTGCGACTGCAATTGCGGTCTCAGAACATTCATACATGGCTAGAGAGTCGCTATTAGGAAGGGAATGCCCCTTCCTAATAGCGAGTCGCAAAACACTATTTTGCGAGTCACAATTTTTTGCGACTCGCAAAATAGTGTTTGTACATGGCCATGTAGGTTTTTGCGTTTGCAAACGGGTCGCTAACCCGTTTGCGCACGCAAAAACTGGTCATACATCTGGCCCTTGTCCTTTAGAAGTAGCAAACATCCGTCACCAAATGGTTGTCAAACATGGGATTGCCTTTCTTTAAGCAGTCATTTTCAAAGTGTCATTCCACCTTTTATAGATAGCTTTCAAAGAGAAAGGGGCTGATGCCACTGAGTTTAAAATGATTATTTAAAAACATATTTCATAATTTCTGATAAAACATTTAAGCATAATTATTGATTATTGATTACGTTTTTCTCTAAATTAATAATGCCCATAACTCATACACTTTTTAAAAATTAATCTGACCTTTTAACTTCTTTAAAAAACTATGAAAGATTTAAAATGTATTAAAAACATAATTTTTAAACGTGTTTATTCGTAACGAAATTAAAAAAGGCAAGTGAGGATGGGTCATTTCATTTTTAAATTATCTTTGAAACATTAATATTTAGACATTGGATTACCATTTTCTTAATTCTTTTTTTTAATTAATACAAATTTAATTTGAGAATGTGTTGTAACCTTTTACTTTATTAGTTCTAGTTTAATATGAATTATTAAATTACATATATTTTTACATTAAAATAACTGTATTTTAAAAAAAAAATACATTTTATTAATTCTTTCTATGTTTTCCTATAAGGTGTTATCAATCCCGGCAACAGAGATCTCCACAAATAGCTCGAAAGATACTGATAATATAATGGCTTGTAAGTGGCTCCTCCAACTCACTTGAGGGAGTGGAAACATGTAAATCTACACACAGATGTAACTTTAGGAAATGATGAATAGCTAAAAATTGGAGATTTACACCTAGGTGTAGGAGTAGATCGACACATGAATAGACCTACTCATGTAAATTTACCTTTTGTGTATAGTGCACAAATTGTAGAAGAACAGATGACTTACTCAGGGACCTACTACGATCTCGGTCTTAAAGCCTCCGATCTGAGGTGGGAGGCTTTCCTACCGAGATCGTCGGTTTCAATTCTGACCGCCTAATTACAATCTGGGCGGTCGGAATTGAAACCAGCAGGTCATTCCAGCTGGATTCTGACGGGCTCAATGAGCCCGTCGGCCAATCAGAGACCGGCCCGTAATCCCAATGGACGGCGTTTCCTCTGTTGGGATTACGATGCTCGGTTTCCCACAGGCTTTCCATGTCAGGCTTTCCGATATGGAAAGACTGTCGGAAAGTGAGTATGGGGGCCCCTAGCAGGGACCTCTTCTCTCTGTGACCTCCGGTTGGGGGCAGAGGAGGCACCTATGGTACCCCCCTGCTCATCCCTGCACCGTGTGGCAGGCACCAGAGCCTGCCACGAGGTGCAGGGATGAATACAATCTCCCATTTCTCTATGGGAGGTTGTACTACAGCCGGTTTATGGCCGCAGCACAAGCTGCCATAGGGAAATGGAAGTAGGCGACTGCACCATGTGCAGTCGCATTGCAATTATGCAGTCGGTACCGCTGACCGGAGGTTGGTCGGTCCCGATTCTGCGATGATGTCAGTCGGAGGCAACTCCGACCGACATCATAATCAGCCCCTTAATGTCAAATGTATTGTTCAACTGCCAAAAATGGGTTCATATGCAAATCTACACTGGACCTGTCATGTAGATCCTCATTGCTAGCTTTCAGTCCATGTGGTAGATTTTCTCCCACATATGGAAGGTGAGGAGCCTCACCACTTGAGGTATTGACTTAATCTATCTAAATAGCGATTATGCACCTACGGTAGCATTACAGAAAAGTTGAATATGTCCAGTGAGTTAGGCGAAATTAGTACTATATACTTAGAGAGAGGAATATGCAGTGAAGTTCTGTTATCAGACCCTCACTACCTACATGCGAACAGCACTATCATTTCTGATAACAAATTAAAGAAAGGAGAACTTTGCAAAGAGTTGGATTTCTTAAATTAATGATAATCTATGATATTACAGTCCACAATTGTAGCTGCTAGTTTTCAGATTGGCTATAGGAGTTTTGTAGATAAATGTCCTGTTGCTCATTAAATCACATTGTTTAAATTAGCTACATATTTTCTTTGTGCTATATTATTATCTCACCCATGGTTACCCTTTGCTGACTAGAGCAATATAAGAGAAACTTGGGAGGGAAACTGCCCAGGTAGCGGCAGGTAGCCACTATGTGTACTTAATAGGATGACTAATATGAGGAATAGTGCTCAGAACAGAGGTTTTCACCACTTTTTCCCAATTTCCTTTGGGGCTGCCCTATTCTTTTTGCCCATGATCATCTTTCTCTTCCTAAATTGCACATTCCTATAAATCTGTGATACCCCTATCATTCGAGGGATCTTGAGTTTACCAATGACATCAAACTGTGGCAGCAAGAGCAAAGTAGTGCAGATGGGCCTTAGAGTGTTTCTCCTGTTTCCTTGCCCAGTCACATCAATCCACTTCAAGGACAATCTGCCAATCGGAAGTCCACCTACTGAACCTAATCAGCCAATTTAATGATGCAGCAACCTTAGAGACTGAAGTGAAGCTACAACATGTTTCGGCCATAAATGCTGCTTGCATTCT
This sequence comes from Calotriton arnoldi, assembly GCA_963921515.1. NCBI lineage: Eukaryota > Metazoa > Chordata > Amphibia > Caudata > Salamandridae > Calotriton > Calotriton arnoldi. The sequence continues at coordinate 46,804 of CAWUFW010007401.1, forward strand.
TTCCTACTAAGTATGTGCAAAGGTACAGGGAAGGTCCAGGGATCCTGGTACTGGATGGAATTGCCTACTTATGTTAGAGATCGATGGAGGAGCTTGGCTCGAGGCACTGGGCCTTTCCCGCCTCGTATTTGTAACTGTGCAGTGAGGATTTGAGCATGTGCTCCTCCTTAGGTGATATGAATGATTTCAAACATGCAGATAATTTCCTTGTTTTGGTTCTGATGTATTTAAAGAGAGGCAATTGTCTTGTGTTGTCTTTCAAGAAAGAAATTTCAGCTCATATTTTATTGCGATTGAGGACCGATGTATTGTATCAGAAGGCAACTGTTCTCTGATCTTCTGAATAACAAATAACCCTTGAGAAAGCCCTGGTCCTATTGACCACCTAGAGCGAAACACGTGTCGGCTGTTGCACCTCCAGAGCATAAAAAAAAATATGATTTCTGGAATAATAAGGATGTTACTAATAAAGAAACCCTTTTAACAGACAACACAAGACAATTGCCTCTCTTTAAATACATCAGAACCACAACAAGGAAATTATCTGTATTTTTGAAATTATCCATATCACCTAAGGAGGAGCACATTCTCAAATCCTCACTGCACTACTAAGTATGTGCACCTCTTTGCATACCCATATGATGGTGGTCTCTGCTTGCATGCTCTTGCAGACAGCAATTGACTTTACTTTTATCTTTCAGTGGAATGCATCTGCAGACTTCCACTCATGTCCTTTGTTTTCTTTGCCAATGTTAAAGCCTAATGTTTTTGTGTTTCCCACTATGAATGAGTTTAATATCTTCTCTTAGCAAACTAGAGCTGCAACTTCTCTGCCAATTGGTTTGTATCGATTTGTTCTGATCTTGCTTTCCCTCTTCCGCTAGTCAACTTTACTTCCCTCAATGGCAGCTCCCTGTTCTGTATGCTCCTGAACTCCTTCTCATGCAGTATGGACCACCATAATTCTGATTGCTCGCTATCCCTACATATTGTGTTACATTAATTTTTGTTTTGTCCTTCCACTTGCCATCCAAGCGACTAATTCTTGGTTGATCTCGGCCCTCTGTGAGGGCCATTCTTAGCTCTTCAAGTTGATGTTTTCAGAGTAAACCTCGCAGGTTTCTCGGATAATACCATGGAAAACAGAAAAAAATCACTTCACTTCCACACCTTCTGGTAATAAACAGCCAAACTACCCCATGGACATCATTTAGGGGTCATCGCTTTCACAGCTGCAATCCCTGGCTTGCCCCTTGTAACCTCTGGCACTGCCTTTGTGACCAATGGCCTCAGAGGTGGCAAAATTAGTGCCAGGAGCGAAGTGGCAGCTTGTACTTATGGACTGGGGCCCCGCTCCCTTTGTTTTCTGTCAATATTTTTATTAAACTAATAGTGTATAATGTTACAATATTCATCATTAGTATAGTAAAAAAAACGGAGTACAGTTAGCTGGAATATGACCTTCCCTGGAAGCTGTGGGTGAGTGTGTGTTCACATGAGAGAGAGAGAGCGTGTGTAACTGTGAATGTGTCTTCATTTATAACCATATGCATGGGTGAAAGTGAAGGTCAAGGGGTGCGTGATGTCGCCTTCGCTACCCCTGGCAGTTTTAAAAAATGGCGTCCATGAATTTCCCCAGTAAATATGAGGAACTGAATGCAAAGGTATGAATACTACAGATACACCAAATGCACTCTCTTGAGGAAAGCCACGGAACTAAGGCCCAATGAACTCATGCATCAACATGGATCTATGGATCTGCATCAGGGGCGTAACACAGGCCCCCGCAGCCCCCGCAGTGTGGGGGGCCCCCAAGCTCCAAGGGGCCCCCCTCAAGATTCGTTACTTCATGGTGGTGCTCACACTTTTCAGGGCCAAACTCTTGGGGGTGTGGCTTGTCGACGCTGGGCACTGAGGGCCACCGTCTGCCTTGACGCTTGGAGGGATTTGCGGGGCTGCAGTGAAATCCGATGCAGGTAGCGCTGCTGATTGTGGGCCTGCCTGATTGTGTAGAGGTAAGGACGAGGCACCGGCACAACCGAGCTTGACTGTGAGGAGGGGGCCCCCCCAGGGACCATGCTGAGTGTGCTGGCTTGGTTGGCGGTCGTGGTTGCCGCCGGTCGGCCCACGCAAACAGGCAAGGTGCTGTATAGCGGTGGGGCCGCCATGACTCTCAGTTGATGCATTGCGAGCAGAACTAGATTCAAGTAGTCTCGCTGTTCAGAAAGATTCCTTCTGAATGCATTCTTTCACTATGGCGTGTTAAGCATCCATCACCGCTCGAGGGAGGTCACAAACGCGGGGCAGAAGTATTAGTCACAACGCATTCCAGAATTAATTCTTCTGAACGCGGTCATCGCGCTTAATGAATATTCACCCCAGTGCTTTAAATAATTATCTCCTACTGAGGCAGGGCATGTAATGGGCATTACCGGCTGCGAAAACACAATACATGTTACACCTCGGCTGCCACAGCAGGAAAATCCTACAGTGCAGCACTGCCATTGAGTTTGAAGCCACAGTGTCCTGGCCTTCTAAGCAACAACCCCTGCCATATTTAAATGTAACCTCATGTTTGCAGACAAATTCAAGAATACGTCTACAGCGTGAATTAGTTGGACCTCAAACAAAGTTGATGAGCCTGTTTCCAATTTAATTACAGGACCCAGTCACATCCCTGAAGAGAAGCCCTTAAATTGATAGGGGTTTCGAAACGGGTTGGCACCTTTTTCACCAACAGGGGAGCAGCTAGAGTGATAAATTAATTAAGCAATTGAGGGAAATTGTATTTATTCTGTTGTTTCTCTTTTGCTTCAATTCAAAATATCCCCGTTGGGTGGTAGCCTGAGTCTGTCACATAGGGTTACCCTAACAATATTTTGTTGTTGACTGGCAGCAATTTTAATTAATTTGAATGTGTTTAAGTCTGGTTGTTTTCAATTTATCAAATTGTCTTTTTGTGAAATCACCTTTGAACTGTTTTTCAACTCCATTTGTTGTCTCCACTTGTCTCTGTAAATTCATGTAAATTGTGAAGTGTTGTCCTTCTTATCCTTGTGTAAAATGTTAATGAAGGAAATTAATGAACAAAAAACATAATGATTAAATGACTGGATCATCTTAATAAGGATTTTGGTCCTAGTCTGTTGAACTGTTGACAGCACAATAAATGGTCAGCTAGGAACTTCTTTTTCTATATTTTTACTGGCCCAACCTAGCTGTGTGACATAGGGCCCCCCCTTTTTTGCTTGTATATAATGACTCTCGTGGAGGCGGCAGTCGAATGATGAAGCGGGAGGCGGCACTGGGCAAGCCGACCACATCGCCATATTGTTATGTCCATGGCTTTCCTAGTCGAGGAGGATTCCTAGGCCCAAGGGATGCCAGCATTCCTGGTTGCGTTGCCAGCGTTCGTGGTCGGGGCGGCGCAACAACCAGAGGCTTACACGTCTTTCCCATTGGGAGACGAACTGCCTTTTGTGGATCCAATCGTGTTGTTTTATGCTTCGTGTTCAGATGACCGCGGGCTCAAGCCAATGGGCCCTCAGAGCTGGGGTGGTCAACTGGAACACCCCTGCTCTGGGACATTACAGACATTAACCCAAATAATTTCATGAAAGTGCACCCCTTTTCTCTTTTGTTCCACTGCTTTCTCTCCTTCTTATTGTTGTCTCTTTTCCTCTCTTTTTATGTTGCAAGATGCACCCTCTGCCCCTCTCACTTTTTGCTCACTGCTGCAAACGCTTTTCCTCAGGTCCAAGCACTGCACCCGTTGCCAGCAGTGGAGTGCCTGTCTTAAGTAGCGGCCCAGCAGGGTGCAGAAATCATGGAAGAGGGAGATGCCAGTCTCTACATGCCTCAGGATGTGAACAGCTACATTTAAATGTTCATTTGAAAGTATAAAGATATGTTATGGCTGATAACATGCTAAATGCATTTCAAAGAGTGGGCTGCAGTACAAGCGACCCTCCCCTGGCTGTACTCGCTGGGAGGGTGGGATGAGACCGTCTTGGGCAGCCACTTTTAGACAATGCTAGAACTTGTCATTTTTTTTAGGTCTAGCGTTAGCCAAGACCTTTTGATTTTACAAAATGTGTATGTGTAATATACTTATAGTATACTTATAGGGGCTTTGAGCGAGCTCTCTTAATGGATTGGTCTGTTATTGTATCTTCCACATTTTTCTTCCGCCAACTACAGCATTCACCTTGGGGCAACGAATCAGCCCACTTTAGCCATTGGCTAACTTCACTGTGAGTGACTGCATTCTGCCCTTTCACATCTGCACACAAAGTAGTTTCCTTCAGTAGGAGGGACTCCTTTGGAAATGTGAGGTTTTTGAGACCAAGAAATATTTTTGGTTTTAGACAATACTTATTTCCAGATTGACGAGAGCCCAGCAGCGTCCCCTCCTCAATAACGTTTTATGCATACTGTGACAAAAAAACAAGCCTTGGCAGTACCAAAAGGGTAGCCAATGCTCAGTGGCATAACAAAACTTGAGGGGGCCCCCCTGCAAAGTACCTGGAGGGGGCCCCCCACATTCTGGACCCAGTCAGGAGCTCTTAGGCCAGGGACCTGTTGCCCGTGGACAGTGCCAGAGGGGGCCCACTCAGCAAGGGCTGCGGGTGCTAATGTTACGTCACTGACCTTGTCATGGTCACTCCTAAAGGTATTAAGGTGTGCATGTACCTTTCTAGGTGGCATGGGGTACAGGACATTCCACCCAAAGTACAGGTGAGTTTACGTATGTGTCTTAAGGGAGCCCTTAGCAGGAGAAATCTACAGCTTGGGTGTGGAGGAGATGCCGACTGACCTCTTCAGGACAGAAGAGTTTGAGTCTCTTGACAGTTTGCGTTTTGGTACCTTGTAACTTCGTCATTGGGGCAATTGGAGGAAAAGCGCTTCAACGCCTCGTCTAGTAAGTGCTACATAAATGCAATTTTGTTACAATTCAATACAGTCTAGCTAGTCATGTGGATTAGGGTACAGCCTTGCGGCTAGTATTCAACAGTGAGCGAGAAATATATCATTGAAGTAGATGTGAGAACGAGGACTAAATGACTGCCATTGAAGTGGATGGGTTAAAGTGAGTGTTGGAAAGAGAGTGGTCTGAGAATAGGTGAGCTGGTGTTTCTTCAGGCTGTTAGAGTTAATAGGACATTGAGGGTGTCATGTGCCAGAGGTAGGCCTGGTAGGAAATAGTGCCAATTTACATTCACAACGTTCTTTCCAAAAGTTGCCTTCCCTTTGTCATATCGACTTTTGACACACATTTGCATTTGTGACACTTGGGTTAGTTTCTACGAAACACCAACCTTGCTGACACAAAAGAACTTTGTGAGAACACTATCACACTGCCTTGGCATTATGTGCAAGGCCTTTATGTGCGTGATACAAATGTGTTATTACATCCATATAGCGATTCAGCTATATGTGGAATACAAACAATAGGCAGCCTGATCACAATCACGGCCCAAGGCAAGGATGCCATTTTCTATATAGATATATCCTTTTGTTTCCAAGGGGTCCATGCTTTTGCTTAGCAGCTGACTGACATCTCTGTGAGGGGTGTCCAGTTCGTGACCAAGACCAGGTCCTACGTTCTTACCCACCAGGTAAAGGGGTTAGATCATCCAGAAGGTTGTTTCTTGGCAGACCATACACTCACACCCTAGACACGTAGGTTAGAGTCTGCATCGTAGGAGTACTTTAGGTCGTTATAATACTGTATATGTATGCCTATATCAGGTGTCTCAACAAGATGGTGGAACTCTTCATTTTATTCACTGTTTTGACACTCATTATAACTTTTGTCTGCTTCTGTCTATTAATCATTGCAACACACATTTTCTATACAAGAATCACTATGGTTCAATAAATATTGGAAAACATCCCTTTGTGTATTCTTTGTATATTTCTCTGAGTGAAAGAGAGCACGAGTGACTGAGCGAAGCATTTTGGTCTGTCACCCCGATTCCTGAGGGAACAGGGTTGTCATGTTCAGTAGTTGCCAGAACTGGTCACTCCCTGTCTAGGTTTAGGATGGCTAACTGTGGCACTGTGAGCTAACTAGTCCAAGGGACAACATATCCTGCAGGGGTGCATGGGATCAGTCTGGCACCATCCTACGTTTATGTCGTCCGCAAACGCGCAGTTCCTACCGATTAGTAGAAACTACATGTCAAGGAGTGCTGCTGTGCAGTTCCAAGAACTGTCTCATTACTTTTAGGGAACCTTACATTGGGGTAACCTGCAGTGTAACATGTGGGACGACAGATTCCATTGTGTCCCCAACTGGAAGGCCTGGAGTCCAAGAGTAGGATAGGGATTGAGGTGAGGTACTTCTTGAGAAAGAGGCTGGCTGGGCCGCTGCTGACAGAGGGCTTGCAGCATGTTCAGTCTGGGTGGGGTGATGAGGTTGGCACTGGAGTGATCTAATAAGCCAGTGACCATGGGGAGAGAGTGACAAAGAAGGAGTATGAGTGTAGTGATGTGATGTGAGAAAGAACAAAGCAATGCCCTAAACACTCACTATCTTTTGAAAAGAATCGCTTATTCCTAAAGTTGTTTTCAGAACTGAAATTCTCTTTGATTGAAGGCATTACACAAGTCAGATTTAAAAGACTTGACCAAGCATTTACTAAACCAGATCTCTGGCTTTCCCACAGAAGAGACACATAACATTTCATTTCAATCACAAAACGTTAAACTGCTTCATAAACCAATGCATGCCGCTATGGCTCAGTGGGATATGGTGCTGTGCTAACAAAGCCAAAGCTATAGGTCCAAACTGTACTGGCCAAGAAAGAATTTAGCTTTTTAATAAAACTATTTGCATCCCATTATGTTACAAAAATGTAAAATTGCCAAATATATTACATCTTTGTTAAACCTACCTATTTTGCAACAGCCATTCTGCCTTTACACTGCCACCCTATGCCTTTTAATCAGTCCAGCATTCAGTGGCACTTTCTGCACACATGTAGAGAAACTAGCATTGGCAGGGGCATAACACAGGCCCCCTCAGCCCCCGCAGTGCGGGGGGGCCCCCAAGCTCCAAGGGGCCCCCCTCAAGATTCGTTACGTCATGGTGGTGCGCACACTTTTCGGAGCCAAACTCTTGGGGGTGTGGCTTGTCGACGCTGGGCACTGAGGGCACTGAGGGCACTGAGTTTCTACTAATCAGTAGGAACTGCGCGTTTGCGGACGACATAAACGTAGGATGGTGCCAGACTGATCCCATGCACCCCTGCAGGATATGTTGTCCCTTGGACTAGTTAGCTCACAGTGCCACAGTTAGCCATCCTAAACCTAGACAGGGAGTGACCAGTTCTGGCAACTACTGAACATGACAACCCTGTTCCCTCAGGAATCGGGGTGACAGACCAGAATGCTTCGCTCAGTCACTCGTGCTCTCTTTCACTCAGAGAAATATACAAAGAATACACGAAGGGACGTTTTCCAATATTTATTGAACCATAGTGATTCTTGTATAGAAAATGTGTGCTGCAATGATTAATAGACAGAAGCAGACAAAAGTTATAATGAGTGTCAAAACAGTGAATAAAATGAAGAGTTCCACCATCTTGTTGAGACACCTGATATAGGCATACATATACAGTATTATAACGACCTAAAGTACTCCTACGATGCAAACCCTAACCTACATGTCTAGGGTGTGAGTGTATGGTCTGCCAAGAAACAACCTTCTGGATGATCTAACCCCTTTACCTGGTGGGTAAGAACGTAGGACCCGGTCTTGGTCACGAACTGGACACCCCTCACAGAGATGTCAGTCAGCTGCTAAGCAAAAGCATGGACCCCTTGGAAACAAAAGGATATATATATATATATATAGAAAATGGCATCCTTGCCTTGGGCCGTGATTGTGATCAGGCTGCCTATTGTTTGTATTCCACAGATAGCTGAATCGCCATATGGATGTAATAACACATTTGTATCATGCACATAAAGGCCTTGCACATAATGCCAAGGCAGTGTGATAGTGTTCTCACAAAGTTCTTTTGTGTCAGCAAGGTTGGTGTTTCGTAGAAACTAACCCAAGTGTCACAAATGCAAATGTGTGTCAAAAGTCAATATGACAAAGGGAAAGCAACTTTAGGAAAGAACGTTGTGAATGTAAATTGGCACTATTTCCTACCAGGCCTACCTCTGGCACATGACACCCTCAATGTCCTATTAACTCTAACATTAGCCTGAAAAAACACCAGCTCACCTATTCTCAGACCACTCTCTTTCCAACACTCACTTTAACCCATCCACTTCAATGGCAGTCATTTAGTCCTCGTTCTCACATCTACTTCAATGATATATTTCTCGCTCACTGTTGAATACTCGCCCCAAGGCTGTACCCTAATCCACATGACTAGCTAGACTGTATTGAATTGTAACGAAATTGCATTTATGTAGCACTTACTAGACGAGGCGTTGAAGCACTTTTCCTCCAATTGCCCCAATGACGAAGTTACAAGGTACCTAAACGCAAACTGTCAAGAGACTCAAACTCTTCTGTCCTGAAGAGGTCAGTCGGCATCTCCTCCACACCCAAGCTGTAGATTTCTCCTGCTAAGGGCTCCCTTAAGACACATACGTAAACTCACCTGTACTTTGGGCGGAATGTCCTGTACCCCATGGCACCTAGAAATGTACAGGCACACCTTAATACCTTTAGGAGTGACCATGACAAGGTCAGTGACGTAACATTAGCACCCGCAGCCCTTGCTGAGTGGGCCCCCTCTGGCACTGTCCACGGGCAACAGGTCCCTGGCCTAAGAGCTCCTGACTGGGTCCAGATTGTGGGGGACCCCCTCCAGGTACTTTCCAGGGGGGCCCCCTCAAGTTTTGTTACACCACTGATCTGCATTTTTTAAGAACTGTCTCTTTGAACCTCCTCAGCTAGCTCTGCCTGCTGAGATCCAGTATACCTCCAGTAGTGGATCGACCAAACACTTTTTCATGGACCGAGCTAACTAGTTTGCTCATTAGAAGCAAGAAACGTATTTGAGAGGCCTGCACAGTAAAAGCCTTTTAAGTCAACGTGCTGGAAGTCAGTTGACTATATGCAACAGTACATCATTGTCAATGCCGATGTTGTCTCAAAAAAAGCACTTACCTCATGCACCATGTCGTGTGATAGCTTCTTGATTGCTTTCAGAAGGCCATAAATTAGTGGTCTCATCCAGCCTGGGCATTACGTTCATTGAGTATTATTCGTGCCTTGAATTGCATCTTTTATATTACTTGCTGTTTGGGAGTGCAATAGTTGAAAGAAGCAAGAGATTTATCAAGCCACTGCGATGCCAGAAATGCCTGTGAGCTGATTTTATGCATTTTGATTTTTAACTAGCAATGCAGGATGTTACATTTTCATTATTTATTGCTCATTGTCGTTTTTAATAAAAACGTTCTTTAAATATAAACAGGAACCCAAACGATAAAAGGTGGCCTTTCTATTTCATGTGCTTGGGGTAGATGTGCATGCAGAGGTGTACAAAAGAACTCATTCATTATTAAATCATCAATTAAATAATTTGAATAATTCAGCCATTTTTCTTCAGGTTTTAGGTGAAAAGGAATTTCATGATTTTTGAGTTTTACAGCTGGAAAGTATAATATTGCAGGCATTACAAAGGTGTATCACGTGCCATTTAAATTGGAGAGTTAAACGGGAATTTCCATCCAGCGCGTTTTTGGCGCATTCACTGGCCCACAATATAAAATGTAAAAATCACACAGACATTATAGGGTAAATTTAGGAACTTGTCACGCAGTGCAATGCAGCAAGTCACCTTGCTGTGCTGCATTGGTGACAGCAAAAGGGCAGGAATGTAAAGATAATACGGTGCGTTCCTGCCTTTTCGCCTGCGCTGGCACCCTTCTGGCAGCTAGCACCAACACAGACATTCTTGCAAAATGCAGCACACATTGAAAGAGGAAGTAACAGGGAGAAATAAAGATATTTCTCCTCGTTACGCCTCTCCTTGGATAGCATATCTTTTTGGCGCATTCCTGGGTTTACCAGTTCTGATAAATCGGGAACTTCATCAAAAACCATGGGAGTTACGTGGGAACACTCATGCAATACCCATGGAACACCTCCTTTGTCCAGAGTAAGGCAGCAAAGCGATTTGCGCTGTGTTGCTTACTTCAGATTTATGGAGCCACTGAGGGCCACGCAATGTGGTCTTGCGTGGCTTTATTAATCCCACTTAAGGTTTGAGTCACACATGTACCACGCTGCATAGTGCAAACATGATGCAAGCCGGCTCATAAATAGGCCCCCATATTTTTAGATGAGCTATGAACAGCATTTGCAGTCTCCTATAACTCATGGGACAATTGTAGAGTCTTTATGCAAGTGTCTGTTTCCCTATCACTTACTTTTTTAGGCGGCCATGTTGTGACATTACTTGCTAAAAGTATCATTCACATTTTAATTCAGTCCATTGGAGTATTTTCTGTTAACTTTTTTGTTGTATCGTTGGTGATTGATTGGTGACTAGATGCATGACTGAACAGAGAGTGAACTAGATTAACAATCAAAATCTTTGTCTTTACTGGGAAATTTCAATCAGCCTCTTTTCAGTAGTTTACTAGAGAAGCAGAGCCATCTTGTGTCACTGCGCTGATCTATTGCAGATCCCCACTTCCCTACATTCACTCAATCTCCACTTAACAGAAATTGCTATGTTTTTATCAGAATTGCTATGGTATGTCTTGGGAGTACTTCGGCCATTCTAGCCTCCCCTGCCCCGTGCCGCCTCTTTTATACACCTTCAGTAAGTCCATTACTGAAACTTTCACTTCCATTAGCTACAGCATGATGAGCAGTTTTGTGGCCTGCCTCCATTGATGAATTACACAGGTGTATTACCAGAGCCCACTACTACAGTGTTCGGAAGTATATATGAATTATATATATATATATAACATATGCCCTTATGAAGAAGATTTCTGAGCGGCACAACTTCCGAATTTCAAGGGCACAATAATACACACCATTACTAGGTAGAGTTTTGGCCCTTGGAATCATTGCTGTATTTCACGGATACTAGTGCCACGGATTTATTTTCTTTAACTGATCATTATTGAAATTAAGAAAGAAAAGGGGATAAAAGGACTACCATGTTCCACTGGTGGCGTTCATTTATCTTCCTCAAAAAATGAAGCTGGGAAAGGCTACGGGCCATACCACATAAAGTGAAAACTGGAAATGCTAATTCAATACAGTTCTCTGACATAGGTTTCAATCAATCAATCAATCAATCAATCAGGGTTCTTATAGAGCGTGGCTACTCACCTGTAAGGGTCTCAAGGCGCTGGGGGGAGGGGGGGGGGGCTGCTGATCCGCCTTGGTGCAGTTTTGGACAGCCTGGTGTCGCAAATAGTAGAAGAGTTCAAACAGTTGTACTTCACCACCTTTGTCAGTGGTAAATGCTTCCTTGTGACTGAAATTCAAAGGAGTGCCTAGCCTTTATCTGTAAAGGTAGCAGCACTTGAGGATATCGGTAAAGTAACATAGCGCACAACATAGCATGCATCACCACAAAATAAGAAAGTGGCAAATATAATGCAACAAAACAACCACAAAACTGCTACAAAAAAATAATACAATGCAATCACAAAAAAACACAACAGCACAGAAAACACTTCCCCACAACAAAAGGCAACCACTTTTATATTCACCAGCATTCTTGATTGTCACACATTACTACCTCTGCCTTCAGAGTAAAGTAGTAAAAAATGTTTACATCAGTCACTGCTTTTTTTTTACTTAATTAACTTTATTTTGGCCAAAGGCCATAAAAGCAATACAATTAAAATAATTGCAAAAAGGAAGCACAATATATTACAGCTGGAAATAGACAAATACCGGGCATAAAATATTTTAAAAAGTATCTACTATCAGCCTAGAAACACAAAGCATAGGTACAACCACTTTACCATAGACAAAAACTTATTATGGTCTGTGATGCCTAAAAGTAATTTTTATACGTCATGCTGTAGTAAGGGTGTTGGAAAACTTCGGATCAAAATAATGCACTTTAAAAAGTGGGTACCACGATAAAAAAACATTGCTAGACGTGTGCATACTACATTTAACACGTAGGGCATAGGGATTTATCAATGGTGGAACAAGATGGTATGGATACAGGAATTCAACTAGGTTTACATACACTTCCCTATTTCACAGACAACCTAGCTGAGTAAAGTGCAAGTGCTTCAACTTGCATTGTAATTTAACACAAGGTCTAAAATCAGTAAAATGATGTACAAGAAGAAGGGGGATGTACATTAGACAGAGAGTGAAGAAAGGGTAAAAGAGACAATTTTTTGTCGGATTGGCCATATGCTCTCCAAACATTTAGCAATGGACAAAACAATGACCGGGGACGTGTCTGCTCTACATATGCTTATTGCTACTCTGTATTGGACGACACCTAAAAGTCGGCACAAAGGAGCAATCCAACGCCTACGCTCCTCATAATACCTGGGGAAGAAAAAGAGGAGGTGATCATCAGTTTCTTCAGCACTTCTGCAGACAGGACAAATTTTGTTTTTCACCTTGTTGACTATTCCATTTAGTGGTAAAGGAAGCAAGCGGTAATGAACCTAACCTGAACCTTATATAAAGAGCTTTTGTGAATGAAGGATTGATATCATTCATATAGTTTTCAAAATAAGAGGTGGGTTTGAATCCTATAAAACAATCAGTCATTTTGTCCAAGCCACCTGTTTGGAGAATTTGCCCTCCTCCAGCTCCCAGTAGATGGTCTTCACTCTCCAATTTGCATAAGATGGAATAGTTTCAAGGTACAACAAATATCCATATAAATTCATAGAGTATAGGGACTGTTTTACATAGTCAAATCAGGGTAACAAACCATCTCTCTGTGATTTATCGAGAACATCTCTTAATCCCACCCTATATTCTGACAGCTCAGGCGTAGACCAAATCCATAACCAAAAGGGAATAGGTTTGAGATGCGCTAGGGGTGCAATAGACTGGATTTAAAAATCAGTGGAGTACTTTGTGGCATTTTAAGGGCTGCTCACAAAGATTTATTCTTACCCACCTCCAGGGCTTTTAAATTAACATATCCCAGAGTTCGGCTCCATATGTAGCGGCGGCTACAACTTTGGCCCCCCAGACCTCTAGAAGGGGGGAGATTAGATGGAACAAAGACTTATTTGGAAATTTTTGAATTGCTGCTGCCCTGCGCTTTAGTATAAGGGTACTTTTGCTAACCTGGGAACCCCAGGTATTTGCACTAGAGGAGAATGTCAAGATAATCAAATTCTAGCAATTTCTCCAGCTCCTCCCCTTCCAGCATTATAGATCCTCTAAAGCCTCTATGGGGGTGGACGGCCATAAATTGTGTCTTACTCACATTGATTGCCATTCCATGATCTAGGCAGAATATTTTAAACGTACTCAAAAGGTTCTCTAGACCCATGGGGGTTTTTGATACTAATAAAGTATCGTCCACGAATAATAGGGCAGTTATTTTATTTCCCCCTAGAAGCGGAGAGTTTTTATCACAACCCAAGAGGTAGTCGATGCAGCCATTTATAAACAGCAGGAACACTGTGGGGACAAGGACACATTCTTACCTGGCTCCTTTTGTAACCTTGAAGGATCGGTGTTTTTCCCATTTGTACCCCATCTGACTTGAGCAAAATTATTGTGGTGAAGCCTAGCAAATATATCAAGAAGAGGGCGGGGAAGCCAAAGTTCACCTAGTGTGCGCCAAAACTTATCCCTAGGGACCATATCAAATACCGCCTTGACATTAACAAAAGCGACATAAGGCTAACCCTTTTAATGTCTATTTCTTTCCACCTTAATAAAACTAAAACCTAGTCAATTGTGCTCATTTTCGGGCGATATCCAGCTGGAAATGGGTTACGATTTTATTTTCTTTGACTCAAATAAGAAGCTGATCTAATAAAGGATTGCAAAAGATTTTTGGGGAAGAATCAATAAGGCTGGTAGTTGACTGGGTCAGACTTTGGGCCTTTCTTAGGTATGGGAATAAGCTCCTCCCCTTTCCATGAGGATGGAATCTCACCTCCTGCTAAAATGGCATTACAAACGCGTGTAAGGTAGGGTGCCAAAATTGTCGGTTTAGACTTAAAAAGGTCCACCAGGATTCGATCTTGCCCGGGTGCCTTTCCTGCCTTTTGAGATCCAATGTCTGCAGTCACTTTGGTCACAGAAAATACCAATCCATCTTTAATAATATCTAAGTCAAATGGAGTCTCGCACAATGTGCAGCGCACCATAGGATCAGGAGAATCAAGATTCGCAAGGGTTAGAGGGGAGCTACTATATAAATATTTGAAATGATTCACCCAATCTTCTGGGAGAATGTGTAATTCTGGCTTCATCCAATTTGTCTTGGCACCATGTGCTATTATGTTCCAAAAAGCTACCTGGTTCCTTGAGCATGTTGCAGACAAGATGTAATTCCAAATTGCTGTATCCCATGTTGATTTTACATGTTTCAGGACCAGTTTGTAATTTGTTCTAGCTAACTTTACATCCTGCGAGAAGCCTCTTTTAAGGGCACTAAGGAGATTGCACTTAGCTGAACTGCAAGTCCTGTCATACCATGTGGGATCTGCCTTCTGAGGGGGATTCTTGCATGGGGAGGTTAAGTAAAGAAGCTCATTTTCAATTTCTCAAACCATTTGGAATGAACATCCATGATCATGTCAGGGCCTTCCTCTAAATTAGCCATGTAAGACAGGATAGGGACTAGGTCATGATAGAGTAAGGCGTACTTGGACTAATTGTCCGTAATGCTCTCCCTCTTAATTTTCCTCCAATTATCACTGACTGAAAGAGTCACTGCTTTACTGCCCATCAAGGACATGGACTAGTGCCAGTCAGCGGGCCTTAAGGACATAGCAGAAATGGAGAGCAGTCAAAATACTCACTGCTATTTTCTATATGAACAAATGAGGGTCACACTTTCAGTTTCAGAATCGCCTGTCTTCTGTATTGGTGGATTTTACTTCTGCTGCGATCAGTTTTCCTTCATGAAAAATATTTGTGGAGATAAAAGAACCATGTTCTTGCTATCAATGTAAATGTATTTTACCTAGGCCTTGTTTGGGGGAAAAGAAAATCCCCTGATTTCTAGAGGAAACATTAAGGGCCTCATTCGCAAAAGGAAATCTACATAATTGGGAGCGGATTTCTTGGGGTTTGGCATAGGGCAGCACAGCAAGTCATTTGCTGTGTTGCCCTACCTCAAGGTGAAAGGGCAGGAATGCACTTTATTTATCTAATATGGTGCATTCCTGTCCTTTCCCCCTGCGCTGGCACTGTTTCAGCGCAGGCATCCTTGCACCAAGGTGCAATGGTGACTGTGTTGTTGGCAGGATTGTTTTTGTGCAGGAAGGGGCACCTTCCTGCACAAAAACAATCGTGGGACTCTTTTTACTATTTCTATATGTGCTGCAGAATGCAGTACACATAGAAAGTGGAAACAATTAGGAGAAATAAAGTTATTTCTCCTCGTTTTGCCTCACCTAGGGAGGCGTAAGGTTTTGGTGCATCGCCAGGTTTACATGGTCTTGTAAATCTGGGGAAGTGTCAAAATCCAGGGGAGTTTCGTGGGAACACCCACTGCAATGCCCATGGAATACCTCCCTAGTGCAGAGTAGGGCAAGGCAGCGATTTGCGCTGCCTTGCCTCACTCCATATCTATGAGGCCATTCAAAGTGGCTTTACGTAGCCTCATAAATATGATTCTGTGGTTTGCACCACTGGAGCATCACAGCCACCCATGGGACCTTGAAAACTCGGGTTTCTGGGAGTACCAGTCCCAAACAGAGGATACAGAGGCACAGATGTAAGGGTGGGAAAGGAAAGTCCCAACCCTGACCTCTGTTTAGCCTCAAGATACAGCCCCTGGGCTGAGTGGCCAGTCTCAGGCTACAGCCCCTGGACTGGTGGAAAGCAGGGTGGAGGAAGGGTGCCTAACATCCGGGGCTGTTGTCCCCACTCTCTGAGAAACCTCAGAAGTGAGAGAACCATGGATGGCCTTGGACCAAGCTCTTGACAATGACAGCTGTTAGTGGCCTCTGTTGGTTGCTGTCCTTATGGGCAGAGTTTTTCTTAGGATGGGGACAGAAGCCTGATCCAAGGGGTGGAATGGGCCACATTCCTTTGTGGGCCATGGTGGTTCTATCTTCCTACTGGGTTTCATCTGTAAACAAGTTAAGGTTAGGTCCTTCACAGACAGGGTCCACAGGTGAAGAGAAGGGTTCCCCATGGGCCAGTTCAGTGGCTTTGGAGAGTATGAACAGGGGCTCCAACTGAGTTTATAGGGGCATAGAACTAGCAAGAGCCTCTGCAGTAGAGGACCATTGTCCATGTTCAATCGTCTAATCAGGGAAGTCCATTAAGGTATTAGTCTCCCTGGCACTTGGCTGGAGGGGTGCTGTGCAGTACTTGACCCGCTCTGTAGGGTCACCCCCAAATGTTTTGCCTTCACCCCTCATGTCTTCTGAATTTTGCTTTTGTTGGCCCTAGGACTCTGTGCACTTTACTACTCCCTATACTTTCATCACTTACTGCATTTGAGCATCCAGAATTTATGATCATCCACTGTGATGGAAATAATATAGGCTACCTAACTGATGTTTGACTTGAAAGTGAGATGAAAGACACATTTTGGCAGTTATTGAGTATGTTTCTAATGACACTTTTTGTGAACTCCTACATTTGTCAGAGACGAAAGTGGAAGTACTCAACTCTAAATGCTGGAAAGTTAGAAAACAAGTTGCCGGCTTGTTAACAAGACTGTGTCAGCATTCCTTAAAGATCATGGAATGTCTTCAATATTTCACTTAAATATTAAATTTTCAAACCCGCTACTATATTGGGCAGATGGTGTCCATTTAAATACCTGTGGCAGCAAAGTTTTTGCGTCAAACATCCAAAAAATGGGTTACTGAACATATGTAACTCTATCTAATTAAGATGAAATCGGATGACTGTCAAAATATCGATGCATACAATATCAAAACACAAAAGTATCAGAAAACAAATATTGGCAACAAAAATATTGCCTTCCTATACTTAAATAATAAAACCACAAATATCGAGAACACAAATATTGTGGTCAAAAATATGAATTTTTACTTATATTGAAAACACAATTATCGGAAAAAATATCATCACCTTTAAATAAACATATCATATGTCAAAAAAATTGTTACAAACAATATCAACCACAATATTATAGGCAAAATAACTACATTATAATCAATAAATATAAAAATGTCTTTTTACAATAAACATAAAACATTGTATGCACAAGTTTAACTTAAAAATAAATGTATTACATCACTACAATATATATAATTCACCCCAATAAAATATATAACTAAATTCATAAGACTATAACCAAAAACAAATTGTAACGAACAGCGCCAGCACCTTGCATTTTGCCCTTTGTCCTAGGGACTACATCCCCCGCTATCCTACGCGGCAGGAGGCGCCAACGCGAACCTTTTCGCGCCGGAGGCGCATAAAGGCAGCCTCGGGCTCCCGCGCTGCGGGACCCCTAATGAACAGCACCAGCAACTTGCACTTTGCCCTTTGTCCTGGGGACTACATCCCCCGCCATCCTACGCGCCAGGAGGCACCAACGTGATCCTTTCTGTGCCGGAGGCGCTTAAAGGCAGCCTTGGACTCCCGTGGCGCGGGACATGTGCGGGCATGCCCGGGACGTGCCCGGGCAAAGCCCGGGCCAAGGGCAGGCCCGTCTGCGCCCGTCAGAGCCCAGAAGAGGCTGGGCTGGGCAACCCCTCTGACGCTTGGCTATCCAGACCTCTGCACGCTTCTTCAATGTGTCCATTATCTGGTAAGGTATTTTTTCTTTTCATCTATATGTGTACAAGGAAGTTTCATAGCCGAGGTCCCGATTCCATAGACTAAGAACCTTGGGGTCACTTGTTACTGACGCAAACTTTGAAAATATCCTGATAGCCTGCTTTCCCACTCAAACGTAGCCTCTGGGACCAAATGAGTAAAAGGAAAGCCTGCGAGGGAGCTACGGGTCACGGGTATAAGAAGAAGGTGTAGAAGGGCAAAAGGAAAGGCCCATCCACGACCGAAGAAGAAGGGGTGGGGTACTAGACAGAATAGATAACTTATTAAGCAAGTGTGAGGGCCTACTGGACACTACCCTTACTGACACCACAGCATGTAGTAGCACCACTCAGGCTGAGGGAAGTAAGACCCATAATATACGCATTCCAGAAATGTTAAAAAAACCAATCAGCAGGATCCCTCGCCCCGAATTCACTAGCGTCCGTCCCGCAAGCCCTACTGCTGAAGGAGCCCCCACACCTACCTCCTTAGACGCCCTAGCCATCTTCCGCTGCACCAACAGATTTAATACTCTGATAGAGCACCCAGACTCAGTGACCAGTCTCCTAAGTGTAGGGACACAGGAAAATGGGGAGGGCGCAGTGAGTAATACGAACTGTACCATAGAGGAGCAAGGTACAACAGGAGATGTGAATCATATTATTAAAGGGAAGTGCTCCAATATTGGGTAAGTCGGCAGGTCTCCCACAGAACTTTCTCAAAGATCCACGCCCATGCAGTTAATCGACTTGATGAACGCAATTCATGCCCTTAAAGCTTCTGTTCGTAATTTAGCCGATTTTCTAAGTAAGGTTTACTTAGTCGTTCAACAGGTTAAATCCTCGCTTAGAGATCGCTCTACAAGAAGCTCCTGTACATTGAAGGACATGGGCCGCGGCAGACACCTTCCCCCTCACAGTAATGCTCAAGCCCCACATGGCACAAGCAGTCCAGCCACAAATCATCCTACAAGCAGCACTAGCATGGGCAGTACTCAACTTGATAAGGAGTATAAAAAGTGACCACAAACTGGAAACCTACTCATCTTCCCTTTGTACCCCCGCTTCCTGCTGCCTTTGGTCACAATAGGTTTACTGGTTTGCGGGTGCCTTGTGGGGCAGCTAGTACAACAGGTGCGAACCATGTTGTGTACTTGACAAATGTCCCAAAACACCCAGGGGACTCATACAACGAAGATGAGAATTCCCTCCGAAATAAGTGCACTCAATGGATTCGTCATGTAAAGGAGTGTCGGTCCCTAATCAGGGATGATATTCTTAGGGCCAAGGGAAAATCATCCTTTGAAGCTTCCCTGGATTATATTGCCCTGACACTCCCACTTCGCTACCTGGTTGAAAACCTCGTAAACTTTGATATCCTCACTCAAAAATGTACACTCTCCAACATTCGATTTAAATTTAACCCCCCCATATTCAGCTATACATATGAGTTCCTCACCACTAAGGGAAATAGATTGAAGGTTTCCTCTTCTCACTGGCGCTCCTGATGAACACGCTAGGTTACTCTCCGCCAGTGAGACTGACATCCTTGTTGAACCCGTCCCACTGATACTAGTACCATGTAAAACATCCACATTGGCTTTTCTCGATGAGGGTGGGCAGGATAATGCCGTAGAACAAGCCTCAAGAAGTCATGAGCAGACCGTGGCCCAACACATACCACCTAGACAAAGTTTAATGTCCTGGAACATAGCCGGGTTAAGGTCTAGGGCCACATCACCGGAGTGGTGCACTTTCATCGAACATCATGACATCTGCCTTCTCCAGGAAATATGGCTAGTAGACCCCTTTTTTCATCTAGGGTATTTAAATTATTATATTCCGCCCATAGGTGGAGGCAAAGGTCATCCATCAGGGGGGCTTATCATCTGGGCTAGGCAGACTATCACCTATAAGATCCAGGAGCTCCCGGCACAGTGTAACAACATCCTCGCAATTCGGTTGTTGGCGGGACCCCATGGGAACATCGATATCTATAATGTTTATTCAAGGGGGCTTAGTGGGGGAAGAGATCAGAAGATATAATGGTCCTTGATGACCTCCTAGACCATTTGTCTCGGGACTCCCTAGTGATAGTTGCGGAAGACCTCAATACTACCTTCGAGCCCCTTGGTAATGAGGACCAGGATCTTGCGAGGGAGGAAGATGCCCAGTGGGGAATTCCAAGCCTTGAGTTAGAACCCATTAAAAGGTGGACTGACGCGGCAATCCAAATCAAAGCCATCTGCCTAGAAAAAGGCCTACGGGCGGTTAACAGAAGAAGTTCTCCTGATAGACATGGGGCAAACACTTTTGATAATGGCCGTAATGTCAGTCGTATTGACTACCTGCTAATTAACGTTATGGCACGCCCTTTTGGATATGGTGGTACGCGATCGACTGGAGAGTGACCACAACCCACTATGTTCCACCTTCGAACTATTGGCCCAACACAAACTCTTACAACCGGATAAACAGCTTATTACCCGTGATCTGGCACCCACAAACAACATGAGGCGTCTTAAATGGGAAATGGTCCTAGAGAGACCAGATACCCTAGCATCCATTGCCACTGAAACTGAGCTCACATTTATCGAACTAGAGGCCCTCCTCCTTTGGCTCTGATTCCCTTATGGCTATCACCGCTCTTAATAACAAATTCTTCTCTAAATTGTGTTCTCACTTCATCAAAGAATGTAGGGCCAAGAGCGCAACACAAAAAAAACCCTTGCCAATGGTATAATGATGAATGCAAAATGGCCCGTAGACACCTTGGAGAAGCGATTAGACTGAAAGAGCCTAGTAGTGTACGGTCCACAAGGACAAAGTATAGGAGGGCTCAGGAAAAGCAGAAAAGGAGTGGGATGAATCCAGATGGCAGGACCTTAGACTGACTTGTGCCAAAAATAACTCCCAAAGATTTTAACACCTCGTCAAATGAGGCAAGAACGGACATTGACCACAGCCACAGAACCATGTAGCACAGGATAAATGGGTCAACCACTTTGAATCCCAATATGCAATTGGTGCTGAAGAGGTTAATGCTCCATCACCTCTTCACATATACTATTCTAGCAAGGTCTTCGTCACAGCTGATGTTAATGCAGCTTTTTGCGCAATCACGGGGGGTAGAGCGCTGGGGTTAGACGGCATCCCGGCTGACATCTTTCTCCATGACAGGACAAAATGGAACAGGTATATCCTGCTATTGGCAAATGCAATCGCCCTTGGAGCTCCTGTCCCCGATTCTTGGAGAGGGACAGAGATTATCCCTGTGTACAAAAAGGGAGATAAATCCCTCCCAGTTAATTATAGGCCCATTAGCCTAATCGACTCCATCCAAAAGGTGGTTGCTCGATTGGTGCTAAGTAAGGTACAAGACTGGATAGAGGAGCAGGACTTCCTTACTCCCTTACAGGCGGGGTTTCGGGATCACATCAGCACGATTGACCAGGTGTTTTGGTTTAGGCTAATATATTGGCGGACCATGGTCTTAGGTAAGAGCAGCATGTATGCGGCCTTTGCCGATCTCAAGTCAGCTTTTGACCTGGTTTCGCGTCGCAAACTTTGGGTAGTGTTGCAGGAGTTGGAGCTGCCTTCTGAATTACTCTCCCTTACAGCTCGTCTTCATGAGGGTAATTATGCTCAAATCCGCTGGGGTATACAGGGAATTGTCACCAATCCCTTTCCTGTAGAGAAGGGAGTGCGCCAAGGCTGTGTCCTGGCCCCTACATTATTCTACCTTTTTATAAATGGTATTGCCACGTTTTTAACATCTGTCCCTACGGATGCACCGGTTTTCCCAGGCACCAAAATCCCCATTTTAATATTCGCTGACGATACGCTATTTATTTCCATAACCCTGAGTGGTCTACAGCGAGCCTTACATCTTTTTGAAAAGTTTTGCACCCTACGGGGTTTGGAAATTAATGTAGCGAAAAACTAAGTTTATGACCTTCAACCAACACAGAACATTCAAGGGAGGCATACTCTTGGACAGTCGGCCCCTGGAACAAGTCAGCGCTTTCACTTATTTGGGGGTTATCCTGCAAAAAGACATGAGATGGGGCTGCCAGATCGATACTGCCACTTTGAAACATCGACAATTGTCAGGAGTTTTCTTCAATGAGTTTAACACCTCCTTGAATAAGCCCCTTAGCCCAGTCTTGCAAATTTACAACATGAAAGTAGTGAGCTCAGTGCTATATGGTGCTGAACTCTGGGGGTTCGAGAATTTGTCCCAGCTAACCATCGCTGAAAACAGGTTCCTGCGAAACATTACCACTCTCCCCCAAAGTACCCCTGTGCTACCAATGTTACAAGACCTAGGTAGGAAAGCACTGGTTGACCTTGCCAGGCTCCGCCCCATTCTGTACTGGCGCAGAATCTGGTGTACACCAGAATTGATAACGTGCGCCGATGGTCTATGGGATATAATCAAGGTGGATAGATACCACAAGATTAGATAGCAACGAGAAGTTAGAGCACTCTTGCTAAATATGGGCATGTTAAATTTGTGGGAAAACCCATAGAGTTCCCAATTCCCTTCCAAAGAGATCATTAAGGAAAGATATTGGGAACTGGTGTACCATAATAGATTCAGCAAAAGCGATAGCACAGCGCTAACGGGGGCTTTTCTAGTAGTAAAACCATGGCTTAGCTTGGAGCAGTATTGGGACATTATATCTAAACCCTTCGACCGGAAGTTGTACTTCCAATTTAGAGTGGGAGCCTTGCCTTTAAGAACATACACTGCTAAATGGGTTAACTCAGGGAACAGCAAATGTCCATCTTGTGAGATACTGGAAGAGTCCTACAACCCATGTCCTGTTTGTTTGCCCTGCCTACGTTGCCCCTCGCAAAGCATGGTTGACGCCAATCTGTAGGACTTTGGGCACCAGAACGAGTAAGGTCTCATTGAGAATACTGGGTACTAACACATTGCCGCGTATCGCAATTGCTGTAGCTAAGTTTCTGTTCTGGATGTGGGTAATTAGACTCTGTATTCTTGCTATATCCTGAAAATCTATAGTGCCCCACTTATGTTAGAGCCCCAAACCACTGAGAACGGCGTACAGCTCATAAACCTTTTACACGTATTTAAAATTACTGTGTTTGATATTTTTCTAAATGAGCTCCCGCTGCTAACTTCATACGCTATCGATTTAACACCTACTATGATATATTTTCTTTTCTTAAACTCACAATGATCCTTAACTCTGATCATGCTTGCTGTACAAAAAATGTAAATGTTTTGTTACTGTAACCATTTGTATGTTATTATTCTGTTTTTATTGTGATTTACTTTTATGACATGATTTGTCGAATAAAGCTTTTTGCATTGGTATTAACTACAAATATTCATACAACAATCCAAACTTTTTTTTGTTTGACATGTTTATTAAAGTGAGAGCAGAGTAATCATAAGAACAAACCTACCATTCCATAAGCATGATATTTAAGTGCGAAGAGACTAAGAAATAAAGCGTATCTCTAAATGCATCTCAATGGAAGAGCAGTACTACATATGTGTTATAAGAAAAGCTGGACAGAAGATAGAGAAAGGAGAAAGAGGAAAGGAGGAGAAGCAAGAGAATAACATAACCAACAATAAAAAACTTAGAACTGTATTTTTACATATCAATAATAATTAAGTTCATGAAAACAACTTGACAAATAGATATAAATATGAAAAACAAGTTAATTAGAAGCAATATGTTATATGTTGGAAAGCAATAAAGCAGTATCACTTGCAATTGAAGACGAACATCTGTTAAGTGGTGACCATAATACATCTGGTTTGACAAATAAAAGATGAGAATATAAATTGTAATGATTCAGTCAGTGATTATGACAGACTAAGGCCCTGATTTAGATCTTGGTGGACGGGTTAATCCATCACAATGGTGATGGATATCCCATCTGCTGAAATATAATTCCCATAGGATATAATGGGATTTATATTTCGGCAGACGTGATATCCGTCACTGTTCTGATGGAGTAACCCGTCCACCAATATCTAAATTTGTCCTTCGGTTCCACCACTCTTGGATGGGTATGATTTCTGTAGATTTCCAGTTGCAGGTAATCACCTGCAAACCAAATGCAATTAAAAGAACCACCAATTTTCTGATCATTTTATTATGAGACCAGAGACTGCTTAAGCTACCCAGGAATGAAGCGGCCACTGAGAATGGTGTAAAAATGCCAGTGATGAGCCCAATTCTTGTCCAGACAGGCACCCAGAATTTAGATAACTTAGGGCAAAGAAAAAACATGAGCATAGGTCCCAGAGTTGATGTTGCATCACTAACAGACATCTTGTTTGATGAGTTTAAGTTTAAAAAGGTGCGCCAGATGAAATAATGTCTGGCGTAAAAATAATATAGGGTTTTGGTAAGGTTGCCTGGATGGGCAGTAGAATGAATCTTCTCTTATATCTTATCCCATAAGGTAATAGACCAACTAGATAGTAAGTTGGATTCCCATAGAAGTTCAAGTTGGGATTTAGATATATCTGTCTGAGGTGATCTTAATGTTTTATATATGAGTGCAGCTTTAGAGGGAGTTGTGATGGAGATTGGGGTGATCTGCGAACCATGACCCTGAATGAAAGAGGATGGGAAGGACCCAAGCACTGATTTTAAAAACTTAGATTGTTTAAGACATTTAGGGGGAGTTTAACCCATTCGCTGCGGCTCAAATTTCCCCGCTGTGCGGGCGGATTTTACGCGAGCGGAAATCGGACGGCCCCCAGCCGTCCGACGCACACGCCTACCGTGACGTCAGATGGCCGGGGGCCGTCCGACGCATGGAACGCGTTAAAGGAAGAAGAAATTGATTCAAATAAAATAACCACATGATTATGGTGAAGTAATTGAGAAAATGTAAGGCTACCTTGTCCAACCAAGTCCGCCAGATCAACAAATTCCCATTCTTCCTGAGACATTTTTTATTCCAGATGGGACTTTGGATAAATTGCTCATATGAGGGTAAATGAGCAACCAAATACTGCTTTAAGTATAGAACAGCAGTGAGATATAACTGAGGGAATCCAGAATTTGGGAGGGTGAGGTATATGAAGAGTGTGCTCATGGGAAAAGAGAGATATCATGGTTAATTACAAGTGATAGCAAAATTTAGATTCAGAATCGGGAGCATCCAAAAAGCAACCACGGCTTTGATTAATGCCAAATGCCATAGGATAGAGGGAACAACCTGAGAAATTCACCCCGCTTGTGGATTTAGTTAGTTTCAAGCGATGTAAAGGATACGAGAAGGTTTACCATTCCAGAGAAAACAAGGCAATAGCTTGGCTATAGCAGCAAAATACTTCCCAGGGATTCTGATAGGTAACATCATAAGAAAAAAATGAATTATTGGAAGTATCGTCATTTTGATGGTATCAAGGCGACCCACCAAGACAAAAATTGTGGTGACCATCACTGATGTATCTTAGCAGTCTTGGAGAGAAGAGCATCCATATTGGGTTGTAACGTGTCTCTAAGATTATTATGATACAAAATCCCCAGACATGAGATCTGGTTGAGATTCCAGAATAGACCTGCTCCAGCAAATGGGGATTTAAAACAGAACTTGTTCACAGGCATAACTTCAGACTTTTCAATATTAGATTTATATCTGGACACCTCCAAATATGCTCTTAACTCTTAAAAAAAAGTGGAAGGGAGGATTCCGGTTTCGAAATGTAAAGAAGGGTGTCCTAAGTGTATGCAGGATGTTTAATATTTATATTCTTTAATTGGAAACCGGAAATGCTGTCAGAGTGCTTTAGTCGATACAGGAAGGGCTTGAGTGCAAGAATAAACAACAGGGGTGTTAAGAGACAGCCCTGCCTTATACCTCTATTAAGAGGGAAGTATGGGGATTGTAATCCATTTACCACAACAGTGGAGCAGGGCTATGAGGATAGTAGAGATATTATTTGCAGAAATCTAGGGCCAAACCCATGCCAATGTAAGGCATGCATTAGAAATTGTCAGTTAAACCTATCAAAAGCTTTTTCTGCATCCAGAGTTATCGGCGCAAGAGAGTGAGTTTAGGGGCTTTGCTAAGAATATTCAGAAAGATACATGAATTATTGACTATATTTATATTTTTAACAAATCCAGATTGTTCAATATCAACTAAACCTTGCATGAATTTATTGAGTATGAGGGCTAATGCTTTAGCAAACCTTTTGCAATCGGTGTTTATTAGTGCTATAAGATGAAAATTCTTACAGCGGGATAAGTCTCAATCTTGTTTGGGGATTAGACAGATCATAGCTGCTGTAAAGGAGACTGAGGACTTACATATGACAGAAGGTGATTAATTAATTTAAATAACTTGGGGAATACTAATTTTGAAAAGTGTAGCTAGAATTCCACTATAAATCCATCCGGACCTGATGCCTTACCAGTTGTTTGACTGCCAAAAACAATATCTCTATTTGTTGTGGAAGTTGGGGAGAGAAAAATGACTCAATTAACTCTTCAGAAGATAAATATTCAGGGGTATACAGGGTTTGATAATAGTAGGCAAAACACTTAGCAATGTCCAAATCTCAAAACAGGTGAGTGCCAAATTGATTAGTGATAGTTTTGATAGAAGATTTTTTTCCTACATTTCAAATGATGAGCTAACAAGGTACCAGCTTTGTTCTTAACCCCATAATAGCTAGCATTATTCTTGAGGAGTGTACTGCATGCTTTCTCCTTAAAAACATTGTTACATTTATCTTAGTTGCTACCAGAATATCTAAATCAGCTTTTTCAGACATGAAATACATATGTTCTAATCATTTAATGACAGCCAAAATGAAGGTATAGTCTTTTTTGATCACCTTCCTTTTTGAAGAAACATAGGGGGATAATTTACATAAAAATGTATGAGCACAGTGTTACGGCAAGAAACAAATGTGGGATCACACTGCTTCACCTCCCAGCAGGTTCGCCCCTAAGCATTATGGTGAATGTAGTTCGCCAAGCGTGTGTACTTGCAAAATTTCTCGAGTATTTCACCAAGTAGGTGCAGATTAGTGCTGGCCATCTCTATACACGTGTTTCTGGATTGTTATCCGTCGTCAGTAGAGATTAGGCATTTCAAATTTTTGGGGTTGCTGAGCAGGCTGCCAAAGTGTTCTCGGGTCACAGTACCTCTCAAGGCGCGCAGGTGCCTCTCCACGAGCTTGTCAATAATGCCCCAACAAAACAAAATATTAAGTTCAACCATTGCCTTGTAGGAAGTTCAATATACTACTTGGTTGCCAAAGTTTCTAATTAGTTCAATTAATTTTATAGGTAGTCTTAAAAATGATAGTCTTTTAACTGCGGTATATACGTGAGATGCCCATACCGTGGGGTTGAAGCTTGTATAGGTTTATGTTGTTCCTTTTCTTTTTCGGGAGTACGCTTTGATCTGGGTGTCCTGTCTGAGACAGGGAGGAGTTGCAGCCCCTGGAAGATGCACAGGTAAGTTCTTTCTTGCAGGGATCAAGGTTCTCCAGGAAAGCGGCTCTGGGTGTCGCCGGTTCAAAAGAAGATGAAGCTAAGTGCCATCTTGCAGTTAGGGTGTGGTTTTTATAACTGCACCCTATAGATGGCCACCAAGACACGTGGTTTGCATGAAATCTTGCAAGATTTAGAGCATGAAAGAGTCATGCAAAATATGAATTACATACCAAAGTAACCCCGGACAGGATACACATGAGGAATTATGGTAACATCACTAAGTGAAGTCCTAGTACATGAGAAACACACTAGGTGAGCTTGGGCAGTGGTAACAGTCATGACAGGGAACTTTGCCCTTGGGAACACTTTTTTTATTGGTTAGTGAGTGTCCAGAAATCACCCCCACCCACTAGCTAGTGTACCCTTGGTAAAAGCAAACTGCCGATAACCTTTTGCATGTATTTGCGTGCATGACAATGTTGGGTTAGTTTCTCTGAAACTGCTTTGCTTACACAGTTCACTTCACACAACATTATGATTATGCCTCGAACACCCAATGCAAGGCCTTTGTACCACCTGTGCAATGTAATTTTATCTTCATCCACGGGGCAACAGGGCTATCTGCAAACCCATAACAATGCTAATTTGTATATACATCGCAATTCTTATAAATAAATAGGCATTTCCGGGGGTTAGCCAGAGGAGACACTTCTGCTGACTTTGAGAGGTTCCTGCATTCTGATGCTTCGCCAAGCAAGTGCCTAACATCTCCATGAGTGGTGTCCAGTTAGTGACCAAGACGGGGTCCTACATTCTGTCCCACCAGGTAATGGGGTTGGATCCTCCTGTGGGGGGATTCTTGGCTATATACACACACACAACCTAGATGCACATAGTGTAGGGATTGAATAATAGGAGAACGCCTGATTACTACATTGTTTTATATACCTGCCTATATGTACCCTCTACTTAGCACCATGGTGGAAATATACCTGCTATTTACTATTTTTGTGTGTGGAATCACTTTCATATGCTTCTGTCTATTGATCATCACGGCACATGTACTCTATACAAGAATAACGTTGGTTCAATAAATATATCCCATTGTGTATTCTCTGTATAGTTCTCTGAGACCAAGAGCGCACGAGAGACAGAGCAAAAGGGTTCTAGATCTGTTACTACGATCTTGAGGGGTCAGGGTTTTCATGTTCGGTGGTTACTAGAAACAATTCACTCCCTGTTCGGGTTAGGAGGCTTATGGTGGCGCTGTGAGCCAGCTGGTCTCTAGGCCAACATGTACTACAGGGGTGCATGGAATCGGTCTAGGCAGCTCACCCAAGATTTATGATGTCCACAAATGCGCAGATCCTACTGATTATTTGGAACTACATAACAATACCAGATGAAGTGTTTACCAGAATAGATGGCAAGGTTAGGAAACTGCTATGGGACGGGGGCCATCAAGGGTAGCATTGGGGACACTAGAGGGGAATCAGATAACGGAGGCATTTCATCCCTAATATCCAAGCATATTATTGGACATCCCATTTGATAGTGATTAATTAATAGGGTCATAAGCCTGGAGACCATCCAACGTTCACACTCAATCCTACCTCCATTACTTGTACGCGGTTAGGCAATAAACATCTACTGACAATGACCCATCTGATGAAAGAAGCATGGAAAGGGGTTGAGAGGATGACATAATGGGACAAAAGATTAACACAAGAGATTCCCCTGTGAATAGGAACCCGCTTGAAGGAATTTAGGAAACTAACAGATTTCAGCCAGTCGGACGTGATTGGGATTTCTAAATTAGGAGACCTCATAAAGGGGGCACACTGATTATATTTGAATCCCTACTGCAACAATATCAGTTTCATAATACCCAATCCTTTCGATACCGACAGGTGCAACATGTCTGGCAGGCAGAGAAGATAGAAGTGGAAGACCTCCCAGAGTATGCACCCCTTGAGGGATGACTCCTCCAGGGAGAGATAGATGAGAAAGTGGTCTCATGGACATACAAGACAATTATTACCAATCTCCCAGAGACCCTGGGGAAGTTTAGAGGGAAATGGGAGGGTGAGGTGGGAGAAGTAGATAACACGGTCTGGGAGGCAGCATTGATGCATCCGAGGGAGGTAGCTATCAAATCCCACCTACGTTTAATCAAATTTAAGGTCCTCCACAGAGTTTATAATGACAGAACCCTTCTACATAAATTTGGTAGGTTGGACTCACCTATCTGTATAAGATGTGGAAATGAGAATGGGACATTCTTGCATATGTTGTGGTCCTGCTCTCTGATAAATACATACTGGTTACATGTAATCGAGGAACTCAACAATATCCTTGAAATCAGCCTACCCATTGATCCCAAATGCATTCTACTGGGGATACCCACAGATGTAGACATACCCAGAAGAAATCTCCTCTTCAGCAATCTGGGGCTTGTTGTAGCTAAACGTGATGTGGCTAGATGATGTGGAGTCCCTGAGCCACCCACTTTACAAGAATGGAAAAGGGGAATAGACCTCTACATGGTGGCTGAAAAGGTGACGTATAAGGCTAGAGGATTCCCCAAGAAATTTCATAAAATATGGGAACCAGGGTTCAGATATTACAATGTTGGGAAAGAGGGAGAGAGAGACGTGCAGTCCTAACCATGATACCTTTTGACAATGTTTGAATGGGAATCGAAGGGCCACCACCAAACAATGCCTTTTTTTCAGTGGGGTTAAACTGCTATTGTACCACTGCCTCGACCTTGTTCAGATGTATGCCTTGAATCCTAAAGTAGCATTTGTGATGGATGCTATGCTCTATGTAATGTTTTTTGTTCTACAGAAATTTAATAAAAATACTTAAAAAAAGATGTACATACAGCAAACACTGCATTAAATGGCAGGAAGAGATATGGAGAAACACTCAGCAGCTCACTGTCTCCCCAGCCTAAAACACCTTTGTGTGACCCCAAAACCTAACACAGAGATTAAGGTTAATTTCTAAAGCACACCAGCTGCAATTCCTCCAACACAAGTGAGGATGTATTCACAACCATCAAGCACTGCCCAATCCATTCAACAGGCCCAAAAATACATTAATTGTAATTTGTCGTTTACCTATCAACAACATTTTTAAAGATAAGTTTGAGAAAGTCAAATACCTCATTGACAGGATCTGATATCATGTATCAACCCAAACAGTGTAGAAACAATATTCCATACAAGGCACACTCCATAAAAAGAAATAGCAAGCTTACACCAGCTGATGACCATCTTTTAGAAAGATGATGTCATCCCATTCTACATCATGAAACCAATAACAGAAAAATGTCATGACAGCATTAAAATCCTTTTTTGATTAAAAAAGGAAATGGAAGAATAGCATAATACCAACAGAACAACGCTCAACATGTATCATAAATTATTGTAAGGTAAACTCGGTAGCTGGATACTATTACAATTTTATGACAGGAAAGAGAGAGAAAGAATGATAAAGGAAGGACATGAAGAATGAGAAATATAATGTAACAATATTACTAGGGTTATAGAGAGGTTAGAAATTCAGTTTGAAGGGAGAAAGGTGGCAAAAGGTAAACAGAATAGATCAGATTTAATTTTCTATTTAATGGTTGAAGTAGAAACCGTGTTAATGCTATGGTTATCATAAATGGGATTCCACCCTGAATAAAATGACAATTTAGAGACATTTTGTCCAATAAGATAACATCACTTTTGAAAATGACCTTTTTGTGTCATGGACCTCCAAAGTTTTGCCATATCTATTTTTTATGGCAGTAGAACCCTGTGGGCTTTACTCTTTCTAACCAGTAGTAAAGTTCCTGTGCTCTCCCTTTTACTATGTTTAAATTGGCTTAACTCTAATTGGCAAATGTAGCTTACTTAGTATATGGTGCAAGGTGTATCCAGGGTCTGTAAGATAAATTGCACTAGTTGACTGCAGCACCTATTGTGCCATCCACTACAGTGGAAGTACAAACATAGCTGTAGGCCCCCTTTGTAGCCTGATTGCAGCCGTTTTAAAACTGAAATTCTGTCTGTGAAAATACACAGTTTTGACGGGTCTAAACTTTCCTTTTAAATATTAAAATGTCACACCTAAGAACACCTGATAGAGCAGGGCGGATGCTATTTATAAGTAGAACATATGGATATTTTATGCTAAACCTGTCCTTAAAGTGACTAGCACCCGAAAGCTATTTTCACTGCAGATGGCTGGCTGTTCCATAGAGAAAC
Source organism: Calotriton arnoldi (assembly GCA_963921515.1). Lineage (NCBI taxonomy): Eukaryota > Metazoa > Chordata > Amphibia > Caudata > Salamandridae > Calotriton > Calotriton arnoldi. Next base: position 78,431 of record CAWUFW010007401.1, read on the forward strand.
ACGAGGATGTACTATTAATTTTAATAATGCTATATTACACTACGAAACAACTAGAAACCCAATTTCAGACATCTTTGTCATATTTATTAAACCCCTATTCACTAATGAAGTCAGACATTTAATACATTTTTAGGAAAATGTACTTCCAGAAAGTTACATTTTCTCTTCCTTAACCCTCTGGAGCCTAATATGCATTAGCTTCAGCTGCAGCCCTGTGAGTGTTCAAGCCCTGAATGAAGTGTGAAAACTGATCACAGAGCAAAGACAAAGGCCTGGGTGTGGGGAGGTGTTTTCTGTTCCTCTGACAGGATGACCATTTGGGCAGTGCTCAGGAACATAATTTACTTCCAAGGGGGCTCCCCTATAATTGGCAGATATCAGATGAAACCCGGACTGGCCCCTTCTTTTGTTCCACCAGCCAGTCAGGCGCCAGTCCCAGTGAAGAGCGAGCTGCCCTAGAACTGGTTAGAAGTGACTATAGAGGAAAGGTTTCTCATTTACCTGGCCACACCACTGGGGTGGGCATACGGGCTCCGCAAAAGGGAAGAAGAGTTTCATAATCTTGCATTTAGACAGTGAGGAGCATGGCGGCATAGTTTGCAGTAGTGTTCTCAGGAAATTCAGCAAAATTCAGGAGGTACCCCTGAGAACTTTTACACCATAATTAAGAAGGAGTCAAGAACTACACCCACCCACAAGCTGGTACCAGGAATAAATGCGACATCTCCAGTGCCCTCTTAGAACACTACTGGACTTGAGGAAGCTCAGACGAAGACTGAACATGCTGTCTGAGACCTGAGACCCTATTGTATCCAGGACACAGATGTGGACTCCAAGGGTTAGCTGCCTGACCTCCTGTGTGGACAACAAGCTGCAAGAGCCTTCTTTCTGGAAGTACCCAACTGACATGTGGCAACTAAGCCTGGACTGAACCCTGCTATTGGACTCTGCCTGACACCCTGAGAGTCTCTAAATGCCTCCTCTGAGGTCTTTTGGGCCTTGGAGGTGAATTCTTGTGGTTGTTTGAACACCCAAAAAAGTTTGAGAAATTTTTCACAACTTTGGCCCCAGAGTTTTAGGAAGACCAACCACGAAAAGTTTTTGACCAGCAATTACACTGCGTGCGGTTGAATATCAGGTTTGTCACACATGGAGAAGAGTTGTTTCCTCTGAAAAACACAATAGATACCATTTCAAATTGGGAATTAAAAAGTTTTTCAAACTGTATCCAACATACATTCCATTGCAGTCAGCCTCATATCACACCTAGGTCCCGGTCCACTGCTACCAGTGCTTGATTTGTAAAAGAAAGAGTGCTGGTGGCCAAAACTCTGCTCAGCAGCCCGCTGCAATTAAATGTTGGCACTCTGAATACCAAGGCTGCTCATACTTAAATACACTTCAAGCTTTTTATTTCACTGCCAGACACTCCCTGCCCCTTTATCTCACTTATTTCAGTTTTCTCATCTTTATCTTCCTCTCTCGTTCTGATTTTTGCATTTTTCCTTCTCTCATTATCAGTAAGAATTTGATCCAGAAAAATAAGTGGTGGTCCCCAAAAATGAGTGTCGGTGGCACCCACCAGCAACCACCAGCTCAGATTAAGCACAGACCACAACCATTGGTGCTTTTCTATTTTTTATACTAATTTCACTCACATTTTTAATAATTCATATTTCTGCATCCCCTTATTAGATTTTTGTAGTTTTTATGTCATTTTGTTTTTCAACATTTTCTCTCTCTTCATAATTTGCAGTGGGATTTTTATTGTGTTGTGTTTTCAATGTTTTAACTGTTTTGGTACTTATGAATGCTTTTCACATTTTTCTTCAATTTAGCCTGTCTGCTCTTTGCCATAACTACCAGACGCTGAACTCAGGTTTAAGTTATGGAAACCTTTGACTGGATTTGACAGGATAGTGACTTGGACACCACACAATATTAACAGTAATTTCAATAGACTGAGGAAAGGTACTAAGATATCAAAATGGTACCATTGTACAAATTAACACTCAATTAAAGATAGAGCGAAAGAGAATAGGTGAAAACAAAGTGCATAAATACAGAAGCAAAAAGCAGATTACATTACAGTACCCAGACCTGAGAGAAAAACAAATAAAAAAGAAATATAGTGTGTCAACAACATGACAAGGCAGACTGCAGAGCATATAAAGATAAAGAAAAAACACAATATTACTGCAGCACCCAAAATAGTTGAGTAAGAATAAACATTGAGTACTAGACGAAGAGGATTCCATCCTGATAAAGGAAATAATTTGAAGATAACGCTCATTATGATAGGGCCATCAAAAGATTTAGTATTGCCCTCAGGGGGTATATTACATATACAAGGATGGGGTATGCTTTGTCTATTGTTCAATTGTCTCATAAGAGACATCCTATTTAAAAACTCTTTACACTTGGCAATAGTTGCATTTGAAACATCTTGTGAAATAAATAAATTGTGACTGGACAACATTTTATTTTTTATCATTAGCTGCTTTTAATACATAAAATAAGCCAGTAATCTCTAGAAACTGCATAATGATGCCTGGGAACTTTGATGAATAAGAACTCTGCTATCCCTGGTGGTGGGCTCTGAATAGATTAATGGTGGTAGATTGGAGCCCCAGATGATCACTGAATTCTAGAAAACTTGACCCAGCCACTCCTTCTAGCAAGCCATACAAGGGAAGATTATCACAATCATTTCTGTTTTCCAAATCTTTTAAATATTGTTTTAGCTTCAAGATTTCCTGTGCATTCTTAGGCCTTTTAGGCTTTACATCGAGAAATGTCTTACACACCAGTAATTGTATCAAACAACATTGTAGTAGAGCTCATGTCTCTAGAGACTTTTAAATTAAATTACGATCCATCCATATAGTAGACAAAAGATACATTAGAGAAATATGGTGATAAGTATCTCATTTCAAAGTAATAGAATCCTGCTAGAGAGTGTGAGAATTTCAACACTTGACAGAATTTGTGACGGATGAACCTCCATTACAGTTACATTGTGAGTACTGCATCAAAAGTAGTGTTGCACCAGAGGTGTTAAAAATATCTGTATTTGAGAGAAATATATCAAGGGCATCCATTTCACAGTGGAAAAAAACCCATTCAATTCAGTAATATTCCAAATGATATGGCAGGAGGGGTTGCCATACAGTATGACCCATAAAAGGTTCATGAGATACCTTTTTCAAAGAACATTAAACCATCTTTAGTTTAGTATCTTGTTTTTTTTCAAAAAGAGACTCCAAATATGACAAACCTTTATCTTGGCTTTTCTGTGTTTGCCTTCACTTTGTCAATGGTGAAGAAAGCACTGCGCTGGTAAAAACAGAGTCCGTCCTCACAAATGAAGAGAAAGACTGTTGTAAGAGAATGATTCCTAAAACATTCCCTGCAACACAAGGATGCTCACAAGGGTAAGGACACCATTGGAGGAGGGTGTAAGTTCCTCTGTGTAGGGTAAATCAAAGCATGTACTCCTGCTTACATCGGAGCTCAATGCCAAGCTGCTATTTTGTCTGGTGTCCAAGCCATATAGTGCTTCCAAGCCACTCGGTGTCCCCATCATTAAACATCCTCTGTGGATGACCTCAGATCTGCACATACAATGCTCCTGCTCAACTTGAACCCTGGACACAGTGATAGATTACATGCGACAGATCACAGATAATGGTGATATAACTTGAATTCTCTGCAGCTTTACATTGTTGTCCACCAAATACTGATACTTAAAATGAGCCACAACAGCAGTGGACATCAGCGGATTAAATCTTTTTTGACGACAGAGACCAAATGGTCCTGCTGGGTGGCTCCACTAGATCTGAGCTCATCCCAGTAATATGCAGTATCCTCAATGCCTCCATTCTCTCACTAGAACATGTTCAACTTTGAACTTCTGAAAACCCTAATGGCAAACATCCACTAATGCATCATTGAAACTCAGCTATAACCATGAATGACATCAGGCCATGGCAATTCTTGTATGAAGATCTGCATACAAACACCCAAAAATGGATGTCCAGGAACTCTTTCTAGCTTAATAGAACCAAGGCTGAATTTGTCAAAGCCACATGAACAGATGACTGGACAAAATTAGCCTGGCAGACTTCACCTAACAACTTATCAACACGAGTAAAGACAAACTGATAAGACATATTTTATGTTTGCAAAGGATGTTGTTTGTAAAAGAGTAGAAATTCCAACTGGAAAAAGCAAGTTGTAATGTAATCAACCAGATTTCTGACCTGCATTTAGCCATTCACTGGAATTTGAAAGGAGATAAGGAGGGAAAGGGATGTGCCTCCTCCTTCAAAATTGCAAAGCAATTTAAGAATGGAGATTAATTTCAAATCATTGAATGGTTATAAGTGAAAACAGTCTTTGAGGTGTACGAGGTCCATGGCGTCCACTCCGTGAATGTGACTGTTGGCACTAGAAGGAGCAGGCAGCTGTTCAAATTATCATTACCTGCTACCCAAAGTGCCAGTCACACAATGGCTATTTTCTGATTAGAGTCTCAGTGCCATTGGATGCAATAAAAAACTGTAGGGAGGTCAACAGGCCTCCATACCTTCATTCATAGCCCTTTTAAGTAAGATTCGCTAACAAAACTCTGCCCCATTAATATGATGGTCATGTTGTGGTACAATGGATATGTACATCCATTGCAGTGCCAAATGAAGATTGGGTCTCAAAGCAGCCTCTGTTCAAAAACACTCCCTGCCCTGCATACTCAATGGGTTAACATACCTCTTTAAAGGCTTTTGCAAATTTGGAAGACTAACACCCAAGCTTAAAGGCCTCCAAGAGCTGCTGCTCCCCATCACATCCTGGTCAAGACAAGTTGCATCATTTATAAGTCAATCTATGTGCATACCACTATACCTGACTGTCTGGACCTAGACATTGAGAGCGATTAGCGAACTGAGCAGCAACGCACTAGCAGATTTTTTAATAAGAACTGCAGGAAATAAAAAAATCAGCCCTTTATCTTTACAGAGGGTTCTGGAAACCTGCCCTAGTGAAACATTTCAGGGCTCCTTCCAGTCTGAGATAGAAAAAAGAGTTCACAACATTTCTTTTAAAAAATATCATGTCAATGTGTAACTTTAGATCACGTTGACCTTATGAACTCTATTCACCTCATCAGACTTTTAATCGACCTTCTCCTTGCCCAATCAGGCTCTCCTTCGATCTCCATGGGGTAACATCACACTATCAGGGGTGGCTGGTGACATCTAAAAGTGGTGGGGCGTAAAAGTTGTGGCTGAGTGCACTGTGGCGAGCGAGCGAGCCTGACTGGCATAGGGGACATTCTGGGGGAGGGGTTCTCCCCTCGAGAACATTTTGAAAAAAGAGTGGGCAAATGGTGCATTTTCAAGCAAATTTGAGAAAGCAAGAAGGTTAATAAAGCAATTGTGCAAGTGTAGTTATGACATCAATAAAGAGATTTCATATGATAATAACGTAGGTAGCTGCTTATTCAGTATTACGACAGAACTTCATAAAAGACTTCGAGATAACAATGCTCAGTACCTCACAGAATTCTTTATTTATTGATATACGTTTAGAAATTAAATCTACTGAGGAAATACATGCTATTGAGATTCAGTATTTAGCATCCATCTACGTTATGAAAACAATGTTAAAATAACGAAGGGAGCATGTCACTGTGAGAAGTTGGCCTGGTATATGCTGTCCACTAATTAAAGTGTGCACCTTGCAACAGTCCAAACGACCCTTATGATGTATGAGGTCAAAGATAACCTTTAGAAAGCTATCCTAGTGGTAGCTGTGGAGAACAGCCTTCAGGCTTAATCTTGAAGGAATGTAAAGCAGCTTGTTTTACCAGAATATCACCTCCTGAATGACTAAATGAAGGAGAACCACACAGTAGTTATATAAAAATATGTATTTATTACTATAACACTCTCTACTATCCTCTACACGAGGATAGAATACAAAGCACACAATACTGGATCAATAGAACAGTTGTAAGTAGTACAATACACAGCGGGCTCCAGGGGGAGACCGAACCATATACAAAAATAGTGGTATAACAGTCACGACTGAGATCAAGACAAGGTCTAGAGCACGTAAAATTGCTGGGACCCCAAGCAACCACCCAAGGTGAGTAGACAGGGACCCCACGGAGGCCGGGTGCACTGTGGGAACACGACCACGGGCTCCGTACAATTCTATGGGTAAGTTGCGGTTACACTTTTAGAGTTTAAGGACCCTTCTAGGAGGACTTCGAGCAAACCTGTTGGAACTTAAGAGTTTGAAGAGCCACCCCACCCATGGATACCGAAGTACCAGAGTTACCTATCCCAGAGGAGCCAGGTGCATAGGTCTGAAGTGGCGTCGGAAACTGCCGTCGTTCTCAATGGAGAGCTGCAAAGAAGTACTGCTGCCGTGAAGGTGAAAAGGGTCTAGATTTGAGGAAGATGGAACCTTAAAGCAGAGGAGACAGAGTCTGGGCACTTCAGAGTGACCAGGGGATCGCTAGACGAATGCCCACCGATGTCGGTTGCTTCAGGTGCGAAGAAGGGATGCTTGACTCTGCAGCCACGAGGACCAGGAGACGTCGAGGACGACCAGGAGCCGGAGGTGAGCTGTCCCACAAAGGATGTCGAGTGCTGAGGGGTTGGTGTCCAGCTGGAGCACCAACAAGCCCTGGCAAAAGCAACCCATGCAGGAAGGTCAAGCAGGTTACGGTGTGGACCAGCACGGTCCAGGGGACTCACCAATCACTGGAGAGTCAGGGCATGTCTGGAGCAACCAGGAAAGCCCAGCAGAAATCAAGATGACCCTCAGGGGGACCCACAGGCTGAAGGACCAGGAGTCGCGATGGGACCTTGGGCAAGTTTGCAAAGTACCAGCCCACGAAGCACTCGGTGCGAAGAGGCCAGAGTTCTTTGGTGCAACTACTGCTCAGGGTCAGGACTACACGAATTCCAATGCACAAGCTCAGGAATCGCCAACAAGCATATGCACTTGCAACTGGACGGGGTGCACAGGAGTTCGGGTTATGCTTTCCCCACGAGGGATACTGGCCTCAAACTTGGTGAGAGGGCAAATCGACCTCAGGGACCTTTGAAAACCCACCTCCTGTGTTGCTGAAATCTTCAGAGTCCGCAGGAGCTCAGGAGCAGCAGACCAGTCAGTTGTGCTTAGGTGCCTGCGAAGCAGGGGAGTGACTCCTTCACTCCAAGGGAGATTCTTCAGTTGTCTTTAGTGCACCACAGGTCCTGAACAGAGCCTGTATGGAGCATAGACACAAACTAAGCTTCGGACGGAAAGGGGGACGAAGTCGAGCCCAGTCGAGGTCCAGCGAAGTCCAGCGTGTCCAGACGGTCGAAGGTCAGTGGTTTCTTCTTGTAGAATCTTGTCCACGTAAAATCTAAGGTCTTACAGCCAGATAAGCCCTTTTGTACCCACGGGAAAGGGTTTGGACAGATTCAGGGGACCCTCCTAGGGGAGGGCCAGGACAGAGGGGTGGGGACACCCATGTCCTTTGTCCAGTTTCGCGCCAGAGCAGGAGCCAGTGGCTCCCAGAACTGGTTTGAGCTGGACTATGCACAGGGACACCAAATGTGCCCCAGGTGCAGACTTTCAGGCACTCTTAGAGTGCACCCTCCTGGCCCCAATACACTAAACCCTGTCTGGCAGGTGGTCACACCTCCCTGTGACAGGTTGCCTATTGTGCTGCCTTCCTCTGCTCGGGCTTGGCTCAGCAGCAGGAGGGTAGAAATGTGTCTCTGGTCGGCAGCATCCATTTTTCGCTGTCCGGGTCGAGAAGGCTGGCACCAGTTAGACCAGTGACCCCACGAAGCTCGCTTCTGAAGGGTGGAATCATACCTGTCACACCAGTTACTGGTGTGGAGGTATGATTCCAAGGTGTTTGATACCAAACACGATTTGTTTATATGCAGCCGTTTTTGAGATAGCATTTACCGCGAGGTTATAATGCACCTCTACCTATATGTCCGGCTGAGTCACAGACAACCCGGGAGAATGGTCTCCGAAGGCTGCGAAGGGGCTCTGCTCATGCAGGGGCACCCTCTCACTAAAAACCCAGCACCCTGCCTTAAGGATTGATAAGGCCTGCTATAGGGGTGACTTATACATTTTAAGTGTAGTGACCTATAGAGTTAGTGAACCAATATCTAAAGTAAGTGGTGCAAGCACCATCTTACACAGGCTACTGTAGCGGACCTGGAGTTCCATTTTGCATGGCCCTTCATGGGTGGCATAATACATGGTTCAGCCCAGGGGAGGCCTCTGGGGTACCTATGCCCTGGGTACATGGGTACCATATACTAGGGACTTATAAGGGTACCCCAGTATCCAATCTGGAGTGTACCAAAGTACATGTATGTCAATTTAAGGGAGAACGCAGATAGACTGGGGTCCTGATTAGCAGGATCCCAGTCAGACTAGTCAAAAACAGTGAGGCATCAAGCAAAAAGTGGGGGTAACCATAAGAAGCAGATCCTACTTTCCTACACAACCCCCCCAAACGAAAGGACATGATACTAACCTAGACCAGTTGAGTCTTCATTTTCTAAGTGGAAATATCTGGATAGTCCATCTGCATTGGCATGGTTACTCCCAGGTCTATGTTCCACTGTATAGTCCATCCCCTGTAGGGAAATGGACCACCTCAAAAGTTTGGGGTTTTCACCCTTCATCTGTTTTAGCCATAAGAGGGGCTTATGGTCTGTCTGAACAATGAAGTGCGTGCCAAAGAAGTATGACCTCAACTTCTTCAGAGCCCAAACCACAGCAAAGGCTTCCCTCTCAATAGCTGACCAACGTTTCTCTCTGGGGGTCAGCCTTCTGCTTATAAAAGCTACTGGCTGATCCTAACCCTCTTCCTTCAGTTGTGATAACACAGCCCCTACCCCCAACTCAGATGCATCAGTTTGAACAATGAATTGTTTGGAATAGTCAGGAGTTTGCAGAATGGAAGCAGTGCACATGGCCTGCTTCGGGTCATCAAATGCCTTTTGACAGCTAACTGTCCACTGAACTTTCTTAGGCATTTTCTTAGAGGTCAGATCATTTATAGGGGTCACTTTGGATCCATAACCTTTAACAAACCTCCTCTAGTACCCAGCCAGGCCCAAGAAAGCTCTGACCTGAGTTTGGGTAGTTGGAGCACCCCAGTCCATGATGGTCTGGATTTTGCTCTGCAATGGTTGAACCTGGCCTCCACCCACAAGGTGGCCCAGGTACACAACCTTACTCTGCCCTATATGGCACTTGGTGCCCTTGATAGTGAGGGCTGCTTTTTGCAGGGCCTCCAGAACATTTCTCAGGTGGACCAGGTGATCCTCCCAGGTAGAACTAAAGACAGCAATATGATCAAGATAAGCTGCACTATAGTCTTCCAGGCCTGTGAGATCTTTATTCACCAACCTTTGAAATGTGCCAGGTGCATTTTTCAAGCCAAAGGGCATTACCACAAATTGATAGTGCCCACTAGGGGTTGAAAATGCTGTTTTGCGTTTGGCATCCGCAGCTAATCTGATTTGCCATTATCCAGCTGTGAGGTCAAATGTACTCAAGAACTTGGTTGAGGCCAAAGTATCAATGAGCTCATCTGCCCTAGGAATAGGGTGAGCATCAGTCCTAGTGCCTGCATTGAGCCCCCTGTAGTCCACACAAAACCTCATTTCTCTCTTACCACCCTGGGTATGAGGTTTGGGTACTAGGACCACTGGACTAGCCCATGGGCTATCTGAGCGTTCAATGATTCCCAATTCCAGCATCTTTTGGACCTCATTCCTGATGCAGTCCCTGACATGGTCAGGTTGCCTGTAAATCTTATTTTTAACAGGCAGACTTTCTCCTGTGTCCACTTCATGGGTACAGCAAGTGGTCTGACTAGGAGTCAGGGAGAACATGTGTCTGTACTGATTGAGGACCTTCCTGCAATCAGTCTGTTGCTGCTCAGTGAGGCTGCCAGCCAAGGCTACACCATCAACCGAGCCATCATCAGGGGTCTGTGAGAGGAGGTCAGGGAGTGGGTCACTTTCTTCCTCCTGTCCCTCATCAATAGCCATGAGCAAGCTCATGTCTGCCCTGTCAACATATGGCTTGAGCCTGTTCACATGGAGCACCCTGTGGGGGCTTCTGGGAGTTCCAAGGTCCACCAGGTAGGTGACCTCTCCCTTCTGCTCAAGAATGGTATGGGGTCCACTCCATTTGTCCTGGAGGGCTGCTGGGGCCACAGGCTCCAACACCCATACCTTCTGTCCTGGCTGGTACACAGTCAGCACAGCCTTTTGGTCATGCCAAGCTTTCTGTAATTCTTGGCTAGCCTCAAGGTTTTTGCTTGCCTTCTTCATATACTCAGCCATCCTGGAGCGGAGACCAAGTACATAGTCCACTATGTCTTGTTTAGGTGGTTTGAGAGGTAACTCCTATCCCTCCTTCACTAAACATAAAGGACCCCTAACTGGATGTCCAAACAGAAGTTCAAAAGGGCTGTAGCCAACCCCCTTATGAGGAACCTCTCTGTAGGCAAAGAGAAGGCAGGGCAACAGGACATCCCATTTTCGCCTAAGCTTGTCTGGGAGGCCCATGATCATGCCCTTTAGGGTTTTGTTGAATCTCTCAACTAACCCATTGCATTGTGGGTGATAGGGTGTGGTAAATTTGTAATTTACTCCACACTCCTTCCACATAGCAGTTATGTAACTTGACATGAAGTTTGCACCCCTGTCAGTTAAGACCTCCTTAGGGAAACCCACTCTGGAAAAAATTCCCAGGAGGGCCCTGGCCACCACAGCAGCTGTGGTGGTTCTAAGGGGTATGGCTTATGAGTAACTAGTGGCATGGTCCACCACCACTAGAATATATCTGTGCCCAGAGGCAGTTGGAGGATCCATGGGACCAATTATGTCAATCCCAACCCTCTCAAAGGGAACCCCCACCACAGGTAGTGGTATCAGGGGGGCCTTTGTGGTACCACCTGCCTTACCACTGGCCTGACAGGTGGTACAGGAGTGACAAAACTCCTTTGTGTCCTCTGACATGTGAGGCCAGTGAAAGTGAGGGACAAGCCTGTCCCAAGTCTTGCTTTGGCCAAGGTGTCCTGCTAAAGGGATGTCATGTGCCAGTGTCAGTAGGAAGCCCCTAAACTTCAGAGGTATAACCAACCAACCACACATTACAGCAAACAACACAAGAGTAGACATACTCAATACGATCAGCAATAATACCAGAGAAGCAACCCAAGTAAAATCTAACAAGCCACACAACCGGCGCATATCAGATGCAAAGACCTCCACAACCTTACAAATCACTGATCTATCGGACACAACAACCAACAAGCAGTACCCGGAGACGACAAATCACAAGACCGATTTGAAGGCAGGACTTGCCCTTCAGAGCAAAAAAATAAGTACGGAAAGAGCGAAAGATATAAACATAATGCCAGAAGATAAACCTTCCAACCTAACGAGCCACATGGCAGGAGTCCAGCTACAAAAACACCAACTATCACCATCAGGAAAGGAGTTAGAAATGCTCATTGCACAGACAGATAGGATAGCGACAGTCATGAGAAACGCTATTAAGAATATGAAGAACACGCTTCTGCTCTCAGAAAGTTATCTCTCCAAAATTATCCAGAGTCAAAAATCAACACGCAATCTCCTCAATAAGCTCAACACAACCCCACTACCTCTTTCCAATAGGATTTACCGTCCACGTATCTTCCTTAGATATTTGTCGGACTTAGAAACCCAAAACCTACTACTTTCTTATGATACGACTACCAAACTACCAGAAAAAATTAACGACCAGAAGATTCAGTTTGTCCCAATTAATGTCAACAGAATATCACGGACAAATGAAAGAAAATCAAACTCTAACAACATGAAAGAAATAACACTAAGCCCAGAGGGGACCAACTCCAACTCAGAACTAGCAAACCCTACAAAAAAGATCTCATGCCTACTTATCAACTGCCGCTCAGTAATAAAACATGCCGCCGACATTGCCGACCTAATCATGAATCAAGATACTGACGTGGCTATTCTAACAGAAACATGGCTCTCTGAATCATCCTCCCCATGCCTAGACGTGCTGGTACCACCAAACTATACCATTATAAGACTAGATAGGCTACACAAAATGGGAAGGGGAGTGGCCTGCATCCACAGAGCAAACATCACCATTTCCAAAGTTCACTCAGACCCTATAGACTCATGTGAATACCTGGGGCTCACAGCACGATTCACAGACAACCTAGGGGCATATTCTCAAGGACTTATCGCCGATTTATCGGCACTTTAGCGCCGCAAAAGTGGCGATAGATTTATCGCCCCATTCTCAAGCTGGTGCAAACTGCCGATCTTGCTAGTTTTCCAGCGATAGCTTCCGCAAAAAACATCGCCATGGATGAGAGCGCCAACTAACTCTAATGATATGCAGAGTAGGCGTTCCCGTGCAAAAACACACGAAAACACCACTTCGCGATATTCTCAACGACCAGCCAGATTTGCGATGCGATCCAAAAACAGGCGATAAGGCGCGTTAGCAGCAGGGATTTAACACCTGCCTTTTACTGGTGTTAAGCAGGATGACAACCTACAGTATGAAAGGGAGCCCAGCCCAGAGCCACATCTGAAGACCGACACATGTCATGGAGCTACTGATCATGCAGCTCGGAGAACCAAGAGGTCCACAACACCCACCGCCACCACCCCCAGGCCCCCCCCCGGACTACCACTGAGGCAGCGCAGAACAAGACAGCTGACCTTCCGAAAACGGCATGGCCCCTCAGCCACACAATTGCAGAATGTGGGGAGAGGTGGGAACCAAGTATATGTGAAGGAGGCAAGTCACCCATGAATAAGAATGTGCACAAATCCAAGTGTGGCGGTGATGTGCTGGACAGACTTCAGTATGCAGAGCACAGACAAGTCCATGTGGACATATACTGCTGGTGTTTGTAGTGTTGTGGACAGTGGACGCAACCATGTTACCTCAGGCAGTGGGGAAGACCTCGGTCATGTAGCTGTGTCGCCCCCCCTTGTAAGCGTAAGCGGAGTGGGCTTGTCCGGCGTACTTATCAACTGCCGCTCAGTAATAAAACATGCCGCCGACATTGCCGACCTAATCATGAATCAAGATACTGACGTGGCTATTCTAACAGAAACATGGCTCTCTGAATCATCCTCCCCATGCCTAGACGTGTTGGTACCACCAAACTATACCATTATAAGACTAGATAGGCTACACAAAATGGGAAGGGGAGTGGCCTGCATCCACAGAGCAAACATCACCATTTCCAAAGTTCACTCAGACCCTATAGACTCATGTGAATACCTGGGGCTCACAGCACGATTCACAGACAACCTAGGGGCATATTCTCAAGGACTTATCGCCGATTTATCGGCACTTTAGCGCCGCAAAAGTGGCGATAGATTTATCGCCCCATTCTCAAGCTGGTGCAAACTGCCGATCTTGCTAGTTTTCCAGCGATAGCTTCCGCAAAAAACATCGCCATGGATGAGAGCGACAACTAACTCTAATGATATGCAGAGTAGGCGTTCCCGTGCAAAAACACACGAAAACACCACTTCGCGATATTCTCAACGACCAGCCAGATCTGCGATGCGATCCAAAAACAGGCGATAAAGCGCGTTAGCAGCAGGGATTTAACACCTGCCTTTTACTGGTGTTAAGCAGGATGACAACCTACAGTATGAAAGGGAGCCCAGCCCAGAGCCACATCTGAAGACCAACACATGTCATGGAGCTACTGATCATGCAGCTCAGAGAACCAAGAGGTCCACAACACCCACCGCCACCACCCCCAGGCCCCCCCCCGGACTACCACTGAGGCAGCGCAGAACAAGACAGCTGACCTTCCGAAAACGGCATGGACCCTCAGCCACACAATTGCAGAATGTGGGGAGAGGTGGGAACCAAGTATATGTGAAGGAGGCAAGTCGCCCATGAGTAAGAATGTGCACAAATCCAAGTGTGGCGGTGATGTGCTGGACAGACTTCAGTATGCAGAGCACAGACAAGTCCATGTGGACATATACTGCTGGTGTTTGTAGTGTTGTGGACAGTGGACGCAACCTGTTACCTCAGGCAGTGGGGAAGACCTCGGTCATGTAGCTGTGTCGCCCCCCCTTGTAAGCGTAAGCGGAGTGGGCTTGTCCGGCGTACGCCAGTCCAGCGTAGGAGTGTGAATAAGTAGGCAGGGGCTCTGGGCGTGGTTTACTTCCGGGATGGCCAACGCGTCTGCCAGGGCGGCGCCCCTCACCCTGCCCCGAGTCCGCCGCCGTGACCGCCAGCCTCCTCAGCCAATCGCTGGCTTCCGCAACACAGGCCCCCAGCGCACCCAGCGGCACAGCACCGCGGAGTCATGTGTGTGCTGACTACTGCCTTCGGCCTACACTGCGGTCAGCAGGTCCCCCAATTCAAATTGAGTCTTGATTTATTTATGGCGCAGTCTAGTAGGCAACAGACATTGCTTCCAGTGCGGCCCGCCCGGACGACACATCATTGCAGACTGGGCACCCGCTGAGCGCTTCAGGTGCCACTAACTCTGTGCAGCTCAAGTCAACGCCACGTGGCTGTGGGCCCTTGCTGACCGCTGCCTCCGGCCTACACTGCGGTCAGCAGAGCTCACACATATCAAATCCAATCCTGACCTGCAAGGACACGGCATCATCGCTGGCTGCACACCCGCTGAGCGCTTCAGGTGCCACTAACTCTGTGCAGCTCAAGTCAATGCCATGTGGCTGTGGGCCCTTGCTGACCGCTGCCTCCAGCCTACACTGGGGTCAGCAGGGCTCACACATATCAAATCCAATACTGACCTGCAAGGATACGCCATCATCGCTGGCTGCACACCCGCCACCACCGCCAGGACCACCTCCAACCAACAACTGCCAGAGTCGGAGGAGTCCTACAGCCAGCCTATCAAAGTTGCTCACACCTGTCTTGGATGCCATCATCAGCTTGATACCCTGCTCAGCTCTTCAGGTGCCACTAACTCAGTGCACCACAAGTCATGGACCCTTTATGATTGAGTCTTGTGTGTGTGATGTCAGAGCTGGTGCCCCTACCTCAGTGCACCACAAGCCATGGACCCTTCATGATTGAGTCTTGTGTGTGTGATCCGATGATCACTGTTCTAGTTGTTGCCAGCACCAACCACTCCCTGAGGGCTGGCTTACACTCACCCCACACCCATCCAGCACAGGCGTCACTGGACATGTGACCCTGGTAATAAAAAGGGGCCGGGCGCACGTGCCCGTAGCCAGTTCCACTATCTATCTAAGTGTGTCCGTGTGGTCATTATGTATGCATGATGGCCCCGGGCCCTACCACATTACATTGTGCTGTGGACAGCGGACGCAACCATGTCACCTCAGGCAGTGGGTAAGACCTTGGACACGTAGCTTTGTCATCCCCCCTGTAAGCGTAAGCGGAGTGGGCTGGGCCGGCATATGCAAGTCCAGCGTAGGGGTGTGAAGAATTTGCCCGGGGCTCTGGGCGTGGTTCAGTGCTAGCCTGGACAAGGAAGTGACTAATGCGTGTGTCCCTGTTGTAGTGTCGGCACCACCCGGCCCGCAATCGACAATGTTGCAATGTAGCATGCACCTGGAGGGCGGGCTCGCACGAACGGAGAAATGAAGGAGCGCAAGACCGCTCGGGGTCTTGGCTCATACATGCCAAGTGTTGTGTGCATCTGTATTGCCGCAGCATGAGCCAAATGCCTAGCCTTAATCGCAGCGCGAGTTCAGCCAGGCATGAACTCTACATCTGTGTCCGCCCTATCCTTACCATAGGCCTACACTCACGTGGCCGCCCACCTTCAATGGCCAACATCACAGTGTCATTGTCAGGCTTGTGGACATGCGCAGACAGGCATGACAATAGTGTGCCGTAGGAGTGCAAGTGATGCAACCGCGCAGCGGACACACAAGTAAATAGGCCCGGGGGGAGGGAGGAGCAGCTGTGAGGCAACAAAACACACAGTGATGCCGCTCATTTGCCACATGCAAGACATGTCAAACATGAATCCCAAAGTCGCACACATCCCACACCACCCCCAACAAGCCACATCACATTTCCTGAATGCAAGCAGATGACAAACTAACATTAGGGATGAAAGCTCCTTTGTCTGAACTATCAGGCAGAAGCACATCTGCACCTCCGACCTCGGAATTGCATGTGCCCGGCACCCCTGACAGATACTATAGCAGCTGATGACAACTCCCACACTACGCACAGCCTGACGAAAGACCAATGTATACACACCCCACACACAGAAGTCCTTGCTCAAAGTTATCTTGCATGGAATGGCCTTCACACTTACTCCCACACCATCCCAGGCGTACAACTGTTGCACACTAAAACAACTCATTGATCCGAGCTGTGGCATTTCATCCACAGAACTGGCGCAGGTCAGAACAGTGCTGCTTCAACCAGAGCCACTAACGCAATGGCAGAACATCCCGGACACATGCATAACCCCTGTCACGTGGAACTGTACCGTGCACGTATGCTGCTTTTACTGGGGGCACTGCCATTGGCAGTGCTGCGGATCAGTTACCGGCTAAGCTTCCACCTTGCCAATGTCACCTGCGTTCAGCCTGTGTTGCATTGTCGATCGTGCATATTGGAGTGGTCCATGGATGTCTGCCTATCCAACAGGACGGTAGCTGAACTGGATTTTTACATCTGTGTGCGTCCCCTGTTGGCCCACGACCAGGAGTGTCACTGTGATACCCGTTTATGGGATGCCTTGATACTTGGCATACATGCTGGCAGCTGGACCTGGGAGATTGCACAACTCCTCGTGTGCAGTGACCACATTGAACCGCTCCCCTATTGGGCTGTAGTGCCAATTGGTGAAAGGGGGTGGACGCAGCACATCTGACCGGACCTGCTAATGGATTGCCTCGCCGTCCTGTTTGATGAAGTCGACAACGACCTCATGTTGGAAATAATAGCCTACGAAGCTGCAATCGCTTTCATGGACGAGTAACTACGTACCTGCAGCCACAACAGAATGGAACCCATTGCACATGTCCCAACACCTTGTTGCATCTTGGAGATCTGGTCACATATCCCACGACAACAGTGGACATGGCTGCATTTGCCTGGACTCCGAATACATGAGCAGACAACAACGCGGGTTAACACACACCTGTGAAAGGTGAGGCACTCCCCCGGAGTGGACAGCGGCGCTTGGCAACGTTCCTCATTCTGACAAACTGCTGCATTGGTCTGCATGTTGTGCTACTTATCTTGCCCATACTGACACGCATATGCTAATAAAGTCTACGCACCTTCACTTGTATTCAACTGTGATGAGTGTTGATTTGAATGACAATGTGTGTCTCACTGCCTATCTGGGTCACGGCCATACATGCGCATTGATAGCATTACCCAGGAGTACCTTTTGTGGAATCACTGTCCCTACATTCATCCATACTTTCATACTTGATTGCTCATAGCCATGACACATCTGTGTGAATTAGAATGTTTTATTCGCATTCAGTGGAGTGTTGAAGCTGGACCAGTACAGGGCCATGCAAACCCCACTTTACATTGTTGCCCGTGGAGGGCCAGCCAGAGTCCTTTAGGGATTGACAAGTTCATTGGAAGAGGAAGACTTCAGTCCGCAGTGTGATTGCTGTGTCATTGGTAACCAAACAAAATATGGCAGTCCATGTCGAGGTCCAAGGTGAGTGTCGCTGAGTGTATCGGGGGACAGTGGAAGGTGTTATTCCAGGGCATGATGCAGAGGGCAGAACCAAGCTGAAACAGGCCATATGGCGTAGATGAATGCTACCACTTCATTCTTACCACAAAGCCAGATTCATCATCATCTTCGTCCTCTGATGTGTCAGGTGCCTCACATGTGGGTGGTGGTGTTTAGTCTGCATCACTGTGTGGCACTGACACATCAGGGGCCGGAGGTGAAATGTCTGCCGCACTGTGTGGCACTGACACTTCAGGGGGCGGAGATGTGGATGGAGTAGTAACAGCAGCATTCATCTGCGCCAGGCCTTGTGGCGGCAATGCCATGACGAGGATCTGCAGGGCATGGAAGATCAGTGCTACATCTCGCTGGTGTGCAGCTGTGGCAAACATTCTTTCCGCCTGCATCTGCACCATGTTCTCCATGATCCTCCGCATGTGTCCCAACTCCTGGCTGACATTGCTGGAGCCACTCTGACTAGACAGTTGTTCTTGGCTCAGAGTCATGACTCCAGCGATGTCAGCCATGGATTGTTGGAGAGCATGGAGCGGACAGTGGGTGTCCGTTAGGGACTGTAAGTGGTCCCTGATGGGACTTAGACACCCACGTATGGCATCTAGTTTGGCTGCCATGAGGTCGAACCCCACCCGCAGCTGATCAGCCATTTTCTCCTGGCACCCTAACACACGGTGTTGGAATGCTATGTGTTGGTCGTGGGGGTCCTGGGAGACAGCCGTGGTGGTGGGTGCTTCCTGCTGTGTGGTCTGTGCAGGGGGTGGGGTCTCCTCGATGCAGCTGGGCTGCCCTGCTCCTGGAGGTGGGGTGCCGAAGCTGTCCATGAGCTGTTGGAGGGCGTAGGTGTCGATGTTGGGGAGGTCCTCTTCATCATCAGTGCTGAGTTGTTGGGTCTCCTCTGCAGGAGGTGTTGATTCTCCCTCTGCAATGTGAAGGGGAGATGCAGATTGACATTGTGTTCACATGTATGTTCACGCATTGTACAAGTTTACTAACAGACTGCATGACAATGTACATTGTGACTGTTTGTGAGGAGATGCCTATTTGATGCGGGACAGTTGACATTTCTACTCCATCAGGGATGTGAGGTTGTACTTGTACATTGTCATCTCACAGTTTCCTGCTATGCCAAATGCAAATGGCCATTTTCTACACACAAGCGGCAGCAGTTGTGTCCTCTGTTCTGTTGTGAAAGTGTTGCAGTTTGTACCACATTGTTGTCAATGTTGAGGTGCTCTGATTCTTATGTGTGTGTGCTGCATTGTGGGTGTGTTGCCCCTTCAGCTCTGATTTGGCTGGCCCTTATCCTTTTCAGGCGGTGTGCTTTTCACTTCTGTGCTTATACAGTGCTGAGATGTTGCAGACTTGGGTAAATTGGGCTCTTGGTCGGAGTTTTTACTCTTGGGCATGGTTTGTCTACAGATGTGCTATACTTAATTGTGCATGTGTGCCATTGTGCCCATCTTCCCCCGTCTCCCCAGTCCCTGGTCGTTACTCACCCTGTTGCTGTTGGCTCAGGTCATGTTGTGCAGTGTCCGGTCCCCCAACTCCTGCCACCGACTCCCCAGTGATGACTCGGGTCACCATTTCCTCCATCTCATCCAGCTCCTGGTGTGTCGCTGGACTCCCACCTCCAGTCTGCAATGCTGCTTTCAGGTTGGCTACGAGTTTCAGCTTGGTTTTGTGCTTCACATCAGTCCAGCGCTTCTTGCAGTCATCCACTTCCCTTCTCTTCACTCCGACTGTGTTAGAACTGGGGGTCTCAAGTTGGCAGAGGTAGGTACCTCTGTCCAAATAGGGACCCTTGCTTCTAGTCAGGGTAAGGGGGATACACTCCTAAAATAACCCTGCTCACCCCCTTGGTAGCTTGGCACGAGCAGGCAGGCTTATCTCAGAGGCAGTGTGTAAAGCATTTGTGAACACATACAGTAATATAGTGACAACACTACAGATGGACACCACACAGGTTGTATATCAAAAAGAAGTATTTTTTATATAGACTTAACACAAGACCACAAACGACAAAAATCCACAATACTGTACTTAAGAATGGTAGAAATAGCTTAGTTCTCTTTAGATGGTAAATGCGACACTTATTGTTCAATGTACCTTTGGATGCGTAGCGATATACAATGAAAGGGTTGCAGGGAAGGTGATGCGTCGGTTCCTTACACGCAAGAACGGTGATGCGTCGGTTCCCTACTGCTGCGCAGGGGACGGTGATGCGTCGGTTCTTCTCGGCGTGGGGAGGTGATGCGTCGGTTTCTTACTGCGCTTCCGTGGCGATGCGACCAGCAGCGCCGTGATGCGATGATGATCCGAAGCAATGCAACAAAAATGGCGTCTTCTCTTTGATGCGACAACTACGAGGCGATGCGTGCACGCCCGGCGGCCGTGCGGCGACTCTGCAAATCTTCTGAGCCGCGACAGGCCCTGCGACACGCTTCTCCGGTGATGCGACGGCGTCTGCTGCGACGGCGACACTCTTCTCCGGCGATGCGAGGCGCTTCGGTGATGCGATGCGACAGCGGCAGCGGCGGCACCCTTACTCAGTGATGCGACGACAGCGGCTGCGGCGGCGACACGCTTCTCCGGTGATGCGACGGCGTCTGCTGCGACGGCGACACTCTTCTCTGGTGATGCTAGGCGCTTCGGTGATGCGATGCGACAGCGGCAGCGGCGGCACCCTTACTCAGTGATGCGATGACAGTGGCTGCGGCAGCGTCACGCTTCTTCTCCGTGAGTCGCGCTTCCAGCTCCCTGCGACACGTAGTCCTTCAGAAGGCCCAGCACAACAGCATGCACTTCAAATTCCCAGCAAGGGAATTCAGGGGAGCTGGTTGGTGAAGTCTGTTGTCCCTGAGACTTCAGCAAGAGGCAAGCTCAATCTTCAATCCCTTGGAGATCCTTTACAAGTTGATGAAAGTAGCACAAAGTTCCTTTCTCCTCTCTTTGGCAGTCAGGCAACCACTGCAGGCCAATGCCCCAAACAGCACTCAGCTTAGGGATAGTCTCCTCCTTCAGTTTCTCTCTGGTTCCTCTCCTCAGCAAAGGTTATTCTTGTTTCCCAAAAGTGATCTAAAGTTCTGGGGTCTGGGTCCCCCTTTTATATTCATATTCTCTTTGTTCTCTGAAGGCAGAGAGGCCTTTGCCTAGTCCAAACCAGTTCTGGTCAGTCCTGGAGCACTTTGTTTACAGGACTCCTTCTTTCCTTTGACAGTGTAGGCCAGGGACATCAGTCGCACCACAGGAGGTGGAGCCAGAATTGTGGAGGGAAGGCACAGCCCTATTCAGACCCCAGGTGCAACTTCTCCCACCACTCTACATGCAGATAGGTCTATTCAGCCCTGTGCTGACTCACCCTGTCTCCTGGAATCCCCCAGCCCCTGTCACTCACAAACCAGACATGGAATACACTACCTAGCAGAGGCAGGCTTGGACAGTTAGGCAAGAAAATACCTACTTTCTAAAAGTGGTATTTTCAAACACAGAATGTTAAAACCAACTTCACTAAAAGATGTATTTTATCATTCTGAGTTCAGGCATACTAAATTCGCTTTTCTACCACGTTCCCTGGGTCAGTTAGGATTATAAGATGTTATAATCAAACTGCCCATTCTGGCCTATGGGGAACAGGTAGCCTTGCAATAGTGAAAAACGAAAATGGCTGTAATTCACTATTAGGACATGCCACACACATCAGGGCATGTCCTACCTTATACTTACAATGCACCCTGCCCTTGGCCTACCATAGGGGTGTCTGATATGAAGAAAAGGGAAGGTTTAGGGACTGGCAAGTGGGTGCACTTGCCCAGTCAACATGGCAGTACCAGACTGCACACAGGCTCTGCAATGGCAGGCCTGAGACACACTTTACAGGCTGCTTCTGTGGGTGGCACAACCAGTGCTGCAAGCCCACCAGCAGCATTTGATTTACAAGCCCTGGGCACACACAGTGCACTGTACTAGGGTCTGACAAGTAAACCAAACCAGCCAATCATGGAGTCACTAATCCATACATCAATTTACCATAGAGAGCATATGCACTTTAGCACTGATCAGCAGTGGTAAAGTGCCCAGAGTCATAAAACCAACAAAAACAGGTCAGAAAAGTACAGGAGGAAGGCAAAAGTTCAGGGATGACCCTGCAAAAAGGGCCAAGTCCAACACAACCCCCTTCCAGCCAAAAACGCAGGCTAGACCAATCACTACCTTGATGGGCTTCCCTGCTTTGGGCGATAGAACCTGGACCCTGGCCCGCAACAGCAGGGGCATATTCCAGTTCTACGCCAATCTGAACCTATTTGGATCCCTCTGTCCATACTCTCAGGGCCCACCAAGCCAATCCATGGGGAAACCTTCTCCTCACCTGTGGACCCCACCTGTGCAGCACCTAACCTTAACTTGCTCACAGGTGTGTCCCAACAGACAGACAGCCAGCCACAGTGGCCACTGACCGTAGTCAGTGATGAGACCCAGGCCTTATGCCTCTCAGGGCTCTCAACCTCTATGGTATCATAGAGCGGGGGGCAGTAGCCCCAGGTGCTTGGCACCCTTTGTCCACTCTCCCTCCTGTCAGGTCAGGTATGACATCCTGACACTGACCTACCAGCCCCGGGCCTGTACCCGGCGGCTGGACTGGCGACTGGGGTGGGCTTTCCCACACCCGGTCCTCCTCCTCCTCGTTGGGGCTCTGTACCCTCCCACCTGGAGTGGTACCCCCTTCCAGAATTGCCAGGGCACCTGTGGCAGGTGTCCTGCACAATTCACCCACCAGTTCAGGGGTTCTATTCTGCAACTGGGCATCCAGGTCAGGGGGGACACCCTGAACCTGGTCCTCCTATCTAGGGTCTAAACCCTCCAGTTGAACCGGGGTCAGAGGCGAGGACTCCCTCCCTCTGCACCCCCTTCCAAAGTACTGCCCCCTCTCATCAGGAGCAGTACCCCCAGAAGACAAACCGGTCAGGACACTGTTTACAGTTGTCCCACCCTCCAGGTCAGACAACACCTGAACCTGCCTTCCCGACCCAGGGACTAAACCCTGCAGCTGAGCACCCGCCTGACGCACCAGGACTTCCTTGGGAGCATGCATGCCCCCCCTGAGGGTGACACATAACTCATGTGTCGTGTGACAGTCTGCCTGGCGCAGATCTCCCGACCCCTGTCCCTATGACATTGCGTGAAGATCCCCCAGGACAGAGGTGGTGTCACCATGGTCCTTTACCGGTGACTCAGCCCTTCTGGCTGGCCCCTGACCCACTGGTTCTTCCACTGGGGACTCTTTCCCCCTCTCACCCCTCACTCTGGACTTCTGCACCCTCCACTTAGGAGTGGCACTGCCAGACACCAGAACTGATGGAGGCCTGCTTACAGACACTCCCAGTTCCCCAGACACTAGGGTATCCTCCCCAACGGGCGGCCCATCAGGACAGCCTAGGCTCCCTACCTGGTGTTCCCTTAAAGAACCAACCAGGCCCTGAGACTGGGTTTCGGGCACCTTGGAACACGCAGCCCCACACTCACTCCTTCTCCACTGAGACAGGACGTGAGTCCCTACACCCCTCCCACTACACTGGGACCTAGCTGGGCTACTCTGAACCTCTTCCCCCACTTCACTTGGTTGGGAGAAGCCTGAGCCACCTTCTTTCGGATCACCCCCAGATACCTATTCAGATCCTCTAACACGCAGCCAGAGGTCTGCCTCCTTGGTGAGCTCCCTGGGGTCAGAGAACTCACTCTTCAACAGGTGTTGGCATACCTCTGGAAACCAGGGACTTACAATATGCTCTCCCACAATTGGATCACACAGCCCCTTATAAGGGTTAACCAAACTATCCTTCACCTCACCATCCAGGGCCTCGCACACGTACTCCACACCACTCTCTTGAGATTGGCAAGACAGTATCTGACTGTCTCTGTCACGCAACCCACACTCTTCTGGGTGGTCTTCACACTCACACACCAGGACTTCAACCCTGGGGGAACCCCTCTCCCTGCACCTCTCATCTAGAGTCAGTAGAGTGTCCCTCCCACCACTAGGACCATGAACCCCTGGGCCAGTTCCCCAATCTATCTCAGGGACACTGTGCACCACCGGAGCTACCTTACGTCCTTGAACCTCCTGGCATAAATCAACCCCCTCTAAGTCAGGCGCCACATCTCTGGGCGTGTGTACTACTCCCTCAGCACTGGATAACTCAATATTGCTGCCACCATCTGAGCTGGATTCCACCTCCAACTCAGCAAAGCTCACTCTCTGAGTTACACATATTTCTTGTTGCTGGGCCGAGACACTCATGGCCTCAAGCCTCTCGAGCTCTAAATCAAGCTCCCTCATTCTCAACTCATGCTCCAATTGCATCCTCTTTTCCTCTAGGGCCAATTTCCTATTCTCCAACTCCAACTGCCCACCCATCTTGAGCTTGGCCAGCTTCATTTTGTGCATCCTACTTTTCTCCCTGTCCTCCAGCTCCTCTGGGGACAGGCCCTTGGCAGAAACACTGCTACCTGCTGGGGAAGTTACTCTCCTCCCCCCTGGACCCAACGGCCCTTCCAGCTGCTCATCTGCATCCTCAGCCCCTTCCACAGGCTCAGGGGTACCTCTTGCTTCCACCCAGGCCCTCAGCGCCTTTTGGAACTCATCCTTCTTGGTGAGACCGGTCATAGCAACTTTAAATCTCCTGCAGAAGTGCTTCAGCTGTCTCACATTGTAGCTTTCTAGTTTCTCCTCCTCAAAATCCCAATCAATAGATGCAATGGATGCTGCTTTACTCATGGTGGATAAACTTGGCAGTTCTTGGCAAAAATAGAAAATCCCAGGAAAAACAATCTACCAAAAGTATGTGGTTGCGTTTTGGTCTGCACTCACTAGTAGTGTTCACCAATCACTGTATATGAGTCACAAATGCAAGTCCAGAATCCTCACCGCTGCCCACCAATGTTAGAACTGGGGGTCTCTAGTTGGCAGAGGTAGGTACCTTTGTCCAAATAGGGACCCTTGCTTCTAGTCAGGGTAAGGGGGATACACTCATAAAATAACCCCTGCTCACCCCCTTGGTAGCTTGGAACGAGCAGGCAGGCTTATCTCAGAGGCAGTGTGTAAAGCATTTGTGAACACATACAGTAATATAGTGACAACACTACAGATGGACACCACACAGGTTGTATATCAAAAATAAGTATTTTTATATAGACTTAACACAAGACCACAAACGACAAAAATCCACAATACTGTACTTAAGAATGGTAGAAATAGCTTAGTTCTCTTTAGATGGTAAATGCGACACTTATTGTTCAATGTACCTTTGGATGCGTAACGCTATACAACGAAAGTGTTGCAGGGAAGGTGATGCGTTGGTTCCTTACACGCAAGAACGGTGATGCGTCGGTTCCCTACTGCTGCGCAGGGGACGGTGATGCATCGGTTCTTCTCGGCGTGGGGAGGTGATGCGTCGGTTTCTTACTGCGCTTCCGTGGCGATGTGACCAGCAGCGCCGTAATGCGATGACGATCCGATGCAATGCAACAAAAATGGGTCTTCTCTTTGATGCGACAACTACGAGGCGATGCGTGCACGCCCGGCGGCCGTGCGGCGACTCTGCGAATCTTCTGAGCCGCGACAGGCCCTGCGACACGCTTCTCCGGTGATGCGACGGCGTCTGCTGCAACGGCGACACTCTTCTCCGGCGATGCGAGGCGCTTCGGTGATGCGACAGCGGCAGCGGCGGCACCCTTACTCAGTGATGCGACGACAGCAGCTGCGGCAGCGACACGCTTCTCCGGTGATGCGACGGCGTCTGCTGCGACGGCGACACTCTTCTCTGGTGATGCGAGGCGCTTCGGTGATGCGATGCGACAGCGGCAGCGCCGGCACCCTTACTCAGTGATGCAACAACAGCGGCTGCGGCGGCGTCATGCTTCTTCTCCGTGAGTCGCGCTTCCAGCTCCCTGCGACACGTAGTCCTTCAGAAGGCCCAGCACAACAGCAGGCACTTCAAATTCCCAGCAAGGGAATTCAGGGGAGCTGGTTGGTGAAGTCTGTTGTCCCTGAGACTTCAGCAGGAGGCAAGCTCAATCTTCAAGCCCTTGGAGATCCTTTACAAGTTGATGAAAGTAGCACAAAGTTCCTTTCTCCTTTCTTTGGCAGTCAGGCAACCACTTCAGGCCAATCCGCCAAACAGCACTCAGCTTAGGGATAGTCTCCTCCTTCAGTTTCTCTCTGGTTCCTCTCCTCAGCAAAGGTTCTTCTTGTTTCCCAAAAGTGATCTAAAGTTCTGGGGTCTGGATCCCCCTTTATACTCATATTCTCTTTGTTCTCTGAAGGCAGAGAGGCCTTTGCCTAGTCCAAACCAGTTCTGGTCAGTCCTGGAGCACTTTGTTTACAGGACTCCTTCTTTCCTTTGACAGTGTAGGCCAGGGACATCAGTCGCACCACAGGAGGTGGAGCCAGCATTGTGGAGGGAAGGCACAGCCCTATTCAGACCCCAGGTGCAACTCCTCCCACCACTCTACATGCAGATAGGTCTATTCAGCCCTGTGCTGACTCACCCTGTCTCCTGGAATCCCCCAGCCCCTGTCACTCACAAACCAGACATGGAATACACAACCTAGCAGAGGCAGGCTTGGACAGTTAGGCAAGAAAATACCTACTTTCTAAAAGTGGTATTTTCAAACACAGAATGTTAAAACCAACTTCACTAAAAGATGTATTTTATAATTCTGAGTTCAGGCATACTAAATTCGTTTTTCTACCACGTTCCCTGGGTCAGTTAGGATTATAAGATGTTATAATCAAACTGCCCATTCTGGCCTATGGGGAACAGATAGCCTTGCAATAGTGAAAAACCAAAATGGCTGTAATTCACTATTAGGACAGGCCACACACATCAGGGCATGTGCTACCCTATACTTACAATGCACCCTGCCCTTGGGCCTACCATAGGGGTGTCTGATATGAAGAAAAGGGAAGGTTTAGGGACTGGCAAGTGGGTGCACTTGCCCAGCCAACATGGCAGTACCAGACTGCACACAGGCTCTGCAATGGCAGGCCTGAGACACACTTTTCAGGCTGCTTCTGTGGGTGGCACAACCAGTGCTGCAAGCCCACCAGCAGCATTTGATTTACAAGCCCTGGGCACACACAGTGCACTGTACTAGGGTCTGACAAGTAAACCAAACCAGCCAATCATGGAGTCACTAATCCATACATCAATTTACCATAGAGAGCATATGCACTTTAGCACTGATCAGCAGTGGTAAAGTGCCCAGAGTCATAAAAACAAGTCAGAAAAAGTACAGGAGTAAGGCAAAAAGTTCAGGGATGACCCTGCAAAAAGGGCCAAGTCGAACAGACTGCATTCACCTTGGCCAAGATGTACTGCCATATTGTATTTTTAGTTGCCAATGACACAGTGGAGGTGATGAACAGTTGGTGGTGGTGTTCTATCACCTCCGTATTGAGGATCTGGTTTTCCTGCGTACTGAAACACTGGTTCCTCTTCTTCTTCTCCTTGCCCTTCCCTGACCCCGAGGTCCCAGGCTGGTCCTCCGTGGGGCTTGTGGGGTTCTGGTTGTCCTCTGTACTTGCTCCGGCTACCTCCAGGGTGCTTCGCAGTTGTTTGTGTTTTTTGTTGCCACTTTTATAGTGGTTTTTCCCGCCTGACTTGTGGGACTTGCAGGCCTGGTGCTGCTTATCGCTGTATTTTTTATCGCAGTTGGGCCCATCGCAACTTTTTTCACGTTAGGCTTTAGATTTTTATCGCCGTCCCGGTAATTTTATCGCGGACATTTGCCGCGTTATCGGGAAACTATCGCATGTTACCGCCGTGTTGCGAATAAGACGTTAACACGGAGTTATTTTCCCGTGATAGACGGCGATATGAAAAATTGCGTTAACCTATTTTGGCAATGATTATCGCACGTTCTTGAGAATATCCCCCCAAGTGTACAAACTACACACATTCTACCACCCCCCAGGCAAAAACTTAACTTTCATAGACTAGCTAATGGAAATTATTACAACCAACTCAGAACCCCACTCAAATGATATTTTCCTAGGAGACTTCAATCTTCACTGGAACGACATCCAAGACAATCAGGTCAACATTCTGAAAGAATTCCTAGCAGACCACTCACTAGTACAAGCATGTGCCCTACCAACACACTCCAAAGAAGCCACACTAGACTGGATCATCTCCAAAGAAAATACGATCCAAGCAATCTCAATGGTACCTTGTGACTGGTCCGATCACCACCTCATTACCTTCCAAATACCAGCCAAAAAAAAGAAAACAATCTCGCAACCTATCAAACCCAAACATTGGGTAAGAGACACTAGAGACCTGAACTCGGAGACTCTAACATTGCAAGGCGAGAAAGAATTGCAAACCCCGCCTGAACTAACGGACGTTAGAGAGCTTACAGACCACTACAACCGTACGATATCTAAAATAGTCGACGACATTGCACCCCTAAAACTGAAAAGAATCCAGATCAAAGATAGAAACCCATGGTTCAACGGATCACTTAATGATGAAAGACGTAATCTCAGAACAACTGAACGAATATGGAGACAAACTCCGTCATCCCACCACTTAAAACAACTAAGAATGACCAGAAAAACCTACAATAAAAGCGTACTTAAATCAAAAAAAGAATTCTTCAGAAAGGAACTTGAAAACGCAAAGAACAGACCGAGGAAACTCTTCGATATACTAAAAGAACAATCAAACAAATTAGCCAAATCCTCCCTGTTAACATCCAAATCAGATCTGAACTGTGTAGATTTCTCAACATTCTTTACTGATAAAGCCAGCGCATTGGAGATAGAACTCAAGAAGAACGCTGAAAAAGTTTCAATCCTAAGGAATGAACAAGGGAGGAACCATACCCTACCGCCACAAATAATGCCCAAAAATAATGCTCACTGGTCAACCTTCAAACTATATGATCAGCAGGACATTGCCAAAATATTACTATCTTTGACACCAAATAATCATTACAACGACCCTCTGCCGGCAAAATGCTGGCCCTCCTGCAACTTCATGGTCATCCCCCTCTGGACTAAGATAATTAATGAATAACTTACCTAAGGATCAATTCCAGACTGCCTAAAAACAGGCCAGGTCATCCCTTTTATAAAGAAACCTACGGAGAACCCATCGGACCCAAACAACTTTCGTCCAGTAACAACCATTCCCCTACTAGCCAAAGTACTAGAAAAATGTGCTCACAATCAACTAAGTCAACACATTACTGAATTTGAACTTCTAAATGACTGCCAATCAGGGTTCAGACCAAACCACAGTACGGAGATGGCAATCCTACACATAGTAGATGACGCTCTGCTAACCCTCGACCGTAATGAAACCTGTCTCCTGATCCTTCTGGACCTATCATCTGCATTTGACACAGTAAACCATCCCAAATTACTAGAACGCCTGGAAAATAGGATGGGCTTATCGGGTACGGTTCTGAAATAGCTTTACTCCGATACAAATTGGGGTGCCACAAGGATCAACCCTATCCCCATCACTATTTAACCTACACATCGAACCACTAACGGAAGTACTATATAAAGCTAACATTTCCTTTCACATGTATGCTGATGACACCCAACTGTATATGAAGATATCATCCCCGGAAGAGATCAACACTATGAACCAAGCTCTCAAGAAAACCGTTGAATGGTTAGCTGACAATCATCTTAAGCTAAACTCACAGAAAACCGAATTCCTTCTGATCTCCCCTCCTAAAAGTTCAGCCAAGATTAAAGAATGGACCAAGATGATCACAGCGTTAAACGGTACCCCAACGATAGTTGACTCAACCAAATCACTGGGTATCACTCTGGATAAAGAGCTAAACATGCGAGCACACATCAACACAATGGCTAAAAACGCTTGTTTTCACCTGAATTACCTCAGAAAAATGAAGCCTCTCATCGATCCCGTGGATCTGAAAATGGCAGTACAGGCACTGGTCATATCAAGAATTGAATATGGATGCGCAACTCTATCAGGACTCCCTAAGATATCAACAGCTCCCCTAAAAGCCTGCCTCAATGCAGCAACTAGACTTATAACGGGAACCATAAAATACGACCACATCTCTCCACATCTGAAAGCGCTCAACTGGCTACCATACGAATCAAGAATAGAGCTAAAAATTGCATGTATTACACACAAGGCAATACATCACAAAACTCCTCACTACCTAGCCCATAAAGTTACGCTGTCCGGAGGCAATAGACCCTCGAGGGGAGCAGAGGATTTTCTACTGAAACCAGCATTCTTCCGTAAGAAAAAGACTTACGATAGAGCGTTCACGGGAGCTGCACCAAGGATATGGAATTCGCTCCCACCGAACATCAGAAGAATCACCTATGCTCCACGATTCAAAAAGGAGACCAAGTCCTTTCTGATGGGTACATTTCTACCATAACGAACAATGTGGTGAACATAAAAATTCCATAACCAGCTTGGAGATAGAAGAACTCAGAATTGGCCCTATCTTAAATCTAATGTACGACTCGACAATCTGGACTGTAATCTATTGACTTTTTTGTATCCTCATTACGCTTGTTTTGTGTATGGATAATGTTACACAAGAATACATAGACATGATCTTGACGTGAAAGAATTGATATCTGCCGATTTCGAAGGCAGGGGAACCCAAACACCCAAACCCTGGGTCTGGTTCACGCTATAAAAAACACTGAATAATTAAATAAATAAATAACCTCCTGGTAGCACCAGACTTGGGGTCTCTACCCTCTGAGTAAAGGAGTTCTTCATCCCAGTAGATCCTGTGGGACCCACTGGCACTCCCAGCAGCCTCAGCAGCAGCTTGCTGTCTGAGGGGTTCAAGAGAGGGGCAGCTGTGCTGCTCCTGACTCAGTTCTGCCCTGGAAGGGCCCCCTGTCCCCAAGAACTCAACGTGATCAGGCTCATTTTCCTCTGGGACAGTTCCTTCACAGGGACTAGGATCATCTTCCTCAGGAGACTGATCCTCACTCTGAGTATGGGGGGAAGACACTGCCTTACCCCTACTGCTCCTTCTCTTGGAAGGCCCCTGGTCCATTTGTCCAGGATCCAGGGCTTGTTCAGTGGAAGACATTTTTGCCTGTGACCTAGTCACAGCAAACACATCTGCAGAGATGCCCACCATTGCTGCATGTGTCCTGAGTTCCACTTCAGCCCAGGCTGAAGTTTCCAAATCATTGCCCAACAAGCATTCCACAGGGAGGTCTGAGCTAACCACAACCTTCTTAGGGCCAGTTACCCCTCCCCAGCTGAAATTAACAACTGCCAAGGAATGGTCTGTCCTGATATTGCTAGCATTGGTCACTTGGTACATCTTACCAAGTATGATCTGGTCAGGGCTCACAAGATCCTTAGTCACCATTGTGACACTGGCTCCTGTGTCCCTATATGCCATGGCCTCCTTACCATTTATTAAGGGCTGTTGTCTGTATTTGCCCAGATTACTGGGACTGACAAATAGGGAGGCAATATCCATGCCTCCATCACAGACTAATACAGCCTGAGCTGGAGTTCTGACTAGGCCAGAACCCAACTCAGATCCCAGGGTTAACCCTCCTACACCCTTGTTCCCTGTACAACCACTTGGAGCTGAACTAGGGGGAGCAGTTGCCTTAGGGGCAGTGGTGGTGGTAGGAGGATCCTTGGCCCTTGGACAATTGGCATCCCTTGTCCAATGGGTTTTCTCCTTACACAGGAAGCACCAAGGTTTCTTTCAGCCTTTTCCCTTGTTAGATTGTGACTCACCCCCAAATGCAGGTTTTTGGGGCCCTGAAGAAGACTTCTGGTCTTTACCCTTCACCCCACCTTTATCTGCTGGTTTTGCATCTTGCTTCTTATGGTCACCACCTGTGGTCTGGTTTTTCTGCTTCACCCTGGTTCTGACCCACCTATCTGCCTTCTTTCCCAATTCTTGGGGAGAAGTCAGATCAGAGTCAACCAGGTATTGATGCAACAACTGATTTTCGCAATTATTAAGGATCTGCTCCCTCATAATCAAATTGTACAATCCCTTGAAATCATTCACTTTGCTGCCAAGTAACCAGCCTTCCAGAGCCTTAGTAGCACAATCTACAAAGTCTACCCAGTCCTGAGTCTGTGCCTTCTTGGTGTCTCTGAACTTAATCCTGTACTGTTCAGTGGTTAAGCCAAACCTATCAATGAGAGCATTCTTCAGGAATGAATAGTTGTCAGCATCCTCTTCTCTAACAGTGAGGAGCTTATCTCTACCTTTGTCAGCAAAGGGGAGCCACAAGATAGCTGCCCACTGCTCTTGAGGGACCTTCTGTACCTTACAGGCCCTCTCTAGAGCAGTTATCCATTTGTGGATGTCATCCCCACCATTGGTAGGGAGGGACTATCTTGCTCAGGTTCCTATGATCATAAGTATACACCTTAACCCTAGGGACACTGTTGCTGCCACCATGGGACTATAGTCCCAATCTCTTCCTAGCCTTCTGGAGCTCTGAGGATTCCTTATCTAGTGCCAAGTGCTCTTGCCTGAGCCTAAGCTTGACTTTCTCAAGCTCTAGAAATTGGCACTCTCTGTCATAAGAGCTATCTCTCTTATGAGATATGGAGGTCCCTATAGAAGTTCCTGAATGGTGAGATTCAGCAGAGGGAGATCTAGATCTCCTGGGTAAACTCTGCACTCTTCCTGGAGGAGTAAAGAGAGGGCCACTGGGGCCTTCTCCCCCACCTCCTGGAAGATCTAAGTTGTCCAGGTGGGAATAATTTTGATCCTCCTGGTCAGGGTTTGATTCTAGGTCAAAGAAGGCTTCACTTCCTGGCCTGTCCTCATTTCCTGCCCCACCTACTCTTTCTACCTCATCTGACCCTGGGGTCTTCCTAAGTTCATCCAAGAGTAACACCTCAATGAGACGTTGGGTGTTTGCATTTCTCCCTGTCTTCAGCTTCCTAGAAGCACACATGGCTTTCAAATCTTGAAATGTGAGACCATTGTACCTAGAAGGCAGAGAGCCACTGGCTTCTCCTTTAGAAGACATACGAAGTGTGGTGTGGTGTATGCACATGGATACCGAAGTACCAGAGTTACCTATCCCAGAGGAGCCGGGTACATAGGTCTGAAGTGGCGTCGGAAACTGCCGTTGTTCTCAATGGAGAGCTGCAAAGAAGTACTGCTGCCGTGAAGGTGAAAAGGGTCCGGTGGAATCCAAGCCTGGATTCGAGAAAGATGGAACCTGAAAGCAGATAGGACAGAGTCTGGGTCACTTCAGAGTGACCAGGGGCTCGGTAGACGAATGCCCACCGATTTCGGTTGCTTCAGGTGCGAAGAAGAGATGCTTGACTCTGCAGCCACGAGGACCAGGAGACATCGAGGACAACCAGGAGCCAGAGGTGAGCTGTCCCACAAAGGATGTCGAGTGCTGAGGGGTCGGTGTCCGGCTGGAGCACCAACATGCCTTGGCAAAAGCAACCCACGCAGGAAGGTTGAGCAGGTTACGGTGTGGACCAGCAAGGTCCAGGAGACTCACCAAGCACTGGGGAGTCAGGGCACTTCTGGAGCAACCAGGAACGCCCAGCAGAAATCAAGATGACCCTCAGGGGGACCCACAGGCTGAAGGACCAGGAGTCGTGAGGGGACCTTGGGCAAGTTTGCAAAGTACCAGCCCACGAAGCACTCGGTGCAAGGAGGCCAGAGTTATTTGGTGCAAATACTGCTCAGGGTCAGGACTACACGAAGTCCAATGCAAAAGCTCGGGAATTGCCAACAAGCATATGCACTCGCAACTGGACGGGGTGCACAGGGGTTCGGGTTATGCAGTCCCCACGAGGGATACTGGCCTCAAACTTGGTGAGAAAGCAGATCAACCTCAGGGATCTTCGAAAACCCACCTCCTATGTTGCTGAAATCTTCGGAGTCCGCAGGAGCTCAGGAGCAGCAGACCGGTCAGTTGTGCTTAGGTGCCTGCGTAGCAGGGGAGTGACTCCTTCACTCCAAGGGAGATTCTTCAGTTGTCTTTAGTGCACCACAGGTCCTGCACGGAGCCTGTATGGAGCACAGGCACGAAGTTAGCTTTGGACGGAAAGGGGGATGAAGTCGAGCCCAGTCGAGGTCCAGCGAAGTCCAGCGTGTCCAGACGGTCGAAGGTCAGTCGTTTCTTCTTGTAGAATCTTGTCTACGTAAAATCTAAAGTCTTACAGCCAGGTAAGCCCTTTTGTACCCACGGGAGACGGTTGGACAGATTCAGGGGACCCTCCTAGGGTAGGGCCAGGACAGAGGGGTGGTTACACCCATGTCCTTTGTCCAGTTTCATGCCAGAGCAGGAGCCAATGGCTCCCAGAACTGGTTTGAGCTGGACTATGCATAGGGACACCAAATGTGCCCCAGGTGCAGACTTTCAGCCACTCTCAGAGTGCACCCACCCAGCCCCAATACACTAAACCCTCTCTGGGAGGTGGTCACACCTCCCTGTGACAGGATGCCTTTTGTGCTGCCTTCCTCTGCTCGGGCTTGGCTTAGCAGCAGGAGGGCAGAAATGTGTCTCTGGTCAGCAGCATCCATTTTGCGCTGTCCGGGTCAAGAAGGCTGGCACCGGTTAGACCAGTGACCCCACAAAGCTCGCTTCTGAAGGGTGGAATCATACCTCCCACACCAGTTACTGGTGGGGAGGTATAATTTCAACGTGTTTGATACCAAATTCTATATGTTGCTATGCAGCCGTTTTCGAGATATCATTTACCGCGAGGTTATAATGCACCTCTACCTATATGCCCGGCTGAGTCACAGACAACCCGGGAGAATGGTCTCCGAAGGCTGCAGAGGGGCTCTGCTCATGAAGGGACACCCTCTCACTAATAACCCAGCACCCTGCCTTCAGGATTGATAAGGCCTGCTATAGGGGTGACTTATACGTTTTAAGTGTAGTGACCCATAGATATAGTGAACCTATATCTAAAGTAAGTGGTGCAAGCACCATCTTACACAGGCTGCTGTAGTAGACCTGGAGTTCCATTTTGCATGGCCTCTCATGGGTGGCATAATACATGCCTCAGCCCAGGGGAGGCCTCTGGGGTACCTATGCCCTGGGTACATGGGTACCAAATACTAGGGACTTATAAGGGTACCCCAGTATCCAATCTGGAGTGTTCCAAAGTACATGTATGTCAATTTAAGGGAGGAAGCAGATAGACTGGGGTCCTGATTAGCAGGATCCCAGTCAGACTAGTCAAAAACAGTGAGGCATCAAGCAAAAAGTGGGGGTAACCATAAGAAGCAGATCCTACTTTCCTACAGTCACTACAACCCAGTCTAATCTCACTCTCCAGAGTGCAATACGTCGAGAGTGTGTGCATAAAAACTAACCACACACCACCAAAAGTTTAGTTTTAAATGCACGCACTCTTAGAACACCTCGTCGCGCAGTTGATTTCCATATGGTTAACCATTGACTCTAATGGCACAAACAAGATAAAATGATGAACACAAATGTAGACCTGAAAGACTTCCATCCAGCGGATGAAAAATATTCAACATTTAGGTTCATCTCATTTTGCGCTATCTATTGCCTGTGCTTGCATAGCTTGCTAACTGTTTACCAACCCGTGTTACGTCAGAGAACCTCCTTGTATGGGAACCTAGCAACCACTCAATGTACCTTTTTTAAAACCATTTACCAACTCATGTACTGAGAGACATAGTGATGCAAAATGTTCGAAACATGAACGCAACTTGCAAACCAGCATGACCACTACAATCTAAGATCGGGAGTTTACGGCAGTAATTAACTCAGGGCAGGCCTCAGGCTATATGCGTCTTCCTGTCTGGACACCTCTTTGAAGACAAGTGCGTCCGTGAAAAACTAAAACATTTGGTGGTGTGTGTGTGTGAGCATTTACACCACCAAATGTTTTAGTTTTTCGTGCACGCACTCTCGACATATATCTTCCATCAATCAATCTAGATTGTTCTCCCAGAGTGCAATACGTCAAGAGTGCATGCATGACAAACTAAAACATTTGGGGGCATATTCTCAAGGAGCTATCGCCGAGTTATCAGCACTTTATCGCAGCCTAAGTCGCGCAAAAATTATCACCCCATTCACAAGCTGGTGCTAACAGCCCATAACACCAGTTTCCCTGCGAAAGTAGTCGCAAAAAACATCGCCACAGATGACCCCGGCAACTAACGCTAATGAGATGCAGAGTAGGCGTTCCCGAGCAAAAACCTGCGACAACACCACACCTCAACATTCTCAACGATCAGCCACATCGGCGATAAGACCACAAAACAGGCGATAAGGCGCGTTAGCAGCAGGAAACTAACACCTGCTCTGAACTGGTGTAAAGTCGGACGACAAGCTGCAACATCAAAGGGAGCCCAGCCCAGAGCCACACATGAAGAACAACAGATGCCATGGAGCCACTCACCATGCACCCCGGAGCCCCGAGGGGGCAACAACACCCACCGCCACCACCCCCAGGACCGCCACCCCCCAACGGACCCACCCCCCCCCCCGGACCACCACAGAGGCAGCGCAGACAAAGACAGCGGACATTCGGGAAATGCACCAGCCCTACAGACTTAACACCAGACAATGCCAATGCCCACCACAGGCCCAAAAGGACAACCATCCTCCGCATCCTGAACATCATTGCCCACAGACTGACGGTACCAACACAGCGGACAACCAACATCCCTCCACAGACAAAGCTGCTGGCTGTGCTGCAACTGTTGGCCTCTGGTATCCTCCCAAAAAACAACCGCCCGAGTCGGAGGAGTCTCACAGCCAGCCCCATCCAAGTTCCTCACACCTGGCCTGGATGCCCTCACCAGCCAGGGACCCCAGCACCCATACGTCCCCCACAATGCGCAGGAACAGCTGGAGACCAAGCAAGGACTATACACCATAGCTGGATCCCCGCACGTGTTGGGGGCAATCGACTGCACACTTGTCCCACTTGTGCCCCCTGCCAACACTGCACACAATTACCGCAACAGAAAGCACACGCATCCCATCAACGTGCAGGCAATAGTGGACCACAGGGGACTCCTCACCAATGTCATAGCCAACTACCCAGGCAGTGTGCATGATCCCTTCATCTTCCGAAAGTCCAACACCAACCAGCGCTTCCAGGATGGCACCTATGGAAATGCACTGCACGTTGGCAAGTACCAAATGAACACACCACACACCTCAACTCCACAATCATGCAACTCACAACTCTGGCACTGCACATGTCACAAAATCACATACAACATGCCAAACAACATGCCCCCCCACCAGACACGACAGCACAACTTACTGTGGCAACCTTGGTTAGCCATGTACATGAGCCATCAGCGGCATGGCACCTCAGCCACACAATACCGGAATGTGGGGAGAGGTGGGGACCAGGCATGTGCTAAGGAGGCAAGTGACCCATGAATGAGAATGTACACAATGCCAAGTGTGGCAGAGATGTGCTGGACAGACTGCAGTATGCAGACCACAGACATAGCCATGTCTACATGCACTGCTGGTGTTTGGAGTGTAGTGGACAGTGGACGCAACCATGTCACCCCAGCCAGTGGGGAAGATCACAGAAATGTAGCTAGTGACGTCCCCCCTGTAAGCGTGTGTGGAGTGGGCTGGCCCGGAAGATGCTAGGCCAGCGTAGGGGTGTGAATAAAAAGCACGTAGCCCTGGGCGTGGTTCTCTTCCGGAATGCCCAACGTTTCTGCCAGGGCGGCGCCTCCCACCCCGCCACGAGGCCGTCGCCGTGAGCGGTGTGGCCTGCGATCCTGTGCGCCTGCTGCACCCCGGGCCGCTGGTCCCCGAACCCGTCATGCCCGCCCCTGCGCAGCCAGGCCTCATTGCTCACCTGCCAACACCGGCGTGTGTCGAAGAGGGCCCACCATGTGCCGGCGCAAGCTCCAAGCCCGAAGCCCGCGACCTTGGCAGCCTCCTCAGACCATCATGGCCTCCGCGACACAGGCCCGCATTACTCCTTTCTCGTTGACGTACTCCACCGCTGCCTCCGGCCTACACTATGGTCAAGTAGGTCACACATTTGGAACTGAGTCTTGATTATGCAATGGCAGAGTTCCCACCTTATGGCTGAGTTTATATCACTGTACTCCCTTCGATGTGGTGCCACCAACTCTGTGCATAGCATTCGAACTACACCTGTCTGTGGTCCCTTGCTGACTACTGCCTTCGCCCCACACTGCGGTCGAGTGGGTCACACATCTGGAACTGAGTCTTGTTTTCTGCATGGCGGAGTTCATATCAATGTACGCAAGGAGACGAGTAAGAGGTTCAGTCCGGAGGAGAAAAGGATCATCGTTACGGAGGTGATCAAACACTGCCGACAACTGCTCTGGTGTCACTAACTCTGTGCATCGCGGGCCAACGACACATGGCTGTGGGCCCCTGCTGACCGCTGCCTCAGGCCCACACTGCGGTCAAGTAGGTCACACATTTGGAACTGGGTCTTGATTACACAATGGCCGAGTACACACTTCATGGTTGAGTTTAACTCACTATACTCCCTTCGATGTGGTGACACAAAGTATGTGCTGGGCATCCCAACCACACGTGTCTGTGGGCCCTTGATGTCTACACCTTCGGACTACACTGCAGTCCTGCAGGCCCCACACAAATCCATGCCAGTCCGTACCAGGCAGGACACGGCATCGTCGCTGGCTAAACACCTGCTCAGCTCTGTCGCTACTGCCTCGGTCAATCACGAGTCATCCCCACATGCCATTTCAACTCTGTGTGTCAGTGTTCCAGGAGGAGCTCGCTGAACAGCGGTTGGCCCGCGCTGGCCGCTGCCTCCGGACTACACATCGGTCGAGTAGGGCACACATTGGGAACTCAGTCATGATTCATTTATGGCAGACCTGATATCATTGTACTGGCCTCGCCGCAGACTGCATCCCCTTCCAGCTCTGGGGCCACTAAGCCTGTTCCCCGACAACCATGGACACTTTCTTCTTGAGATTTGTTGGCGACTGAGTCCATGGACTGGGGGTTGTCTTCATCATCATGTCGGTGATACTGACTATGTGGCCAAAACGAGGCTGTAGCATTCCACTCCTCCATTTGCCGCTTCCGGCCGGCTCCTGCCCTCTGCATCATGCCCTGGAGGACACCTTCCACTGTCCCCCGCAAACCTCCGCTACATTCACCTTCGACATCGACGAGGACCCGCTCACCTCGCATGGCCCTATCTCACTGCCCCGCAAGTCACCGTCCCGTGGCGGTGTGCTTGTGCCGGCCGCAGTGCATCCGGGGCCACTAACTCTGTGCAGCTCAAACCATGGCCCCAGTCTGATGGCATGTTGGATGGCCTCTGGGTCGATGGTCTGGGGGTCATCAACGTCATGTGTCTGTGGCCCTGCGCTGTCTGCTGCCTCCGGCCTCAACTGCGGTCCACCTTGGCTCACACATCAAATCGAGTCCTGACCTGCCCGGACGTCGCATCACCACGGGATGCACACGCCACCACCGCCAGGACCAACTCCAAACGACAGGTGCCAGAGTCGTAAGTGTCTTACTGCTAGACTGTAAGAGTTGCTCACACCTGTCCTGGGGGCCATCATCAGCTTGATACCCTGCTCAGCTCTTCAGGTGCCACTAACTCAGTGCACCACAAATCAGGGAACATTCTGCTTGCATGTTGGGTGAACACTGTACTCCCTCCGGCTACCACCATGATGCTTCACAGTTGTTTCTGTTGTGCTGGTCTTTTATGTTTCTGCTTCAATTGTGATCACTGTTCAAGTTGTTGCCAGCACCAACGACTCCATGAGGGCTGGCTTACACTCACCCCACACACATCCAGCACATGCGTCACTGTACATGTGACCATGCCAATAAAGGTGTCGGGTGCACGTGCCCGTGGCCAGTTCAATGAACTATCTGTGTGTGTCCGTGTGCTCATGATGTATGCATGTGTGCCACGGGCACTACAGCATTACATTGTGCCGTGTACAGAGGACGCAGGCATGTCACCGCAGGCAGCGGGTGGGACATTGCACATGTAGCTTTGTCCTCCCCCACTCAATGCGTAAAAGGAGTGAACTGGGCCGGCGTACGCCAGTCCGGCATGGGGGTGTGGATGAACATCCTGTGGCCCTGGGTGTGGTTCAGTACTGGAAATGTGCAAAGGCATGTGTCTGTCGCAGTGTGGGTCTCCATTGGGGAGTGTTGGTGGGCCCTGATGGGACTTAGACACCCACGTATGTGATCTGGTTCGGCTTCCATGAGGTAGTACCCCACCCGCACATGTTAGGCCACCCCCTTCTGGCAGTCTGACACCTGGCCTTGGAATGCGATGTGTGCTTGGGTGGGCTGCTGGGAGCCAGCTGGGGTGGTGGGTGCATCCAGCTGTGTTGTCTGTGCAGGAGGTGGGGTATCCTCGATGCAGTGGTGCTGCCCTGCTCCTGGACGGCGATTGCCTAAGATGTCCATGGACTGTTGTGGGGCGTAGGTGTCAGAAGTGTGGTGGTCCTCTTCAGCATCACTGTGGAGTTGTCTGGTCTGCTCTGCTGGAGGTGTTGTTTGTCCCTCTGCAATGTGAATGGGAGATGCTTGTTGACATTGTGTTGGCATGTATGTTGCCGCATTGTTCAAGTTTTCATTCAGACCTCATGACAATGTACATTGTGACTGTTTGGGAGGGGCGGACTATTTGATGCGGGACAGTGGACATTTGGACTACATGCCGTAGGTGAGGTTGTACACGTACATTTGCATCTCACAGTTTCCTGCTGTGTCAGATGTGATTGGCCCTTTTCTACGCACAGGCAGACCCAGTTGTGTCCTCTGTTCTGCAGTGTAGGAGTTGGGCTGTGTATCACATTGTCGTCCATGTGGGTGTGCTGTAATTGCTATGTGTGTGTGCTTCTTTGTGTGGGAGTCGCACCTGCAGCTGTGATTTTGCTGCCCCTGATCCCTTGGAGGCGGTGTGCCTTTGGCTTTTGTGCTTTTGAGGTGCTGTGATGTTGGCGACTTGGGTCATTTGTGCTCTTGGACGGTTTTTGTGCTCTTGTGCATTGTTTGTCTGCAGATGTGTTGTTGACGTCATTGGTTGTTTGTGCAGGTGGATGTGTCAGAGTGTGACCTGCTCCTTTCTTGATGTGGTCCACTCTCAGCCACCTCAGTCTTGTGGTGTGCACAGTGTCATGGTGATTGTACTCCAGCCATGCTGCTGGTCATGTGGTGTCACTTGCATTGTCAGTGTCGCTCTCACATACGCATCTTTGCTGTGTTTCGCACGGGTGCATGTGTGTGTTGTGTAATTTGTGTTGTGTGGGGTGGTGCCCCTTTGGGCACATGGTGAACGGGGGCCTACTTGATGTTTGTATGTGTGCTGCAGTGTGCCACGGGGATCAGGGACATGACCCAGGGTTATTGTGGGTGTGCGGTGTGCTACACGTCGTTGTGCATGTGTGCCATTGTGCCCATCCCCACAGTCCCTGTTCGTTACTCACCCTGTTGCTGTTGTGTCAGGTCATGTGAAGCAGTGTCCGGACTCCCGACTCCTTGCACCATCTCCACACTGATGACTGTGGGCGCCATTTGCTCCAGCTCCTCCTGTGGCGCAGGACTCCCACCTCCATTCGCCGTTGCTACCTTCCTGTTGGCAGGGGGTTTCTGCTTGGTTTGGCTTTTCACATCGTGCCGGCGCATCTTGGCCTCCTCGGCACTCCGACTGCATTCACAATGGGATGCCATTTTTCTGTCTGTATTGCCAATGACACGGTGTTGGTGACGGACAGTTGTTGTTGGTGCTCTGTCACCTCCGTGACAATGATGGGGTTTTCCTGCGGACTGTACCCCGTCTTCCTCTTCCTCTTCTCCTTGGCCTTCCCCGCACCCGAGGTTCATTGCTGGTGTTCTGTGGGGCTTGTGGGGTTCGCGTTGACCTGGGCACTCATTCTGGGTGCATCCATGTTGCTGCGCAGTTTGATTTGTTTATGGTGTGTTTTTCTTGTTCAGCTTTTATGGTGCATTTTCCCGGCAGACGCGTGGGGATTGCAGGCCTGTCGCTGGTTGTTGCATGTTTTTTTTTCATGGTTGGCCTCATCGCAACTTTATTCGCGTTGGTGTTTCTCATTTTTTCGGGGTCGCATTGTTTTTAACGCGGTCATTTGACGCGTTATCGTGGGACTATCGCATGGTGACGCCAGGTTGAGAATGCTACGTTAACACAGTGTTGTTTTCCCGCGATGGACTGCGATGTGAGAAGTTGCATTAAGCTAAACTTGCGGTGGTTATCACACGTTCTTGTGAATATGCCCCTTGGGGGTGTATTGCTGACACACCACCAAATGTTTTAGTTTTTTATGCACGCATTCTAGAACACATCTCGTCGCGTCAGACAGGAAGAGCCATATATATAGCCTGAGGCCTGCCAGTGCCTAATTACTCTTGCTGCCAGTCACGGTTCAAATACTGATTGTCTGATACATAGAGAAAACATTAGAAACTCCTTTACCAATTAAGCTGCCACAGCTGTTTACTGCCTTGTACATAACAGGTTACAGTCACTTTAGGGAGGTTAACATCTGGGCCAAAGCTCCCCGGCCCTGTTTAATATGCTTATATCTCACTCCACACATTTAACCACTTGTGATCTGATTTTGCTTAAATATGTTCGATTAAAATGTCTACACATGAAAAATCTGCATTACAAAAATCTTATATGCAATGCCTATAGGGATATGCTATTATCTATGGATAAGGGGAGAGTAAAATGGTCCTCTCCTTTCTTTAGTGCGCGTAAATCATGACGCATCTCCATACTTAGCCACGAATGTCAATTAAGAAAAGTGACATCACCAACCCTTTGAAATTACAATGGTGGCACGGGTTGTGAGCATATCTAAGCCAGTTCTTGTGCTCTATCTAGGTGAAAATAATACTTATAATGTGAAATAATATTTACACTTTAAAATAAACAGTAACAGTAACACAATAAAGCTTTAATATAAATTATGGTTCACGAAAGCAAAACTGAAACCTGGTCGACTCAAGCTCCGCATTCACTTTCCTAAATGTCACCAACAAGCACAGAGGATCCTAAGTTCCCAGAAAGTGAGAGGCGGCTGGATTCAAGTCAATAAAATGTGTCAGTGAGAGATTTGCAGGGGTTGGTAGAAGGTTTGGGAGTTGGGACAAGGCTTCTGATTCTGTTTCTAAATTAATTTACTGATAATTACTACTTAGGCACTTCCTGAGTAAGCAAGAGGTACACTGGGCCCAATCTTAAAGATGGATTTGCCTCGCTTCAGGCTTGGAGGATCAGGCCACGAGGTCAGGTCAGGTGTGGTCTCCTCTCTGTCTCTCTCGTCTCCATGCTCCCTTGTGTGCATTGTCGTTACTGGCAACGCCTATGAAGAGGGGAGGGAGAGAGAGGCTGAGCAGCAAGGGCCGAATGGCCAATTACTGCACGGCTTCACAATAAAGCCATGCAGTGATTGCCCATTCTGCTCTCATTGCTCCTGGACAGGACTGAGCCTCCCACCCCGCGCTGCCTGCCTGCCCTAGTAACCACCACTAACATGGCATGTTTGAGCCAACCCCGACGCTGCGCCCATGCCAAGCACAACATGAGAGTAGCTCCAGAATTGGCCTGAGTACACCAACTCACCGCTCCAAAGGAGGCCGGGGGGGGGCTGGGGCATGATCCCCCCAGCTCACTAATTGTGGAGGTGAGACACCTAGAGAGTGCGCATGTAGGACTAGTCAGGGAAAAGCATCAGTCCAACCCAACATGCGCACTTTATCACTGACTGGTTGCTTGTCCCTGAGCAGAGCACTGTCTGCTCTGCTGTAAATCTGACAAATGAAGCCCCACCCCCCCAGGCCTGCCGCATGGACGCTTGAGTCGAAAGCAGCTGGCCTGCGTCAAACAACTGATTGCCACGGGCTGAATATTAATTTGAATTGCACGCTTGTAATGTGTGTTTTGCATTCACATTTCAA
Source organism: Calotriton arnoldi (assembly GCA_963921515.1). Classification (NCBI taxonomy): domain Eukaryota; kingdom Metazoa; phylum Chordata; class Amphibia; order Caudata; family Salamandridae; genus Calotriton; species Calotriton arnoldi. Next base: position 122,194 of record CAWUFW010007401.1, read on the forward strand.
TAGGGCCAGGGGGTCAAAAATATCAGCGGGGTGACTCCCTAACACGCAAATGAAGAAACCACCCCTGCACACCATCTTCACAACCATTTTGATACTGACTATGCACCCTCCTGAGTGTACAGCACTCTGGGGCAGATTTACAAGAAGGTGCCGCAGTGTGGCACCGCAAGCCCTTTGGCTGCGCCACGCTGTGGCACTTTTCAGAGCACAGGAATGCGACATATGTACAATGATATGTCGCATTCCTGTGCTCTCCCCAGCGCTGGTGCACAAACAGCTGCCATGCGCCGGCACAGGCACCCTTGCTCCATGGTGCAAGGATGCCTGCGTCATGGGGAGATTGTTTTTGTGCAGGAAGGGGCACCTTCCTGCACAAAAACAATCACTACAGGCATTTTCCTCTTTCAATGCGTGCTGTAGAATGCAGCACGCATTGAAAGAGGAAAAAAACTAGGAGAAATTAAAATATTTCTCCTCGTTGCGCCTCGCTACGCCACCCCTAGGGTGGCGTAGCATACTGATGCATTTCCAGGTTTATAAATCCTCGTAAATCTGGAAATGTGTCTGGTTCCATGGGTGTTGCTTGGGAACACCCACAGCAACACCCATGGAACGCCCATTTCACGCAAAGTGCTGCGTATAAAGGGGCCATATTTACAAGGGCAGGAAAAGCCACGCAGGGTGTCCTATAAATATGGAGCAGAGAAATGCGCTGCCAGTGCGTCACAAAAAGTGACGTACTGGCAGCGCAAGGGGCTTGTAAATCTGTCCCTCTGTTGCTTTGTAGAAAGGTTTTTTGCACTATATCCACCTACGAATGTCCATCTATAATTAAGGACAATGTTCGGAAATAATAAACAGACTTTACTACAAATAGAAATGCAAGTTAATATTAATTTATTCCTGATGATTCACAATTATGCATAGCAGGAAGCTTGCTTCTTAATGCGCCAAAGTAACTTTCCTAGGAGACTGAACTAAAAAAGCTTAAAAATGAATTTTAGTGATCAGTACATTTTAAGAACTCCAGAAGTGTTCCATAGTATGCATTTCGAAAGCATGCTGAAGAAGAAAGACTATCAATACTTAAGATCCTTATACTGGTTTGTTCCATTTTATGGTTTGCCCAAATTAACATTGTATTATGACGAAAAAAGTCTAGCCCTGCATTTGTGGACAATAATATAGCTTAAGTGCCACTTGACAAACAATAACCTAATGTTGCATAACAAAAAATGCAAAGGATTCACAAAGTAAAATTTACATGTGCAGATCTACTTCTACACTTAGGGGTATATTCACAAGAACGTGTGATAACTACCGCAAGAGTAGCGTAATGCAACTTTCAATATCGCAGCCTATCACGGGAAAATAACCCTGTGTCAACGTGGAATTCACAACAAGGCGGTACCATGCGATAGTCACCAGATAACGCGTCAAATGTCAGCGTGAAAATCAACGCCACGCCGAAAAATTGCGAAACGCGAGAAATCATGCGATGAGGCCAAGCGCGGTAAAAAAAAAGCAGTGAAAAGCAGCCACAGGCCTGCACATCCCACGCGTCTGGCGGGAAATTGCACCATAAAAACCACAGAACAACACACCAGAAACAAGCCAAAGCACGTAGCAACATGGATGCACCCTGACCCAGCGCAGAGGTCAACGCGAACCCCACAACCCCCACAGACCACCAGCAAGGAACAACCGGGTCGGGGAAGGCCGAGGAGAAAAGGGAGAGGAAGACGGGGTGCAGACCGCAGGAAAACAAGACCAGCGTCACGGAGGTGACAGAACACTACCAGCGACTGACCCACAAGCAGACCACCTGGAATGCAGTCGGAGTGCCGAGGAGGCCAATCCAGGAGGACAAGAGGCGCCGGCAGGACGTGACAACCTAAACCAGGTACAAACCCGCTGCCAACAGGAAGTCAGCAACGGCAACAGGAGGTGGCAGTCCAGCGCCACAGGAGGAGCTGGAGGAAACCCAGGCCACAGTCATCAGTGTGGAGACGGTGCAAGGAGTAGGGAGTACGGACACAGCTCGAGAGGACCTGACACAACATCAACAGGGTGAGGATCCAACAGGGACTGGGGGGTGATGGGCACAATGGCACACATGCACAATGAGGTGTAGCACACTGCACACTCACAATTACCCAGGGACATGTCCCCCATCCCCGTGGCACACTGCAGCACACACACATAGCAATCACAGCACATACCATGACAATGTGGCACAAAGTGCAACACCCACACTGCAGAACAGGGGACACAACTGGGTCCGCCCAGGCGCAGAAACAGAACAATCACATTGGACAGAGCAGGGAACTGTGAGATGCATATCTACCCCTACAACCCCACATCAGCCATGTAGGCCAAATGTACACTGTCCCAAATCAAATATCCACCACCGCCCAAATAGTCACAATGTACATTGTCACAGAGTCTGCATGTCGACAAGAACAAGGCGCTAACACAATGGCAACATGCACATTCACAATGCAGAGGGACAAACAACATCTCCAGCAGGTCAGAACAGACAATCCATCAGTGATGTCAGAGACGAACACCACACCTTCGACACCGACGCCCTACAACAGCCCATGGACATCCCACACAACCCACCACCAGGACCAGGGCAGACAAGCTACTCAGAGGAGAACCCAGCCCCTGCAACAGACCACACAGCATGAAGCACCCGCAATCACGGCTGGCTCACAACACTACACCCACCCACACATGGCACCCCAATGCCAGGTGTCAGAATGCCAAAAGGAGGTGGCCCAACAGGTGCGGGTGTTGCCCAACCCATGGAATGCGAACTAGAACACATACGTGGGTGTCCAATACCCTTCAGGGACCACCTACACCCCACAAAGGAGACCCACACTTCCATAGAGTCACATGCAGATGCACATACCCAGTACAGAACCACGCCCAGGGGCACGCACATATCAGTCTCACACCAACGTTGGCTCAGCGTACGACGGCACAGTCCACTCCCCTTACAAATTGAGTGGGTGACGACAAAGCTACATGTCCAGGTTCTAGCCCGCTGCCTGCGGTGACATGTCTGCGTCCGCTGTACACAGCACAATGTAATGTCGTAGGGCCCAGGGCCCCCATGCATACAACAAGACCACATGGACACATGCACATATCATGTTGAACTGGCTACGGGCACGTGCGCCCGGCCCCTTTAATGGCAGGGCCACATGTACAGTGACGCCTGTGCTGGATGTGTGTGGGGTGAGTATAAGCCAGCCCGCACGGAGTGCTTGGTGCTGCCAACAACCTGAACAGTGGACACCAGTGTAATGGAAACAGAAAACACCAGCATAACAGAGTCAACTGCAGAGCAACATGGAGGGATCCGGAGTAAGGACAGAGGTCACCCAATATTCAGTCAGGAGGTTCCGTGAGTTGCAGTGCACTGAGGTAGGGGCACTAGAGAAGAGCGCGCTCATGTGAAGAAATTGCTAGGATTGTGTCCCTTCCGGTGAGTCCTGATGCACATGCAGTGGGGTGTGTTACACCTGCATCAACTTCCTCTTCAACGTTCCAGGTCCCCCACACTGCCTGAGGGGACAGTTGCGTCCGCAGTCCACAGCGCAATACCCAGTAATAGATCCGGGTGTATAGCTTGACTACCACCACCAGTCTGCATTCCTGCCTAGGGGATGTTGCCTCCTGCCCTCCCATTGTCTGTGCCTCCTCCTCTCCGCACACTTGACACATATTCCTCATCATAGTCCCAGATCTTCCCCACTGCATGGGGAGACATTGCTGCACAACCTCACAACAGCACAAAACTCAATCAGTAACGGACAATGGCTTGCGGTGCACTGAGTCACTGGCACCTGGAGTGATGAGCAGGGTAGCAGGCCGATGATGGCATCCACGACAGGTCTGAGCAACTCCGTAGGTCTGTCAGGACCACCCTTTCGACTCTGGCAGATGGCGGTTGGAGGTGGTGGCGTGTGCCTCCTGCGGTGATGCGACGTCTGGGCCGGTCAAGACACGATGCCATGTGTGGGCCCTGGTGGCCCGCAGTTGGGGCCGGAGGAGGCGGACAGCGCAGGGCCACAGACACATGGCGTTGATGACCCCAAGACCATCGCTACAGATGCCATTCAATGTCTCAGAAGAAGGGGTCCCAGGCCTGAGCAGCACAGAGTTAGTGGCCCCGAATGCACTGCGGCCGGCACAGGCACCCAGCCACGGGACGGTGACTTGCGGTGCAGTCAGATGGGCTATGCGACCTGAGCGGGTCCCCATCAATGTCCGAGGTGTATGTTGCGGAGGGTTGCGGGGGACAGTGGAAGGTGTCCTCCAGGGCATGATGCGGAAGGTCTGATGTTATCTGGAAGCAGCAAATGGAGGAGTGGAAAGCGCAACCCTCGTTTGCACCAACAATTCGGGATCAGCTACATGAGGATGAAAACTAGCCCCTAGTCCATAGACTCAAACGCCACCAATGTACAACCAGTGAGTGTCCATGAATGTCGCGGAACAACCTTAGTGGCACAGGTGCTGTGAGGGGATGCAGTCTGTGATGATGCCGGTACACATATGTGAACTCCAAGAATGCCAAATCAAGGCTCTGTGACCTACTGGACCGCAGTGTAGGCCGGAGGCAGCGGTCAGCAGTGGCCCACAGCCACGGGTCATTGGCTCGCGAGGCACAGAGTTAGTGACACAGTGGCAGTTGTCGGTAGTGTTCAATCACCTCCGTGATGCTGATCCTGTTCCCTCTGGACTGCAACGTGTCATCCTCTTACGCCCCTCCGTGCGTGTGAAGAAATGTATTCTGCCTTTTGAATTACCGATGTTCAGTTCCAAATCTGTGATCCCACTCGTGTGCAGCATAGGCCAAGGGCAGTGGTCCGCATAGGCCCACAGACACGTGTGGTTGTGATGCCTTGCACAGACTTGTTGCCACCACATCGGAGGGTGTATAGTGAATTGTTCTCTGCCTTAAATAATGTTCACCTCCATGGTGTAATCATGACTCAGTTCCAAATGTGTGACCTACCTGACCGTGGTGTAGGCCTGAGGCAGCAGTCAGCACGGCCCATTCACCGAGTGTCTCTGGCATAGGTTGGATGGCCCCACTGGCCTGCGTAGTTCAGGTTCAGTGGCACCACGTGTTAAGGTCACCTCCGTGTATGTGACCCGGCATTCGTTCGGACTGAGCCGCATCTTCCTCTTACACCTCTCTGTGCGACCACTGATGTGGACTCCGCCATTCGTGCTTTGCGACTAGGTGCTGGATGTGTGACCTACTGGTCAGCAGGGTAGTCCTGGGCCCTCATCCACGTGTATCCGGCTGGCGTTGAACAGGGTTAGTGGCACCACGTGTAGCCAGCTGACGTTGAACAGGGTTAGTGGCACCACGTGTTGCAAGATGCCCATATGGAACTATGCCTCACTGATCGGGGGGGTCTGGTGCTGTGGCCGCTGGCCCGGATTTGGGGTCACTGCCATTCATGACTCAGGACACAGTTTCACATATGGGACCTACTGGTCCGAAGAGTAGGCCGGGGGCGGCAGTGGAGTACGTCAACGAAAAAGGAATAAAGCGGGCCTGTGTCGTGGAGGCCGTGATGGTCTGAGGTGGCTGCCAAGGTCTCGGGCCTCGGGCTTGGGCCCTCCTTGACACACGCCGGTGTCGGAAGGTGATCAGTGTGGCCTGGCTGCGCAGGGGCTGGACTGACGGGTTCATGGTCCAGCGTGCAGGGGTCCGGCAGTCACACAGCATCGCAGGCAACTCCGCTCATGAGGATGGCATCGGCCTCGTGGCGAGGTGGGAGGTACCGCCCTGGCAGAGACGTGGGTCTTTCCGGAAGAGGACCACGCCCAGGCCTACGTGCTTTTTATTCACACCCCTACGCTGGTGTGGCGTACGCCGGGCCATCCCACTCCGCTGACGCTTAGGCGGGGCATAACAGGCAACATTTCCGCGAGGTCCCCCACTGGCTGGGGTGACATGGTGGCGTCCACTGACCACTACACTCAATACACAAGCGGTGTATGTCGCCATGGATATGGGTGTGTTCTGCATACTGCGAGGTGTCCAGCACATCTCCGGCACTCTTGGCATTGTGTACTTTCCCAATCATGGTTCTACTGCATCCTTCACACATGCCTGGTTGCCACCTCTCCCCACATTCGGCTATTATGTGGCTGAGGTGCCATGCTGTTGCTGGCTCATGTTCAGGGCTTGCCCATGTGGACATTGTAAGTTGTTCTGTCGTGTCTGGTGGGTGGGCATGTTGTTGTGCCTGTTGTATGTGATTTTGTGATGTGTGCATTGCCAGCGTTGTGAGTTGCATGGTTGTGGAGTTGAGGTGTGTGGGGTGTTCATTTGTATATTGCCAAGGGGCTGTGCATTTGCCTTGTTGCCATCCTGGGAACGCTGGTTGATGATGGACTGTCGGAGGATGAAGGTATCATGCACACTGGCTGTGTATTTGAAGGCGACATTGTTGGGTGTTCCACGGTGTTCTGTTGTTGCCTGCACATTGATGTGAGACGTGTGCTTCCTGTTGCGGTGATTGTGTGCTGTGTCACCAGGGGGCACAGGTAGTACATGTGTGCTGTGTATTGCCCCCAACACGTGTGTGCATCCTGCTTGGGCGTATGGTCCTTGCTTGGTCTTCAGCCTTCCCTCCCCTCTGAAATTTGCCTCTGTACCAATCTCCTTGGCTTCAGAAGCCTCCTTAAAACTTGGCTATTCCGACAGGCTTTCTGAATGCTCTCCAGGACTTGGGTATCAATCAAAGTAGCGCCATGAAACCTCGCCGGTGTATGTGCGCTTTATACATTTATCTTAACATAACATAACATTCAGCGGGTCCTGCGCATTGTGTTGTACGTATGGGGACTGGGGTACCAGGGTGATGGTGATGTCCAGGACATGTGTGGGGGACTTGGATGTGGCTGGCTGTGAGACTCCTCTGACTCTGGCGGGTGTTGGTTGGGGGGTCCCAGGGGCCAACAGGTGCAGCCACGCCATCAGCTTTGTGTGGGGTGGAATGTTGGTTGTCCGCTGTGTTGGTGCCGTAGGCCTATTAGGCGATGATGGTCAGGATGCGTAGGTTGGTTGTCCCTTTCAGCCTGTAGTGGACGGTGACATTGTCAGATGTTGGGTCTGTGCGGCTGGTACGTTTCCTGGGGTTCAGCTGTCTTTGTCTGCGATGCGTCTGTGGTGGTCCGGGGGTGTTCCGGGTGTGGGTTGGGGTCCTGGGGTGGTGGAGGTGGGTGTTGTGGCCCTCTTGGGTGTCCGGGCTGCATGATGGGTGGCTCCATGGCATCTGTTGCCCTTCGGATGTGGCCCTGGGCTGTGCTCCTTTTGTGGTGCTGGCTGCCGTCCGACTTTACAGCAGGTCAGAGCAGGTGTAAATTTCCTGATGCTAACGTGCCTTATCACCTGTTTTGTGTTCTTATCGCCGATGTGGCTGGTCGTTGTGAATGTTGAGGTGTGATGTTGTCTCGGCTTTTGGCACGGGAACGCCTACTCTGCATCTCATTAGCAATATTTGCGGGGGTCCTCTGTGGCGATGTTTTGCGGCTGCTATTGTGGGTAAACTGGTGCTGTGGCCTGTTTACACCGGCTTGTGAATGGGGGGTAAATTTATCACGACTTTGGCTGCGATAAAATGCCGTTAATTCGGCGATAGCTCCTTGTGAATATGCCCCTCAGTTGTAAATCTGCACTTTTTTGTTATTTATCATTTCAGAGCGAAGGTTTTTTTTTAAAATCTTTTTTTTCAATTACACGAACCTCGCACAATGGCATTAGAGCACTTTACAACCGAACCAGCCTGTTACACATGCTATTTTTATGTACAGGAGGAATCACAGGATTCAAACAAGTACCCCAATGGACCATATTCAGCAGCTCTAGCCACTACTAGACCATACCTTACGTATCTAGCTACATCTTTGTCTACTCGTAGGTGTAGGGGGTGGACACTCCTACAACTGAATTTACAGATGCTTTATTACCATTGGTAGCTTTCCAGCTGTTTGTGGGGCTCTTCCTTTAGGAAAGTATAGGAAAATTTAATAAAGCTGATTTAAAAAAAAATAAAAAAAATATTTAGTGCAAAATAAAACTGTAGAACACTTTAAAGCAAATAGTAGTCAACTAGGGCTAGAAAAAATATACAAACAATTACCAGCTCAGATAAAGTTTGCATTAATGAGAATATTAATATAAAATATTTTAATTAATTTTGTAAATGTTATTTTGGAACAATATTTTACAATTAAAATCTCCCACTTTTACTTAAAATGTAATTTGTATATAGTTTGTAGCATTATTTGTTATAGGTTATGTTTTTAGTTTTTTTAATACATATGTTAAATTCTATTACTTTTAACTTTAGCATTACATAAAAAAATAAGTGTAGTACTATTTATCTTTAATTTTATAACTTGAAAATTATCCGCACATATTTTGAATTTATAATGAATTAAATGTATTATGCATTTTTTTCTATGAGGGCTTATGGTCCGATTATGATGAGGCCCGTAAAGGCTCCGCCCGACGGTCGGAGCCTTCCTTGTTGCATCGTAATCGGCCGCTCGGTTTACTGTCCTGACTGCCGTATTATGATGCTGGGGGTCGGAAAGTAAACCAGCCAGTCATTCTGGTTGGCTTATGACTGGCTCATCGAGCCTGTCGGCCATTCGGAGATGGCCCGTAATCCCAAAGGGCGGGCCTTTCCGCCCTTGGGATTACAATGCCCACTTTCCGACATGGTTTCCATGCCAGCCTCTCCATCATGGAAACCATGTCGGAAAGGGTGTTTGGGGTCCACAGCAGGGCCCCCTTGGGTGTGCAGCCTTCAGTTGGGGGCAAAGGGGGCACCTGTTGATCCCTGCATCCCGTGGGAGGCACCTTGAGGTGCCTGCCACGGGGTGCAGGGATGAATAGCTCCTCCCATTTCCCTATGGGACCATGTATTACAGCCGGTTTACGGCTGTAATGCATGCTCCCACAGGGAAATGCAGGAAGGTGCCCGAACAGTGTTCGGTCGCATCCTAATGAGGCGGTTGGGACTGCCGACCTGAGGCCGCTCGGTCCCAGGACGAGTCAGTGTCGGCGTAAGCAATTCTGCCCTCCATCGAAATAGGCCCCTATGTGTTATATTCTGCCTCCATTGTTTTCTACGCAAAAACAACAAGGTGATGGATGGAATGCTTGAATTAATCTCAGCTGCTGGCAATTGCTCGGGCTGCATCCCAACCCATTGTTTTTTGTCCATCATGCCACCCCAGTTTGGACCCAGCCATATGCAAATCGGTCTTGACCCTATTACCATGGGAACAGTCCAGCCCAAACTTCAAGGCTAGGTCCTCCCTGGCCTGTAAACCAACATTGTGGGACTGGTTTTGGGGTATCACCCCTCATTAGCCAGGCTAGCTTGAATCCAGTGGCACAGTGAGCCCAGGGCCCATGTCTGGGCATACTCGGCACACTTAGGATAGCAAATGCAAAAGCAACAAGGTGATGGATGGAATGCTTGAATTAATCTCAAATGGAAAAAGAACAATTGCTGGACGGAATGCTGAACAATGTCAAACATTCACCCCCAGGACAGAGATCTGGGCCTAAACCAAATGTTTTTGTGCTCACTACACCATTTGAGTTTGGACCCAGGCATTTGCAAATCAGTCTTGACCCTGCTCCCCATGGGAACAGTCCAGTCTGAACTACCAAGCCAGGTCCTCCCTGGACCGGAAACAAGCATCCTAGGACAGGTTTCGGGGTATCACCTCCCATCAGCCAGGATAGCTTGAATACAGTGGCATGGCGAACACGGGACGCAGGTCTAGGCATACCCGTCCCACTGGGGGTGACGAATGCAAAAAGAACAATTGATGGATGGAATGCTTAACAACGTCAAACATTCACACCTAGTACAGAGACCTGGGCCTAAATCCATTGTTTTTTTGCTCACCACGCCATTCCGTTTTGGACCCAGTCATATGCAAATCAGTATTTGCCATGCTCCTCAGGGAACAGTCCTGCCCGAACTGCCAAGCAAGGTCCTCCCTGGACCAGAAACAAGCATCCTTGGACTGGTTTTAGGGGTATCACCCCTAATCAGCCAGGCTACCTTGAATCCAGTGACACCGTGAGCACGGTACCCACGTCTGGGCATACCCTTTCCACTTAGGTCAACAAAAGCAAAAAGAGAAAATGGTGGATGGAATTCTGAACAAATCAAACATTTACCACCAGTCACAGATCTGGGTTTAATCCATCATTTTTGAGCTCACCACGCCACCCCACTTTGGACCCAGCCACAAGCAAATAAGTCTTGACCCTGCTCCCCATGGCAACAGTCCAGCCTGAACTGCTAGACCAGGTCCATTATTTTCTATGGCAATTGTTTTGCAATACCCGTGGGTGGTCCTCGACCTACTCCAAGACTGGCCTGGGCTAGAGTGCATTTAAGCCTGTTTTGTCACTATTAAGGACAGTAGTATAATTTGAAATGTATTTTATGAATTGCAAATGTCTTATGTGAGTGTGTTTCTATATTACCATGTAGCGCCCTAAAACCCTCTTTAAACATCCCTAACCCCTTTCCTTTAAGTAGGTGGTAGGGATGTGCATATAGAAATGATGGGAGAGGTGGAGGCAGAGTTCCTTGAATATAGGTTCATGAACTGCATTTTTTCATTACTATTTTACATACTCAAAAATGCTTTTTGTAATTCGAACCTCAAGATCAGAAACGAAAGACAATAGAAGCAAACTGCCATATGCTTGTTGCAACCTAAAAATCATGTGCATTTGAAATCCTTATTAGTATATATCCAGAGAATATGTTATGAACATCAACAACTTACTTTTCTCATACCTACTATTCTGTATACCTCACCAGTCCAGCACAACATGCTCTTTTCAAAAGCCAGTGAACTTGCATTTTCAGATTACAATTCAGTGCTTAGAGTATCATCCAAAGCAGATTTCAAATCAGAGTGCATATCCTGCACTTCATTTCCCTCCTTTAATCATCATCTAATATGTTCTGAATTGCTGTGTTAGACCCTTAGATGTTAAGAATCGATGTTTGATAGATAGCTCTGGGCCTTCATCCAGTGAGTTTGAAAAGCAATAAAGCAATGTTATTCCTACATAACTGCCAACTCAATTCGGTGCCTTCTATTGTTGCTGGTGGTTTCTGGACTTTCGTTTAATCACCAATATCATTTGAATCTCACTTTCTTTGCATCTCATCTGAATCATTCCGCTTGCTATCGATGCTATCAGGCCCACTGCTGTATGGCCAAAAGTTCTACCGACTTTTATAATGTAGTATGTGATGCTTTTTATGATCCTGGTTGGTTCAGGTCTGAGAATACCAGTGGGTAAATGTTTAACTCAGCAGACGCCATCCCAACCCCTCAGTATAGAGGAAAATAGGATTTTGAATCCTGATGAAGATTCCATTTACATAAGGGATCAAACCTCCATCAACGTTGTGCTTGACAAACCCTGAATTGTATTAACTTTGATGTCAGGGTCGTTTTTCCATGAACCCTTTGTGTGATGCACTGACATTATTGTATCACGTTGTGTATGTATATATACAGTATACGTTAAACGGTATTCATGTATCAGTGCATTTTATGAATTGCCATATTGCTTCATAATCTTAAGAGTAGCTCTAATAAAATTAATCAGGGGATAACAAATATGTGGCCTACTTAAAAGTTAGAAGAAAATCAGTCCAAGGAGAAGCCTGAGCTACCTGCAAAGGAATCCCCTTCATTCTGGGTCCCAGCAACTGCATCCTCTGTTGGCCATAACTGGGAGGTGGGGATGTAGCTCCACCAGTACAAAAGTCCAAGGATACAACTTGTAGTGACCTGGGCCGAGCGGAGGCCAGAGCAACAACACATGCAAGACAGATGGAACTGGGAAAGGCGAGAAGAGTGGAACAAGCAAACCGCGTAACTGGCAATGTCAAGAAGAGAGACAATACACCACCAGCAAGAAAGAAGCAAGAAAGAACATGCTATCGATGCGGACTTGAATTTCCACATACCGGTGCATGCCTGGCAATGGGCCACAGATGCAGGAAGTGCAACAGAGAGAACCATTTTGCGAGTGACTGCACGAGTGGACAATTTAAAAGTGAGCGAGGAAGACCGGCAAGATCACGGACAGTGACGAGCAGAGACGCAAGGCACATGGAAACAGAGAATCGCAGTCCCTCAGCTGAATCGGATGGAGCAACCATGCCAGAAGCTGCGGAACGACTGTATCTGATGTCAGATGAACCAGCAGAAGCCCACACGCCAGAACACATTCATCGCAAGGAAAAACATCAGATAAAGAAGACAGCGACAGTGAAAATTGAAGTAGGAAGACACAGCATAAGCTTCGTGTTAGATAGCGGAGCTACATGAACATCATGTGCATGTCGGAATATGAGAAGATGAGAGTGAAACCGCCACTATCATCGTCCACTGTTGATATATTCACTTGGGGCTCGAGAAAACCAGTAGTGAACATGGGAAAGTTCACAGAGACATTAACTTACAAGGAAAGGTCAAGCAAAGAGGAAATACACGTACTGTGAGGGGACATTACCGCACCCTGTCTGCTAATCAATGTCACTGCACAGGTGATGGGGCTCCTAGCAATGACCTACAACATGTCAGAAAGACAGAACATTCTGAGAGAGCATCCGGCCATGCTACAAGGGCTGAGCAAACTAAAAGAAAAACAAATAACGCTGCATATCAATGAAGCGATAAAACCTGTGGCTCAACATCACCGAAGAGTGCCCATACATTTGCAACCACAGGTAGAAGAAGAAATACAAAGCCTGCTGGCACAGGATATCATAGAGCCAGCCGGCAGACCGACTCCCTGGGTGTCTCCGATAGCAGCAGTGCCAAAGAAGAACACCTCAAAGATTCGCATATGCGTGGACATGAGAGTACCAAACACAGCAATTGAGAGGGAAAGGCACCCCGGACATCATCTCAATGACATGATCAGCTGTCTCACGGGCCCATGTCGATTTTCAAAACTAGACCTGTGCAAAGGATACCATCAGCTGGCGCTTGACCCGCAATCAGGGTACATCACTACCTTCTCCACTCACATGGGTCTTTTTCGCTACAAATGACTCAGTTTTGGAATATCATCAGCAGCAGAGATATTTCAAGAGATTATAAGATAAGTAATAAGGCTGGTGAAAAACAGTTTGAACTTCAGTGATGACATCCTAGTGTTCGGCCGTTCAGATGAAGAACACGACAAGGCCCTACGCGAAGTCTGCAACCAGTTGGAACAAGCAGGCCTAACTCTAAATGAAGATAAGTGTGAACTGGGAGGAATTAACTATTATTCTTTGGTCACATCTTTTCAAAAAAGGTATGAGGCTGGACCCCAGCAAAGTGGAGACACTGGAAAAGGCAAAACCTCCAACAGAAGTAGCGGAAGTGAGGTCATTTCTTGGTCTAGCAAGCTACTGTGCTCACTACATAAAAGACTTTGCCACGGTGAGCACACCCCTTCGGGATCTAACAAAGCAGGGTCAGAAATTTTTCTGGACACAGGAATGCAATAGGGCATTTGAGGCCATTAGACACGCAGTAATGGCTGTGGATCATCTTGCCTATTTCGACCAATCGCTATGCACTGAGCTGACCGTGGACGCCAGCCCGGTAGGGTTAGGAGCAATCCTAGCGCAACACATGCCTGGGAGAGATTCGCCCAGAAGAATTGTCGCATATGCGAGCTAAAGTTTGTCTGACATCGAAAGGGCATACTCCCAGCCAGAGATGGAAAGCCTAGCAGTGGTATGGGCGTGTGAACACTACCACATGTTCATCTACGGGTAACTATTTACCATCGTAACAGACCATCAGGCCCTAGTGACAATATATGGAAATCCGAATGCAAAGATGCCGCCACGCATTGAACGATGGGGAATAAGACTGATGGATTATGATTTCAAGATCGTGCACAAGCCGGGAAAAGAACACAACCCAGCTGACTACATGTCACGACATCCCTTACCACAGACACCAGAGAACTCGTCAATGGCAGAAGAATATCTCAATTTTGCGTTAAGGCAAAACACGCCTGCACCCATAACAATCGCAGAGCTAGAACAAGAGACAGCGAGGGATGCCACAATGCAAGCAGTAAAAATGACAACACGACAGCAGAGATGGAGACACATAAACAGCAACAGTGCTATTGGAGAAGGAGTCAACACAGAAGAAATGCTGGCATTCAAAAACATACACGAGGAACTCTCAGAGACAGAAAAAGGAATCATACTACGAGGGACAAGGATAGTCATGCCAAATGCACTACGTCGGCAGACTGTGAACTAGGCACATGAGTCCCACAGAGGCATGGTAGCAACAAAAAAAATGCTACGGGAGAAAGTATGGTTCCCAGGCCTGGATAGACTGGTGGAGAACACTATCATAAATTGTCACTTATGCCAAATAACAGGACGACCAGCAAAGCCAGAACAGCTACAGATGTCGGAGCTTCCTGGGGCAGTATGGACAACGTGGCAGCAGATTTCTATGGGCCACTGAACATGGGGAATTACTTGTTAGTGGTCATTGATGAATACTCCAGATTTCCTGTAGTGCGACACGTCTCGTCAACATCAGCGACGGCGACATTGCCAATACTAGATGACATATTTGCAGCCTGGGGTTCCCCACAAACAGTAAAAACAGACAACGGTCCTCCTTTCTCAGGAGAGGATTTTCGCAAGTTCATGGACTACCTAGGCATTAACCACCGGAAAATAACGCCTCTGTGGCCGCAAGCAAACGGAATGGTGGAGAGGTTCATGGGGATTATAAAGAAAGCAGTCCAAAGAGCAAAGTTAGCGCAGATCTCCATAGGACAAGCGCTCTGTCAAATACTAAGAGACTATCGAAACACTCCCCACAGCTCCACGGGACGATGTCCAGCAGAACTTGTGCTAGGAAGGACAAGCAGTACAAGATTGCCCCAACTAGAAGCAAAGGTGCCACCAGAGCACAACAGCATTGCAGTAAGAGACCAGGAGGCGAAAAACAAAATGAAAGTCTATGCGGACGCCAGAAGACATGCCACTAAATCACAACTGAAGCAAGGGGACTCGGTGTTGGTGCGCCAGCGGCAGTCAAGAAAATCAGACAGTCCATTCTCCGATGAACCATTGACCATAATAAACGTCAAGGGGCCAATTATAACAGCTGCATCGGGCCCCTACCGGATCACCAGAAATAGTTCTCACTTCAAAGGACTAAAGACAGTGGATGATGGTGGAGGAGACACAGCAGAAAAGAGCAACAAAACACATGGACAAGAGGAAGCTACGGACAGCAAGGAATGAAGGACACACAACAGTGAGAGGCAAGAAGAGGGTTCACAGAAGGAAACGGAAAGAGCATGTCCAAGAAGAGTGAACAAAAAGCCAAAACAACTGATTGAGGAAATGTAACGATGGGGATCATTCTCTCTCTCTCTCTCTCTCTCTTACTCGCTATCACTTGTCCGTCATTGTCTTTCCACAAAGGGGGAGATGTAGTGACCTGGGTCAGAGGGCACTAGGACCCTGCATCCGAGGGAGGGGACAGGAACCGGACACCACTTCGGGTCAGGGAGTGGGGAGGGCACTCTGGACACACGGGGGCACAGGAATAGACGTGCATGTGGGCACAGCCAAGACGAAGAGAAATAAAGAAGTGCATTACCACCTACCTGTCTCTGCGTGCGTTACATGCGATGACACGACACAACTCAAGAGTGTCCCTCCATTTCAGACAAGGTTTCTACATGCTCTGTGTCTATCTCTTTTCTCTTCAGTGGTTTCACTCTTCTCAACTGCTCTTCCTTGTTCATGTCCTTAAAATTGGAAGTGGGAGGGAGTTGAAAGTAGTGTTAGTCCCTACCCAATCCGCAGATACCACATGACACCTCCACACCTGAGTGGCACTTCGTTGGAGCAATTCTATAGTGTCCAACCCCCCTGGACAGCATTATGAGAATTTTCAGGCTGTCAAACTGAAGCAACATTAGGAAGAATCTGTCCTCTGGGCTGAACTACTCCTAGACTTCAAAGGAAACCCCGATGGTGGCTGATACCAGAGTACTACCTGTACTGCCTTTGTCTGCTGTGGGAGCATTCTGACCAGGTTTGTCAAAGAGAGGCAGGTGATTACCATATGGATATTACCTCCTCACCTACAACAAGACAACTCCTACAAATAAATCCAATGTTCAGGAGGAGCTATGCACTTCCAGTTGACCAGCAGGGTATTTACCTTGGCGCAGCAAGGCAGATCGAAATATCAATCCCATTAAGGCTGATTGAGGGAAGTATGTCTAATTTAGTAGGAACAGGGGTGGGAGCACACCGCTTCACCTCCCAGGCAAGGTTCGCCCCAAGCATTATGGTAAATGCAGTCTCTTGTTTCTTTGCTTTGCTAAAATATTTTTGAGTATTCCGCCAGAGTTGGCGCAGATAGTGCTGATCTCTAGACACGTGTTTCTGGTTCTTTAACCGTCATCAGTAGAGATTACAGTCTTCAAATTAGGGGTTTGCTGGGTAGGCTGCCAAACATCACATCAGGTCAAGTACCTCTCACTGGCGCGCGGGTGCTTCCTCCACGAGCTCGTCAGCTCAAATGACTCACGGGAGTACTTTTAAACAGGAACAGGGGTGGGAGCACACTGCTTCACCTCCCAGGCAAGGTTCGCCCCAAGCATTATGGTAAATGCAGTCTCTTGTTCCTTTGCTTTGCTAAAATATTTTGAGTATTCCGCCAGAGTTGGCGCAGATAGTGCTGATCTCTAGACATGTGTTTCTGGTTCTTTAACCGTCATCAGTAGAGATTACAGTCTTCAAATTAGGGGTTTGCTGGGTTGGCTGCCAAACATCACATCAGGTCAAGTACCTCTCACTGGCGCGCGGGTGCTTCCTCCACGAGCTCGTCAGCTCAAATGACTCACAGGAGTACTTTTAAACAGGAACAGGGGTGGGAGCACACCGCTTCACCTCCCAGGCAAGGTTCGCCCCAAGCATTATGGTAAATGCAGTCTCTTGTTTCTTTGCTTTGCTAAAATATTTTTGAGTATTCCGCCAGAGTTGGCGCAGATAGTGCTGATCTCTAGACACGTGTTTCTGGTTCTTTAACCGTCATCAGTAGAGATTACAGTCTTCAAATTAGGGTTTGCTGGGTAGGCTGCCAAACATCACATCAGGTCAAGTACCTCTCACTGGCGCGCGGGTGCTTCCTCCACGAGCTCGTCAGCTCAAATGACTCACGGGAGTACTTTTAAACAGGAAAAGGGGTGGGAGCACACCGCTTCACCTCCCAGGCAAGGTTCGCCCCAAGCATTATGGTAAATGCAGTCTCTTGTTTCTTTGCTTTGCTAAAATATTTTTGAGTATTCCGCCAGAGGTGGCGCAGATAGTGCTGATCTCTAGACACGTGTTTCTGGTTCTTTAACCGTCATCAGTAGAGATTACAGTCTTCAAATTAGGGGTTTGCAGGGTAGGCTGCCAAACATCACATCAGGTCAAGTACCTCTCACTGGCGCGCGGGTGCTTCCACCACGAGCTCGTCAGCTCAAATGACTCATGGGAGTACTTTTAAACAGGAACAGGGGTGGGACCACACCGCTTCACCTCCCAGGCAAGGTTCGCCCCAAGCATTATGGTAAATGCAGTCTCTTGTTTCTTTGCTTTGCTAAAATATTTTTGAGTATTCCGCCAGAGTTGGCGCAGATAGTGCTGATCTCTAGACACGTGTTTCTGGTTCTTTAACCGTCATCAGTAGAGATTACAGTCTTCAAATTAGGGGTTTGCTGGGTAGGCTGCCAAACATCACATCAGGTCAAGTGCCTCTCACTGGCGCGCGGGTGCTTCCTCCACGAGCTCGTCAGCTCAAATGACTCACGGGAGTACTTTTAAACAGGAATAGGGGTGGGAGCACACCGCTTCACCTCCCAGGCAAGGTTCGCCCCAAGCATTATGGTAAATGCAGTCTCTTGTTTCTTTGCTTTGCTAAAATATTTTTGAGTATTCCGCCAGAGTTGGCGCAGATAGTGCTGATCTCTAGACACGTGTTTCTGGTTCTTTAACCGTCATCAGTAGAGATTACAGACTTCAAATTAGGGGTTTGCTGGGTAGGCTGCCAAACATCACATCAGGTCAAGTACCTCTCACTGGCGCGCGGGTGCTTCCTCCACGAGCTCGTCAGCTCAAATGACTCATGGGAGTACTTTTAAACAGGAACAGGGGTGGGAGCATACCGCTTCACCTCCCAGGCAAGGTTCGCCCCAAGCATTATGGTAAATGCAGTCTCTTGTTTCTTTGCTAAAATATTTTTGAGTATTCCGCCAGAGTTGGCGCAGATAGTGCTGATCTCTAGACACGTGTTTCTGGTTCTTTAACCGTCATCAGTAGAGATTACAGTCTTCAAATTAGGGGTTTGCTGGGTAGGCTGCCAAACATCACATCAGGTCAAGTACCTCTCACTGGCGCGCGGGTGCTTCCTCCACGAGCTCGTCAGCTCAAATGACTCACGGGAGTACTTTTAAACAGGAACAGGGGTGGGAGCACACCGCTTCACCTCCCAGGCAAGGTTCGCCCCAAGCATTATGGTAAATACAGTCTCTTGTTTCTTTGCTTTGCTAAAATATTTTTGAGTATTCCGCCAGAGTTGGCGCAGATAGTGCTGATCTCTAGACACGTGTTTCTGGTTCTTTAACCGTCATTAGTAGAGATTACAGTCTTCAAATTAGGGGTTTGCTGGATAGGCTGCCAAACATCACATCAGTTCAAGTACCTCTCACTGGCGCTCGGGTGCTTCCTCCACGAGCTCGTCAGCTCAAATGACTCACGGGAGTACTTTTAAACAGGAACAGGGGTGGGAGCACACCGCTTCACCTCCCAGGCAAGGTTCGCCCCAAGCATTATGGTAAATGCAGTCTCTTGTTTCTTTGCTTTGCTAAAATATTTTTGAGTATTCCGCCAGAGTTGGCGCAGATAGTGCTGATCTCTAGACACATGTTTCTGGTTCTTTAACCGTCATCAGTAGAGATTACAGTCTTCAAATTAGGGGTTTGCTGGGTAGGCTGCCAAAAATCACATCAGGTCAAGTACCTCTCACTGGCGCGCGGGTGCTTCCTCCACGAGCTCGTCAGCTCAAATGACTCACGGGAGTACTTTTAAACAGGAACAGGGGTGGGAGCACACCGCTTCACCTCCCAGGCAAGGTTCGCCCCAAGCATTATGGTAAATGCAGTCTCTTGTTCCTTTGCTTTGCTAAAATATTTTTGAGTATTCCGCCAGAGTTGGCGCAGATAGTGCTGATCTCTAGACACGTGTTTCTGGTTCTTTAACCGTCATCAGTAGAGATTACAGACTTCAAATTAGGGGTTTGCTGGGTAGGCTGCCAAACATTACATCAGGTCAAGTACCTCTCACTGGTGCGCGGGTACTTCCTCCACGAGCTCGTCAGCTCAAATTACTCACGGGAGTACTTTTAAACAGGAACAGGGGTGGGAGCACACCGCTTCACCTCCCAGGCAAGGATCGCCCCAAGCATTATGGTAAATGCAGTCTCTTGTTTCTTTGCTTTGCTAAAATATTTTTGAGTATTCCGCCAGAGTTGGCGCAGATAGTGCTGATCTCTAGACACGTGTTTCTGGTTCTTTAACCGTCATCAGTAGAGATTACAGTCTTCAAATTAGGGGTTTGCTGGGTAGGCTGCCAAACATCACATCAGGTCAAGTACCTCTCACTGGCGCGCTGGTGCTTCCTCCACGAGCTCGTCAGCTCAAATGACTCACGGGAGTACTTTTAAACAGGAACAGGGTGGGAGCACACCGCTTCACCTCCCAGGCAAGGTTCGCCCCAAGCATTATGGTAAATACAGTCTCTTGTTTCTTTGCTTTGCTAAAATATTTTTGAGTATTCCGCCAGAGTTGGCGCAGATAGTGTTGATCTCTAGACACGTGTTTCTGGTTCTTTAACCGTCATCAGTAGAGATTACAGTCTTCAAATTAGGGGTTTGTTGGGTAGGCTGCCAAACATCACATCAGGTCAAGTACCTCTCACTGGCGCGCGGGTGCTTCCTCCACGAGCTCGTCAGCTCAAATGACTCACGGGAGTACTTTTAAACAGGAACAGGGGTGAGGGCACACCGCTTCACCTCCCAGGCAAGGTTCGCCCCAAGCATTATGGTAAATGCAAACTCTTGTTTCTTTGCTTTGCTAAAATATTTTTGAGTATTCCGCCAGAGTTGGCGCAGATAGTGCTGATCTCTAGACACGTGTTTCTGGTTCTTTAACCCTCATCAGTAGAGATTACAGTCTTCAAATTAGGGGTTTGCTGGGTAGGCTGCCAAACATCAGATCAGGTCAAGTACCTCTGACTGGCGCGCGGGTGCTTCCTCCACGAGCTCGTCAGCTCAAATGACTCACAAGAGTACTTTTAAACAGGAACAGGGGTGGGAGCACACCGCTTCACCTCCCAGGCAAGGTTCGCCCCAAGCATTATGGTAAATGCAGTCTCTTGTTTCTTTGCTTTGCTAAAATATTTTTGAGTATTCCGCCAGAGTTGGCGCAGATAGTGCTGATCTCTAGACACGTGTTTCTGGTTCTTTAACCGTCATCAGTAGAGACTACAGTCTTCAAATTAGGGGTTTGCTGGGTAGGCTGCCAAACATCACATCAGGTCAAGTACCTCTCACTGGCACGCGGGTGCTTCCTCCACGAGCTCGTCAGCTCAAATGACTCACGGGAGAACTTTTAAACAGGAACAGGGGTGGGAGCACACCGCTTCACCTCCCAGGCAAGGTTCGCCCCAAGCATTATGGTAAATGCAGTCTCTTGTTTCTTTGCTTTGCTAAAATATTTTTGAGTATTCCGCCAGAGTTGGCGCAGATAGTGCTGATCTCTAGACACGTGTTTCTGGTTCTTTAACCGTCATCAGTAGAGATTACAGTCTTCAAATTAGGGGTTTGCTGGGTAGGCTGCCAAAAATCACATCAGGTCAAGTACCTCTCACTGGCGCGCGGGTGCTTACTCCACGAGCTCGTCAGCTCAAATGACTCACGGGAGTACTTTTAAACAGGAAAAGGGGTGGGAGCACACCGCTTCACCTCCCAGGCAAGGTTCGCCCCAAGCATTATGGTAAATGCAGTCTCTTGTTTCTTTGCTTTGCTAAAATATTTTTGAGTATTCCGCCAGAGGTGGCGCAGATAGTGCTGATCTCTAGACACGTGTTTCTGGTTCTTTAACCGTCATCAGTAGAGATTACAGTCTTCAAATTAGGGGTTTGCAGGGTAGGCTGCCAAACATCACATCAGGTCAAGTACCTCTCACTGGCGCGCGGGTGCTTCCACCACGAGCTCGTCAGCTCAAATGACTCATGGGAGTACTTTTAAACAGGAACAGGGGTGGGACCACACCGCTTCACCTCCCAGGCAAGGTTCGCCCCAAGCATTATGGTAAATGCAGTCTCTTGTTTCTTTGCTTTGCTAAAATATTTTTGAGTATTCCGCCAGAGTTGGCGCAGATAGTGCTGATCTCTAGACACGTGTTTCTGGTTCTTTAACCGTCATCAGTAGAGATTACAGTCTTCAAATTAGGGGTTTGCTGGGTAGGCTGCCAAACATCACATCAGGTCAAGTGCCTCTCACTGGCGCGCGGGTGCTTCCTCCACGAGCTCGTCAGCTCAAATGACTCACGGGAGTACTTTTAAACAGGAATAGGGGTGGGAGCACACCGCTTCACCTCCCAGGCAAGGTTCGCCCCAAGCATTATGGTAAATGCAGTCTCTTGTTTCTTTGCTTTGCTAAAATATTTTTGAGTATTCCGCCAGAGTTGGCGCAGATAGTGCTGATCTCTAGACACGTGTTTCTGGTTCTTTAACCGTCATCAGTAGAGATTACAGACTTCAAATTAGGGGTTTGCTGGGTAGGCTGCCAAACATCACATCAGGTCAAGTACCTCTCACTGGCGCGCGGGTGCTTCCTCCACGAGCTCGTCAGCTCAAATGACTCATGGGAGTACTTTTAAACAGGAACAGGGGTGGGAGCATACCGCTTCACCTCCCAGGCAAGGTTCGCCCCAAGCATTATGGTAAATGCAGTCTCTTGTTTCTTTGCTAAAATATTTTTGAGTATTCCGCCAGAGTTGGCGCAGATAGTGCTGATCTCTAGACACGTGTTTCTGGTTCTTTAACCGTCATCAGTAGAGATTACAGTCTTCAAATTAGGGGTTTGCTGGGTAGGCTGCCAAACATCACATCAGGTCAAGTACCTCTCACTGGCGCGCGGGTGCTTCCTCCACGAGCTCGTCAGCTCAAATGACTCACGGGAGTACTTTTAAACAGGAACAGGGGTGGGAGCACACCGCTTCACCTCCCAGGCAAGGTTCGCCCCAAGCATTATGGTAAATACAGTCTCTTGTTTCTTTGCTTTGCTAAAATATTTTTGAGTATTCCGCCAGAGTTGGCGCAGATAGTGCTGATCTCTAGACACGTGTTTCTGGTTCTTTAACCGTCATTAGTAGAGATTACAGTCTTCAAATTAGGGGTTTGCTGGATAGGCTGCCAAACATCACATCAGTTCAAGTACCTCTCACTGGCGCTCGGGTGCTTCCTCCACGAGCTCGTCAGCTCAAATGACTCACGGGAGTACTTTTAAACAGGAACAGGGGTGGGAGCACACCGCTTCACCTCCCAGGCAAGGTTCGCCCCAAGCATTATGGTAAATGCAGTCTCTTGTTTCTTTGCTTTGCTAAAATATTTTTGAGTATTCCGCCAGAGTTGGCGCAGATAGTGCTGATCTCTAGACACATGTTTCTGGTTCTTTAACCGTCATCAGTAGAGATTACAGTCTTCAAATTAGGGGTTTGCTGGGTAGGCTGCCAAAAATCACATCAGGTCAAGTACCTCTCACTGGCGCGCGGGTGCTTCCTCCACGAGCTCGTCAGCTCAAATGACTCACGGGAGTACTTTTAAACAGGAACAGGGGTGGGAGCACACCGCTTCACCTCCCAGGCAAGGTTCGCCCCAAGCATTATGGTAAATGCAGTCTCTTGTTCCTTTGCTTTGCTAAAATATTTTTGAGTATTCCGCCAGAGTTGGCGCAGATAGTGCTGATCTCTAGACACGTGTTTCTGGTTCTTTAACCGTCATCAGTAGAGATTACAGACTTCAAATTAGGGGTTTGCTGGGTAGGCTGCCAAACATTACATCAGGTCAAGTACCTCTCACTGGTGCGCGGGTACTTCCTCCACGAGCTCGTCAGCTCAAATTACTCACGGGAGTACTTTTAAACAGGAACAGGGGTGGGAGCACACCGCTTCACCTCCCAGGCAAGGATCGCCCCAAGCATTATGGTAAATGCAGTCTCTTGTTTCTTTGCTTTGCTAAAATATTTTTGAGTATTCCGCCAGAGTTGGCGCAGATAGTGCTGATCTCTAGACACGTGTTTCTGGTTCTTTAACCGTCATCAGTAGAGATTACAGTCTTCAAATTAGGGGTTTGCTGGGTAGGCTGCCAAACATCACATCAGGTCAAGTACCTCTCACTGGCGCGCTGGTGCTTCCTCCACGAGCTCGTCAGCTCAAATGACTCACGGGAGTACTTTTAAACAGGAACAGGGGTGGGAGCACACCGCTTCACCTCCCAGGCAAGGTTCGCCCCAAGCATTATGGTAAATACAGTCTCTTGTTTCTTTGCTTTGCTAAAATATTTTTGAGTATTCCGCCAGAGTTGGCGCAGATAGTGTTGATCTCTAGACACGTGTTTCTGGTTCTTTAACCGTCATCAGTAGAGATTACAGTCTTCAAATTAGGGGTTTGTTGGGTAGGCTGCCAAACATCACATCAGGTCAAGTACCTCTCACTGGCGCGCGGGTGCTTCCTCCACGAGCTCGTCAGCTCAAATGACTCACGGGAGTACTTTTAAACAGGAACAGGGGTGAGGGCACACCGCTTCACCTCCCAGGCAAGGTTCGCCCCAAGCATTATGGTAAATGCAAACTCTTGTTTCTTTGCTTTGCTAAAATATTTTTGAGTATTCCGCCAGAGTTGGCGCAGATAGTGCTGATCTCTAGACACGTGTTTCTGGTTCTTTAACCCTCATCAGTAGAGATTACAGTCTTCAAATTAGGGGTTTGCTGGGTAGGCTGCCAAACATCAGATCAGGTCAAGTACCTCTGACTGGCGCGCGGGTGCTTCCTCCACGAGCTCGTCAGCTCAAATGACTCACAAGAGTACTTTTAAACAGGAACAGGGGTGGGAGCACACCGCTTCACCTCCCAGGCAAGGTTCGCCCCAAGCATTATGGTAAATGCAGTCTCTTGTTTCTTTGCTTTGCTAAAATATTTTTGAGTATTCCGCCAGAGTTGGCGCAGATAGTGCTGATCTCTAGACACGTGTTTCTGGTTCTTTAACCGTCATCAGTAGAGACTACAGTCTTCAAATTAGGGGTTTGCTGGGTAGGCTGCCAAACATCACATCAGGTCAAGTACCTCTCACTGGCACGCGGGTGCTTCCTCCACGAGCTCGTCAGCTCAAATGACTCACGGGAGAACTTTTAAACAGGAACAGGGGTGGGAGCACACCGCTTCACCTCCCAGGCAAGGTTCGCCCCAAGCATTATGGTAAATGCAGTCTCTTGTTTCTTTGCTTTGCTAAAATATTTTTGAGTATTCCGCCAGAGTTGGCGCAGATAGTGCTGATCTCTAGACACGTGTTTCTGGTTCTTTAACCGTCATCAGTAGAGATTACAGTCTTCAAATTAGGGGTTTGCTGGGTAGGCTGCCAAACATCACATCAGGTCAAGTACCTCTCACTGGCGCGCGGGTGCTTACTCCACGAGCTCGTCAGCTCAAATGACTCACGGGAGTACTTTTAAACAGGAAAAGGGGTGGGAGCACACCGCTTCACCTCCCAGGCAAGGTTCGCCCCAAGCATTATGGTAAATGCAGTCTCTTGTTCCTTTGCTTTGCTAAAATATTTTTGAGTATTCCGCCAGAGTTGGCGCAGATAGTGCTGATCTCTAGACACATGTTTCTGGTTCTTTAACCGTCATCAGTAGAGATTACAGTCTTCAAATTAGGGGTTTGCTGGGTAGGCTGCCAAAAATCACATCAGGTCAAGTACCTCTCACTGGCGCGCGGGTGCTTCCTCCACGAGCTCGTCAGCTCAAATGACTCACGGGAGTACTTTTAAACAGGAACAGGGGTGGGAGCACACCGCTTCACCTCCCAGGCAAGGTTCGCCCCAAGCATTATGGTAAATGCAGTCTCTTGTTCCTTTGCTTTGCTAAAATATTTTTGAGTATTCCGCCAGAGTTGGCGCAGATAGTGCTGATCTCTAGACACGTGTTTCTGGTTCTTTAACCGTCATCAGTAGAGATTACAGTCTTCAAATTAGGGGTTTGCTGGGTAGGCTGCCAAACATCACATCAGGTCAAGTACCTCTCACTGGCGCGCGGGTGCTTCCTCCACGAGCTCGTCAGCTCAAATGACTCACGGGAGTACTTTTAAACAGGAACAGGGGTGGGAGCACACCGCTTCACCTCCCAGGCAAGGTTCGCCCCAAGCATTATGGTAAATGCAGTCTTTTGTTTCTTTGCTTTGCTAAAATATTTTTGAGTATTCCGCCAGAGTTGGCGCAGATAGTGCTGATCTCTAGACACGTGTTTCTGGTTCTTTAACCGTCATCAGTAGAGATTACAGTCTTCAAATTAGGGGTTTGCTGGGTAGGCTGCCAAACATCACATCAGGTCAAGTACCTCTCACTGGCGCGCGGGTGCTTCCTCCACGAGCTCGTCAGCTCAAATGACTCACGGGAGTACTTTTAAACAGGAACAGGGGTGGGAGCACACCGCTTCACCTCCCAGGCAAGGTTCGCCCCAAGCATTATGGTAAATGCAGTCTCTTGTTTCTTTGATTTGCTAAAATATTTTTGAGTATTCCGCCAGAGGTGGCGCAGATAATGCTGATCTCTAGACACGTGTTTCTGGTTCTTTAACCGTCATCAGTAGAGATTACAGTCTTCAAATTAGGGGTTTGCAGGGTAGGCTGCCAAACATCACATCAGGTCAAGTACCTCTCACTGGCGCGCGGGTGCTTCCTCCACGAGCTTGTCAGCTCAAATGACTCACGGGAGTACTTTTAAACAGGAACAGGGGTGGGAGCACACCGCTTCACCTCCCAGGCAAGGTTTGCCCCAAGCATTATGGTAAATGCAGTCTCTTGTTTCTTTGCTTTGCTAAAATATTTTTGAGTATTCCGCCAGAGTTGGCGCAGATAGTGCTGATCTCTAGACACGTGTTTCTGGTTCTTTAACCGTCATCAGTAGAGATTACAGTCTTCAAATTAGGGGTTTGCTGGGTAGGCTGCCAAACATCACATCAGGTCAAGTACCTCTCACTGGCGCGCGGGTGCTTCCTCCACGAGCTCGTCAGCTCAAATGACTCACGGGAGTACTTTTAAACAGGAACAGGGGTGGGAGCACACCGCTTCACCTCCCAGGCAAGGTTCGCCCCAAGCATTATGGTAAATGCAGTCTCTTCTTTCTTTGCTTTGCTAAAATATTTTTGAGTATTCCGCCAGAGTTGGCGCAGATAGTGCTGATCTCTAGACACGTGTTTCTGGTTCTTTAACCGTCATTAGTAGAGATTACAGTCTTCAAATTAGGGGTTTGCTGGATAGGCTGCCAAACATCACATCAGGTCAAGTACCTCTCACTGGCGCGCGGGTGCTTCCTCCATGAGCTCGTCAGCTCAAATGACTCACGGGAGTACTTTTAAACAGGAACAGGGGTGGGAGCACACCGCTTCACCTCCCAGGCAAGGTTCGCCCCAAGCATTATGGTAAATGCAGTCTCTTGTTTGTTTGCTTTGCTAAAATATTTTTGAGTATTCCGCCAGAGTTGGCGCAGATAGTGCTGATCTCTAGACACGTGTTTCTGGTTCTTTAACCGTCATCAGTAGAGATTACAGACTTCAAATTAGGGGTTTGCTGGGTAGGCTGCCAAACATTACATCAGGTCAAGTACCTCTCACTGGCGCGCGGGTACTTCCTCCACGAGCTCGTCAGCTCAAATTACTCACGGGAGTACTTTTAAACAGGAGCAGGGGTGGGAGCACACCGCTTCACCTCCCAGGCAAGGATCGCCCCAAGCATTATGGTAAATGCAGTCTCTTGTTTCTTTGCTTTGCTAAAATATTTTTGAGTATTCCGCCAGAGTTGGCGCAGATAGTGCTGATCTCTAGACACGTGTTTCTGGTTCTTTAACCGTCATCAGTAGAGATTACAGTCTTCAAATTAGGGGTTTGCTGGGTAGGCTGCCAAAAATCACATCAGGTCAAGTACCTCTCACTGGCGCGCGGGTGCTTACTCCACGAGCTCGTCAGCTCAAATGACTCACAGGAGTACTTTTAAACAGGAACAGGGGTGGGAGCACACCGCTTCACCTCCCAGGCAAGGTTCGCCCCAAGCATTATGGTAAATGCAGTCTCTTGTTCCTTTGCTTTGCTAAAATTTTTTTGAGTATTCCGCCAGAGTTGGCGCAGATAGTGCTGATCTCTAGACACATGTTTCTGGTTCTTTAACCGTCATCAGTAGAGATTACAGTCTTCAAATTAGGGGTTTGCTGGGTAGGCTGCCAAAAATCACATCAGGTCAAGTACCTCTCACTGGCGCGCGGGTGCTTCCTCCACGAGATCGTCAGCTCAAATGACTCACGGGAGTACTTTTAAACAGGAACAGGGGTGGGAGCACACCGCTTCACCTCCCAGGCAAGGTTCGCCCCAAGCATTATGGTAAATGCAGTCTCTTGTTCCTTTGCTTTGCTAAAATATTTTTGAGTATTCCGCCAGTGTTGGCGCAGATAGTGCTGATCTCTAGACACGTGTTTCTGGTTCTTTAACCGTCATCAGTAGAGATTACAGTCTTCAAATTAGGGGTTTGCTGGGTAGGCTGCCAAACATCACATCAGGTCAAGTACCTCTCACTGGTGCACGGGTGCTTCCTCCACGAGCTCGTCAGATCAAATGACTCACGGGAGTACTTTTAAACAGGAACAGGGGTGGGAGCACACCGCTTCACCTCCCAGGCAAGGTTCGCCCCAAGCATTATGGTAAATGCAGTCTCTTGTTCCTTTGCTTTGCTAAAATATTTTTGAGTATTCCGCCAGTGTTGGCGCAGATAATGCTGATCTCTAGACACGTGTTTCTGGTTCTTTAACCGTCATCAGTAGAGATTACAGTCTTCAAATTAGGGGTTTGCAGGGTAGGCTGCCAAACATCACATCAGGTCAAGTACCTCTCACTGGCGCGCGGGTGCTTCCTCCACGAGCTCGTCAGCTCAAATGACTCACGGGAGTACTTTTAAACAGGAACAGGGGTGGGAGCACACCGCTTCACCTCCCAGGCAAGGTTTGCCCCAAGCATTATGGTAAATGCAGTCTCTTGTTTCTTTGCTTTGCTAAAATATTTTTGAGTATTCCGCCAGAGTTGGCGCAGATAGTGCTGATCTCTAGACACGTGTTTCTGGTTCTTTAACCGTCATCAGTAGAGATTACAGTCTTCAAATTAGGGGTTTGCTGGGTAGGCTGCCAAACATCACATCAGGTCAAGTACCTCTCACTGGCGCGCGGGTGCTTCCTCCACGAGCTCGTCAGCTCAAATGACTCACGGGAGTACTTTTAAACAGGAACAGGGGTGGGAGCACACCGCTTCACCTCCCAGGCAAGGTTCGCCCCAAGCATTATGGTAAATGCAGTCTCTTCTTTCTTTGCTTTGCTAAAATATTTTTGAGTATTCCGCCAGAGTTGGCGCAGATAGTGCTGATCTCTAGACACGTGTTTCTGGTTCTTTAACCGTCATTAGTAGAGATTACAGTCTTCAAATTAGGGGTTTGCTGGATAGGCTGCCAAACATCACATCAGGTCAAGTACCTCTCACTGGCGCGCGGGTGCTTCCTCCACGAGCTCGTCAGCTCAAATGACTCACGGGAGTACTTTTAAACAGGAACAGGGGTGGGAGCACACCGCTTCACCTCCCAGGCAAGGTTCGCCCCAAGCATTATGGTAAATGCAGTCTCTTGTTTGTTTGCTTTGCTAAAATATTTTTGAGTATTCCGCCAGAGTTGGCGCAGATAGTGCTGATCTCTAGACACGTGTTTCTGGTTCTTTAACCGTCATCAGTAGAGATTACAGACTTCAAATTAGGGGTTTGCTGGGTAGGCTGCCAAACATTACATCAGGTCAAGTACCTCTCACTGGCGCGCGGGTACTTCCTCCACGAGCTCGTCAGCTCAAATTACTCACGGGAGTACTTTTAAACAGGAACAGGGGTGGGAGCACACCGCTTCACCTCCCAGGCAAGGATCGCCCCAAGCATTATGGTAAATGCAGTCTCTTGTTTCTTTGCTTTGCTAAAATATTTTTGAGTATTCCGCCAGAGTTGGCGCAGATAGTGCTGATCTCTAGACACGTGTTTCTGGTTCTTTAACCGTCATCAGTAGAGATTACAGTCTTCAAATTAGGGGTTTGCTGGGTAGGCTGCCAAAAATCACATCAGGTCAAGTACCTCTCACTGGCGCGCGGGTGCTTACTCCACGAGCTCGTCAGCTCAAATGACTCACAGTAGTACTTTTAAACAGGAACAGGGGTGGGAGCACACCGCTTCACCTCCCAGGCAAGGTTCGCCCCAAGCATTATGGTAAATGCAGTCTCTTGTTCCTTTGCTTTGCTAAAAAAATTTTGAGTATTCCGCCAGAGTTGGCGCAGATAGTGCTGATCTCTAGACACATGTTTCTGGTTCTTTAACCGTCATCAGTAGAGATTACAGTCTTCAAATTAGGGGTTTGCTGGGTAGGCTGCCAAACATCACATCAGGTCAAGTACCTCTCACTGGTGCACGGGTGCTTCCTCCACGAGCTCGTCAGATCAAATGACTCACGGAGTACTTTTAAACAGGAACAGGGGTGGGAGCACACCGCTTCACCTCCCAGGCAAGGTTCGCCCCAAGCATTATGGTAAATGCAGTCTCTTGTTCCTTTGCTTTGCTAAAATATTTTTGAGTATTCCGCCAGTGTTGGCGCAGATAATGCTGATCTCTAGACACGTGTTTCTGGTTCTTTAACCGTCATCAGTAGAGATTACAGTCTTCAAATTAGGGGTTTGCTGGGTAGGCTGCCAAACATCACATCAGGTCAAGTACCTCTCACTGGCGCGCGGGTGCTTCCTCCACGAGCTCGTCAGCTCAAATGACTCACGGGAGTACTTTTAAACAGGAACAGGGGTGGGAGCACACCGCTTCACCTCCCAGGCAAGGTTCGCCCCAAGCATTATGGTAAATGCAGTCTCTTGTTCCTTTGCTTTGCTAAAATATTTTTGAGTATTCCGCCAGTGTTGGCGCAGATAATGCTGATCTCTAGACACGTGTTTCTGGTTCTTTAACCGTCATCAGTAGAGATTACAGTCTTCAAATTAGGGGTTTGCAGGGTAGGCTGCCAAACATCACATCAGGTCAAGTACCTCTCACTGGCGCGCGGGTGCTTCCTCCACGAGCTCGTCAGCTCAAATGACTCACGGGAGTACTTTTAAACAGGAACAGGGGTGGGAGCACACCGCTTCACCTCCCAGGCAAGGTTTGCCCCAAGCATTATGGTAAATGCAGTCTCTTGTTTCTTTGCTTTGCTAAAATATTTTTGAGTGTTCCGCCAGAGTTGGCGCAGATAGTGCTGATCTCTAGACACGTGTTTCTGGTTCTTTAACCGTCATCAGTAGAGATTACAGTCTTCAAATTAGGGGTTTGCTGGGTAGGCTGCCAAACATCACATCAGGTCAAGTACCTCTCACTGGCGCGCGGGTGCTTCCTCCACGAGCTCGTCAGCTCAAATGACTCACGGGAGTACTTTTAAACAGGAACAGGGGTGGGAGCACACCGCTTCACCTCCCAGGCAAGGTTCGCCCCAAGCATTATGGTAAATGCAGTCTCTTCTTTCTTTGCTTTGCTAAAATATTTTTGAGTATTCCGCCAGAGTTGGCGCAGATAGTGCTGATCTCTAGACACGTGTTTCTGGTTCTTTAACCGTCATTAGTAGAGATTACAGTCTTCAAATTAGGGGTTTGCTGGATAGGCTGCCAAACATCACATCAGGTCAAGTACCTCTCACTGGCGCGCGGGTGCTTCCTCCATGAGCTCGTCAGCTCAAATGACTCACGGGAGTACTTTTAAACAGGAACAGGGGTGGGAGCACACCGCTTCACCTCCCAGGCAAGGTTCGCCCCAAGCATTATGGTAAATGCAGTCTCTTGTTTGTTTGCTTTGCTAAAATATTTTTGAGTATTCCGCCAGAGTTGGCGCAGATAGTGCTGATCTCTAGACACGTGTTTCTGGTTCTTTAACCGTCATCAGTAGAGATTACAGACTTCAAATTAGGGGTTTGCTGGGTAGGCTGCCAAACATTACATCCAGGTCAAGTACCTCTCACTGGCGCGCGGGTACTTCCTCCACGAGCTCGTCAGCTCAAATTACTCACGGGAGTACTTTTAAACAGGAACAGGGGTGGGAGCACACCGCTTCACCTCCCAGGCAAGGATCGCCCCAAGCATTATGGTAAATGCAGTCTCTTGTTTCTTTGCTTTGCTAAAATATTTTTGAGTATTCCGCCAGAGTTGGCGCAGATAGTGCTGATCTCTAGACACGTGTTTCTGGTTCTTTAACCGTCATCAGTAGAGATTACAGTCTTCAAATTAGGGGTTTGCTGGGTAGGCTGCCAAAAATCACATCAGGTCAAGTACCTCTCACTGGCGCGCGGGTGCTTACTCCACGAGCTCGTCAGCTCAAATGACTCACAGTAGTACTTTTAAACAGGAACAGGGGTGGGAGCACACCGCTTCACCTCCCAGGCAAGGTTCGCCCCAAGCATTATGGTAAATGCAGTCTCTTGTTCCTTTGCTTTGCTAAAAAAATTTTGAGTATTCCGCCAGAGTTGGCGCAGATAGTGCTGATCTCTAGACACATGTTTCTGGTTCTTTAACCGTCATCAGTAGAGATTACAGTCTTCAAATTAGGGGTTTGCTGGGTAGGCTGCCAAAAATCACATCAGGTCAAGTACCTCTCACTGGCGCGCGGGTGCTTCCTCCACGAGATCGTCAGCTCAAATGACTCACGGGAGTACTTTTAAACAGGAACAGGGGTGGGAGCACACCGCTTCACCTCCCAGGCAAGGTTCGCCCCAAGCATTATGGTAAATGCAGTCTCTTGTTCCTTTGCTTTGCTAAAATATTTTTGAGTATTCCGCCAGTGTTGGCGCAGATAGTGCTGATCTCTAGACACGTGTTTCTGGTTCTTTAACCGTCATCAGTAGAGATTACAGTCTTCAAATTAGGGGTTTGCTGGGTAGGCTGCCAAACATCACATCAGGTCAAGTACCTCTCACTGGTGCACGGGTGCTTCCTCCACGAGCTCGTCAGATCAAATGACTCACGGGAGTACTTTTAAACAGGAACAGGGGTGGGAGCACACCGCTTCACCTCCCGGGCAAGGTTCGCCCAAGCATTATGGTAAATGCAGTCTCTTGTTTCTTTGCTTTGCTAAAATATTTTTGAGTATTCCGCCAGAGTTGGCGCAGATAGTGCTGATCTCTAGACACGTGTTTCTGGTTCTTTAACCGTCATCAGTAGAGATTACAGTCTTCAAATTAGGGGTTTGCTGGGTAGGCTGCCAAACATCACATCAGGTCAAGTACCTCTCACTGGCGCGCAGTGCTTCCTCCACGAGCTCGTCAGCTCAAATGACTCACAGGAGTACTTTTAAACAGGAACAGGGGTGGGAGCACACCGCTTCACCTCCCAGGCAAGGTTCGCCCCAAGCATTATGGTAAATGCAGTTTCTTGTTTCTTTGCTTTGCTAAAATATTTTTGAGTATTCCGACAGAGTTGGCGCAGATAGTGCTGATCTCTAGACACGTGTTTCTGGTTCTTTAACCGTCATCAGTAGAGATTACAGACTTCAAATTAGGGGTTTGCTGGGTAGGCTGCCAAACATCACATCAGGTCAAGTACCTCTCACTGGCGCGCGGGTGCTTCCTCCACGAGCTCGTCAGCTCAAATGACTCACGGGAGTACTTTTAAACAGGAACAGGGTTGGGAGCACACCGCTTCACCTCCCAGGCAAGGTTCGCCCCAAGCATTATGGTAAATGCAGTCTCTTGTTTCTTTGCTTTGCTAAAATATTTTTGAGTATTCCGCCAGAGTTGGCGCAGATAGTGCTGATCTCTAGACACGTGTTTCTGGTTCTTTAACCGTCATCAGTAGAGATTACAGTCTTCAAATTAGGGGTTTGCTGGGTAGGCTGCCAAACATCACATCAGGTCAAGTACCTCTCACTGGCGTGCGGGTGCTTCCTCCACGAGCTCGTCAGCTCAAATGACTCACGGGAGTACTTTTAAACAGGAACAGGGGTGGGAGCACACCGCTTCACCTCCCAGGCAAGGTTCGCCCCAAGCATTATGGTAAATGCAGTCTCTTGTTTCTTTGCTTTGCTAAAATATTTTTGAGTATTCCGCCAGAGTTGGCGCAGATTGTGCTGATCTCTAGACACGTGTTTCTGGTTCTTTAACCGTCATCAGTAGAGATTACAGTCTTCAAATTAGGGGTTTGCTGGGTAGGCTGCCAAACATCACATCAGCTCAAGTACCTCTCACTGGCGATCGGGTGCTTCCTCCACGAGCTCGTCAGCTCAAATGACTCACGGGAGTACTTTTAAACAGGAACAGGGGTGGGAGCACACCGCTTCACCTCCCAGGCAAGGTTCGCCCCAAGCATTATGGTAAATGCAGTCTCTTGTTTCTTTGCTTTGCTAAAATATTTTTGAGTATTCCGCCAGAGTTGGCGCAGATAGTGCTGATCTCTAGACACGTGTTTCTGGTTCTTTAACCGTCATCAGTAGAGATTACAGTCTTCAAATTAGGGGTTTGCTGGGTAGGCTGCCAAACATCACATCAGGTCAAGTACCTCTCACTGGCGCGCGGGTGCTTCCTCCACGAGCTCGTCAGCTCAAATGACTCACGGGAGTACTTTTAAACAGGAACAGTGGTGGGAGCACACCACTTCACCTCCCAGGCAAGGTTCGCCCGAAGCATTATGGTAAATGCAGTCTCTTGTTTCTTTGCTTTGCTAAAATATTTTTGAGTATTCCGCCAGAGTTGGCGCAGATAGTGCTGATCTCTAGACACGTGTTTCTGGTTCTTTAACCGTCATCAGTAGAGATTTCAGTCTTCAAATTAGGGGTTTGCTGGGTAGGCTGCCAAACATCACATCAGGTCAAGTACCTCTCACTGGCGCGCGGGTGCTTCCTCCACGAGCTCGTCAGCTCAAATGACTCACGGGAGTACTTTTAAACAGGAACAGGGGTGGGAGCACACCGCTTCACCTCCCAGGCAAGGTTCGCCCCAAGCATTATGGTAAATGCAGTCTCTTGTTTCTTTGCTTTGCTAAAATATTTTTGAGTATTCCGCCAGAGTTGGCGCAGATAGTGCTAATCTCTAGACACGTGTTTCTGGTTCTTTAACCGTCATCAGTAGAGATTACAGTCTTCAAATTAGGGGTTTGCTGGGTAGGCTGCCAAACATCACATCAGGTCAAGTACCTCTCACTGGCGCACGGGTGCTTCCTCCACGAGCTGGTCAGCTCAAATGACTCGCGGGAGTACTTTTAAACAGGAACAGGGGTGGGAGCACACCGCTTCACCTCCCAGGCAAGGTTCACCCCAAGCATTATGGTAAATGCAGTCTCTTGTTTCTTTGCTTTGCTAAAATATTTTTGAGTATTCCGCCAGAGTTGGCGCAGATAGTGCTGATCTCTAGACACGTGTTTCTGGTTCTTTAACCGTCATCAGTAGAGATTACAGTCTTCAAATTAGGGGTTTGCTGGGTAGGCTGCCAAACATCACATCAGGTCAAGTACCTCTCACTGGCGCGCGGGTGCTTCCTCCACGAGCTCGTCAGCTCAAATGACTCACGGGAGTACTTTTAAACAGGAACAGGGGTGGGAGCACACCGCTTCACCTCCCAGGCAAGGTTCTCCCCAAGCAATATGGTAAATGCAGTCTCTTGTTTCTTTGCTTTGCTAAAATATTTTTGAGTATTCCACCAGAGTTGGCGCAGATAGTGCTGATCTCTAGACACGTGTTTCTGGTTCTTTAACCGTCATCAGTAGAGATTACAGTCTTCAAATTAGGGGTTTGCTGGGTAGGCTGCCAAACATCACATCAGGTCAAGTACCTCTCACTGGCGCGCGGGTGCTTCCTCCACGAGCTCGTCAGCTCAAATGACTCACGGGAGTACTTTTAAACAGGAACAGGGGTGGGAGCACACCGCTTCACCTCCCAGGCAAGGTTCGCCCCAAGCATTATGGTAAATGCAGTCTCTTGTTTCTTTGCTTTGCTAAAATATTTTTGAGTATTCCGCCAGAGTTGGCGCAGATAGTGCTGATCTCTAGACACGTGTTTCTGGTTCTTTAACCGTCATCAGTAGAGATTACAGTCTTCAAATTAGGGGTTTGCTGGGTAGGCTGCCAAACATCACATCAGGTCAAGTACCTCTCACTGGCGCGCGGGTGCTTCCTCCACGAGCTCGTCAGCTCAAATGACTCACAGGAGTACTTTTAAACAGGAACAGGGGTGGGAGCACACCGCTTCACCTCCCAGGCAAGGTTCGCCCCAAGCATTATGGTAAATGCAGTCTCTTGTTTCTTTGCTTTGCTAAAATATTTTTGAGTATTCCGCCAGAGTTGGCGCAGATAGTGCTGATCTCTAGACACGTGTTTCTGGTTCTTTAACCGTCATCAGTAGAGATTACAGTCTTCAAATTAGGGGTTTGCTGGGTAGGCTGCCAAACATCACATCAGGTCAAGTACCTCTCACTGGCGCGCAGTGCTTCCTCCACGAGCTAGTCAGCTCAAATGACTCACGGGAGTACTTTTAAACAGGAACAGGGGTGGGAGCACACCGCTTCACCTCCCAGGCAAGGTTCGCCCCAAGCATTATGGTAAATGCAGTCTCTTGTTTCTTTGCTTTGCTAAAATATTTTTGAGTATTCCGCCAGAGTTGGCGCAGATAGTGCTGATCTCTAGACACGTGTTTCTGGTTCTTTAACCGTCATCAGTAGAGATTACAGTCTTCAAATTAGGGGTTTGCTGGGTAGGCTGCCAAACATCACATCAGGTCAAGTACCTCTCACTGGCGCGCGGGTGCTTCCTCCACGAGCTCGTCAGCTCAAATGACTCACGGGAGTACTTTTAAACAGGAACAGGGGTGGGAGCACACCGCTTCACCTCCCAGGCAAGGTTCGCCCCAAGCATTATGGTAAATGCAGTCTCTTGTTTCTTTGCTTTGCTAAAATATTTTTGAGTATTCCGCCAAAGTTGGCGCAGATAGTGCTGATCTCTAGACACGTGTTTCTGGTTCTTTAACCGTCATCAGTAGAGATTACAGTCTTCAAATTAGGGGTTTGCTGGGTAGGCTGCCAAACATCACATCAGGTCAAGTACCTCTCACTGGCGCGCGGGTGCTTCCTCCACGAGCTCGTCAGCTCAAATGACTCACGGGAGTACTTTTAAACAGGAACAGGGGTGGGAGCACACCGCTTCACCTCCCAGGCAAGGTTCGCCCCAAGCATTATGGTAAATGCAGTCTCTTGTTTCTTTGCTTTGCTAAAATATTTTTGAGTATTCCGCCAGAGTTGGCGCAGATAGTGCTGATCTCTAGACACGTGTTTCTGGTTCTTTAACCGTCATCAGTAGAGATTACAGTCTTCAAATTAGGGGTTTGCTGGGTAGGCTGCCAAACATCACATCAGGTCAAGTACCTCTCACTGGCGCGCGGGTGCTTCCTCCACGAGCTCGTCAGCTCAAATGACTCACGGGAGTACTTTTAAACAGGAACAGGGGTGGGAGCACACCGCTTCACCTCCCAGGCAAGGTTCGCCCCAAGCATTATGGTAAATGCAGTCTCTTGTTTCTTTGCTTTGCTAAAATATTTTTGAGTATTCCGCCAGAGTTGGCGCAGATAGTGCTGATCTCTAGACACGTGTTTCTGGTTCTTTAACCGTCATCAGTAGAGATTACAGTCTTCAAATTAGGGGTTTGCTGGGTAGGCTGCCAAACATCACATCAGGTCAAGTACCTCTCACTGGCGCGCGGGTGCTTCCTCCACGAGCTCGTCAGCTCAAATGACTCACGGGAGTACTTTTAAACAGGAACAGGGGTGGGAGCACACCGCTTCACCTCCCAGGCAAGGTTCGCCCCAAGCATTATGGTAAATGCAGTCTCTTGTTTCTTTGCTTTGCTAAAATATTTTTGAGTATTCCGCCAGAGTTGGCGCAGATAGTGCTGATCTCTAGACACGTGTTTCTGGTTCTTTAACCGTCATCAGTAGAGATTACAGTCTTCAAATTAGGGGTTTGCTGGGTAGGCTGCCAAACATCACATCAGGTCAAGTACCTCTCACTGGCGCGCGGGTGCTTCCTCCACGAGCTCGTCAGCTCAAATGACTCACGGGAGTACTTTTAAACAGGAACAGGGGTGGGAGCACACCGCTTCACCTCCCAGGCAAGGTTCGCCCCAAGCATTATGGTAAATGCAGTCTCTTGTTTCTTTGCTTTGCTAAAATATTTTTGAGTATTCCGCCAGAGTTGGCGCAGATAGTGCTGATCTCTAGACACGTGTTTCTGGTTCTTTAACCGTCATCAGTAGAGATTACAGTCTTCAAATTAGGGGTTTGCTGGGTAGGCTGCCAAACATCACATCAGGTCAAGTACCTCTCACTGGCGCGCGGGTGCTTCCTCCACGAGCTCGTCAGCTCAAATGACTCACGGGAGTACTTTTAAACAGGAACAGGGGTGGGAGCACACCGCTTCACCTCCCAGGCAAGGTTCGCCCCAAGCATTATGGTAAATGCAGTCTCTTGTTTCTTTGCTTTGCTAAAATATTTTTGAGTATTCCGCCAGAGTTGGCGCAGATAGTGCTGATCTCTAGACACGTGTTTCTGGTTCTTTAACCGTCATCAGTAGAGATTACAGTCTTCAAATTAGGGGTTTGCTGGGTAGGCTGCCAAACATCACATCAGGTCAAGTACCTCTCACTGGCGCGCGGGTGCTTCCTCCACGAGCTCGTCAGCTCAAATGACTCACGGGAGTACTTTTAAACAGGAACAGGGGTGGGAGCACACCGCTTCACCTCCCAGGCAAGGTTCGCCCCAAGCATTATGGTAAATGCAGTCTCTTGTTTCTTTGCTTTGCTAAAATATTTTTGAGTATTCCGCCAGAGTTGGCGCAGATAGTGCTGATCTCTAGACACGTGTTTCTGGTTCTTTAACCGTCATCAGTAGAGATTACAGTCTTCAAATTAGGGGTTTGCTGGGTAGGCTGCCAAACATCACATCAGGTCAAGTACCTCTCACTGGCGCGCGGGTGCTTCCTCCACGAGCTCGTCAGCTCAAATGACTCACGGGAGTACTTTTAAACAGGAACAGGGGTGGGAGCACACCGCTTCACCTCCCAGGCAAGGTTCGCCCCAAGCATTATGGTAAATGCAGTCTCTTGTTTCTTTGCTTTGCTAAAATATTTTTGAGTATTCCGCCAGAGTTGGCGCAGATAGTGCTGATCTCTAGACACGTGTTTCTGGTTCTTTAACCGTCATCAGTAGAGATTACAGTCTTCAAATTAGGGGTTTGCTGGGTAGGCTGCCAAACATCACATCAGGTCAAGTACCTCTCACTGGCGCGCGGGTGCTTCCTCCACGAGCTCGTCAGCTCAAATGACTCACGGGAGTACTTTTAAACAGGAACAGGGGTGGGAGCACACCGCTTCACCTCCCAGGCAAGGTTCGCCCCAAGCATTATGGTAAATGCAGTCTCTTGTTTCTTTGCTTTGCTAAAATATTTTTGAGTATTCCGCCAGAGTTGGCGCAGATAGTGCTGATCTCTAGACACGTGTTTCTGGTTCTTTAACCGTCATCAGTAGAGATTACAGTCTTCAAATTAGGGGTTTGCTGGGTAGGCTGCCAAACATCACATCAGGTCAAGTACCTCTCACTGGCGCGCGGGTGCTTCCTCCACGAGCTCGTCAGCTCAAATGACTCACGGGAGTACTTTTAAACAGGAACAGGGGTGGGAGCACACCGCTTCACCTCCCAGGCAAGGTTCGCCCCAAGCATTATGGTAAATGCAGTCTCTTGTTTCTTTGCTTTGCTAAAATATTTTTGAGTATTCCGCCAGAGTTGGCGCAGATAGTGCTGATCTCTAGACACGTGTTTCTGGTTCTTTAACCGTCATCAGTAGAGATTACAGTCTTCAAATTAGGGGTTTGCTGGGTAGGCTGCCAAACATCACATCAGGTCAAGTACCTCTCACTGGCGCGCGGGTGCTTCCTCCACGAGCTCGTCAGCTCAAATGACTCACGGGAGTACTTTTAAACAGGAACAGGGGTGGGAGCACACCGCTTCACCTCCCAGGCAAGGTTCGCCCCAAGCATTATGGTAAATGCAGTCTCTTGTTTCTTTGCTTTGCTAAAATATTTTTGAGTATTCCGCCAGAGTTGGCGCAGATAGTGCTGATCTCTAGACACGTGTTTCTGGTTCTTTAACCGTCATCAGTAGAGATTACAGTCTTCAAATTAGGGGTTTGCTGGGTAGGCTGCCAAACATCACATCAGGTCAAGTACCTCTCACTGGCGCGCGGGTGCTTCCTCCACGAGCTCGTCAGCTCAAATGACTCACGGGAGTACTTTTAAACAGGAACAGGGGTGGGAGCACACCGCTTCACCTCCCAGGCAAGGTTCGCCCCAAGCATTATGGTAAATGCAGTCTCTTGTTTCTTTGCTTTGCTAAAATATTTTTGAGTATTCCGCCAGAGTTGGCGCAGATAGTGCTGATCTCTAGACACGTGTTTCTGGTTCTTTAACCGTCATCAGTAGAGATTACAGTCTTCAAATTAGGGGTTTGCTGGGTAGGCTGCCAAACATCACATCAGGTCAAGTACCTCTCACTGGCGCGCGGGTGCTTCCTCCACGAGCTCGTCAGCTCAAATGACTCACGGGAGTACTTTTAAACAGGAACAGGGGTGGGAGCACACCGCTTCACCTCCCAGGCAAGGTTCGCCCCAAGCATTATGGTAAATGCAGTCTCTTGTTTCTTTGCTTTGCTAAAATATTTTTGAGTATTCCGCCAGAGTTGGCGCAGATAGTGCTGATCTCTAGACACGTGTTTCTGGTTCTTTAACCGTCATCAGTAGAGATTACAGTCTTCAAATTAGGGGTTTGCTGGGTAGGCTGCCAAACATCACATCAGGTCAAGTACCTCTCACTGGCGCGCGGGTGCTTCCTCCACGAGCTCGTCAGCTCAAATGACTCACGGGAGTACTTTTAAACAGGAACAGGGGTGGGAGCACACCGCTTCACCTCCCAGGC
This sequence comes from Calotriton arnoldi, assembly GCA_963921515.1. NCBI lineage: Eukaryota > Metazoa > Chordata > Amphibia > Caudata > Salamandridae > Calotriton > Calotriton arnoldi. Next base: position 162,700 of record CAWUFW010007401.1, read on the forward strand.
AAGGTTCGCCCCAAGCATTATGGTAAATGCAGTCTCTTGTTTCTTTGCTTTGCTAAAATATTTTTGAGTATTCCGCCAGAGTTGGCGCAGATAGTGCTGATCTCTAGACACGTGTTTCTGGTTCTTTAACCGTCATCAGTAGAGATTACAGTCTTCAAATTAGGGGTTTGCTGGGTAGGCTGCCAAACATCACATCAGGTCAAGTACCTCTCACTGGCGCGCGGGTGCTTCCTCCACGAGCTCGTCAGCTCAAATGACTCACGGGAGTACTTTTAAACAGGAACAGGGGTGGGAGCACACCGCTTCACCTCCCAGGCAAGGTTCGCCCCAAGCATTATGGTAAATGCAGTCTCTTGTTTCTTTGCTTTGCTAAAATATTTTTGAGTATTCCGCCAGAGTTGGCGCAGATAGTGCTGATCTCTAGACACGTGTTTCTGGTTCTTTAACCGTCATCAGTAGAGATTACAGTCTTCAAATTAGGGGTTTGCTGGGTAGGCTGCCAAACATCACATCAGGTCAAGTACCTCTCACTGGCGCGCGGGTGCTTCCTCCACGAGCTCGTCAGCTCAAATGACTCACGGGAGTACTTTTAAACAGGAACAGGGGTGGGAGCACACCGCTTCACCTCCCAGGCAAGGTTCGCCCCAAGCATTATGGTAAATGCAGTCTCTTGTTTCTTTGCTTTGCTAAAATATTTTTGAGTATTCCGCCAGAGTTGGCGCAGATAGTGCTGATCTCTAGACACGTGTTTCTGGTTCTTTAACCGTCATCAGTAGAGATTACAGTCTTCAAATTAGGGGTTTGCTGGGTAGGCTGCCAAACATCACATCAGGTCAAGTACCTCTCACTGGCGCGCGGGTGCTTCCTCCACGAGCTCGTCAGCTCAAATGACTCACGGGAGTACTTTTAAACAGGAACAGGGGTGGGAGCACACCGCTTCACCTCCCAGGCAAGGTTCGCCCCAAGCATTATGGTAAATGCAGTCTCTTGTTTCTTTGCTTTGCTAAAATATTTTTGAGTATTCCGCCAGAGTTGGCGCAGATAGTGCTGATCTCTAGACACGTGTTTCTGGTTCTTTAACCGTCATCAGTAGAGATTACAGTCTTCAAATTAGGGGTTTGCTGGGTAGGCTGCCAAACATCACATCAGGTCAAGTACCTCTCACTGGCGCGCGGGTGCTTCCTCCACGAGCTCGTCAGCTCAAATGACTCACAGGAGTACTTTTAAACAGGAACAGGGGTGGGAGCACACCGCTTCACCTCCCAGGCAAGGTTCGCCCCAAGCATTATGGTAAATGCAGTCTCTTGTTTCTTTGCTTTGCTAAAATATTTTTGAGTATTCCGCCAGAGTTGGCGCAGATAGTGCTGATCTCTAGACACGTGTTTCTGGTTCTTTAACCGTCATCAGTAGAGATTACAGTCTTCAAATTAGGGGTTTGCTGGGTAGGCTGCCAAACATCACATCAGGTCAAGTACCTCTCACTGGCGCGCGGGTGCTTCCTCCACGAGCTCGTCAGCTCAAATGACTCACGGGAGTACTTTTAAACAGGAACAGGGGTGGGAGCACACCGCTTCACCTCCCAGGCAAGGTTCGCCCCAAGCATTATGGTAAATGCAGTCTCTTGTTTCTTTGCTTTGCTAAAATATTTTTGAGTATTCCGCCAGAGTTGGCGCAGATAGTGCTGATCTCTAGACACGTGTTTCTGGTTCTTTAACCGTCATCAGTAGAGATTACAGTCTTCAAATTAGGGGTTTGCTGGGTAGGCTGCCAAACATCACATCAGGTCAAGTACCTCTCACTGGCGCGCGGGTGCTTCCTCCACGAGCTCGTCAGCTCAAATGACTCACGGGAGTACTTTTAAACAGGAACAGGGGTGGGAGCACACCGCTTCACCTCCCAGGCAAGGTTCGCCCCAAGCATTATGGTAAATGCAGTCTCTTGTTTCTTTGCTTTGCTAAAATATTTTTGAGTATTCCGCCAGAGTTGGCGCAGATAGTGCTGATCTCTAGACACGTGTTTCTGGTTCTTTAACCGTCATCAGTAGAGATTACAGTCTTCAAATTAGGGGTTTGCTGGGTAGGCTGCCAAACATCACATCAGGTCAAGTACCTCTCACTGGCGCGCGGGTGCTTCCTCCACGAGCTCGTCAGCTCAAATGACTCACGGGAGTACTTTTAAACAGGAACAGGGGTGGGAGCACACCGCTTCACCTCCCAGGCAAGGTTCGCCCCAAGCATTATGGTAAATGCAGTCTCTTGTTTCTTTGCTTTGCTAAAATATTTTTGAGTATTCCGCCAGAGTTGGCGCAGATAGTGCTGATCTCTAGACACGTGTTTCTGGTTCTTTAACCGTCATCAGTAGAGATTACAGTCTTCAAATTAGGGGTTTGCTGGGTAGGCTGCCAAACATCACATCAGGTCAAGTACCTCTCACTGGCGCGCGGGTGCTTCCTCCACGAGCTCGTCAGCTCAAATGACTCACGGGAGTACTTTTAAACAGGAACAGGGGTGGGAGCACACCGCTTCACCTCCCAGGCAAGGTTCGCCCCAAGCATTATGGTAAATGCAGTCTCTTGTTTCTTTGCTTTGCTAAAATATTTTTGAGTATTCCGCCAGAGTTGGCGCAGATAGTGCTGATCTCTAGACACGTGTTTCTGGTTCTTTAACCGTCATCAGTAGAGATTACAGTCTTCAAATTAGGGGTTTGCTGGGTAGGCTGCCAAACATCACATCAGGTCAAGTACCTCTCACTGGCGCGCGGGTGCTTCCTCCACGAGCTCGTCAGCTCAAATGACTCACAGGAGTACTTTTAAACAGGAACAGGGGTGGGAGCACACCGCTTCACCTCCCAGGCAAGGTTCGCCCCAAGCATTATGGTAAATGCAGTCTCTTGTTTCTTTGCTTTGCTAAAATATTTTTGAGTATTCCGCCAGAGTTGGCGCAGATAGTGCTGATCTCTAGACACGTGTTTCTGGTTCTTTAACCGTCATCAGTAGAGATTACAGTCTTCAAATTAGGGGTTTGCTGGGTAGGCTGCCAAACATCACATCAGGTCAAGTACCTCTCACTGGCGCGCGGGTGCTTCCTCCACGAGCTCGTCAGCTCAAATGACTCACGGGAGTACTTTTAAACAGGAACAGGGGTGGGAGCACACCGCTTCACCTCCCAGGCAAGGTTCGCCCCAAGCATTATGGTAAATGCAGTCTCTTGTTTCTTTGCTTTGCTAAAATATTTTTGAGTATTCCGCCAGAGTTGGCGCAGATAGTGCTGATCTCTAGACACGTGTTTCTGGTTCTTTAACCGTCATCAGTAGAGATTACAGTCTTCAAATTAGGGGTTTGCTGGGTAGGCTGCCAAACATCACATCAGGTCAAGTACCTCTCACTGGCGCGCGGGTGCTTCCTCCACGAGCTCGTCAGCTCAAATGACTCACGGGAGTACTTTTAAACAGGAACAGGGGTGGGAGCACACCGCTTCACCTCCCAGGCAAGGTTCGCCCCAAGCATTATGGTAAATGCAGTCTCTTGTTTCTTTGCTTTGCTAAAATATTTTTGAGTATTCCGCCAGAGTTGGCGCAGATAGTGCTGATCTCTAGACACGTGTTTCTGGTTCTTTAACCGTCATCAGTAGAGATTACAGTCTTCAAATTAGGGGTTTGCTGGGTAGGCTGCCAAACATCACATCAGGTCAAGTACCTCTCACTGGCGCGCGGGTGCTTCCTCCACGAGCTCGTCAGCTCAAATGACTCACGGGAGTACTTTTAAACAGGAACAGGGGTGGGAGCACACCGCTTCACCTCCCAGGCAAGGTTCGCCCCAAGCATTATGGTAAATGCAGTCTCTTGTTTCTTTGCTTTGCTAAAATATTTTTGAGTATTCCGCCAGAGTTGGCGCAGATAGTGCTGATCTCTAGACACGTGTTTCTGGTTCTTTAACCGTCATCAGTAGAGATTACAGTCTTCAAATTAGGGGTTTGCTGGGTAGGCTGCCAAACATCACATCAGGTCAAGTACCTCTCACTGGCGCGCGGGTGCTTCCTCCACGAGCTCGTCAGCTCAAATGACTCACGGGAGTACTTTTAAACAGGAACAGGGGTGGGAGCACACCGCTTCACCTCCCAGGCAAGGTTCGCCCCAAGCATTATGGTAAATGCAGTCTCTTGTTTCTTTGCTTTGCTAAAATATTTTTGAGTATTCCGCCAGAGTTGGCGCAGATAGTGCTGATCTCTAGACACGTGTTTCTGGTTCTTTAACCGTCATCAGTAGAGATTACAGTCTTCAAATTAGGGGTTTGCTGGGTAGGCTGCCAAACATCACATCAGGTCAAGTACCTCTCACTGGCGCGCGGGTGCTTCCTCCACGAGCTCGTCAGCTCAAATGACTCACGGGAGTACTTTTAAACAGGAACAGGGGTGGGAGCACACCGCTTCACCTCCCAGGCAAGGTTCGCCCCAAGCATTATGGTAAATGCAGTCTCTTGTTTCTTTGCTTTGCTAAAATATTTTTGAGTATTCCGCCAGAGTTGGCGCAGATAGTGCTGATCTCTAGACACGTGTTTCTGGTTCTTTAACCGTCATCAGTAGAGATTACAGTCTTCAAATTAGGGGTTTGCTGGGTAGGCTGCCAAACATCACATCAGGTCAAGTACCTCTCACTGGCGCGCGGGTGCTTCCTCCACGAGCTCGTCAGCTCAAATGACTCACGGGAGTACTTTTAAACAGGAACAGGGGTGGGAGCACACCGCTTCACCTCCCAGGCAAGGTTCGCCCCAAGCATTATGGTAAATGCAGTCTCTTGTTTCTTTGCTTTGCTAAAATATTTTTGAGTATTCCGCCAGAGTTGGCGCAGATAGTGCTGATCTCTAGACACGTGTTTCTGGTTCTTTAACCGTCATCAGTAGAGATTACAGTCTTCAAATTAGGGGTTTGCTGGGTAGGCTGCCAAACATCACATCAGGTCAAGTACCTCTCACTGGCGCGCGGGTGCTTCCTCCACGAGCTCGTCAGCTCAAATGACTCACGGGAGTACTTTTAAACAGGAACAGGGGTGGGAGCACACCGCTTCACCTCCCAGGCAAGGTTCGCCCCAAGCATTATGGTAAATGCAGTCTCTTGTTTCTTTGCTTTGCTAAAATATTTTTGAGTATTCCGCCAGAGTTGGCGCAGATAGTGCTGATCTCTAGACACGTGTTTCTGGTTCTTTAACCGTCATCAGTAGAGATTACAGTCTTCAAATTAGGGGTTTGCTGGGTAGGCTGCCAAACATCACATCAGGTCAAGTACCTCTCACTGGCGCGCGGGTGCTTCCTCCACGAGCTCGTCAGCTCAAATGACTCACGGGAGTACTTTTAAACAGGAACAGGGGTGGGAGCACACCGCTTCACCTCCCAGGCAAGGTTCGCCCCAAGCATTATGGTAAATGCAGTCTCTTGTTTCTTTGCTTTGCTAAAATATTTTTGAGTATTCCGCCAGAGTTGGCGCAGATAGTGCTGATCTCTAGACACGTGTTTCTGGTTCTTTAACCGTCATCAGTAGAGATTACAGTCTTCAAATTAGGGGTTTGCTGGGTAGGCTGCCAAACATCACATCAGGTCAAGTACCTCTCACTGGCGCGCGGGTGCTTCCTCCACGAGCTCGTCAGCTCAAATGACTCACGGGAGTACTTTTAAACAGGAACAGGGGTGGGAGCACACCGCTTCACCTCCCAGGCAAGGTTCGCCCCAAGCATTATGGTAAATGCAGTCTCTTGTTTCTTTGCTTTGCTAAAATATTTTTGAGTATTCCGCCAGAGTTGGCGCAGATAGTGCTGATCTCTAGACACGTGTTTCTGGTTCTTTAACCGTCATCAGTAGAGATTACAGTCTTCAAATTAGGGGTTTGCTGGGTAGGCTGCCAAACATCACATCAGGTCAAGTACCTCTCACTGGCGCGCGGGTGCTTCCTCCACGAGCTCGTCAGCTCAAATGACTCACAGGAGTACTTTTAAACAGGAACAGGGGTGGGAGCACACCGCTTCACCTCCCAGGCAAGGTTCGCCCCAAGCATTATGGTAAATGCAGTCTCTTGTTTCTTTGCTTTGCTAAAATATTTTTGAGTATTCCGCCAGAGTTGGCGCAGATAGTGCTGATCTCTAGACACGTGTTTCTGGTTCTTTAACCGTCATCAGTAGAGATTACAGTCTTCAAATTAGGGGTTTGCTGGGTAGGCTGCCAAACATCACATCAGGTCAAGTACCTCTCACTGGCGCGCGGGTGCTTCCTCCACGAGCTCGTCAGCTCAAATGACTCACGGGAGTACTTTTAAACAGGAACAGGGGTGGGAGCACACCGCTTCACCTCCCAGGCAAGGTTCGCCCCAAGCATTATGGTAAATGCAGTCTCTTGTTTCTTTGCTTTGCTAAAATATTTTTGAGTATTCCGCCAGAGTTGGCGCAGATAGTGCTGATCTCTAGACACGTGTTTCTGGTTCTTTAACCGTCATCAGTAGAGATTACAGTCTTCAAATTAGGGGTTTGCTGGGTAGGCTGCCAAACATCACATCAGGTCAAGTACCTCTCACTGGCGCGCGGGTGCTTCCTCCACGAGCTCGTCAGCTCAAATGACTCACGGGAGTACTTTTAAACAGGAACAGGGGTGGGAGCACACCGCTTCACCTCCCAGGCAAGGTTCGCCCCAAGCATTATGGTAAATGCAGTCTCTTGTTTCTTTGCTTTGCTAAAATATTTTTGAGTATTCCGCCAGAGTTGGCGCAGATAGTGCTGATCTCTAGACACGTGTTTCTGGTTCTTTAACCGTCATCAGTAGAGATTACAGTCTTCAAATTAGGGGTTTGCTGGGTAGGCTGCCAAACATCACATCAGGTCAAGTACCTCTCACTGGCGCGCGGGTGCTTCCTCCACGAGCTCGTCAGCTCAAATGACTCACGGGAGTACTTTTAAACAGGAACAGGGGTGGGAGCACACCGCTTCACCTCCCAGGCAAGGTTCGCCCCAAGCATTATGGTAAATGCAGTCTCTTGTTTCTTTGCTTTGCTAAAATATTTTTGAGTATTCCGCCAGAGTTGGCGCAGATAGTGCTGATCTCTAGACACGTGTTTCTGGTTCTTTAACCGTCATCAGTAGAGATTACAGTCTTCAAATTAGGGGTTTGCTGGGTAGGCTGCCAAACATCACATCAGGTCAAGTACCTCTCACTGGCGCGCGGGTGCTTCCTCCACGAGCTCGTCAGCTCAAATGACTCACGGGAGTACTTTTAAACAGGAACAGGGGTGGGAGCACACCGCTTCACCTCCCAGGCAAGGTTCGCCCCAAGCATTATGGTAAATGCAGTCTCTTGTTTCTTTGCTTTGCTAAAATATTTTTGAGTATTCCGCCAGAGTTGGCGCAGATAGTGCTGATCTCTAGACACGTGTTTCTGGTTCTTTAACCGTCATCAGTAGAGATTACAGTCTTCAAATTAGGGGTTTGCTGGGTAGGCTGCCAAACATCACATCAGGTCAAGTACCTCTCACTGGCGCGCGGGTGCTTCCTCCACGAGCTCGTCAGCTCAAATGACTCACGGGAGTACTTTTAAACAGGAACAGGGGTGGGAGCACACCGCTTCACCTCCCAGGCAAGGTTCGCCCCAAGCATTATGGTAAATGCAGTCTCTTGTTTCTTTGCTTTGCTAAAATATTTTTGAGTATTCCGCCAGAGTTGGCGCAGATAGTGCTGATCTCTAGACACGTGTTTCTGGTTCTTTAACCGTCATCAGTAGAGATTACAGTCTTCAAATTAGGGGTTTGCTGGGTAGGCTGCCAAACATCACATCAGGTCAAGTACCTCTCACTGGCGCGCGGGTGCTTCCTCCACGAGCTCGTCAGCTCAAATGACTCACGGGAGTACTTTTAAACAGGAACAGGGGTGGGAGCACACCGCTTCACCTCCCAGGCAAGGTTCGCCCCAAGCATTATGGTAAATGCAGTCTCTTGTTTCTTTGCTTTGCTAAAATATTTTTGAGTATTCCGCCAGAGTTGGCGCAGATAGTGCTGATCTCTAGACACGTGTTTCTGGTTCTTTAACCGTCATCAGTAGAGATTACAGTCTTCAAATTAGGGGTTTGCTGGGTAGGCTGCCAAACATCACATCAGGTCAAGTACCTCTCACTGGCGCGCGGGTGCTTCCTCCACGAGCTCGTCAGCTCAAATGACTCACGGGAGTACTTTTAAACAGGAACAGGGGTGGGAGCACACCGCTTCACCTCCCAGGCAAGGTTCGCCCCAAGCATTATGGTAAATGCAGTCTCTTGTTTCTTTGCTTTGCTAAAATATTTTTGAGTATTCCGCCAGAGTTGGCGCAGATAGTGCTGATCTCTAGACACGTGTTTCTGGTTCTTTAACCGTCATCAGTAGAGATTACAGTCTTCAAATTAGGGGTTTGCTGGGTAGGCTGCCAAACATCACATCAGGTCAAGTACCTCTCACTGGCGCGCGGGTGCTTCCTCCACGAGCTCGTCAGCTCAAATGACTCACGGGAGTACTTTTAAACAGGAACAGGGGTGGGAGCACACCGCTTCACCTCCCAGGCAAGGTTCGCCCCAAGCATTATGGTAAATGCAGTCTCTTGTTTCTTTGCTTTGCTAAAATATTTTTGAGTATTCCGCCAGAGTTGGCGCAGATAGTGCTGATCTCTAGACACGTGTTTCTGGTTCTTTAACCGTCATCAGTAGAGATTACAGTCTTCAAATTAGGGGTTTGCTGGGTAGGCTGCCAAACATCACATCAGGTCAAGTACCTCTCACTGGCGCGCGGGTGCTTCCTCCACGAGCTCGTCAGCTCAAATGACTCACGGGAGTACTTTTAAACAGGAACAGGGGTGGGAGCACACCGCTTCACCTCCCAGGCAAGGTTCGCCCCAAGCATTATGGTAAATGCAGTCTCTTGTTTCTTTGCTTTGCTAAAATATTTTTGAGTATTCCGCCAGAGTTGGCGCAGATAGTGCTGATCTCTAGACACGTGTTTCTGGTTCTTTAACCGTCATCAGTAGAGATTACAGTCTTCAAATTAGGGGTTTGCTGGGTAGGCTGCCAAACATCACATCAGGTCAAGTACCTCTCACTGGCGCGCGGGTGCTTCCTCCACGAGCTCGTCAGCTCAAATGACTCACAGGAGTACTTTTAAACAGGAACAGGGGTGGGAGCACACCGCTTCACCTCCCAGGCAAGGTTCGCCCCAAGCATTATGGTAAATGCAGTCTCTTGTTTCTTTGCTTTGCTAAAATATTTTTGAGTATTCCGCCAGAGTTGGCGCAGATAGTGCTGATCTCTAGACACGTGTTTCTGGTTCTTTAACCGTCATCAGTAGAGATTACAGTCTTCAAATTAGGGGTTTGCTGGGTAGGCTGCCAAACATCACATCAGGTCAAGTACCTCTCACTGGCGCGCGGGTGCTTCCTCCACGAGCTCGTCAGCTCAAATGACTCACAGGAGTACTTTTAAACAGGAACAGGGGTGGGAGCACACCGCTTCACCTCCCAGGCAAGGTTCGCCCCAAGCATTATGGTAAATGCAGTCTCTTGTTTCTTTGCTTTGCTAAAATATTTTTGAGTATTCCGCCAGAGTTGGCGCAGATAGTGCTGATCTCTAGACACGTGTTTCTGGTTCTTTAACCGTCATCAGTAGAGATTACAGTCTTCAAATTAGGGGTTTGCTGGGTAGGCTGCCAAACATCACATCAGGTCAAGTACCTCTCACTGGCACGCGGGTGCTTCCTCCACGAGCTCGACAGCTCAAATGACTCACGGGAGTACTTTTAAGCAGGAACAGGGGTGGGAGCACACCGCTTCACCTCCCAGGCAAGGTTCGCCCCAAGCATTATGGTAAATGCAGTCTCTTGTTTCTTTGCTTTGCTAAAATATTTTTGAGTATTCCGCCAGAGTTGGCGCAGATAGTGCTGATCTCTAGACACGTGTTTCTGGTTCTTTAACCGTCATCAGTAGAGATTACAGTCTTCAAATTAGGGGTTTGCTGGGTAGGCTGCCAAACATCACATCAGGTCAAGTACCTCTCACTGGCGCGCAGGTGCTTCCTCCACGAGCTCGTCAGCTCAAATGACTCACGGGAGTACTTTTAAACAGGAACAGGGGTGGGAGCACACCGCTTCACCTCCCAGGCAAGGTTCTCCCCAAGCATTATGGTAAATGCAGTCTCTTGTTTCTTTGCTTTGCTAAAATATTTTTGAGTATTCCGCCAGAGTTGGCGCAGATAGTGCTGATCTCTAGACACGTGTTTCTGGTTCTTTAACCGTCATCAGTAGAGATTACAGTCTTCAAATTAAGGGTTTGCTGGGTAGGTTGCCAAACATCACATCAGGTCAAGTACCTCTCACTGGCGCGCGGGTGCTTCCTCCACGAGCTCGTCAGCTCAAATGACTCACGGGAGTACTTTTAAACAGGAATAGGGGTGGGAGCACACCGCTTCACCTCCCAGGCAAGGTTCGCCCCAAGCATTATGGTAAATGCAGTCTCTTGTTTCTTTGCTTTGCTAAAATATTTTTGAGTATTCCGCCAGAGTTGGCGCAGATAGTGCTGATCTCTAGACACGTGTTTCTGGTTCTTTAACCGTCATCAGTAGAGATTACAGTCTTCAAATTAGGGGATTGCTGGATAGGCTGCCAAACATCACATCAGGTCAAGTACCTCTCACTGGCACGCGGCTGCTTCCTCCACGAGCTCGTCAGCTCAAATGACTCACGGGAGTACTTTTAAACAGGAACAGGGGTGGGAGCACACCGCTTCACCTCCCAGGCAAGGTTCGCCCCAAGCATTATGGTAAATGCAGTCTCTTGTTTCTTTGCTTTGCTAAAATATTTTTGAGTATTCCGCCAGAGTTGGCGCAGATAGTGCTGATCTCTAGACACGCGTTTCTGGTTCTTTAACCGTCATCAGTAGAGATTACAGTCTTCAAATTAGGGGTTTGCTGGGTAGGCTGCCAAACATCACATCAGGTCAAGTACCTCTCACTGGCGCGCGGGTGCTTCCTCCACGAGCTCGTCAGCTCAAATGACTCACGGGAGTACTTTTAAACAGGAAGAGGGGTGGGAGGACACCGCTTCACCTCCCAGCAAAGGTTCGCCCCAAGCATTATGGTAAATGCATCTCTTGTTTCTTTGCTTTGCTAAAATATTTTTGAGTATTCCGCCAGAGTTCGCGCTGATAGTGCTGCTCTCTAGACACGTGTTTCTGGTTCTTTAACCGTCATCAGTAGAGATTACAGTCTTCAAATTAGGGGTTTGCTGGGTAGGCTGCCAAACATCACATCAGGTCAAGTACCTCTCACTGGGGCGCGGGTGCTTCCTCCACGAGCTCGTCAGCTCAAACGACTCACGGGAGTACTTTTAAACAGGAACAGGGGTGGGAGCAAACCGCTTCACCTCCCAGGCAAGGTTCGCCCCAAGCATTATGGTAAATGCAGTCTCTTGTTTCTTTGGTTTGCTAAAATATTTTTGAGTATTCCGCCAGAGTTGGCGCAGATAGTGCTGATCTCTAGACACGTGTTTCTGATTCTTTAACCGTCATCAGTAGAGATTACAGTCTTCAAATTAGGGGTTTGCTGGGTAGGCTGCCAAACATCACATCAGGTCAAGTACCTCTCACTGGCGCGCGGGTGCTTCCTCCACGAGCTCGTCAGCTCAAATGACTCACGGGAGTACTTTTAAACAGGAACAGGGGTGGGAGCACACCGCTTCACCTCCCAGGCAAGGTTCGCCCCAAGCATTATGGTAAATGCAGTCTCTTGTTTCTTTGCTTTGCTAAAATATTTTTGAGTATTCCGCCAGAGTTGGCGCAGATAGTGCTGATCTCTAGACACGTGTTTCTGGTTCTTTAACCGTCATCAGTAGAGATTACAGTCTTCAAATTAGGGGTTTGCTGGGTAGGCTGCCAAACATCACATCAGGTCAAGTACCTCTCACTGGCGCGCGGGTGCTTCCTCCACGAGCTCGTCAGCTCAAATGACTCACGGGAGTACTTTTAAACAGGAACAGGGGTGGGAGCACACCGCTTCACCTCCCAGGCAAGGTTTGCCCCAAGCATTATGGTAAATGCAGTCTCTCGTTTCTTTGCTTTGCTAAAATATTTTTGAGTATTCCGCCAGAGTTGGTGCAGATAGTGCTGTTCTCTAGACACATGTTTCTGGTTCTTTAACCGTCATCAGTAGAGATTACAGTCTTCAAATTAGGGGTTTGCTGGGTAGGCTGCCAAACATCACATCAGGTCAAGTACCTCTCACTGGCGCGTGGGTGCTTCCTCCAGGAGCTCATCAGCTCAAATGACTCACGGGAGTACTTTTAAACAGGAACAGGGGTGGGAGCACACCGCTTCACCTCCCAGGCAAGGTTCGCCCCAAGCATTATGGTAAATGCAGTCTCTTGTTTCTTTGCTTTGCTAAAATATTTTTGAGTATTCCGCCAGAGTTGGCGCAGATAGTGCTGATCTCTAGACACGTGTTTCTGGTTCTTTAACCGTCATCAGTAGAGATTACAGTCTTCAAATTAGGGGTTTGCTGGGTAGGCTGCCAAACATCACATCAGGTCAAGTACCTCTCACTGGCACGCGGGTGCTTCCTCCACGAGCTCGTCAGCTCAAATTACTCACGGGAGTACTTTTAAACAGGAACAGGGGTGGGAGCACACCGCTTCTCCTCCCAGGCAAGGTTCTCCCCAAGCATTATGGTAAATGCAGTCTCTTGTTTCTTTGCTTTGCTAAAATATTTTTGAGTATTCCGCCAGAGTTGGCGCAGATAGTGCTGATCTCTAGACACGTGTTTCTGGTTCTTTAACCGTCATCAGTAGAGATTACAGTCTTCAAATTAGGGGTTTGCTGGGTAGGCTGCCAAACATCACATCAGGTCAAGTACCTCTCACTGGCGCGCGGGTGCTTCCTCCACGAGCTCGTCAGCTCAAATGACTCACGGGAGTACTTTTAAACAGGAACAGGGGTGGGAGCACACCGCTTCACCTCCCAGGCAAGGTTCGCCCCAAGCATTATGGTAAATGCAGTCTCTTGTTTCTTTGCTTTGCTAAAATATTTTTGAGTATTCCGCCAGAGTTGGCGCAGATAGTGCTGATCTCTAGACACGCGTTTCTGGTTCTTTAACCGTCATCAGTAGAGATTACAGTCTTCAAATTAGGGGTTTGCTGGGTAGGCTGCCCAACATCACATCAGGTCAAGTACCTCTCACTGGCGCGCGGGTGCTTCCTCCACGAGCTCGTCAGCTCAAATGACTCACAGGAGTACTTTTAAACAGGAACAGGGGTGGGAGCACACCGCTTCACCTCCCAGGTAAGGTTCGCCCCAAGCATTATGGTAAATGCAGTCTCTTGTTTCTTTGCTTTGCTAAAATATTTTTGAGTATTCCGCCAGAGTTGGTGCAGATAGTGCTAATCTCTAGACACGTGTTCCTTGTTCTTTAACCGTCATCAGTAGAGATTACAGTCTTCAAATTAGGGGTTTGCTGGGTAGGCTGCCAAACATCACATCAGGTCAAGTACCTCTCACTGGCGCGCGGGTGCTTCCTCCCCGAGCTCGACAGCTCAAATGACTCACAGGAGTACTTTTAAACAGGAACAGGGGTGGGAGGACACCGCTTCACCTCCCAGGCAAGGTTCGCCCCAAGCATTATGGTAAATGCAGTCTCTTGTTTCTTTGCTTTGCTAAAATATTTTTGAGTATTCCGCCAGAGTTGGCGCAGATAGTGCTGATCTCTAGACACGTGTTTCTGGTTCTTTAACCGTCATCAGTAGAGATTACAGTCTTCAAATTAGGGGTTTGCTGGGTAGGCTGCCAAACATCACATCAGGTCAAGTACCTCTCACTGGCGCGTGGGTGCTTCCTCCACGAGCTCGTCAGCTCAAATGACTCACGGGAGTACTTTTAAACAGGAACAGGGGTGGGAGCACACCGCTTCACCTCCCAGGCAAGGTTCGCCCCAAGCATTATGGTAAATGCAGTCTCTTGTTTCTTTGCTTTGCTAAAATATTTTTGAGTATTCCGCCAGAGTTGGCGCAGATAGTGCTGATCTCTAGACACGTGTTTCTGGTTCTTTAACCGTCATCAGTAGAGATTACGGTCTTCAAATTAGGGGTTTGCTTGGTAGGCTGCCAAACATCACATCAGGTCAAGTACCTCTCACTGGCGCGCGGGTGCTTCCTCCACGAGCTCGTCAGCTCAAATGACTCACGGGAGTACTTTTAAACAGGAACAGGGGTGGGAGCACACCGCTTCACCTCCCAGGCAAGCTTCGCCCCAAGCATTATGGTAAATGCAGTCTCTTGTTTCTTTGCTTTGCTAAAATATTTATGAGTATTCCGCCAGAGTTGGCGCAGATAGTGCTGATCTCTAGACACGTGTTTCTGGTTCTTTAACCGTCATCAGTAGAGATTACAGTCTTCAAATTAGGGGTTTGCTGGGTAGGTTGCCAAACATCAAATCAGGTCAAGTACCTCTCACTGGCGCGAGGGTGCTTCCTCCCCGAGCTCGACAGCTCAAATGACTCACAGGAGTACTTTTAAACAGGAACAGGGGTGGGAGGACACCGCTTCACCTCCCAGGCAAGGTTCTCCCCAAGCATTATGGTAAATGCAGTCTCTTGTTTCTTTGCTTTGCTAAAATATTTTTGAGTATTCCGCCAGAGTTGGCGCAGATAGTGCTGATCTCTAGACACGTGTTTCTGGTTCTTTAACCGTCATCAGTAGAGATTACGGTCTTCAAATTAGGGGTTTGCATGGTAGGCTGCCAAACATCACATCAGGTCAAGTACCTCTCACTGGCGCGCGGGTGCTTCCTCCACGAGCTCGTCAGCTCAAATGACTCACGGGAGTACTTTTAAACAGGAACAGGGGTGGGAGCACACCGCTTCACCTCCCAGGCAAGCTTCGCCCCAAGCATTATGGTAAATGCAGTCTCTTGTTTCTTTGCTTTGCTAAAATATTTATGAGTATTCCGCCAGAGTTGGCGCAGATAGTGCTGATCTCTAGACACGTGTTTCTGGTTCATTAACCGTCATCAGTAGAGATTACAGTCTTCAAATTAGGGGTTTGCTGGGTAGGTTGCCAAACATCAAATCAGGTCAAGTACCTCTCACTGGCGCGCGGGTGCTTCCTCCACGAGCTCGTCAGCTCAAATGACTCACGGGAGTACTTTTAAACAGGAACAGGGGTGGGAGCACACCGCTTCACCTCCCAGGCAAGGTTCGCCCCAAGCATTATGGTAAATGCAGTCTCTTGTTTCTTTGCTTTGCTAAAATATTTTTGAGTATTCCGCCAGAGTTGGCGCAGATAGTGCTGATCTCTAGACACGTGTTTCTGGTTCTTTAACCGTCATCAGTAGAGATTACAGTCTTCAAATTAGGGGTTTGCTGGGTAGGCTGCCAAACATCACATCAGGTCAAGTACCTCTCACTGGCGTACGGGTGCTTCCTCCAGGAGCTCATCAGCTCAAATGACTCACAGGAGTACTTTTAAACAGGAACAGGGGTGGGAGCACACCGCTTCACCTCCCAGGCAAGGTTCGCCCCAAGCATTATGGTAAATGCAGTCTCTTGTTTCTTTGCTTTGCTAAAATATTTTTGAGTATTCCGCCAGAGTTGGCGCAGATAGTGCTGATCTCTAGACACGTGTTTCTGGTTCTTTAACCGTCATCGGTAGAGATTACAGTCTTCAAATTAGGGGTTTGCTGGGTAGGCTGCCAAACATCACATCAGGTCAAGTACCTCTCACTGGCGCGCGGGTGCTTCCTCCACGAGCTCGTCAGCTCAAATGACTCAAGGGAGTACTTTTAAACAGGAACAGGGGTGGGAGCACACCGCTTCACCTCCCAGGCAAGGTTCGCCCCAAGCATTATGGTAAATGCAGTCTCTTGTTTCTTTGCTTTGCTAAAATATTTTTGAGTATTCCGCCAGAGTTGGCGCAGATAGTGCTAATCTCTAGACACGTGTTTCTGGTTCTTTAACCGTCATCAGTAGAGATTACAGTCTTCAAATTAGGGGTTTGCTGGGTAGGCTGCCAAACATCACATCAGGTCAAGTACCTCTCACTGGCGCGCGGGTGCTTCCTCCACGAGCTCGTCAGCTCAAATGACTCACGGGAGTACTTTTAAACAGGAACAGGGGTGGGAGCACACCGCTTCACCTCCCAGGCAAGGTTCGCCCCAAGCATTATGGTAAATGCAGTCTCTTGTTTCTTTGCTTTGCTAAAATATTTTTGAGTATTCCGCCAGAGTTGGCGCAGATAGTGGTGATCTCTAGACACGTGTTTCTGGTTCTTTAACCATCATCAGTAGAGATTACAGTCTTCAAATTAGGGGATTGCTGGGTAGGCTGCCAAACATCACATCAGGTCAAGTACCTCTCACTGGCACGCGGGTGCTTCCTCCACGAGCTCGTCAGCTCAAATGACTCACTGGAGTACTTTTAAACAGGAACAGGGGTGGGAGCACACCGCTTCACCTCCCAGGCAAGGTTCGCCCCAAGCATTATGGTAAATGCAGTCTCTTGTTTCTTTGCTTTGCTAAAATATTTTTGAGTATTCCGCCAGAGTTGGCGCAGATAGTGCTGATCTCTAGACACGTGTTTCTGGTTCTTTAACCGTCATCAGTAGAGATTACAGTCTTCAAATTAGGGGTTTGCTGGGTAGGCTGCCAAACATCACATCAGGTCAAGTACCTCTCACTGGCGCGCGGGTGCTTCTTCCACGAGCTCGTCAGCTCAAATGACTCACGGGAGTACTTTTAAACAGGAACAGGGGTGGGAGCACACCGCTTCACCTCCCAGGCATGGTTCGCCCCAAGCATTATGGTAAATGCAGTCTCTTGTTTCTTTGCTTTGCTAAAATATTTTTGAGTATTCCGCCAGAGTTGGCGCAGATAGTGCTGATCTCTAGACACGTGTTTCTGGTTCTTTAACCGTCATCAGTAGAGATTACAGACTTCAAATTAGGGGTTTGCTGGGTAGGCTGCCAAACATCACATCAGGTCAAGTACCTCTCACTGGCGCGCGGGTGCTTCCTCCACGAGCTCGTCAGCTCAAATGACTCACGGGAGTACTTTTAAACAGGAACAGGGGTGGGAGCACACCGCTTCACCTCCCAGGCAAGGTTCGCCCCAAGCATTATGGTAAATGCAGTCTCTTGTTTCTTTGCTTTGCTAAAATATTTTTGAGTATTCCGCCAGAGTTGGCGCAGATAGTTTATTTATTTATGCGTTTTTATATAGCGCGGACTTTACCCGAGGGTGTCAGAGCGCTTCACAACAGGATCAGCAACATTACATAAGGAGGAGGATACAAATGAGCATAATACAAAGACAAGCGTTACATTGCATGAGGAAAAAGTGACAATTGTGCAAAAACAAACAAACCAAATACAAAAGAGGAATGAGTTCCAATAGGAAAAAGTGACAGATGTGCATGAAACATGGGATACCAAATACAAATGGAGGTATAATACTGCAATAAATGGCAGTCACACATGACACACTGGGAAGGCGCTTCTATAGGCTTGGAGTACAGAATTTCCTATAGTGGAAGAACTTCCTTGAGGTAGTAGCGAGGGCGTGGATTCAACAGGGGGTACATGGGGTACAAAATATATGATACATGGGGTACAAAATACACTAAAGGCAAAATACAGTAATAAGTGGCAGTAACTCGAAGCACACTGAGAAGGCCCTTCTATAGGCTTGGAATACAGAATTCCTATCATGGAAGAGCTTCCTTGAGGTAGTAGAGAGGGCGTGACTTCACAGGGGACTTATAATGGGGGGAACACGCACATAAAAACCAACACAACACATAAAATAAGGAATGAACAGACACAAGTACAACTTTATACTGACGAGCGGACTTCCTAGAGGGGCCTAAGACCGAACGTATTAGTTCTGGAAGTGTCTTTGGAATAGAAGAGACTTGAGGTCAGCTTTGAAGATCCGGGTAGAGGAGGTGGCACGGAGCAGTGGGGGAAGCGAGTTCCAGATTCTCACTGCATTGCCCGAGAAGGATTGAGCCATCGATCTTTCCCTTTTGAAGACGGGGGCTCAAGCAGAAGCTTTCCGCATTGCGAGAAGGGCGAGAGCCACCGGACAATTTCAGTTTATTCGCCAGGTAACGAGGGGAGGACGTGTGTAAGGCTTTGTGTGTGATGCAGGCAGTTTTGTAAATAGATCTTGCCTCGATCGGAAGCCATCGCAGAGAGGACAGGATAGGAGTGATGTGGTCGCTTTGTTTAGACCCTGAAATGAAGCGAGCTGCTGAATGGAGGATGGATTTGAGAGGGGAGAGGTGGGATTTGGGTAGGCCAGTCAGAAGAGAATTGCAGTAATCCAGTCTTGAGAGAACCAGAGATTGAACCAAGGTTTTTAAGTCTTTCTCCGGGAAGAACCGACGGATCCCCCACAGAAGGCGCAGCTGGTACCGTGCATTCTTAGCAATAGAGTTGATGTGGGCGATTAGGTTGAGTCTTTTGTCGAGAATGACACCTAGGGATTTAGCGCTGTCAACAATGATGGGTTTGTTGTTGAGAAGGTTCAGCTGATCCATCCAAGATTGAACAGGAGGAGGTGAGAGAGAGGTAGAGAGGAGGAGGAATTCAGTTTTGGCGGGATTCAGAATGAGTTGGTGAGCAGACATCCAGTTGTGAATAGAGTTGAGGGTAGAATTGAGTAGGGAGAGATCGTGTGCGGAGGACACCTTAAGGTAGATTTGCGTGTCGTCCGCATACAGATGGTAAAGGATCCCAGATTTGCTTAGGAGGTTCCCTAAAGGTTCCAGGTAGAGATTAAACAAGGTGGGTGCCAGGATAGAACCTTGAGGGACGCCTTGACCCTACGGCAACAGGAGATGAAAGACTGTTCCCTATCTTGATCATTTGGGATCTGTCCGAGAGGAAAGAGGCAAACCATTTGAGCACTGTGCCATCCAGTCCCATTCTCTGTTGAAGAGTGTTGAGGAGGGTGCTATGATTAACCGTGTCAAAGGCTGCAGAGAGGTCTAGAAGAATCAGAAGACATGAATCCCCAGCGTCGAGTATATGCAGCGCATCGTCAATCACTTGCAGTATGGCTGTTTCAGTGCTGCAGTTTTGGATGAAGCCCGACTGGAAGACGTCGAGGAGGTTATTGTCCATAATATGTGAGGAAAGTTGTTTCGCGACACATTTTTCGGTGATTTTCGACAGAAAAGGGAGGTTGGAGATAGGGCGGAAGTTGTTGAGGTCGTTCGCATCCGCGGCGGTTTTTTAGAAGAGGGGTGACCTGACCTGATTTGAGGGTAACTGGGAGGGAGCCTTGACTGAGGAAGAGATTGACTAGCCTGGTCCAGTAAGAGAGAGTATAGGTATAGAAATCGATGGCGATGTCGCTAGGGATGGGGTCGGAGGAATGGTTGGAGGGTTTAGTTTCGCGGATGCATTTGAGGAGGTCATCTTCCGAGATGACGTCAAAGTTCTGCCAGGTGACCAAGGATTTCCGCTCCTCCATGGGGGGGGTGGGCGACCTTATCCACCAGAGCTTTGACCTTTTCATCGAAGAATATAGCGAAATCTGCTGCTTTCTTTGAGGAATCCTCAGGCTTAATGGTTGGAGGAGAACAGTTTGGGTTTTTGAAGAGGTCAAAAAGTTTTTGGGGTCTGTTTTTAGCCGAGTCAAGGAGGGATCTGAAATGTGATGCTTTTTCCAGGAAGATGTGATTGTGATATATGGATCTTGCTGAGCGTAAAAGAGAGATTAGCGGTGGAAGGAGATTTTCTCCAATGCTTCTCCAGGAATCTAAGGTTTTTCCTTTCATCGTAGAGCGCTTTATTGAACCAAGGTGCTGAGGGGTGGGTCTTTTCCTTTTGCTTTGGAGAGGAGCAACAATGTCGATTTCGACTGCTAGTACTGAGAGGCACTGAGAAGTGAGATCGTTGACATCCACGCTAGGGTCTAGTCTAGGAAGTGCCTGCATAGCGGAATCACAAAAAGTGTCAAGATCAATGTTCTTAGTGTTACGGAACCAGGTAGTAGCTCTTTTAGGTTGGCCGAGAGTTATAACGTGCGATAGGTGAAAGCGGAAGGGAATGAGGAGGTGGTCAGACCAGTCTACATGGATGGGGGAGCAGTGGTCAGCAGGTCTTCTTTGGATATGACAAGGTCCAGAATAGAGCCCTTAGAATGTGTGGTTTCCGAGCAATGTTGGAGGAGATCATTGGCTGAGAGAAAGGAGGCAAGCTTGTTGGCAGCCGAGTCTTCCAAGGAGCCCCAGTGGAGATTAAAGTCACCCAGGAAGATCTGTCTGTCACTTTGAGAGAGTTGGTCACTGATGAAGTCAGTCAGTTCCTCCACAAAGGAAGAGAAGTAACCAGGCGGGTGGTAGATGGCATGGAATCTAAAGGGTGAGCCGTGATGTATTTGAAGTTCTAGGGAAAGGCATTCGAATGTACGGAAGAGGGTGGTTGGGACCGCTTTAATTTGAAGGGAGTTTCTGAAGATGATAGCGACACCTCCTCCAGTTTTGTCTGCCCTGTCATTTCTGAGGATAGAATAGTCAGTGGGTACCAACAGATCAAACAAAGTATGAGAGGAGTCATTAAACCAGGTCTCAGTGAGGAAGATCATGTCAAGATTTTGGTGAGTGATAGTATCAGAGATTTCCACTTTGTGTTTGACTGCAGATCTGCAGTTGTGGAGCAAACAGTGCAGCTCTGACGCAGATGTTTTGGTGAAGGGGTGTTAGGGTTGTTCAGGGAGATAGGGATAAGATTCTTGAATGAGGGAGCCCGGCAAGAGGGAGGTTGGTGAGGTCTGACAGAGGAGATGACCTGAATAGGAAACTGCGTAAAATTCTTAGGAGAGGAGGGCGGAGAGGGAGTGACGTTGGTGGTCTTGAGGCTGGCCCGTAAATTGGTGATGTCTGCAGAGGGCAGACTGTGATTGGTTTTATTGGGGTGCGGGAGCAAGGGACTCCTCGGGAGGGTGTTAGGGACAGGGGATAACTTGGCGCTTAAACGTGAGATGGACGCTACCAGCTGGGAGATGGAATAGATGAGAGAATCCAGTTTATTTTCCAGAGAGAGGAGAGCTGAGCATGGAGTGTTAGGTGGCTCGGTGGATAAAGAAGGGAGTGCAGAGGGTGAGGGAGGACGGGGAGGGGTGGGGGAACGAGTAGAGGGCGGTGGTGCAGAAGGTAAGGGAGGACAGGGCGGGCTGGAGGAGCAGGATATGAGATGGAGTGCAGAGGGTGAGGGAGGACGGGGCGGGGTGGTGGAATGGGATAAGTGAGGTAGTGCAGAGGGTGAGGGAGGGAGGGGAGGGGTGGGGGAATGGGTGGGGGTTGGGGAGCAAGGGAAGAGGGTGAGGAACGATGGTGAACAGAGGGAGTGGAAGGTGAAACAGTGGTGGGAAGAGAAATATTTTTACTGGAGTTGAACAGAGGGGAAGAGAAGAGGGCATACGTCCGAGGAGGAAGTTGAGGAGTAGGAGGGGGGATAAAAGAGGGCCGGAGGTAAGGGGAGAAGAGGGTAGACGAGACTGACCCAGGCGGGGTGGGCGGGGGGACAGATGAGGTCCGAATGTGCGTGGATCCGAAAGAAAAGGGGGCTGTAAAGGAGGGGGAGGGCAGGGGGTCCGAGGAGGGCCAGAGGAATGGGGAGAAAGGAGAGGATGGTGCAAGATAGGTACTGTAGGCTATGCAAGGCGAATGTAGGGGGACAGGTACCAGGTGGAGTGGGGGGAATTGACTAGAGGGAAACTGAGGGAGAAGCAAGGGACTGCAAGGTCGGAGGGAGAGACGAGGAAGGAATTGTCAGGGAGGGAGATAAGGTTGGGAAGCAAGGGAAGAGGAAGGTGGGGTTGAGGATAGATGGGAGGTGGAAGAGGAGAATTTAGGGTACGGGGGACGGGGAAGAGCGGAAAGGGATGAGGCGAAAGGGGGAGGTAAGGGGGAAGGTAAGGACAGTTGATGGGAAGACCAGGTTGTAAGAGAGGTGAATTAAGAGGGGGGGCGGAGGGCAGATTTAGTGGGATTAGGGGGGCAGTGAAAATGTTGGAGAATCGAGCAGGTGTAGGGTGGGGAGGGGGGTGGAGGCCAGAGGCCGGAAAGATAAGATAGGGGGAGGGGCATTTTGGGAGGGGGAAGAGAGGGAGATGAGGGAGCAGTGCTGATCTCTAGACACGTGTTTCTGGTTCTTTAACCGTCATCAGTAGAGATTACAGTCTTCAAATTAGGGGTTTGCTGGGTAGGCTGCCAAACATCACATCAGGTCAAGTACCTCTCACTGGCGCGCGGGTGCTTCCTCCACGAGCTCGTCAGCTCAAATGACTCACGGGAGTACTTTTAAACAGGAACAGGGGTGGGAGGACACCGCTTCACCTCCCAGGCAAAGGTTCACCCCAAGCATTATGGTAAATGCAGTCTCTTGTTTCTTTGCTTTGCTAAAATATTTTTGAGTATTCCGCCAGAGTTGGCGCTGATAGTGCTGATCTCTAGACACGTGTTTCTGGTTCTTTAACCATCATCAGTAGAGATTACAGTCTTCAAATTAGGGGTTTGCTGGGTAGGCTGCCAAACATCACATCAGGTCAAGTACCTCTCACTGGGGCGCGGGTGCTTCCTCCACGAGCTCGTCAGCTCAAACGACTCACGCAAGTACTTTTAAACAGGAACAGGGGTGGGAGCACACCGCTTCACCTCCCAGGCAAGGTTCGCCCCAAGCATTATGGTAAATGCAGTCTCTTGTTTCTTTGCCTTGCTAAAATATTTTTGAGTATTCCGCCAGAGTTGGCGCAGATAGTGCTGATCTCTAGACACGTGTTTCTGGTTCTTTAACCGTCATCAGTAGAGATTACAGTCTTCAAATTAGGTGTTTGCTGGGTAGGCTGCCAAACATCACATCAGGTCAAGTACCTCTCACTGGCGCGCGGGTGCTTCCTCCAAGAGCTCGTCAGCTCAAATGACTCACAGGAGTACTTTTAAACAGGAACAGTTGTGGGAGCACACCGCTTCACCTCCCAGGCAAGGTTCGCCCCAAGCATTATGGTAAATGCAGTCTCTTGTTTCTTTGCTTTGCTAAAATATTTTTGAGTATTCCGTCAGAGTTGGCGCAGATAGTGCTGATCTCTAGACCCGTGTTTCTGGTTCTTTAACCGTCATCAGTAGAGATTACAGTCTTCAAATTAGGGGTTTGCTGGGTAGGCTGCCAAACATTACATCAGGTCAAGTACCTCTCACTGGCGCATGGGTGCTTCCTCCACGAGCTCGTCAGCTCAAATGACTCACGGGAGTACTTTTAAACAGGAACAGGGGTGGGAGCACACCGCTTCACCTCCCAGGCAAGGTTCGCCCCAAGCATTATGGTAAATGCAGTCTCTTGTTTCTTTGCTTTGCTAAAATATTTTTGAGTATTCCGCCAGAGTTGGCGCAGATAGTGCTGATCTCTAGACACGTGTTTCTGGTTCTTTAACCGTCATCAGTAGAGATTACAGTCTTCAAATTAGGGGTTTGCTGGGTAGGCTGCCAAACATCACATCAGGTCAAGTACCTCTCACTGGCGAGGGGGTGCTTCCTCCACGAGCTCGTCAGCTCAAATGACTCACGGGAGTACTTTTAAACAGGAACAGTGGTGGGAGCACACCGCTTCACCTCCCAGGCAAGGTTCGCCCCAAGCATTATGGTAAATGCAGTCTCTTGTTTCTTTGCTAAAATATTTTTGAGTATTCCGCCAGAGTTGGCGCAGATAGTGCTGATCTCTAGACACGTGTTTATGGTTCTTTAACCGTCATCAGTAGAGATTACAGTCTTCAAATTAGGGGTTTGCTGGGTAGGCTGCCAAACATCACATCAGGTCAAGTACCTCTCAATGGCACGAGGGTGCTTCCTCCATGAGCTCGTCAGCTCAAATGACTCACAGGAGTACTTTTAAACAGGAACAGGGGTGGGAGCACACCGCTTCACCTCCCAGGCAAGGTTCGCCTCAAGCATTATGGTAAATGCAGTCTCTTGTTTCTTTGCTTTGCTAAAATATTTTTGAGTATTCCGCCAGAGTTGGCGCAGATAGTGCTGATCTCTAGACACATGTTTCTGGTTCCTTAACCGTCATCAGTAGAGATTACAGTCTTCAAATTAGGGGTTTGCTGGATTGGCTGCCAAACATCACATCAGGTCAAGTACCTCTCACAGGCGCGTGGGTGCTTCCTCCACGAGCTCGTCAGCTCAAATGACTCACGGGAGTACTTTTAAACAGGAACAGGGGTGGGAGCACACCGCTTCACCTCCCAGGAAAGGTTCGCCGCAAGCATTATGGTAAATGCAGTCTCTTGTTTCTTTGCTTTGCTAAAATATTTTTGAGTATTCCGCCAGAGTTGGCGCAGATAGTGCTGATCTCTAGACACGTGTTTCTGGTTCTTTAACCATCATCAGTAGAGATTACAGTCTTCAAATTAGGGGTTTGCTGGGTAGGCTGCCAAACATCACATCAGGTCAAGTACCTCTCACTGGGGCGCGGGTGCTTCCTCCACGAGCTCGTCAGCTCAAACGACTCACGCAAGTACTTTTAAACAGGAACAGGGGTGGGAGCACACCGCTTCACCTCCCAGGCAAGGTTCGCCCCAAGCATTATGGTAAATGCAGTCTCTTGTTTCTTTGCCTTGCTAAAATATTTTTGAGTATTCCGCCAGAGTTGGCGCAGATAGTGCTGATCTCTAGACACGTGTTTCTGGTTCTTTAACCGTCATCAGTAGAGATTACAGTCTTCAAATTAGGTGTTTGCTGGGTAGGCTGCCAAACATCACATCAGGTCAAGTACCTCTCACTGGCGCGCGGGTGCTTCCTCCACGAGCTCGTCAGCTCAAATGACTCACAGGAGTACTTTTAAACAGGAACAGTTGTGGGAGCACACCGCTTCACCTCCCAGGCAAGGTTCGCCCCAAGCATTATGGTAAATGCAGTCTCTTGTTTCTTTGCTTTGCTAAAATATTTTTGAGTATTCCGCCAGAGTTGGCGCAGATAGTGCTGATCTCTAGACCCGTGTTTCTGGTTCTTTAACCGTCATCAGTAGAGATTACAGTCTTCAAATTAGGGGTTTGCTGGGTAGGCTGCCAAACATCACATCAGGTCAAGTACCTCTCACTGGCGCATGGGTGCTTCCTCCACGAGCTCGTCAGCTCAAATGACTCACGGGAGTACTTTTAAACAGGAACAGGGGTGGGAGCACACCGCTTCACCTCCCAGGCAAGGTTCGCCCCAAGCATTATGGTAAATGCAGTCTCTTGTTTCTTTGCTTTGCTAAAATATTTTTGAGTATTCATCCAGAGTTGGCGCAGATAGTGCTGATCTCTAGACACGTGTTTCTGGTTCTTTAACCGTCATCAGTAGAGATTACAGTCTTCAAATTAGGGGTTTGCTGGGTAGGCTGCCAAACATCACATCAGGTCAAGTACCTCTCACTGGCGCGCGGGTGCTTCCTCCACGAGCTCATCAGCTCAAATGACTCACGGGAGTACTTTTAAACAGGAACAGGGGTGGGAGCACACTGCTTTTCCTCCCAGGCAAGGTTCGCCCCAAGCATTATGGTAAATGCAGTCTCTTGTTTCTTTGCTTTGCTAAAATATTTTTGAGTTTTCCGCCAGAGTTGGCGCAGATAGTGCTGATCTTTAGGCACGTGATTCTGGTTCTTTAACCGTCATCAGTAGAGATTACAGTCTTCAAATTAGGGGTTTGCTGGGTAGGCTGCCAAACATCACATCAGGTCAAGTACCTCTCACTGGCGCGCGGGTGCTTCCTCCACGAGCTTGTCAGCTCAAATGACTCACGGGAGTACTTTAAAACAGGAACAGGGGTGGAAGCACAGCGCTTCACCTCCCAGGCAAGGTTCGCCCCAAGCATTATGGTAAATGCAGTCTCTTGTTTCTTTGCTTTGCTAAAATATTTTTGAGTATTCCGCCAGAGTTGGCGCAGATAGTGCTGATCTCTAGACACGTGTTTCTGGTTCTTTAACCGTCATCAGTAGAGATTACAGTCTTCAAATTAGGGGTTTGCTGGGTAGGCTGCCAAACATCACATCAGGTCAAGTACCTCTCACTGGCGCGCGGGTGCTTCCTCCACGAGCTCGTCAGCTCAAATGACTCACGGGAGTACTTTTAAACAGGAACAGGGGTGGGAGCACACCGCTTCACCTCCCAGGCAAGGTTCGCCCCAAGCATTATGGTAAATGCAGTCTCTTGTTTCTTTGCTAAAATATTTTTGAGTATTCCGCCAGAGTTGGCGCAGATATTGCTGATCTCTAGACACGTGTTTCTGGTTCTTTAACCATCATCAGTAGAGGTTACAGTCTTCAAATTAGGGGTTTGCTGGGTAGGCTGCCAAACATCACATCAGGTCAAGTACCTCTCACTGGCGAGGGGTGCTTCCTCCACGAGCTCGTCAGCTCAAATGACTCACGGGAGTACTTTTAAACAGGAACAGTGGTGGGAGCACACCGCTTCACCTCCCAGGCAAGGTTCGCCCCAAGCATTATGGTAAATGCAGTCTCTTGTTTCTTTGCTAAAATATTTTTGAGTATTCCGCCAGAGTTGGCGCAGATAGTGCTGATCTCTAGACACGTGTTTATGGTTCTTTAACCGTCATCAGTAGAGATTACAGTCTTCAAATTAGGGGTTTGCTGGGTAGGCTGCCAAACATCACATCAGGTCAAGTACCTCTCAATGGCACGAGGGTGCTTCCTCCATGAGCTCGTCAGCTCAAATGACTCACGGGAGTACTTTTAAACAGGAACAGGGGTGGGAGCACACCGCTTCACCTCCCAGGCAAGGTTCGCCTCAAGCATTATGGTAAATGCAGTCTCTTGTTTCTTTGCTTTGCTAAAATATTTTAGAGTATTCCGCCAGAGTTGGCGCAGATAGTGCTGATCTCTAGACACATGTTTCTGGTTCCTTAACCGTCATCAGTAGAGATTACAGTCTTCAAATTAGGGGTTTGCTGGGTAGGCTGCCAAACATCACATCAGGTCAAGTACCTCTCACAGGCGCGTGGGTGCTTCCTCCACGAGCTCGTCAGCTCAAATGACTCACGGGAGTACTTTTAAACAGGAACAGGGGTGGGAGCACACCGCTTCACCTCCCAGGAAAGGTTCGCCGCAAGCATTATGGTAAATGCAGTCTCTTGTTTCTTTGCTTTGCTAAAATATTTTTGAGTATTCCGCCAGAGTTGGCGCAGATAGTGCTGATCTCTAGACACATGTTTCTGGTTCTTTAACCGTCATCAGTAGAGATTACAGTCTTCAAATTAGGGGATTGCTGGGTAGGCTGCCAAACATCACATCAGGTCAAGTACCTCTCACTGGCACGCGGGTGCTTCCTCCACGAGCTCGTCAGCTCAAATGACTCACGGGAGTACTTTTAAACAGGAACAGGGGTGGGAGCACACCGCTTCACCTCCCAGGCAAGGTTCGCCCCAAGCATTATGGTAAATGCAGTCTCTTGTTTCTTTGCTTTGCTAAAATATTTTTGAGTATTCCGCCAGAGTTGGCGCAGATAGTGCTGATCTCTAGACACGTGTTTCTGGTTCTTTAACCGTCATCAGTAGAGATTACAGTCTTCAAATTAGGGGTTTGCTGGGTAGGCTGCCAAACATCACATCAGGTCAAGTACCTCTCACTGGCGCGCGGGTGCTTCCTCCACGAGCTCGTCAGCTCAAATGACTCACGGGAGTACTTTTAAACAGGAACAGGGGTGGGAGCACACCACTTCACCTCCCAGGCATGTTCACCCCAAGCATTATGGTAAATGCAGTCTCTTGTTTCTTTGCTTTGCTAAAATATTTTTGAGTATTCCGCCAGAGTTGGCGCAGATAGTGCTGATCTCTAGACACGTGTTTCTGGTTCTTTAACCGTCATCAGTAGAGATTACAGACTTCAAATTAGGGGTTTGCTGGGTAGGCTGCCAAACATCACATCAGGTCAAGTACCTCTCACTGGCGCGCGGGTGCTTCCTCCACGAGCTCGTCAGCTCAAATGACTCACGGGAGTACTTTTAAACAGGAACAGGGGTGGGAGCACACCGCTTCACCTCCCAGGCAAGGTTCGCCCCAAGCATTATGGTAAATGCAGTCTCTTGTTTCTTTGCTTTGCTAAAATATTTTTGAGTATTCCGCCAGAGTTGGCGCAGATAGTGCTGATCTCTAGACACGTGTTTCTGGTTCTTTAACCGTCATCAGTAGAGATTACAGTCTTCAAATTAGGGGTTTGCTGGGTAGGCTGCCAAACATCACATCAGGTCAAGTACCTCTCACTGGCGCGCGGGTGCTTCCTCCACGAGCTCGTCAGCTCAAATGACTCACGGGAGTACTTTTAAACAGGAACAGGGGTGGGAGGACACCGCTTCACCTCCCAGGCAAGGTTCGCCCCAAGCATTATGGTAAATGCAGTCTCTTGTTTCTTTGCTTTGCTAAAATATTTTTGAGTATTCCGCCAGAGTTGGCGCTGATAGTGCTGATCTCTAGACACGTGTTTCTGGTTCTTTAACCATCATCAGTAGAGATTACAGTCTTCAAATTAGGGGTTTGCTGGGTAGGCTGCCAAACATCACATCAGGTCAAGTACCTCTCACTGGGGCGCGGGTGCTTCCTCCACGAGCTCGTCAGCTCAAACGACTCACGCGAGTACTTTTAAACAGGAACAGGGGTGGGAGCACACCGCTTCACCTCCCAGGCAAGGTTCGCCCCAAGCATTATGGTAAATGCAGTCTCTTGTTTCTTTGCTTTGCTAAAATATTTTTGAGTATTCCGCCAGAGTTGGCGCAGATAGTGCTGATCTCTAGACACGTGTTTCTGGTTCTTTAACCGTCATCAGTAGAGATTACAGTCTTCAAATTAGGTGTTTGCTGGGTAGGCTGCCAAACATCACATCAGGTCAAGTACCTCTCACTGGCCCGCGGGTGCTTCCTCCACGAGCTCGTCAGCTCAAATGACTCACGGGAGTACTTTTAAACAGGAACAGTTGTGGGAGCACACCGCTTCACCTCCCAGGCAAGGTTCGCCCCAAGCATTATGGTAAATGCAGTCTCTTGTTTCTTTGCTTTGCTAAAATATTTTTGAGTATTCCGCCAGAGTTGGCGCAGATAGTGCTGATCTCTAGACACGTGTTTCTGGTTCTTTAACCGTCATCAGTAGAGATTACAGTCTTCAAATTAGGGGTTTGCTGGGTAGACTGCCAAACATCACATCAGGTCAAGTACCTCTCACTGGCGCGCGGGTGCTTCCTCCACGAGCTCGTCAGCTCAAATGACTCACGGGAGTACTTTTAAACAGGAACAGGGGTGGGAGGACACCGCTTCACCTCCCAGGCAAGGTTCGCCCCAAGCATTATGGTAAATGCAGTCTCTTGTTTCTTTGCTTTGCTAAAATATTTTTGAGTATTCCGCCAGAGTTGGCGCTGATAGTGCTGATCTCTAGACACGTGTTTCTGGTTCTTTAACCATCATCAGTAGAGATTACAGTCTTCAAATTAGGGGTTTGCTGGGTAGGCTGCCAAACATCACATCAGGTCAAGTACCTCTCACTGGGGCGCGGGTGCTTCCTCCACGAGCTCGTCAGCTCAAACGACTCACGCGAGTACTTTTAAACAGGAACAGGGGTGGGAGCACACCGCTTCACCTCCCAGGCAAGGTTCGCCCCAAGCATTATGGTAAATGCAGTCTCTTGTTTCTTTGCTTTGCTAAAATATTTTTGAGTATTCCGCCAGAGTTGGCGCAGATAGTGCTGATCTCTAGACACGTGTTTCTGGTTCTTTAACCGTCATCAGTAGAGATTACAGTCTTCAAATTAGGTGTTTGCTGGGTAGGCTGCCAAACATCACATCAGGTCAAGTACCTCTCACTGGCACGCGGGTGCTTCCTCCACGAGCTCGTCAGCTCAAATGACTCACGGGAGTACTTTTAAACAGGAACAGTTGTGGGAGCACACCGCTTCACCTCCCAGGCAAGGTTCGCCCCAAGCATTATGGTAAATGCAGTCTCTTGTTTCTTTGCTTTGCTAAAATATTTTTGAGTATTCCGCCAGAGTTGGCGCAGATAGTGCTGATCTCTAGACCCGTGTTTCTGGTTCTTTAACCGTCATCAGTAGAGATTACAGTCTTCAAATTAGGGGTTTGCTGGGTAGGCTGCCAAACATCACATCAGGTCAAGTACCTCTCACTGGCGCGCGGGTGCTTCCTCCACGAGCTCGTCAGCTCAAATGACTCACGGGAGTACTTTTAAACAGGAACAGGGGTGGTAGCACACCGCTTCACCTCCCAGGCAATGTTCGCCCCAAGCATTATGGTAAATGCAGTCTCTTGTTTCTTTGCTTTGCTAAAATATTTTTGAGTATTCCGCCAGAGTTGGCGCAGATAGTGCTGATCTCTAGACACGTGTTTCTGGTTCTTTAACCGTCATCAGTAGAGATTACAGTCTTTAAATTAGGGGTTTGCTGGGTAGGCTGCCAAACATCACATCAGGTCAAGTACCTCTCACTGGCGCGCGGGTGCTTCCTCCACGAGCTCATCAGCTCAAATGACTCACGGGAGTACTTTTAAACAGGAACAGGGGTGGGAGCACACTGCTTCACCTCCCAGGCAAGGTTTGCCCCAAGCATTATGGTAAATGCAGTCTCTTGTTTCTTTGCTTTGCTAAAATATTTTTGAGTATTCCGCCAGAGTTGGCGCAGATAGTGCTGATCTCTAGACACGTGATTCTGGTTCTTTAACCGTTATCAGTAGAGATTACAGTCTTCAAATTAGGAGTTTGCTGGGTAGGCTGCCAAACATCACATCAGGTCAAGTACCTCTCACTGGCGCGCGGGTGCTTCCTCCACGAGCTTGTCAGCTCAAATGACTCACGGGAGTACTTTAAAACAGGAACAGGGGTGGAAGCAAACCGCTTCACCTCCCAGGCAAGGTTCGCCCCAAGCATTATGGTAAATGCAGTCTCTTGTTTCTTTGCTTTGCTAAAATATTTTTGAGTATTCCGCCAGAGTTGGCGCAGATAGTGCTGATCTCTAGACACGTGTTTCTGGTTCTTTAACCGTCATCAGTAGAGATTACAGTCTTCAAATTAGGGGTTTGCTGGGTAGGCTGCCAAACATCACATCAGGTCAAGTACCTCTCACTGGCGCGCGGGTGCTTCCTCCACGAGCTCGTCAGCTCAAATGACTCACGGGAGTACTTTTAAACAGGAACAGGGGTGGGAGCACACCGCTTCACCTCCCAGGCAAGGTTCGCCCCAAGCATTATGGTAAATGCAGTCTCTTGTTTCTTTGCTTTGCTAAAATATTTTTGAGTATTCCGCCAGAGTTGGCGCAGATAGTGCTGATCTCTAGACACGTGTTTCTGGTTCTTTAACCGTCATCAGTAGAGATTACAGTCTTCAAATTAGGGGTTTGCTGGGTAGGCTGCCAAACATCACATCAGGTCAAGTACCTCTCACTGGCGAGCGGGTGCTTCCTCCACGAGCTCGTCAGCTCAAATGACTCACAGGAGTACTTTTAAACAGGAACAGTGGTGGGAGCACACCGCTTCACCTCCCAGGCAAGGTTCGCCCCAAGCATTATGGTAAATGCAGTCTCTTGTTTCTTTGCTAAAATATTTTTGAGTATTCCGCCAGAGTTGGCGCAGATAGTGCTGATCTCTAGACACGTGTTTATGGTTCTTTAACCGTCATCAGTAGAGATTACAGTCTTCAAATTAGGGGTTTGCTGGGTAGGCTGCCAAACATCACATCAGGTCAAGTACCTCTCAATGGCACGAGGGTGCTTCCTCCATGAGCTCGTCAGCTCAAATGACTCACGGGAGTACTTTTAAACAGGAACAGGGGTGGGAGCACACCGCTTCACCTCCCAGGAAAGGTTCGCCGCAAGCATTATGGTAAATGCAGTCTCTTGTTTCTTTGCTTTGCTAAAATATTTTTGAGTATTCCGCCAGAGTTGGCGCAGATAGTGCTGATCTCTAGACACGTGTTTCTGGTTCTTTAACCGTCATCAGTAGAGATTACAGTCTTCAAATTAGGGGTTTGCTGGGTAGGCTGCCAAACATCACATCAGGGCAAGTACCTCTCACTGGCGCGCGGGTGCTTCCTCCACGAGCTCGTCAGCTCAAATGACTCACGGGAGTACTTTTAAACAGGAACAGGGGTGGGAGCACACCGCTTCACCTCCCAGGCAAGGTTCGCCCCAAGCATTATGGTAAATGCAGTCTCTTGTTTCTTTGCTAAAATATTTTTGAGTATTCCGCCAGAGTTGGCGCAGATAGTGCTGATCTCTAGACACGTGTTTCTGGTTCTTTAACCGTCATCAGTAGAGATTACAGTCTTCAAATTAGGGGTTTGCTGGGTAGGCTGCCAAACATCACATCAGGTCAAGTACCTCTCACTGGCGCGCGGGTGTTTCCTCCACGAGCTCGTCAGCTCAAATGACTCACGGGAGTACTTTTAAACAGGAACAGGGGTGGGAGCACACTGCTTCACCTCCCAGGCAAGGTTCGCCCCAAGCATTATGGTAAATGCAGTCTCTTGTTTCTTTGCTTTGCTAAAATATTTTTGAGTATTCCGCCAGAGTTGGCGCAGATAGTGCTGATCTCTAGACACGCGTTTCTGGTTCTTTAACCGTCATCAGTAGAGATTACAGTCTTCAAATTAGGGGTTTGCTGGGTAGGCTGCCAAACATCACATCAGGTCAAGTACCTCTCACTGGCGCGCGGGTGCTTCCTCCACGAGCTCGACAGCTCAAATGGCTCACGGGAGTACTTTTAAACAGGAACAGGGGTGGGAGCACACCGCTTCACCTCCCAGGCAAGGTTCGCCCCAAGCATTATGGTAAATGCAGTCTCTTGTTTCTTTGCTTTGCTAAAATATTTTTGAGTATTCCGCCAGAGTTGGCGCAGATAGTGCTGATCTCTAGACACGTGTTTCTGGTTCTTTAACCGTCATCAGTAGAGATTACAGTCTTCAAATTAGGGGTTTGCTGGGTAGGCTGCCAAACATCACATCAGGTCAAGTACCTCTCAATGGCGCGAGGGTGCTTCCTCCATGAGCTCGTCAGCTCAAAAGACTCCCGGGAGTACTTTTAAACAGGAACAGGGGTGGGAGCACACCGCTTCACCTCCCAGGCAAGGTTCGCCCCAAGCATTATGGTAAATGCAGTCTCTTGTTTCTTTGCTTTGCTAAAATATTTTTGAGTATTCCGCCAGAGTTGGCGCAGATAGTGCTGATCTCTAGACACGTGTTTCTGGTTCTTTAACCGTCATCAGTAGAGATTACAGTCTTCAAATTAGGTGTTTGCTGGGTAGGCTGCCAAACATCACATCAGGTCAAGTACCTCTCACTGGCGCGCGGGTGCTTCCTCCACGAGCTCGTCAGCTCAAATGACTCACGGGAGTACTTTTAAACAGGAACAGTTGAGGGAGCACACCGCTTCACCTCCCAGGCAAGGTTCGCCCCAAGCATTATGGTAAATGCAGTCTCTTGTTTCTTTGCTTTGCTAAAATATTTTTGAGTATTCCGCCAGAGTTGGCGCAGATAGTGCTGATCTCTAGACACGTGTTTCTGGTTCTTTAACCGTCATCAGTAGAGATTACAGTCTTCAAATTAGGGGTTTGCTGGGTAGGCTGCCAAACATCACATCAGGTCAAGTACCTCTCACTGGCGCGCGGGTGCTTCCTCCACGAGCTCGTCAGCTCAAATGACTCACGGGAGTACTTTTAAACAGGAACAGGGGTGGGAGCACACCGCTTCACCTCCCAGGCAAGGTTCGCCCCAAGCATTATGGTAAATGCAGTCTCTTGTTTCTTTGCTTTGCTAAAATATTTTTGAGTATTCCGCCAGAGTTGGCGCAGATAGTGCTGATCTCTAGACACGTGTTTCTGGTTCTTTAACCGTCATCAGTAGAGATTACAGTCTTCAAATTAGGGGTTTGCTGGGTAGGCTGCCAAACATCACATCAGGTCAAGTACCTCTCACTGGCGCGCGGGTGCTTCCTCCACGAGCTCATCAGCTCAAATGACTCACGGGAGTACTTTTAAACAGGAACAGGGGTGGGAGCACACTGCTTCACCTCCCAGGCAAGGTTCGCCCCAAGCATTATGGTAAATGCAGTCTCTTGTTTCTTTGCTTTGCTAAAATATTTTTGAGTTTTCCGCCAGAGTTGGCGCAGATAGTGCTGATCTCTAGACACGTGATTCTGGTTCTTTAACCGTCATCAGTAGAGATTACAGTCTTCAAATTAGGGGTTTGCTGGGTAGGCTGCCAAACATCACATCAGGTCAAGTACCTCTCACTGGCGCGCGGGTGCTTCCTCCACGAGCTCGTCAGCTCAAATGACTCACGGGAGTACTTTTAAACAGGAACAGGGGTGGGAGCACACCGCTTCACCTCCCAGGCAAGGTTCGCCCCAAGCATTATGGTAGATGCAGTCTCTTGTTTCTTTGCTTTGCTAAAATATTTTTGAGTATTCCGCCAGAGTTGGCGCAGATAGTGCTGATCTCTAGACACGTGTTTCTGGTTCTTTAACCGTCATCAGTAGAGATTACAGTCTTCAAATTAGGGGTTTGCTGGGTAGGCTGCCAAACATCACATCAGGTCAAGTACCTGTCAATGGCGCGAGGGTGCTTCCTCCATGAGCTCGTCAGCTCAAATGACTCCCGGGAGTACTTTTAAACAGGAACAGGGGTGGGAGCACACCGCTTCACCTCCCAGGCAAGGTTCGCCCCAAGCATTATGGTAAATGCAGTCTCTTGTTTCTTTGCTTTGCTAAAATATTTTTGAGTATTCCGGCAGAGTTGGCGCAGATAGTGCTGATCTCTAGACACGTGATTCTGGTTCTTTAACCGTCATCAGTAGAGATTACAGTCTTCAAATTAGGGGTTTGCTGGGTAGGCTGCCAAACATCACATCAGGTCAAGTACCTCTCACTGGCGCGCGGGTGCTTCCTCCACGAGCTTGTCAGCTCAAATGACTCACGGGAGTACTTTAAAACAGGAACAGGGTTGGAAGCACACCGCTTCACCTCCCAGGCAAGGTTCGCCCCAAGCATTATGGTAAATGCAGTCTCTTGTTTCTTTGCTTTGCTAATATATTTTTGAGTATTCCGCCAGAGTTGGCGCAGATAGTGCTGATCTCTAGACACTTGTTTCTGGTTCTTTAACCGTCATCAGTAGAGATTACAGGGGCATATTTACAAGGGCTTTATCTCCGCTTTTTTGGCTTACAAAGCCAAAAAAGCGGAGATAAAACCAGCGCCCTATTTACAAGAGGGTGCTAACATGCATAATTGCATGTTAGCACCCTTTTCATAATGCCTCACTTTGCATCTCCAATGAGATGCAAAGTGGGCGTTACTGGCGTACCCAAGATGGGCTACCTTGCAAATATCGCTGATGTTTACATCGAGATATTTACAAGGCAGCCCACATGATTTTAGCACACATTAGATTTTGGCGAAAACGGCCGTTTTTGCCAAAACCTAACGTCTGCTAAAATCCTGACTTAGCCATCCCTAACATAGGGGGTGGATTATGCTGATACGACCCTGTGGGTCGTATCAGCAAGGTTATCGCCCTTTTGCAGGGAACATCGCTGGAAAACCAGCGATGTTCCCTGCAAAAGGGGCAATGACCTCGCTATCTCTGGAATCTTTATCGCCCTGGAGTAACGCGTTGTTAATAACGCGCTACCAGGGCGATAAATACCAGAGATAGCCTGCGATAATATAATTATCGCTAAGCACGGCCAGCGATAATTATCGCTGGCCGTTGTTAATATGCCCCTACAGTCTTCAAATTAGGGGTTTGCTGGGTAGGCTGCCAAACATCACATCAGGTCAAGTACCTCTCACTGGCGCGCGGGTGCTTCCTCCACGAGCTCGTAAGCTCAAATGACTCACGGGAGTACTTTTAAACAGGAACAGGGGTGGGAGCACACCGCTTCACCTCCCAGGCAAGGTTCGCCCCAAGCATTATGGTAAATGCAGTCTCTTGTTTCTTTGCTTTGCTAAAATATTTTTGAGTATTCCGCCAGAGTTGGCGCAGATAGTGCTGATCTCTAGACACGTGTTTCTGGTTCTTTAACCGTCATCAGTAGAGATTACAGTCTTCAAATTAGGGGTTTGCTGGGTAGGCTGCCAAACATCACATCAGGTCAAGTACCTCTCAATGGCACGAGGGTGCTTCCTTCATGAGCTCGTCAGCTCAAATGACTCCCCGGAGTACTTTTAAACAGGAACAGGGGTGGGAGCACACCGCTTCACCTCCCAGGCAAGGTTCGCCCCAAGCATTATGGCAAATGCAGTCTCTTGTTTCTTTGCTTTGCTAAAATATTTTTGAGTATTCCGCCAGAGTTGGCGCAGATAGTGCTGATCTCTAGACACATGTTTCTGGTTCTTTAACCGTCATCAGTAGAGATTACAGTCTTCAAATTAGGGGTTTGCTGGGTAGGCTGCCAAACATCACATCAGGTCAAGTACCTCTCACTGGCGCGCGGGTGTTTCCTCCACGAGCTCGTCAGCTCAAATGACTCACGGGAGTACTTTTAAACAGGAACAGGGGTGGGAGCACACTGCTTCACCTCCCAGGCAAGGTTCGCCCCAAGCATTATGGTAAATGCAGTCTCTTGTTTCTTTGCTTTGCTAAAATATTTTTGAGTATTCCGCCAGAGTTGGCGCAGATAGTGCTGATCTCTAGACACGCGTTTCTGGTTCTTTAACCGTCATCAGTAGAGATTACAGTCTTCAAATTAGGGGTTTGCTGGGTAGGCTGCCAAACATCACATCAGGTCAAGTACCTCTCACTGGCGCGCGGGTGCTTCCTCCACGAGCTCGACAGCTCAAATGGCTCACGGGAGTACTTTTAAACAGGAACAGGGGTGGGAGCACACCGCTTCACCTCCCAGGCAAGGTTCGCCCCAAGCATTATGGTAAATGCAGTCTCTTGTTTCTTTGCTTTGCTAAATTATTTTTGAGTATTCCGCCAGAGTTGGCGCAGATAGTGCTGATCTCTAGACACGTGTTTCTGGTTCTTTAACCGTCATCAGTAGAGATTACAGTCTTCAAATTAGGGGTTTGCTGGGTAGGCTGCCAAACATCACATCAGGTCAAGTACCTCTCAATGGCGCGAGGGTGCTTCCTCCATGAGCTCGTCAGCTCAAAAGACTCCCGGGAGTACTTTTAAACAGGAACAGGGGTGGGAGCACACCGCTTCACCTCCCAGGCAAGGTTCGCCCCAAGCATTATGGTAAATGCAGTCTCTTGTTTCTTTGCTTTGCTAAAATATTTTTGAGTATTCCGCCAGAGTTGGCGCAGATAGTGCTGATCTCTAGACACGTGTTTCTGGTTCTTTAACCGTCATCAGTAGAGATTACAGTCTTCAAATTAGGTGTTTGCTGGGTAGGCTGCCAAACATCACATCAGGTCAAGTACCTCTCACTGGCGCGCGGGTGCTTCCTCCACGAGCTCGTCAGCTCAAATGACTCACGGGAGTACTTTTAAACAGGAACAGTTGAGGGAGCACACCGCTTCACCTCCCAGGCAAGGTTCGCCCCAAGCATTATGGTAAATGCAGTCTCTTGTTTCTTTGCTTTGCTAAAATATTTTTGAGTATTCCGCCAGAGTTGGCGCAGATAGTGCTGATCTCTAGACACGTGTTTCTGGTTCTTTAACCGTCATCAGTAGAGATTACAGTCTTCAAATTAGGGGTTGGCTGGGTAGGCTGCCAAACATCACATCAGGTCAAGTACCTCTCACTGGCG
The DNA here is from genome assembly GCA_963921515.1 of Calotriton arnoldi. Classification (NCBI taxonomy): domain Eukaryota; kingdom Metazoa; phylum Chordata; class Amphibia; order Caudata; family Salamandridae; genus Calotriton; species Calotriton arnoldi. Next base: position 200,455 of record CAWUFW010007401.1, read on the forward strand.
CGCGGGTGCTTCCTCCACGAGCTCGTCAGCTCAAATGACTCACGGGAGTACTTTTAAACAGGAACAGGGGTGGGAGCACACCGCTTCACCTCCCAGGCAAGGTTCGCCCCAAGCATTATGGTAAATGCAGTCTCTTGTTTCTTTGCTTTGCTAAAATATTTTTGAGTATTCCGCCAGAGTTGGCGCAGATAGTGCTGATCTCTAGACACGTGTTTCTGGTTCTTTAACCGTCATCAGTAGAGATTACAGTCTTCAAATTAGGGGTTTGCTGGGTAGGCTGCCAAACATCACATCAGGTCAAGTACCTCTCACTGGCGCGCGGGTGCTTCCTCCACGAGCTCATCAGCTCAAATGACTCACGGGAGTACTTTTAAACAGGAACAGGGGTGGGAGCACACTGCTTCACCTCCCAGGCAAGGTTCGCCCCAAGCATTATGGTAAATGCAGTCTCTTGTTTCTTTGCTTTGCTAAAATATTTTTGAGTTTTCCGCCAGAGTTGGCGCAGATAGTGCTGATCTCTAGACACGTGATTCTGGTTCTTTAACCGTCATCAGTAGAGATTACAGTCTTCAAATTAGGGGTTTGCTGGGTAGGCTGCCAAACATCACATCAGGTCAAGTACCTCTCACTGGCGCGCGGGTGCTTCCTCCACGAGCTCGTCAGCTCAAATGACTCACGGGAGTACTTTTAAACAGGAACAGGGGTGGGAGCACACCGCTTCACCTCCCAGGCAAGGTTCGCCCCAAGCATTATGGTAGATGCAGTCTCTTGTTTCTTTGCTTTGCTAAAATATTATTGAGTATTCCGCCAGAGTTGGCGCAGATAGTGCTGATCTCTAGACACGTGTTTCTGGTTCTTTAACCGTCATCAGTAGAGATTACAGTCTTCAAATTAGGGGTTTGCTGGGTAGGCTGCCAAACATCACATCAGGTCAAGTACCTGTCAATGGCGCGAGGGTGCTTCCTCCATGAGCTCGTCAGCTCAAATGACTCCCGGGAGTACTTTTAAACAGGAACAGGGGTGGGAGCACACCGCTTCACCTCCCAGGCAAGGTTCGCCCCAAGCATTATGGTAAATGCAGTCTCTTGTTTCTTTGCTTTGCTAAAATATTTTTGAGTATTCCGGCAGAGTTGGCGCAGATAGTGCTGATCTCTAGACACGTGATTCTGGTTCTTTAACCGTCATCAGTAGAGATTACAGTCTTCAAATTAGGGGTTTGCTGGGTAGGCTGCCAAACATCACATCAGGTCAAGTACCTCTCACTGGCGCGCGGGTGCTTCCTCCACGAGCTTGTCAGCTCAAATGACTCACGGGAGTACTTTAAAACAGGAACAGGGTTGGAAGCACACCGCTTCACCTCCCAGGCAAGGTTCGCCCCAAGCATTATGGTAAATGCAGTCTCTTGTTTCTTTGCTTTGCTAATATATTTTTGAGTATTCCGCCAGAGTTGGCGCAGATAGTGCTGATCTCTAGACACTTGTTTCTGGTTCTTTAACCGTCCTCAGTAGAGATTACAGGGGCATATTTACAAGGGCTTTATCTCCGCTTTTTGGCTTACAAAGCCAAACAGCGGAGATACAACTCAGCGCCTATTTACAAGAGGGTGCTAACATGCATAATTGCATGTTAGCACCCTTTTTCACAATGCCTCACTTTGCATCTCCAATGAGATGCAAAGTGGGCGTTACTGGGCGTACCCAAGATGGGCTACCTTGCAAATATCGCTGATGTTTACATCGAGATATTTACAAGGCAGCCCACATGATTTTAGCACACATTAGATTTTGGCGAAAACGGCCGTTTTTGCCAAAACCTAACGTCTGCTAAAATCCTGACTTAGCCATCCCTAACATAGGGGGTGGATTATGCTGATACGACCCTGTGGGTCGTATCAGCAAGGTTATACGCCCTTTTGCAGGGAACATCGCTGGAAAACCAGCGATGTTCCCTGCAAAAGGCATGACCTCGCTATCTCTGGAATCTTTATCGCCCTGGAGTAACGCGTTGTTAATAACGCGCTACCAGGGCGATAAATACCAGAGATAGCCTGCGATAATATAATTATCGCTAAGCACGACCAGCGATAATTATCGCTGGCCGTTGTTAATATGCCCCTACAGTCTTCAAATTAGGGGTTTGCTGGGTAGGCTGCCAAACATCACATCAGGTCAAGTACCTCTCACTGGCGCGCGGGTGCTTCCTCCACGAGCTCGTCAGCTCAAATGACTCACTGGAGTACTTTTAAACAGGAACAGGGGTGGGAGCACACCGCTTCACCTCCCAGGCAAGGTTCGCCCCAAGCATTATGGTAAATGCAGTCTCTTGTTTCTTTGCTTTCCTAAAATATTTTTGAGTATTCCGCCAGAGTTGGCGCAGATAGTGCTGATCTCTAGACACGTGTTTCTGGTTCTTTAACCGTCATCAGTAGAGATTACAGTCTTCAAATTAGGGGTTTGCTGGGTAGGCTGCCAAACATCACATCAGGTCAAGTACCTCTCAATGGCACGAGGGTGCTTCCTCCATGAGCTCGTCAGCTCAAATGACTCACGGGAGTACTTTTAAACAGGAACAGGGGTGGGAGCACACCGCTTCACCTCCCAGGCAAGGTTCGCCCCAAGCATTATGGCAAATGCAGTCTCTTGTTTCTTTGCTTTGCTAAAATATTTTTGAGTATTCCGCCAGAGTTGGCGCAGATAGTGCTGATCTCTAGACACATGTTTCTGGTTCTTTAACCGTCATCAGTAGAGATTACAGTCTTCAAATTAGGGGTTTGCTGGGTAGGCTGCCAAACATCACATCAGGTCAAGTACCTCTCACAGTCGCGTGGGTGCTTCCTCCACGAGCTCGTCAGCTCAAATGACTCACGGGAGTACTTTTAAACAGGAACAGGGGTGGGAGCACACCGCTTCACCTCCCAGGAAAGGTTCGCCGCAAGCATTATGGTAAATGCAGTCTCTTGTTTCTTTGCTTTGCTAAAATATTTTTGAGTATTCCGCCAGAGTTGGCGCAGATAGTGCTGATCTCTAGACACGTGTTTCTGGTTCTTTAACCGTCATCAGTAGAGATTACAGTATTCAAATTAGGGGTTTGCTGGGTAGGCTGCCAAACATCACATCAGGTCAAGTACCTCTCACTGGCGCGCGGGTGCTTCCTCCACGAGCTTGTCAGCTCAAATGACTCACGGGAGTACTTTTAAACAGGAACAGGGGTGGGAGCACACCGCTTCACCTCCCAGGCAAGGTTCGCCCCAAGCATTATGGTAAGTGCAGTCTCTTGTTTCTTTGCTTTGCTAAAATATTTTTGATTATTCCGCCAGAGTTGGCGCAGATAGTGCTGATCTCTAGACACGTGTTTCTGGTTCTTTAACCGTCATCAGTAGAGATTACAGTCTTCAAATTAGGGGTTTGCTGGGTAGGCTGCCAAACATCACATCAGGTCAAGTACCTCTCACTGGCGCGCGGGTGCTTCCTCCACGAGCTCGTCAGCTCAAATGACTCACGGGAGTACTTTTAAACAGGAACAGGGGTGGGAGCACACTGCTTCACCTCCCAGGCAAGGTTCGCCCCAAGCATTATGGTAAATGCAGTCTCTTGTTTCTTTGCATTGCTAAAATATTTTTGAGTATTCCGCCAGAGTTGGCGCAGATAGTGCTGATCTCTAGACACGCGTTTCTGGTTCTTTAACCGTCATCAGTAGAGATTACAGTCTTCAAATTATGGGTTTGATGGGTAGGCTGCCAAACATCACATCAGGTCAAGTACCTCTCACTGGCGTGCGGGTGCTTCCTCCACGAGCTCGTCAGCTCAAATGACTCACAGGAGTACTTTTAAACAGGAACAGGGGTGGGAGCACACCGCTTCACCTCCCAGGCAAGGTTCGCCCCAAGCATTATGGTAAATGCAGTCTCTTGTTTCTTTGCTTTGCTAAAATATTTTTGAGTTTTCCGCCAGAGTTGGCGCAGATAGTGCTGATCTCTAGACACGTGATTCTGGTTCTTTAACCGTCATCAGTAGAGATTACAGTCTTCAAATTAGGGGTTTGCTGGGTAGGCTGCCAAACATCACATCAGGTCAAGTACCTCTCACTGGCGCGCGGGTGCTTCCTCCACGAGCTTGTCAGCTCAAATGACTCACGGGAGTACTTTAAAACAGGAACAGGGTTGGAAGCACACCGCTTCACCTCCCAGGCAAGGTTCGCCCCAAGCATTATGGTAAATGCAGTCTCTTGTTTCTTTGCTTTGCTAATATATTTTTGAGTATTCCGCCAGAGTTGGCGCAGATAGTGCTGATCTCTAGACACGTGTTTCTGGTTCTTTAACCGTCATCAGTAGAGATTACAGTCTTCAAATTAGGGGTTTGCTGGGTAGGCTGCCAAACATCACATCAGGTCAAGTACCTCTCACTGGCGCGCGGGTGCTTCCTCCACGAGCTCGTCAGCTCAAATGACTCACGGGAGTACTTTTAAACAGGAACAGGGGTGGGAGCACACCGCTTCACCTCCCAGGCAAGGTTCGCCCCAAGCATTATGGTAAATGCAGTCTCTTGTTTCTTTGCTTTGCTAAAATATTTTTGAGTATTCCGCCAGAGTTGGCGCAGATAGTGCTGATCTCTAGACACGTGTTTCTGGTTCTTTAACCGTCATCAGTAGAGATTACAGTCTTCAAATTAGGGGTTTGCTGGGTAGGCTGCCAAACATCACATCAGGTCAAGTACCTCTCACTGGCGAGGGGGTGCTTCCTCCACGAGCTCGTCAGCTCAAATGACTCACGGGAGTACTTTTAAACAGGAACAGTGGTGGGAGCACACCGCTTCACCTCCCAGGCAAGGTTCGCCCCAAGCATTATGGTAAATGCAGTCTCTTGTTTCTTTGCTTTGCTAAAATATTTTTGAGTATTCCGCCAGAGTTGGCGCAGATAGTGCTGATCTCTAGACACGTGTTTATGGTTCTTTAACCGTCATCAGTAGAGATTACAGTCTTCAAATTAGGGGTTTGCTGGGTAGGCTGCCAAACATCACATCAGGTCAAGTACCTCTCAATGGCACGAGGGTGCTTCCTCCATGAGCTCGTCAGCTCAAATGACTCACGGGAGTACTTTTAAACAGGAACAGGGGTGGGAGCACACCGCTTCACCTCCCAGGCAAGGTTCGCCCCAAGCATTATGGCAAATGCAGTCTCTTGTTTCTTTGCTTTGCTAAAATATTTTTGAGTATTCCGCCAGAGTTGGCGCATATAGTGCTGATCTCTAGACACATGTTTCTGGTTCTTTAACCGTCATCAGTAGAGATTACAGTCTTCAAATTAGGGGTTTGCTGGGTAGGCTGCCAAACATCACATCAGGTCAAGTACCTCTCACAGTCGCGTGGGTGCTTCCTCCACGAGCTCGTCAGCTCAAATGACTCACGGGAGTACTTTTAAACAGGAACAGGGGTGGGAGCACACCGCTTCACCTCCCAGGCAAGGTTCGCCGCAAGCATTATGGTAAATGCAGTCTCTTGTTTCTTTGCTTTGCTAAAATATTTTTGAGTATTCCGCCAGAGTTGGCGCAGATAGTTCTGATCTCTAGACACGTGTTTCTGGTTCTTTAACCGTCATCAGTAGAGATTACAGTATTCAAATTAGGGGTTTGCTGGGTAGGCTGCCAAACATCACATCAGGTCAAGTACCTCTCACTGGCGCGCGGGTGCTTCCTCCACGAGCTCGTCAGCTCAAATGACTCACGGGAGTACTTTTAAACAGGAACAGGGGTGGGAGCACACCGCTTCACCTCCCAGGCAAGGTTCGCCCCAAGCATTATGGTAAGTGCAGTCTCTTGTTTCTTTGCTTTGCTAAAATATTTTTGAGTATTCCGCCAGAGTTGGCGCAGATAGTGCTGATCTCTAGACACGTGTTTCTGGTTCTTTAACCGTCATCAGTAGAGATTACAGTCTTCAAATTAGGGGTTTGCTGGGTAGGCTGCCAAACATCACATCAGGTCAAGTACCTCTCACTGGCGCGCGGGTGCTTCCTCCACGAGCTCGTCAGCTCAAATGACTCACGGGAGTACTTTTAAACAGGAACAGGGGTGGGAGCACACTGCTTCACCTCCCAGGCAAGGTTCGCCCCAAGCATTATGGTAAATGCAGTCTCTTGTTTCTTTGCATTGCTAAAATATTTTTGAGTATTCCGCCAGAGTTGGCGCAGATAGTGCTGATCTCTAGACACGCGTTTCTGGTTCTTTAACCGTCATCAGTAGAGATTACAGTCTTCAAATTAGGGGTTTGCTGGGTAGGCTGCCAAACATCACATCAGGTCAAGTACCTCTCACTGGCGCGCGGGTGCTTCCTCCACGAGCTCGTCAGCTCAAATGACTCACAGGAGTACTTTTAAACAGGAACCGGGGTGGGAGCACACCGCTTCACCTCCCAGGCAAGGTTCGCCCCAAGCATTATGGTAAATGCAGTCTCTTGTTTCTTTGCTTTGCTAAAATATTTTTGAGTATTCCGCCAGAGTTGGCGCAGATAGTGCTAATCTCTAGACACGTATTTCTGGTTCTTTAACCGTCATCAGTAGAGATTACAGTCTTCAAATTAGGGGTTTGCTGGGTAGGCTGCCAAACATCACATCAGGTCAAGTACCTCTCACTGGCGCGCGGGTGCTTCCTCCACGAGCTCGTCAGCTCAAATGACTCACGGGAGTACTTTTAAACAGGAACAGGGGTGGGAGCACACCGCTTCACCTCCCAGGCAAGGTTCGCCCCAAGCATTATGGTAAATGCAGTCTCTTGTTTCTTTGCTTTGCTAAAATATTTTTGAGTATTCCGCCAGAGTTGGCGCAGATAGTGCTGATCTCTAGACCCGTGTTTCTGGTTCTTTAACCGTCATCAGTAGAGATTACAGTCTTCAAATTAGGGGTTTGCTGGGTAGGCTGCCAAACATCACATCAGGTCAAGTACCTCTCACTATCGAGGGGGTGCTTCCTCCACGAGCTCGTCAGCTCAAATGACTCACGGGAGTACTTTTAAACAGGAACAGTGGTGGGAGCACACCGCTTCACCTCCCAGGCAAGGTTCGCCCCAAGCATTATGGTAAATGCAGTCTCTTGTTTCTTTGCTTTGCTAAAATATTTTTGAGTATTCCGCCAGAGTTGGCGCAGATAGTGCTGATCTCTAGACACGTGTTTATGGTTCTTTAACCGTCATCAGTAGAGATTACAGTCTTCAAATTAGGGGTTTGCTGGGTAGGCTGCCAAACATCACATCAGGTCAAGTACCTCTCAATGGCACGAGGGTGCTTCCTCCATGAGCTCGTCAGCTCAAATGACTCACGGGAGAACTTTTAAACAGGAACAGGGGTGGGAGCACACCGCTTCACCTCCCAGGCAAGGTTCGCCCCAAGCATTATGGCAAATGCAGTCTCTTGTTTCTTTGCTTTGCTAAAATATTTTTGAGTATTCCGCCAGAGTTGGCGCAGATAGTGCTGATCTCTAGACACATGTTTCTGGTTCTTTAACCGTCATCAGTAGAGATTACAGTCTTCAAATTAGGGGTTTGCTGGGTAGGCTGCCAAACATCACATCAGGTCAAGTACCTCTCACAGTCGCGTGGGTGCTTCCTCCACGAGCTCGTCAGCTCAAATGACTCACGGGAGTACTTTTAAACAGGAACAGGGGTGGGAGCACACCGCTTCACCTCCCAGGAAAGGTTCGCCGCAAGCATTATGGTAAATGCAGTCTCTTGTTTCTTTGCTTTGCTAAAATATTTTTGAGTATTCCGCCAGAGTTGGCGCAGATAGTGCTGATCTCTAGACACGTGTTTCTGGTTCTTTAACCGTCATCAGTAGAGATTACAGTATTCAAATTAGGGGTTTGCTGGGTAGGCTGCCAAACATCACATCAGGTCAAGTACCTCTCACTGGCGCGCGGGTGCTTCCTCCACGAGCTCGTCAGCTCAAATGACTCACGGGAGTACTTTTAAACAGGAACAGGGGTGGGAGCACACCGCTTCACCTCCCAGGCAAGGTTCGCCCCAAGCATTATGGTAAGTGCAGTCTCTTGTTTCTTTGCTTTGCTAAAATATTTTTGAGTATTCCGCCAGAGTTGGCGCAGATAGTGCTGATCTCTAGACACGTGTTTCTGGTTCTTTAACCGTCATCAGTAGAGATTACAGTCTTCAAATTAGGGGTTTGCTGGGTAGGCTGCCAAACATCACATCAGGTCAAGTACCTCTCACTGGCGCGCGGGTGCTTCCTCCACGAGCTCGTCAGCTCAAATGACTCACGGGAGTACTTTTAAACAGGAACAGGGGTGGGAGCACACTGCTTCACCTCCCAGGCAAGGTTCGCCCCAAGCATTATGGTAAATGCAGTCTCTTGTTTCTTTGCTTTGCTAAAATATTTTTGAGTATTCCGCCAGAGTTGGCGCAGATAGTGCTGATCTCTAGACACGCGTTTCTGGTTCTTTAACCGTCATCAGTAGAGATTACAGTCTTCAAATTAGGGGTTTGCTGGGTAGGCTGCCAAACATCACATCAGGTCAAGTACCTCTCACTGGCGCGCGGGTGCTTCCTCCACGAGCTCGTCAGCTCAAATGACTCACAGGAGTACTTTTAAACAGGAACAGGGGTGGGAGCACACCGCTTCACCTCCCAGGCAAGGTTCGCCCCAAGCATTATGGTAAATGCAGTCTCTTGTTTCTTTGCTTTGCTAAAATATTTTTGAGTATTCCGCCAGAGTTGGCGCAGATAGTGCTAATCTCTAGACACGTATTTCTGGTTCTTTAACCGTCATCAGTAGAGATTACAGTCTTCAAATTAGGGGTTTGCTGGGTAGGCTGCCAAACATCACATCAGGTCAAGTACCTCTCACTGGCGCGCGGGTGCTTCCTCCACGAGCTCGTCAGCTCAAATGACTCACGGGAGTACTTTTAAACAGGAACAGGGGTGGGAGCACACCGCTTCACCTCCCAGGCAAGGTTCGCCCCAAGCATTATGGTAAATGCAGTCTCTTGTTTCTTTGCTTTGCTAAAATATTTTTGAGTATTCCGCCAGAGTTGGCGCAGATAGTGCTGATCTCTAGACCCGTGTTTCTGGTTCTTTAACCGTCATCAGTAGAGATTACAGTCTTCAAATTAGGGGTTTGCTGGGTAGGCTGCCAAACATCACATCAGGTCAAGTACCTCTCAATGGCGCGAGGGTGCTTCCTCCATGAGCTCGTCAGCTCAAATGACTCACGGGAGTACTTTTAAACAGGAACAGGGGTGGGAGCACACCGCTTCACCTCCCAGGCAAGGTTCGCCCCAAGCATTATGGTAAATGCAGTCTCTTGTTTCTTTGCTTTGCTAAAATATTTTTGAGTATTCCGCCAGAGTTGGCGCAGATAGTGCTGATCTGTAGACACATGTTTCTGGTTCTTTAACCGTCATCAGTAGAGATTACAGTCTTCAAATTAGGGGTTTGCTGGGTAGGCTGGCAAACATCACATCAGGTCAAGTACCTCTCACTGGCGCGTGGGTGCTTCCTCCACGAGCTCGTCAGCTCAAATGACTCACGGGAGTACTTTTAAACAGGAACAGGGGTGGGAGCACACCGCTTCACCTCCCAGGCAAGGTTCGCCCTAAGCATTATGGTAAATGCAGTCTCTTGTTTCTTTGCTTTGCTAAAATATTTTTGAGTATTCCGCCAGAGTTGGCGCAGATAGTGCTGATCTCTAGACACGTGTTTCTGGTTCTTTAACCGTCATCAGTAGAGATTACAGTCTTCAAATTAGGGGTTTGCTGGGTAGGCTGCCAAACATCACATCAGGTCAAGTACCTCTCACTGGCGCACGGGTGCTTCCTCCACGAGCTCGTCAGCTCAAATGACTCACAGGAGTACTTTTAAACAGGAACAGGGGTGGGAGCACACCGCTTCACCTCCCAGGCAAGGTTCGCCCCAAGCATTATGGTAAGTGCAGTCTCTTGTTTCTTTGCTTTGCTAAAATATTTTTGAGTATTCCGCCAGAGTTGGCGCAGATAGTGCTGATCTCTAGACACGTGTTTCTGGTTCTTTAACCGTCATCAGTAGAGATTACAGTCTTCAAATTAGGGGTTTGCTGGGTAGGCTGCCAAACATCACATCAGGTCAAGTACCTCTCACTGGCGCGCGGGTGCTTCGTCCACGAGCTCGTCAGCTCAAATGACTCACGGGAGTACTTTTAAACAGGAACAGGGGTGGGAGCACACTGCTTCACCTCCCAGGCAAGGTTCGCCCCAAGCATTATGGTAAATGCAGTCTCTTGTTTCTTTGCTTTGCTAAAATATTTTTGAGTATTCCGCCAGAGTTGGCGCAGATAGTGCTGATCTCTAGACACGCGTTTCTGGTTCTTTAACCGTCATCAGTAGAGATTACAGTCTTCAAATTAGGGGTTTGCTGGGTAGGCTGCCAAACATCACATCAGGTCAAGTACCTCTCACTGGCGCGCGGGTGCTTCCTCCACGAGCTCGTCAGCTCAAATGACTCACAGGAGTACTTTTAAACAGGAACAGGGGTGGGAGCACACCGCTTCACCTCCCAGGCAAGGTTCGCCCCAAGCATTATGGTAAATGCAGTCTCTTGTTTCTTTGCTTTGCTAAAATATTTTTGAGTATTCCGCCAGAGTTGGCGCAGATAGTGCTAATCTCTAGACACGTATTTCGGGTTCTTTAACCGTCATCAGTAGAGATTACAGTCTTCAAATTAGGGGTTTGCTGGGTAGGCTGCCAAACATCACATCAGGTCAAGTACCTCTCACTGGCGCGCGGGTGCTTCCTCCACGAGCTCGTCAGCTCAAATGACTCACGGGAGTACTTTTAAACAGGAACAGGGGTGGGAGCACACCGCTTCACCTCCCAGGCAAGGTTCGCCCCAAGCATTATGGTAAATGCAGTCTCTTGTTTCTTTGCTTTGCTAAAATATTTTTGAGTATTCCGCCAGAGTTGGCGCAGATAGTGCTGATCTCTAGACCCGTGTTTCTGGTTCTTTAACCGTCATCAGTAGAGATTACAGTCTTCAAATTAGGGGTTTGCTGGGTAGGCTGCCAAACATCACATCAGGTCAAGTACCTCTCAATGGCGCGAGGGTGCTTCCTCCATGAGCTCGTCAGCTCAAATGACTCACGGGAGTACTTTTAAACAGGAACAGGGGTGGGAGCACACCGCTTCACCTCCCAGGCAAGGTTCGCCCCAAGCATTATGGTAAATGCAGTCTCTTGTTTCTTTGCTTTGCTAAAATATTTTTGAGTATTCCGCCAGAGTTGGCGCAGATAGTGCTGATCTCTAGACACATGTTTCTGGTTCTTTAACCGTCATCAGTAGAGATTACAGTCTTCAAATTAGGGGTTTGCTGGGTAGGCTGGCAAACATCACATCCCGGTCAAGTACCTCTCACTGGCGCGTGGGTGCTTCCTCCACGAGCTCGTCAGCTCAAATGACTCACGGGAGTACTTTTAAACAGGAACAGGGGTGGGAGCACACCGCTTCACCTCCCAGGCAAGGTTCGCCCTAAGCATTATGGTAAATGCAGTCTCTTGTTTCTTTGCTTTGCTAAAATATTTTTGAGTATTCCGCCAGAGTTGGCGCAGATAGTGCTGATCTCTAGACACGTGTTTCTGGTTCTTTAACCGTCATCAGTAGAGATTACAGTCTTCAAATTAGGGGTTTGCTGGGTAGGCTGCCAAACATCACATCAGGTCAAGTACCTCTCACTGGCGCGCGGTGCTTCCTCCACGAGCTCGTCAGCTCAAATTACTCACGGGAGTACTTTTAAACAGGAACAGGGGTGGGAGCACACCGCTTCACCTCCCAGGCAAGGTTCGCCCCAAGCATTATGGTAAATGCAGTCTCTTGTTTCTTTGTTTTGCTAAAATATTTTTGAGTATTCCGCCAGAGTTGGCTCAGATAGTGCTGATCTCTAGACACGTGTTTCTTGTTCTTTAACCGTCATCAGTAGAGATTACAGTCTTCAAATTAGGGGTTTGCTGGGTAGGCTGCCAAACATCACATCAGGTCAAGTACCTCTCACGAGCTCATCAGCTCAAATGACTCACGTGTCTAGAGATAACAGCACTACCTGCACCTACTTTGGTGAAAGACTACTGCAACTTTGAAAGTAAGCGTACTGCATTTACCAGGATGCAATGGGGTGAACTGTGCTGGGATGAGAGGCAGTGTGCTCCCTCCCCCCCTGTGTTCAAAAGGCTCCCTTGAGCCAACGAGCTGACGAGCTCTCCTGGGATGCACCTGTGTGCCTGTGGAGAGGTACTGTGACCTGTGAAGACATGGGCACCATTTCAGCAACCCCTGATGACTTTTCTCTGCTCCTTACTTCTTTTGCTCTCTACTGATGACGGGCTAAACCCAGAAACACGTGTCTAGAGATAACAGCACTACCTGCACCAACTTTGGTGAAAGACTACTGCAACTTTGAAAGTAAGCGTACTGCATTTACCAGGATGCAATGGGGTGAACTGTGCTGGGATGAGAGGCAGTGTACTCCTCTCCCCCTGTGTTCAAAAGGCTCCCTTGAGCCAACGAGCTGACGAGCTCTCCTGGGATGCACCTGTGTGCCTGTGGAGAGGTACTGTGACCTGTGAAGACTTGGGCACCATTTCAGCAACCCCTGATGACTTTTCTCTGCTCCTTACTACTTTTGCTCTCTACTGATGACGGGCTAAACCCAGAAACACGTGTCTAGAGATAACAGCACTACCTGCACCAACTTTGGTGAAAGACTACTGCAACTTTGAAAGTAAGCGTACTGCATTTACCAGGATGCAATGGGGTGAACTGTGCTGGGATGAGAGGCAGTGTGCTCCCTCCCCCCCTGTGTTCAAAAGGCTCCCTGGAGCCAACGAGCTGACGAGCTCTCCTGGGATGCACCTGTGTGCCTGTGGAGAGGTACTGTGACCTGTGAAGACTTGGGCACCATTTCAGCAACCCCTGATGACTTTTCTCTGCTCCTTACTACTTTTGCTCTCTACTGATGACGGGCTATACCCAGAAACACGTGTCTAGAGATAACAGCACTACCTGCACCAACTTTGGTGAAAGACTACTGCAACTTTGAAAGTAAGCGTACTGCATTTACCAGGATGCAATGGGGTGAACTGTGCTGGGATGAGAGGCAGTGTGCTCCCTCCCCCCCTATGTCTAATTTAGTACTACATAAATTGACATATTTAGAGGAATAATAAGTCTGAATATGTGTCCTGACCTACGAAAATATAGAAAAAGGACATGTCATTTGCCTCCCTCTGTTGTGCCAATCACAGTTTGCAATTTGAACACATATTTACCAAAAGTGTAGAAACACTTTAAGCACTTCAGCTTCCATGCTTAAGCTAAGATGATGAGAGGCCATTTATTTGTGTATACCCAATTGAATTATAAGGCATAAGCAGGCCAGAAGAAATTTAATCTGGGGCCAATCTTAGACAGATACTAGTCTGTGTTAGATGTGTGGACATGCTTGTGAGCCTGTGTTGCACTCAACTTGTTCAGGGCTCTTTAACCCAGCAATAATGGTGGATAATCATGGGTCAGAACTCACTTTATCACAAGAACCCAGAATAAAACAAATGCCAATACCTTTAAATGACCCCAAGAGACTTGTAATTTGGATGCAGTCATTTCCACCTCACCCCATTTCAGATTTTCATGTTTAAATCCATTTCTACCAACATTCAGTACTTTGTATAACATCTCAACGCCATAGTGGTATAATACTTTGAAAACAGAGAATTAAAATGTGCCCATTTATTGTTAAATCTCCTTAAACAATTGGCTTAGTTGCCCAATAGCATATCTATAAAACAATGTTTTCTTAAAAGTGAATGTTAACTTTGTAATATTTAAAGTTCTTGGGATGGCCTTCCCAATACAATTGTTGATGGGTAGAAAAGTCACCAACCCAGTTGCCAAACATTTAGCCCTTCAAAACTCTGAGATGAAATCACTGTTACTGAATACTGAGGTGAAAGGTACTATATAGGAAGAAAAATTAAAAACATAATGATATGCAAACAATATGTTACATTGTTTAAAACTGAGAACAGAGAGGTTTTCACTAACCTCTTATTGAGTCGAGTCACAGCATATAATGGGTTTTCATCTTTACTTAAATTGTTCACCTAAGTTAACATTATCTCTCACCATAAAATAATGGGTGGTGATCATGCCCTGCTTTTGCAGAAGCAGTGTAGGGATCAGTATTCAGAGCCATTCATGACTGGAAGGGAATACATTGGGGGTAATTTATAATTTGGTGGTGCAGGACTTCCACTACAAATGTGGCAGATGCCTGGTCTGCTCTTTTTATAGTTAGTTCTTGGCTATACACTCTAGATAGTACGGATGAAGCAGCTGCCTAGTTATAGTAGGGGTTCTGCATCTGCCAAACTCGAAATACCCCTCACATTCTCTCATAGCAAGTGTGCCAGAATTTGGCGCTGGGATCTAGGACTGAAATGTCTGATTTAGCCAGTATCCCTGCACCGGTGTATAGTATTTTCTTTCTGGACTGGAAATAACCTAAAGGTCCCTTTAATACTAGGTCATTTTCTAAACATTTTTTTCTGATTACAGGGAGAAAACTGCTGTCCATTTGCACCTGCTCAGAGCAAACCGAGCAGGAAGGTAAGTGGGGATGAGGAGGTTAGGTGAGGGTACAGGCATTCAGATTATTCTTGAACCTGTCCTAGGGTATCACTGTGTGCTCCAGAATGCTGCTGCAGGGATCGGGTGGAGGACTGCTTTGCTCCTGCCCACAGACCTATCCTATAGAGTATAACAGGACCTGATGTCTCGAGCCCCAGAATTATTGTGTTCGGCATTTGCAGACCCAATAATTACAAACCTGGAGACACTTGGAATTGTGGCCACAGGAATTCCACCCAGGGATATCACTGTGGGTGAAATTCAGCAATTCATAAATCTGCTCAGATTATAACATTTCTTCTTCCACCACCTACAATTTAAAAGAGTTTTTCACAATATGGGCCTAATTACGATGTTGGTCGGAGTTGTGTCCGACCGACACCGTTTCGGGGAAGGAACCTCCCGACCATAAGCCAGCGGTTCCGACAATCCCATTAGGATGTGACCGCACATTGTGCGGTCGCAAATTTTCATTTTTCAAGCTCCCATTGAAAAATGGAAGTTTGTAAACATCCCTGCACCGTGTGGCAGGCAAAGTGAGGTTCCTTCCACACGGTGCAGGGATATTTAGGGGGTTCACCATAGGTGCCCCTCAGGCCCAAATGTGAAGGGCCAGGGAGGAAGGGGGCCCTGCTAGGGGCCCCCAAAATCAGTTTCTGACAGCCAATACATGTCGGAATGCCGACATGTATTGGGTGTCGGAAACCGACATCATAACCCTGACGGCGGAAACACTGTCCTTAAGGGATTATGAGTGCTTTCCGACTGGCCGGCGGGCTCCTTGAGTACTTTGGAACCACATCGGATTTCCCCGCCATCATCATAATACTGCAGTCACACTTTAAACCTACCATGTCAGTCAGAAAACCTCCGACCAGTGGTCAGAGTATTTCCGACCAACATCGTAATCAGGCCCTAAATTGTTTCTGTCCTTCTTTTTGTGATGTTACACTTTTTTATGGTTAATCATTTTTCATATGTGTATCATTTGAAAGAGGTTTAATGTTCAATTTGATTTCATTTTATAATTCTCACCCATTTTATTCACTATAATAAATTTTCAAAACTGATTCAAGAAGAAAGGACAACATGCAGTGCAGTGAAATTCGAAAGAACCAGGGCAGTGTCTATTTACTTCAAGCAAATGCTGGTAGGGGAAAGAAGACTTAATCTGAGCAGTGGAAACGGTTTATCTGAAATTCAGTATGTTCAGCTATCTCATACAAGTGCAAATTAGCACGTCTAAAGATGGCATCATTTCTTGTAACCAGTTGTTCTTTCCTACTGCATAAAGCCATATAAACACTTTAGGACCTCATCATTAGTTGAGCGGAGTGAATTTCTTGAATGCTTTTCTGTGCAAATATCACTCTGCAAAATTACAGATTTTACTGCGTTCAGAGTGCTGCCTCTTTATTCCCAGGTGGGTCGCCACACAATTCTAATTGCATTATGATCTACCTGGATGCAGGTGCTGTTTGTGACTGAAAAAAAGGCTTGAAATCAGGAGAGCAATTGTTGAGTGACCAGGTAATTCTGTTTGCTGGGGATAACCCCTATTCGGGCCTTAAATTCTTAATTACCAAGAATGAGGTGCTAATGCCAGTTGGTGTTGGTTATACTGAGTCCGGTATTTCCACACCATTTTTACCAAGTGAGGTACACTTACTGGGAAGCTAATGATTTTCACAGAAAAATAAATACAGAACTGTTGTATCTTACCAGACGTAGCTGAGATGAATTTTGTAAGTTTCTTTATTAACTTCTTGTTGCAGGATATTAATTATGTACAAATGTCCATTAGCCAGGTGTACCTTATTCTCCAGCCCAACCAGGAGCAGCCTGCCTGCTGCTCAGCCCATCTTCCAACTGTCACCACTCACCCACACAAGCACCCAAGCATTCCAAGCATCACAGGGGCATATTAGCAAGGGCCTTATCGCCGCTTTAGCGGCACTTTTTGCCGCTAAGGCGGCGATTTTTTTATCGCCCTATCAGCAAGCTGTCGCTAACAGGCGTTAGCGACAGCTTCCTGGCGATAGCGGCCCGTTTTCCCATCGCCTTGCATGCCAGCGATAAATATCGCTAATGACATGCAAGGTAGGCGTTCCCAACTAAAAGCGACTGAAAACAGTCGCTAACACAACTTCTCCCTATTAGCAACGCAGGCGAAGCGATAAAAAAATTTGCGCTAAGCGAGAATATCGCTAGAATTTAACACCTGCTAAAAACATGACTTACCTGTTTGTAGAATAGGAGGTGGATTGTCAGCCTAAGTCCACCATGGCGTTAATGCGTGAATATCGCTGGATTTCCAGCGATATTCACGCATTTCGCCGCTATCGCTGGATATTTTATCGCATTGGAGATAAACCTTGCTAATAGCATGTTATCTCCGCGATAATATCCAGCGATAGGCGGCGTTAAGAAAATACGCGCTAAGCGCGGTTAGCGATAATTTTCTCCTGTTGTTGCTAATATGCCCCACAGTTACACCAAAATTCCACTGTCAACACTCACACTGGCTGAGCAGCAGGGAGATAGCTAAGCTGGGAAACATATACTAAATAATCAGGATATAACATATCCCCCTCCTTTTAAATGAAAAAAGAAAAGAACAATATAACAAGGGAAGAACTATAAACAAGCATATACATAAGCAGAGAAAAAGTTCAAGACTCAGGGAAGCAACCTAAAATACAACTTCGCAAGAGTCTGAACACTACTTTTGATCCCATCCTCGTCCCCAAAAATATGTTGTATCTTACCAGACGTAGCCGAGTTGCCTTTTAAGTATTTCTTTATTGACTTCTTGTTGCACGATAGTAAATATGTACAATTGTCCATTAGACTGGTGATCCTTATTCTCCATCCCCACCAGGAGCAGCCTGCCTGCTGCTCAGCCCTCTTCCAACTGTCACCACTCATCCACACAGGCACCCAAGCATTCCAAGCATCACAGTCACACCAACATTCCACTGTCGACACTCACACTGGCTGAGCAGCAGGGACATAGCTAAGCTGGGAAACATATACTAAATAATCAGGATATAACAAGAACCACAACATAAAGGGCCCGATTGCGAGTGGCCCCTGTCAGAAGCAATTTTTATCATGCTCAATAAAATTCACCGTTGATGTGTTTGGAGGCTATTGGGTGTGATAATTATTGCCTATTCTGAAGTTTTGAAGAAGAATAAGCTTATTTTGCAGCCACGGCCGGTCCATTGGGGCTGAGGGGCCACACCCCTCCACCTTTTGCCCCTCACGAATAGTGTCTATCAGGTTGAACAAAAGTCAGCCTGACAGACACTGTTCATTTCAGGTCACAGCCAGGAGCCAGACATGCGCTAAATGCGCAGGCTCCTGACTGCCTGAGCTGAACTTTGCTGGGCTGAAGCAGTCATAGCTCCTGTGGGCGTGACGTCCTCAGCTCAACAAAGGTCCCTGAGGCCCTCCCATCAGAGACGAGGGATAGCGTCACTAATTGCCTCACACTTGGGCGCTTAAGTTTTAAGCCCTGAAGCGCCCTGGGTCGAGTGTCAATCAGTGACACAATCACAGAGTGGGGTGGGGTCAGCAGTCTTACTGACCCCATCCCACTAGATGATGACGTTGGGACTGCTGCCTCAGGTCAGCCAATGAGGGAAGGCAGCAGTCCCAAGCCTCACGGAACTGCCAAGGCAGAGCTGGCTGCAGGTAAGTGTGTGTTGTCTTTTAAATTAATGTTTGGTGCGTGCGTCTATGTATGAATGTTTGGTAAAGAGTGTTGTGAATGGATGTGTTTGTGTGTGTGTGTGTGTGTGTGTGTGTGTGTGCACACGTGTGAATGCATGGCTGTGAGTGTTGTGTATGTGTGCCTGTGTGTGTGTGTGTGTGTCCCGTCCGACCCCTCCCTCCAAAACTTACCGGCCGCCACTGGTATTTTGGTGTTTAATCCAATAAAATTTCCATTTACTTGTAAATATTAGGCCTTTCCCTCCAGGTTTGACCTGCTGAAATGTAACTAATGGTGTGAACTTATTTGCACCTAGAAATTACCGGGTGCAATAAACATCGTACTACTAATAATACTTGCAGTCCCTGCACAGACACGTGTTTGCACAGGAATTGTGATATAATTGGTCACTTGTAATCAGCCCCCCAGGCATCATTCCTGGTTCCCTGGCCGCTAAACAATTCTAGGTATTTTACTGCAAACATTTCCAAACAAAGAAAATAAACTAATAAAATACGCTAGAGTCCAATTAACAAAAGATGCACTAGTTCCTAGAAATGAAATGCACTCCTAAGACCAGAAAAGGTTGATATCTTATTTATGCCGAAAAACACATTTGTTCTTAAACCGCATTATTTTGTTTCCTGTTTGGATTCTCGGCATATGCCATAGATTTACCCCACTGGTCCTGTTAGAACTTCAAATCGCTTTGAGTTACGTTCTCTGCCCATATGTTACTGCCAGAAGAATGAAGTTTGCAATTAATGACAATAACCCTTTTAAGAGTCTTACTGGCAAGCAACCTGCATCAGACACATAGACAAGTGGGGGCAGATTTACAAGCCCCTTGCGCCACTTTTGCGTCATTTTTAACATGGGAAAAGTGACGCAAAAGTGGCGCAAGGGGCTTGTAAATCTGCCCCGTGGTGTTTCCTTTGCTGTCAGGGTAAAGAGTCCAAACTGAAAACTGCCTGAAGTTTGACAGCATGGTGTATGCTCCCCAATCAACTCTAGTTCATCTAGTAGTGAGGCATTTTTCTGAATGGATGGGAGACAACAGTGGAAAATAATTGATATGCTGTTGGGAATCGTTCCCATTTTAGGCACCCCTACCCTTCTTATAGTGCTTATACTCTGTACAGGTGAACATCACTCTCATCTGCAGAAGTCAAAGCAGTGCTTAATTTTAGCCAGTAGTGTCTGGTGCTAGGCACTTAGGGCCTTATTTACAACAAAGTGACTCAGCGCAGTGCCGCAAGCCATTTTGCAGTGCCGCACTGAGTCACTTTCAAAGCACAGGGATGCATCATATCTACAATGATATGACGGATCCCTGTGCTCCCCCCTGCGCTGGCGCACAATTGGCTGCCTGCTCTGATGCAGGCACCCTTGCACCATGGACTGCGTTGCGGGGAGATAGTTTTTGTGCAGGAAGTAACACATTCCTGCAGAAAAACAATCACGAGAGGCGATTTCCTCTTTCTGTGTGTGCTGCAGAATGCAGCTCACATAGAAAGAGGAAAATACGAGGAGAAATGAAAACATTTCTCCTCGTTGTGCCTCCCTAAACCTCCCCTGGGGAGGCGAAGCATTCTGCCGCATTCCCAGGTTTACGATTTCTCGTAAATCTGGGAATGCTTCAGGTTCCATGGGTGTTGCATGGGAACACCCACAGCAACACCCATGGAACACCCCTTTCACACTAAGTGCTGCGTGTAAAGGGGCCATATTTACAAGGACAGGAAAAGCCACGAAGGGTGGCTTTTCATGTCCTTGTAAATATGGGACAGCAAAATGCGCCACCGGTGCATCACAAAAAGTGATTCCCCAGCGGCGCAAGGGGCTTGTAAATATGCCCCATAATCATCAGCACCGGTGCTTATATCATGAACTAGATGCAAAGGTACTGCAGCACTTTTCATGAGCACCAGTTAACGGCGAACTTATTTTTGGTAGGCACGGGGAGATTATGTGATTTTCCAAGAATCACAAGATGTTGAGCCTACGCCGAGACTCGAACATGGTTCCCCAGCTCTAAAGTTGGCAGCTCTAGCCATTATACCACATTGTCTCCAACTTGCTGGGTTTCATGGTTAGTAGTTAGTTCTATTATAGGTGGCACTAATAAGAGCAATGGGCTAATGCAAGCTGCCTTCTGACGAGAGCCCCAGCCGTTCACAAATTAACCACTGAGTCAAGGTGGGCAGGATCTACTGGGATCGACGTTGCCATAGGTTTTTCTTTAATGCATGTCAGTTCCTATACCTTTCGAACAAGTAAAAGCAAAGAACAAGTGTCCCTATATGCCAGTAGGCTCCTGTTTTTACAGCTCATGAATTTCCGGCAAAGTCTGCAGTCAATCGGTAAAAAGGGCCACAGCTCTGCACTTGAAAGGCCATCTCTGCCATCTCCATCGCAATCCTGAATCACCTCTGATTGCCTCCAAAAATGTGGTCTCCATTTAAAAAAAAGGTGACTGCATGTTTCACATGCAGCCTCAATGTAATCTGCCAGAAAGCCCCATGTCATGTGTGATAACTATACTTTTTGTAAATGGGTTCCTCCCATTAAGTACGCCAGGATTTTTTTGCTTTTGATCACCTGGTTTTTTGGGCCTTTATGGTGGTTGAGTCTCACTACCTGAGTCTCACTCCCAGAAATTTTAGGGTAAATTGGACTGCATGTGTTTACAGCTAGTAACCTCCTTTTAAGTTAGGGATGCTGCTAGGGTAACAGGCACTAGGCTGGTTACATGTGAACACGAGTACATTCACGTTTGTGCGTGGATGAAGGCTACATGTGAGACACTACAGTCGTGCATAGACTGGTCGCTGCACTCAGGTAGCCTGCCTGTTTCAGTTTTAAATATCAAATTTGACATGTCAAAGTACCCCTTTAGACAGGCCTAAAACTTCCTTTTAAATATTAATAAGTCACCCATATAAAGGCCATAATTACCATTAAGGCAGGGTGCATATATTTAAAGGTAGGACATGTAGAAATTAATTTGAACTTTTCCTTACAGTGAAATATCCCCAAAAATGATTTTCAATGTAGCAAGGCTGCTGCTGTCATAGGAAATCATTGGGCTACATTGTTACATTTACTAAATGCTAAATTTGGATTAGTAATCAGTAAAATAATACTTCTTACACTGTTCTGAATGCTTGGATTGCTTACTGGTAATCATTACTATGATTCTCTCTTCCTTGTTCCAGTTCTTACAATATGAGTTTTACCTTATGCTCCACCCCCTTTCTCATCATTTCCCAAGCTGTTTTTCTTTTTATTCCAAAAGGACTCTAAGTCAATCCCTGTAAAGCCTCAGCTCCGACTAAACACTTTCTGAGCCATACCAACCTGAAAGGACGTTTTTAACAAGAAGGCTGAAGTGAAGGGAGGGAAAGTGGGATGTAAGTACTGGGATGAAGAAGAGAGAATCGGAGTAATGAAGATTACCGGTAAGTAATTCACGCATTACCTCCTCATTCTCTTCCTCGTCCCATTTCTTACAATATGAGGATATGTCCAAACAAAAGCAAGGACATTTTGTCAATCTCTTTATAAACAAAGAAAAATAGTGACTCCAGAAAAGTGCACAGAAAAGGATTTAATGAAACACTTCAGGTATCACAGAAAATCAAATCTCAGAACAATAGACTTTATATTAATTTGTGAGAAGCTGCTTTGCAAAGAAAACTTGAACCAAATTGAAGCTTATTTGGTTGTGTTAAGTTAAGTATGTAATGGGAAATTAACGTGGACGGAGAAGCCCATGTTGAAGCAGCAAAAATGTCCAAAATCGAAACCCTTGCCCACACTGTCTAAGAAGCAACCATTCCCCTAGTGGAATGGGAAAGAACGTCACCTGGAAAATCTTTACTTGCCTGTTTAGAGGCCTAGGAAATCACAACTTATCTTGCTAGGGTGGCTTTCAATGTTTTAAGTCCTGTTCTTTAAGGACCAATATTTGCCAAAAATCCGCTGTCCATTTCAGATACATCAGCAGAACTTTAACAACACCCAGGCTTGCTGTTGCAGAGCCTGTAGAAGAAACATCAGAAAATTAAGGTAAATTATCTCCTGCTCCCTGTGCAAAGAGGAATTGGCCTAAGGGGGAAAATTCAGACCCAATGACAGAACTGCCCTATCCTCAAACACCTTCAAAAATGGACTACGGCACTGAAGAGAGCCTAATTCACCCAATCTTCTTGCAGAGGTGATACCAATGAGAAAAATACCTTAAGAGTCAGAAACGCATCTGATGCCTTATCCAAAGGTTCAAAAGTGGGATTACAGAAAAGACAAAACCAAAGGAAGATCCCAAGGAGGGGATTTCTTCAAACGTAGGTCTCATTATATCAAATCCCTTGAAAAGCCTAGAGACCAGATCCTCAACCATGAAAACACTACCCTAGGGAGATTGAATGGCAGACAACAGTAGTTTCAATGAGAGGCAATTTGTGCTCAAAATCATTTTGAAGAAATTCAAGAATTTGTTTTTGGGAGCAATGTAAAGGAGAAACCTGCTTTGAAATACACCACTTATGAAACAAGGCGCAATGGTGATTATACAACCTTTTAGTGGAATCTCTTCTAGAAGGCTGGATAGAAAGGGAAACAGGCAAGGAAAGACCCTGCTTCAAGAGGCCTTTCTTTTCAACCTCCATGCCAACACCTGAAGATGAGCTAGGAGCTAGGAGTATTGAAGACAGCATTGGATGGGTTAGAGGAGGAGGAAACAACAGGAAAACCCACTACTTGTCTACTATTAGGAACCAGAGAAGAGGGAACTAGGTCCACTTTGGCTAAAATTGAACTATTAGAATTAAGTTTATCCCCTCTCTTTGAACTTTGAGAAGAAGCCTCTAAATTACTGGAATTGGAGGAAAAGCATACAACAAAACCTTCAGCTAGGGCTGAAGAAAAGCACCAACTCCCAAAGCTTGACTGTTTGGATCCTGGAGAAGAACAGAGGGAATCCTTTGATGCAATGCTTGAGTCTCTGTCCACCAGGCCAATTAATTCAAATTTCTGGAGTCACTGGGAGACCAACTTCGTAGTTATCTGACACTGGAGACCAGTCTTGAAGAAGGTGAAGAACCACCTGCCCAGATGGAGGCTAGCCCACAGAATGATGAAGACTGTAGCCTACATGAATCGAAACAGAAAAGGAAGATGTTAGATATTTGGTTAATGGTTGAATGGGGTGTGATCCCTAAGCCAAGCTGCAGCCACAATCCCTTGCAGGACGAAACACAAACAGTCACCACATTAACCTGTGATTAACCCTGGATAGCTTGGCACAAAAATCAGTAAGGCTTAACTTTGAGGCAATGTGTAAAGTATTCATGCAGCACACAAGCACTAATAAAATGAAAACACAATACAAGTAAAATACCAAACTAATTTAGAAAAATGACGTAAATTTGAATAAATTATTTGACACCAAAAAGACAAAAATCCAATCAGTAGAACTGTAAAAAAAGATTTTTGCAAAAACTAGTGCCTAAAACATCAAAACGCCCAAAAACATTATTGACCGTGATGGAGCGTGGTTCGGATACAAGAAGTAGATTGGGTCCAGTCAGCGTTTACCTTCTGACTTACAGAAATTTCTGAGAAAAATGTTCAGAGGAGGTAAAGTTCAGCAGGACAAGGCTGCAGGAGGTGTCCGAGAAGGGGGGGTCATTGTCGGAAAACCTTGGGTCGAAGCCGCAGTGAAGATTTCTACATTCTGACTTGTCTCTGAAATGGAAGTCGAAAATATCCAATGGGATGAGGCAGAGGACAAAAGCCAAACACAGTGCCTAGAAGCTGGACAACCCTTTGGAGAAGAAAGGCAGAAACAAATTTGCTAGTGGGCAAAAGAACATAGCAGGAGAAGCCTTGAAGTCAATTTGACTGGTGATGTGCATTGGGCAGATAGACGAGCAGGCTGGTAATGGTCTACTCCTGGTTCTCAGAGCAGTTTTTAGCCAAACAACTTTTGTCAACACTTTCGGATTTTGGCTATCTGGGCACATTAATACCACTTCCAAGGACTAGAGGGGCACCACATAGAGGGTCAAGACTCACTCAGGCTGTGTCCAGCTGTGGGTTCAAGGTGAAGGACGACTATTGTGTCTCTATGGCTTTAAACAGGAGACCAGCAAACTTGCCCTAGTGAGTTACTCTAGAAGGACTGGGACAGTTGAAGATCCAGTCCTTGTGTCCAGGCAGAAGGTAGCAAAGCAGCAGGACATCAGGGCTGCAATCCAGCATAGTGGGAGTCCTTCCACCAGCACAGCAGTCCTTCTTACAGGCATAGTATCAACGGGTCCAGAAGTGTACTGAAGAGTTGGTGTCTGAGGTCCTGCATTTATAAAGCAAACACAAGGAGATGATGGACGGAGTGCTGAAACTTTTCAGACATTCACCCCCAGTCACAGATCTGGGTTGAATCCATCATCATTGTTTAGCTCACTTCGCCACCTCAGTTCAGTCCCAGCTATATGCAAATCAGTCTTGACCCTGTGCCTCATGGGAACAGTCCAGCCCGAACTGCCAAGCCAGGTCTTCCCTGAACCAGAAACAAGCATCCTGGGACCGGTTTCTGGGTAACACCCTTCATCAGCCAGGCTAGCTTGGAATCCAGTGGCAAAGTGAGCAAGGGACCAACGTCTGGGCATACCCTGCCAACTTAGGGCGAACAAAGCAAGCACAAGGAGATGATGGACGGAGAGCTAAAACTTTTCAGACACTGACCCCCAGTCACAGATCTGGGTTGAATCCATCATCATATGCAAATAAGTCTTGACCCTGTGCCTCATGGGAACAGTCCAGCCCAAACTGCCAAGCCAGGTCTTCCCTGAACCGGAAACAAGCAGCCTGGGACTGATTTATATGTAAACACCCTTCATCAGCCAGGCTAGCTTGAATCCAGTGGCAAAGTGAGCAAGGGACCCACGTCTGGGCATACCGTCCCAACTTAGGGCAAACAAAGCAAACACAAGGAGATGATGGACAGAGCACTGAAACTTTTCAGACACTCACCCCCCAGTCACAGATCTGGGTTGAATCCATCATCATTCTTTGGCTCACTTCCCCACCTCAGTTCAGACCCAGCTATATGCAAATCAGTCTTGACCCTGTGCCTCATGGGAACTGTCCAGTCCGAAATGCCAAGCCAGGTCTTCCCTGAACCGGAAACAAGCATCCTGGGACCGGTTTCTGGGTAACACCCTTTATCTGCCAGGCTAGCTTGAATCCAGTGGCAACGTGAGCAAGGGACCCACGTCTGGGCATACCCTGCCAACTTAGGGTGTACAAAGCAAATACAAGGAGATGACTGGGGGTGAGTGTCTGAAAAGTTTCAGCACTCCGTCCATCATCTCCTTATGTTTGCTTTGTCCTACATTTATATCCAGGTGCCCTGGTTCTGGAAGGTAGAAGAAGCTTATAGACAGTGACTTTGAGAAGCATGGCATGTTCTGCCTCCTCTGCCCTGGCCCCAAGCTAGTTGCAGTGGAAATTTGTGGTCACTAGGCCCTTTGTGTGAAGGCAAAGCACAGCTATTCAGTAGCAAGTGGGACTGTGCTCCACACCTCCCCCTCATCCTGCCAGTAGATGGACCATTCAGGCATACCTAATCTATCTTTTGTGCAACTGATTGGGAGGGATACACAAAGTCTAACTGTCAGACACACCCAGTCATGTGACCCAAGGCAGGCTACAGGCACAAAAGCGCTAAAGGCAGGAAAATGGCAACTTTATAAAAGTGGCATTTTCAAACTTTTATGAAAAATACGACTTTACCATTAAAGAGGGTTTATCATTACAATTTTATAGACACCAAACATGACATAGCTACCTGCTCCAAATTGTAAATGACAGCTTATTAAATGTAACAAGGAATCCCCAATGCTATCCTATGAAAGTGATAGGTCTCGCAGTATTGAAAAAATAAATTTAGGAGTTTTACACTACCAGGACATGTAAAACTTAAATGTACATATCCAACCTTTTAATTACACAGCACCCTGTCCTATGGGCTACCTAGGGCCTACCTTAGGGGTGACCTATCTATAATAAAAGGAGAGTTTAAGACATGGCAAGGGGATTATAATGCCAAATCAACATGGCAGTTTAATACAACATTCAGGCTGCAGTGACAGGCCTGGAACATGCTTAAGATGACACAATAAGTGTTGGTGGCCTACTTGCAGCATTTAATTTACAGGCCCTGGGCATATGGTATACCACTCTACAAAGGACTTATAAGTAAATTAAATATGCCAAATGGGTATAAGCCAATTTAAATATGTTTTAAGGAGAGAGCACAAGCACTTTAGCACTAGTTAGCAATGGTAAAGTACACAGAGTCCCAAGGCCAACATAAACGAATTCAGCAAACAATTGGAGGGAAAAAGGCAAACAGATTGGGGATGACCCTGCAGCGAAGGCCAGGTTGAACAGAAGACAAAGGTAGAAGATTCACAATTACCATATCTCCCTGGATCCTGAGCCAATCTCTCACTGGAGTTTCCCGCTTGCTCAGAATATTCCTCTGATGGGAGAGCAACTTCAGCAGCCTTACAACTGGAAGAAACACTTTGCCCAGGTCCATCCTGAAGTTGCCCCTCAAAAAGTCCATATTGTTGAAGAAACAAGATTGGATAATTTCTAGTTTATCAGAAATCCCAAGTCCTTTAATATTCAAAAGACATCCTCTGTTTGAGCCTCAGACAGAAGAAGAGAACATGTCTGGATCAAAAGATTGCCGAGGTAGAGGTCTGTTCCCCCACAAAATCTGAGAAACCTTTGGTATGACAGAGCCACTGAAATGTGTAGGTAAGTGTCTTGTAAATCTATCTTTGCTAGACAATCTACCTGAAAATTTCAGGAAATTATTTGTTGCAAATAAGTGATATTGAAAGGAGAAGTGAGGATAAAGCTGTTGAGTTCCTTTATCTCTATGATCATGCACAAATCCCCTGAATCCTTCTGTGCCAGGAATACTCTGGAACACCAACCCATTCCCCACTGCTCCTGAGGAACCCATACAATGGTGTACTTTTGAACTAAAGACACAATACTGTCCAGCAGCACTTCTCTATTGATCTGATTTGAAGAAAGAGGAGTGAGAAGAAACCTGCCCTTTGGAGGAGGAGTGGAAAACTCTATTGTGTATCCCATTGTCAGAATCTGTAGGACCCATTTATCTGCAACTGCTAAACTCCAGAAATGTGGAAAATATTTCAGGTGACCCCCAACAGGAATCAAGTCTGTTGGATACTCAGCATAGTCAGGATCATTGTCTTCGATTCTCATATCCTCCTGAGGACTGCCAAAAATGGTCATTACCCTGAAATCTAGGTTGAACATGAGATCTACTAAAGGAGAAACTGGATTACCTGCTCCGGTTTTTCTTAAAATGTATCCAAATTGTATTGATGCTCCAATGCTTGTACCTGAAGGGGTGGGTATGTTTTTGATATTTGAAGGATTAATGCAATATCGCCTCTAGTTCCTCACCAAACAACTTGGCACCCAAAAAGACAGTCAAAGAAAATAATACTTCTGTGTAGAATCCATTTCCAACCTCTCAAATGAATGTGCCGTCTAGCCACCACTGGCAATGTCGCCTCAATACGTTTTGGACCCTTGCCTGTCGAGGGTACTTGGGCCTCCCACACGAGTGAGGCACCATTTTTATCGGGAGACCTGGGGGAATACTGGGTGGTAGGAAATTTGTGTCAGCCCAGTGATGCCACAACTTTTCCACACAAAAATGTGTGGAAAAAGTGATTTTTTCAGCTACATTTGAGGTTTGCAGGGGATTCCGGGTAAGGAAACGTTGGGGGATCCATGCAAGCCATACCTCCATGAAATCCCCGAGTGTCTAGTTTTCAGAAATTTGTGGGTTTGGTAAGTTTCCCTAGCTGGCTGCCGAGCACGGGGCCAAAAACCCAGGTGATCCTCCTTGCAAAACCAGGTCGTTTTGTGATAGGATACTTTGATGTCACTTCAAAACGTTTTGGGCCCTTGCCTGTCGCGGGTACTTGGGCCTCCTGCACGAATGAGGCACAATTTTTATCGAGAGACCTGGGGAAACGCTGGGTGGTAGGAAATTTGTGTCAGCCCGGTGATGCCACAACTTTCCCACACAAAAATGTGTGGAAAAAGTGATTTTTTCAGCTAAATTTGAGGTTTGCAGGGGATTCAGGGTAAGAAAACGTTGGGGGATCCACGCAAGCCATACCTCCCAGGAATACCCCGGGTGTCTAGTTTTCAGAAATGTGTGGGTTTGGTAGGTTTCCCTAGCTGACCGCCGAGCACGGGGCCGAAAACCCAGGTGACCCCTTGCAAAACCATGTCGGTTTGTGATAGGCAATTTTGATGTCGCCTCAATATGTTTTGGTCCCTTGCCTGTCGCGGGTACTTGGGCCTCCCACACAAGTGAGGCACCATTTTTATCGGGAGACCTGAGGGAATGCTGGGTGGGAGGAAATTTGTGTCAGCCCAGTGATGCCACAACTTTCCCACTCAAAAATGTGCGGAAAAATTGATTTTTTCAGCTAAATTTGAGGTTTGCAGGGGATTCTGGGTAAGAAAACGTTGGGGATCCACGCAGGCCATACCTCCCTGAAATCCCCCGGGTGTCTAGTTTTCAGAAATGTGTGGGATTGGTAGGTTTCCCTAGCTGGCCGCCGAGCATGGGGCCAAAAACCCAGGTGACCCCCCTTGCAAAACCAGGTCGTTTTGTGATAGGCAATTTTGATGTCACCTCAATACGTTTTGGGCCCTTGCCTGTCGCGGGTACTTGGGCCTCCCACACGAGTGAGGCACCATTTCTATCGGGAGACCTGGGGGAACGCTGGGTGGTAGGAAATTTGTGTCAGCCCGGTGATGCCACAACTTTCCCACACAAAAATGTGTGGAAAAAGTGATTTTTTTCAGCAAAATATGAGGTTTGCAGGGGATTCTGGGTAAGAAAACATTGGGGGATCCATGCAAGCCATACCTCCCTATAATCCCCCTGGTGTCTAGTTTTCAGAAATGTGTGGGTTTGGTAGGTTTCCCTAGCTGGCCGCCGAACACGGGCCAAAAACCCAGGTGCCCCTCTTGCAAAACCAGGTCGTTTTGTGATAGGCAATTTTGATGTCGCCTCAATACGTTTTGGGCCCTTGCCTGTCACGGGGACTTGGGCCTCCCACACAAGTGAGGCACCATTTTTATCAGGAGACCTGGGGCAACACTGGGTGGTAGGAAATTTGTGTCAACCCGGTGATGCCACAACTTTTCCACACAAAAATGTGTGGAAAAAGTGATTTTTTTTCAGCTAAATTTGAGGTTTCCGGGGAATTCCGGGTAAGGAAACGTTGGGGGATCCACGCAGGCCATACCTCCCTGAAATCCCCCGGGTGTCTAGTTTTCAGAAATGTGTGGGATTGGTAGGTTTCCCTAGCTGGCCGCCGAGCATAGGGCCGAAAACCCAGGTGACCCCCCTTGCAAAACCAGGTCATTTTGTGATAGGCAATTTTGATGTCGCCTCAATATGTTTTGGGCCCTTGCCTGTCGCGGGTACTTGGGCCTCCCACACAAGTGAGGCACCATTTTTATCAGGAGACCTGAGGGAACGCTGGGTGGTAGGAAATTTGTGTCAGCCCAGTGATGCCACAACTTTCCCACACAAAAATGTGTGGAAAAATTGATTTTTTCAGCTAAATTTGAGGTTTGCAGGGGATTATGGGTAAGAAAACGTTGGGGGATCCACGCAAGCCGTACCTCCCTATAATTCACCGGGTGTCTAGTTTTCAGAAATGTGTGGGTTTGGTAGGTTTCCCTAGCTGGCCACCGAGCACAGGGCCAAAACCCAGATGACCGCCCTTGCAAAACCAGGTCGTTTTGTGATAGGCAATTTTGATGTCGCCTCAATACGTTTTGGGCCCTTGCCTGTCGCGGGTACTTGGGCCTCCCACACGAGTGAGGCACCATTTTTACTGGGAGACCTGGGGGAACGCTGGGTGGTAGGAAATTTGTGTCAGCCCGGTGATGTCACAACTTTCCCACACAAAAATGTGTGGAAAAAGTGATTTTTTCAGCTAAATTTGAGGTTTGCAGAGGATTCTGGGTAAGAAAAAGTTGAGGGATCCACGCAAGCCATACCTCGCTATAATCCCCAGGGTGTCTTGTTTTTAGAAATGTGTGGGTTTGGTAGGTTTCGCTAGCTGGACGCCGAGCACGGGGCCAAAAACCCAGGTGACCTCCCTTGCAAAACCAGTTCGTTTTGTGATAGGCAATTTTGATGCTGCCTCAATACGTTTTCGGCCCTTGCCTGTCGCGGGTACTTGGGCCTCCCACACAAGTGAGGCACCATTTTTATCGGGAGACCTGGGGGAATGCTGGGTGGTAGGAAATTTGTGTCAGCCCGGTGATGCCACAACTTTCCCACACAAAAATGTGTGGAAAAAATGATTTTTTTCAGCTAAATTTGAGGTTTGCAGGGGATTCTGGGTAAGAAAATGTTGGGGGATCCGTGCAAGCCATACCTCCCTATAATCCCCCGGGTGTCTAGTTTTCAGAAATGTGTGGGTTTGGTAGGTTTCCCTAGCTGGTCGCCGAGCACGGGCCAAAAACCCAGGTGCCCCCCTTGCAAAACCAGGTCGTTTTGTGATAGGCAATTTTGATGTCGCCTCAATACGTTTTTGGCCCTTGCCTGGCGCGGGGACTTGGGCCTCCCACACGAGTGAGGCACCATTTTTATCGAGAGACCTGGGGAAATGCTGGGTGGTAGGAAATTTGTGTCAGCCCGGTGATGCCACAAATTTCCCACACAAAAATATGTGGAAAAAGTTATTTTTACAGCTAAATATGAGGTTTTCAGGAGATTCTGGGTAGGAAAAAGTTGGGGGATCTACGCAAGCCATACCTCCCTATAATTCCCCGGTTGTCTAGTTTTCAGAAATGTGTGGGTTTGGTTGGTTTCCCTAGCTGGCCGCCGACCACGGGGCCAAAAACCCAGGTGACCCACCCTTGTAAATCCAGGTCGTTTTGTGATAGGCAATTTTGATGTCGCCTCAATACGTTTTGGGCCCTTGCCTGTCGCAGGTACTTTCGCCTCCCACACGAGTGAGGCACCATTTTTATCGGGAGACCTGGGGGAACGCTTGGTGGTAATAAATTTGTGTCAGCCCGGTGATGCCACAACTTTCCCACACAAAAATGTGTGGACAAAGTGAGTTTTTCAGCTAAATTTGAGGTGTGCAGGGGATTCTGGGTAAGAAAAAGTTGAGGGATCCACACAAGCCATACCTCCCTGGAATCCCCCGGGTGTCTAGTTTTCAGAAATGTGTGGGTTTGGTAGGTTTCCCTTGCTGGCCGCCGAGCACGGGGCCAAAACCCCAGGTGACCCCCCTTGCAAAACCAGGTCGTTTTGTAATAGGCAATTTTGATGTCACCTCAATACGTTTTGGGCCCTTGCCTGTCGCGGGTACTTGGGCCTCCCACATGAGTGAGGCACCATTTCTATCGGGAGACCTGGGGGAACGCTGGGTGGTAGGAAATTTGTGTCAGCCCGGTGATGCCACAACTTTCCCACACAAAAATGTGTGGAAGAAGTGAATTTTTTCAGCAAAATATGAGGTTTGCAGGGGATTCTGGGTAAGAAAACATTGGGGGATCCATGCAAGCCATACCTCCCTATAATCCCCCTGGTGTCTAGTTTTCAGAAATGTGTGGGTTTGGTAGGTTTCCCTAGCTGGCCGCCGAACACGGGCCAAAAACCCAGGTACCCCTCTTGCAAAACCAGGTCGTTTTGTGATAGGCAATTTTGATGTCGCCTCAATACGTTTTGGGCCCTTGCCTGTCACGGGGACTTGGGCCTCCCACACGAGTGAGGCACCATTTTTATCAGGAGACCTGGGGCAACACTGGGTGGTAGGAAATTTGTGTCAACCCGGTGATGCCACAACTTTTCCACACAAAAATGTGTGGAAAAAGTGATTTATTTCAGCTAAATTTGAGGTTTCCGGGGGATTCCGGGTAAGGAAACGTTGGGGGATCCACGCAGGCCATACCTCCCTGAAATCCCCCGGGTGTCTAGTTTTCAGAAATGTGTGGGATTGGTAGGTGTCCCTAGCTGGCCGCCGAGCATGGGGCCGAAAACCCAGGTGACCCCCCTTGCAAAACCAGGTCATTTTGTGATAGGCAATTTTGATGTCGCCTCAATATGTTTTGGGCCCTTGCCTGTCGTGGGTACTTGGGCCTCCCACACAAGTGAGGCACCATTTTTATCGGGAGACCTGAGGGAACGCTGGGTGGTAGGAAATTTGTGTCAGCCCAGTGATGCCACAACTTTCCCACACAAAAATGTGTGGAAAAACTGATTTTTTCAGCTAAATTTGAGGTTTGCAGGGGATTATGGGTAAGAAAACGTTGGGGGATCCACGCAAGCCGTACCTCCCTATAATTCACCGGGTGTCTAGTTTTCAGAAATGTGTGGGTTTGGTAGGTTTCCCTAGCTGGCCACCGAGCACAGGGCCAAAAACCCAGATGACCGCCCTTGCAAAACCAGGTCGTTTTGTGATAGGCAATTTTGATGTCGCCTCAATACGTTTTAGGCCCTTGCCTGTCGCGGGTACTTGGGCCTCCCACACGAGTGAGGCACCATTTTTACTGGGAGACCTGGGGGAACGCTGGGTGGTAGGAAATTTGTGTCAGCCCGGTGATGTCACAACTTTCCCACACAAAAATGTGTGGAAAAAGTGATTTTTCAGCTAAATTTGAGGTTTGCAGGGGATTCTGGGTAAGAAAAAATTGAGGGATCCACGCAAGCCATACCTCACTATAATCCCCAGGGTGTCTAGTTTTCAGAAATGTGTGGGTTTGGTAGGTTTCGCTAGCTGGCCGCCGAGCACGGGGCCAAAAACCCAGGTGACCTCCCTTGCAAAACCAGGTCGTTTTGTGATAGGCAATTTTGATGTTGCCTCAATACGTTTTGGGCCCTTGCCTGTCGCGGGTACTTGGGCCTCCCACACAAGTGAGGCACCATTTTTATCGAGAGACCGGGGGAATGCTGGGTGGTAGGAAATTTGTGTCAGCCCGGTGATGCCACAACTTTCCCACACAAAAATGTGTGGAAAAAATGATTTTTTTCAGCTAAATTTGAGGTTTGCAGGGGATTCTGGGTAAGAAAATGTTGGGGGATCCCTGCAAGCCATACCTCCCTATAATCCCCCGGGTGTCTAGTTTTCAGAAATGTGTGGGTTTGGTAGGTTTCCCTTTCTGGCCGCCGAGCATGGGGCCAAAACCCCAGGTGACCCCCCTTGCAAAACCAGGTCGTTTTGTAATAGGCAATTTTGATGTCGCCTCAATACATTTTGGGCCCTTGCCTGTCGCGGGTACTTGGGCCTCCCACACGAGTGAGGCACCATTTTTATCGGGAAACCTGGGGGAACGCTGGGTGGTAGGAAATTTGTGTCAGCCCGGTGATGCCACAAATTTCCCACACAAAAATATGTGGAAAAAGTTATTTTTACAGCTAAATATGAGGTTTTCAGGGGATTCTGGGTAAGAAAAAGTTGGGAGATCTACGCAAGCCATACCTCCCTATAATTCCCCGGTTGTCTAGTTTTCAGAAATGTGTGGGTTTGGTTGGTTTCCCTAGCTGGCCGCCGACCACGGGGCCAAAAACCCAGGTGACCCACCCTTGTAAATCCAGGTCGTTTTGTGATAGGCAATTTTGATGTCGCCTCAATACGTTTTGGGCCCTTGCCTGTCGCGGGTACTTTCGCCTCCCACACGAGTGAGGCACCATTTTTATCGGGAGACCTGGGGGAACGCTTGGTGGTAATAAATTTGTGTCAGCCCGGTGATGCCACAACTTTCCCACACAAAAATGTGTGGACAAAGTGAGTTTTTCAGCTAAATTTGAGGTGTGCAGGGGATTCTGGGTAAGAAAAAGTTGAGGGATCCACACAAGCCATACCTCCCTGGAATCCCCCGGGTGTCTAGTTTTCAGAAATGTGTGGGTTTGGTAGGTTTCCCTTGCTGGCCGCCGAGCATGGGGCCAAAACCCCAGGTGACCCCCCTTGCAAAACCAGGTCGTTTTGTAATAGGCAATTTTGATGTCGCCTCAATACATTTTGGGCCTTTGCCTGTCGCGCGTACTTGGGCCTCCCACACGAGTGAGGCACCATTTTTATCGGGAAACCTGGGGGAACGCTGGGTGGTAGGAAAGTTGTGTCAGCCCAGTGATGTCACAACTTTCCCACACAAAAATGTGTGGAAAAAGTGATTTTTTCAGCTAAATTTGAGGTTTGCAGGGGATTCTGGGTAAGAAAAAGTTGAGGGATCCACGCAAGCCATACCTCCCTATAATTCCCCGGGTGTCTAGTTTTCAGAAATGTGTGGGTTTGGTAGGTTTCGCTAGCTGGTCGCCGAGCACGGTGCCAAAAACCCAGGTGACCCCGCTTGCAAAACCAGGTCGTTTTGTGATAGGCAATTTTGATGTTGCCTCAATACATTTTGGGCCCTTGCCTGTCACGGGTACTTGGGCCTCCCACACAAGTGAGGCACCATTTTTATTGGGAGACCTGGGGGAATGCTGGGTGGTAGGAAATTTGTGTCAGCCCGGTGATGCCACAACTTTCCCACACAAATATGTGTGGAAAAAGTGAATTGTTTCAGCTAAATTTGAGGTTTGCAGGGGATTCTGTGTAAGAAAATTTTGGGGGATCCGTGCAAGCCATACCTCCCTATAATCCCCAGAGTGTCTAGTTTTCAGAAATGTGTGGGTTTGGTAGGTTTCCCTAGCTGGCCGCCGAGCACGGGCCAAAAACCCAGGTGCCCCACTTGCAAAAACAGGTCGTTTTGTGATAGGCAATTTTGATGTTGCCTCAATACGTTTTGGGCCCTTGCCTGTCACGGGGCCTTGGGCCTCCCACACGAGGGAGGCACCATTTTTATTGAGAGACCTAGGGAAACGCTGGGTGGTAGGAAATTTGTGTCAGCCCGGTGAGGCCACAACTATCCCACACAAAAATGTGTGGAAAAAGTGATTTTTTGAGCTAAATTTGAGGTTTGCAGGGGATTCTGGGTAACAAAAAGTTGAGGGATCCACGCAAGCTATACCTCCCTATAATTCCCCGGGTGTCTAGTTTTCAGAAATGTGTGGGTTTGGTAGGTTTCGATAGCTGGTCGCCGAGCACGGGGCCAAAAACCCAGGTGACCCATCTTGCAAAACCAGGTTGTTTTGTAATAGGCAATTTTGATGTCGCCTCAATACATTTTGGGCCCTTGCCTGTCGCGGGTACTTGGGCCTCCCACACGAATGAGGCACCATTTTTATCGGGAAACCTAGGGGAACGCTGGGTGGTAGGAAATTTGTGTCAGCCCGGTGATGTCACAACTTTCCCACACAAAAATGTGTGGAAAAAGTGATTTTTTCAGCTAAATTTGAGGTTTGCAGGGGATTCTGGGTAAGAAAAAGTTGAGGGATCCACTCAAGCCATACCTCCCTATAATTCCCCGGGTGTCTAGTTTTCAGAAATGTGTGGGTTTGGTAGGTTTCGATAGCTGGTCGCCGAGCACAGGGCCAAAAACCCAGGTGACACCCCTTGCAAAACCAGGTCGTTTTGTGATAGGCAATTTTGATGTTGCCTCAATACGTTTTGGGCCCTTGCCTGTCGCGGGTACTTGGGCCTCCCACACAAGTGAGTCACCATTTTTATTTGGAGACCTGGGGGAATGCTGGGTGGTAGGAAATTTGTGTCCGCCCGGTGATGCCACAACTTTCCCACACAAAAATGTGTGGAAAAAGTGATTTTTTTCAGCTAAATTTGAGGTTTGCAGTGGATTCTGGGTAAGAAAATGTTGGGGGATCCGTGCAAGCCATACCTCCCTATAATCCCCCGAGTGTCTAGGTTTCAGAAATGTGTGGGTTTGGTAGGTTTCCCTAGCTGGCCGCAGAGCACGGGCCAAAAACCCAGGTGCCCCATTTGCAAAACCAGGTCGTTTTGTGATAGGCAATTTTGATGTTGCCTCAATACATTTTGGGCCCTTGCCTGTCGCGGGTACTTGGGCCTCCCACACAAGTGAGGCACCATTTTTATTGGGAGACCTGGGGGAATGCTGGGTGGTAGGAAATTTGTGTCAGTCCGGTGATGCCACAACTTTCCCACACAAAAATGTGTGGAAAAAGTGAATTGTTTCAGCTAAATTTTAGGTTTGCAGGGGATTCTGGGTAAGAAAATGTTGGGGGATCCGTGCAAGCATACCTCCCTATAATCCCCCAAGTGTCTAGTTTTCAGAAATGTGTGGGTTTGGTAGGTTTCCCTAGCTGGCCGCCGAGCACGGGCCAAAAACCCAGGTGCCCCACTTGCAAAAACAGGTCGTTTTGTGATAGGCAATTTTGATGTTGCCTCAATACGTTTTGGGCCCTTGCCTGTCGCGGGGACTTGGGCCTCCCACACGAGGGAGGCACCATTTTTATTGAGAGACCTGGGGAAACGCTGGGTGGTAGGAAATTTGTGTCAGCCCGGTGATGCCACAACTTTCCCACACAAAAATGTGTGGAAAAAGTGATTTTTTTCAGCTAAATTTGAGGTTTGCAGGGGATTCTGGGTAAGAAAAAGTTGAGGGATCCACGCAAGCTATACCTCCCTATAATTCCCCGGGTGTCTAGTTTTCAGAAATATGTGGGTTTGGTAGGTTTTGATAGCTGGTCGCCGAGCACGGGGCCAAAAACCCAGGTGACCCATCTTGCAAAACCAGGTTGTTTTGTAATAGGGAATTTTGATGTCGCCTCAATACATTTTGGGCCCTTGCCTGTCGCGGGGACTTGGGCCTCCCACACGAGTGAGGCACCATTTTTATTGAGAGACCTGGGGAAACGCTGGGTGGTAGGAAATTTGTGTCAGCCCGGTGATGCCACAACTTTCCCACACAAAAATGTGTGGAAAAAGTGATTTTTTCAGCTAAATTTGAGGTTTGCAGGGGATTCTGGGTAAGAAAAAGTTGAGGGATCCACGCAAGCCATACCTCCCTATAATTCCTCGGGTGTCTAGTTTTCAGAAATGTGTGGGTTTGGTAGGTTTCGATAGCTGGTCGCTGAGCACGGGGCCAAAAACCCAGGTGACCCCCCTTGCAAAACCAGGTTGTTTTGTGATAGGCAATTTTGATGTTGCCTCAATACGTTTTGGGCCCTTGCCTGTCGCGGGTACTTGGGCCTCCCACACAAGTGAGGCACCATTTTTATTGGGAGACCTGGGGGAATGCTGGGTGGTAGGAAATTTGTGTCCGCCCGGTGATGCTACAACTTTCCGACACAAAAATGTGTGGAAAAAGTGATTTTTTCAGCTAAATTTGAGGTTTGCAGGGGATTCTGGGTAAGAAAAAGTTGAGGGATCCACGCAAGTCATACCTCCCTATAATTCCCCGGGTGTCTAGTTTTCAGAAATGTGTGGGTTTGGTAGGTTTCGCTAGCTGGTCGCCGAGCACGGGGCCAAAAACCCAGGTGACCCCCCTTGCAAAACCAGGTCGTTTTGTGATAGGCAATTTTGATGTTGCCTCAATACATTTTGGGCCCTTGCCTGTCGCGGGTACTTGGGCCTCCCACACAAGTGAGGCACCATTTTTATTGGGAGACCTGGGGGAATGCTGGGTGGTAGGAAATTTGTGTCAGCCCGGTGATGCCACAACTTTCCCACATAAAAATATGTGGAAAAAGTGAATTTTTTCAGCTAAATTTGAGGTTTGCAGGGGATTCTGGGTAAGAAAATGTTGGGGGATCCGTGCAAGCCATACCTCCCTATAATACCCCGAGTGTCTAGTTTTCAGAAA
Organism: Calotriton arnoldi; assembly: GCA_963921515.1. Classification (NCBI taxonomy): domain Eukaryota; kingdom Metazoa; phylum Chordata; class Amphibia; order Caudata; family Salamandridae; genus Calotriton; species Calotriton arnoldi. The sequence goes on from CAWUFW010007401.1 coordinate 238,640, forward strand.
TGTGTGGGTTTGGTAGGTTTCCCTAACTGGCCGCCGAGCATGGGCCAAAAACCCAGGTGCCCTGCTTGCAAAACCAGGTCGTTTTGTGATAGGCAATTTTGATGTTGCCTCAATACGTTTTGGGCCCTTGCCTGTCGCGGGGACTTGGGCCTCCCACACGAGTGAGGCACCATTTTTATTGATAGACCTGGGGAAACGCTGGGTGATAGGAAATTTGTGTCAGCCCGGTGATGCCACAACTTTCCCACACAAAAATGTGTGGAAAAAGTTATTTTTTCAGCTAAATTTGAGGTTTGCAGGGGATTCTGGGTAAGAAAAAGTTGGGGGATCTACGCAAGCCATACCTCCCTTTAATCCCCCGGTTGCCTAGTTTTCAGAAATGTGTGAGCTTGGTAGGTTTCCCTAGCTGGCCGCCGAGCACGGGGCCAAAACCCCAGGTGACCCTTCTTGCAAAACCAGGTCGTTTTGTAATAGGCAATTTTGATGTTGCCTCAATACGTTTTGGGCCCTTGCCTGTCGCGGGTACTTGGGCCTCCCACACGAGTGGGGCACCATTTTTATCGGAAGACCTGGGCGAACGCTGGGTGGTAGGAAATTTGTGCCAGCCCGGTGATGCCACAACTTTCCCATACAAAAATGTGTGGAAAAAGTGATTTTTTCAGCTAAATTTGAGGTATGCAGGGGATTCTGGGTAAGAAAACGTTGGGGGATCCACGCAAGCCTTACCTCCCTTGAATCCCTGGGGTGTCTGGTTTTCAGAAATGTGTGGGTTTGGTAGGTTTCCCTAGATGGCCGCCTAGCCCGGGGCCAAAGTCATGGGACCCCCTTGAAAACCAGGTTGGTTTGTGATAGGTAATTTTGATGTCGCCTCACTAGGTTTTGGGCCCTTGCCTTTCGTGGGTACTTGACCCACCCACGCGAGTGATGCACCATTTTTATCGGGAGACCTAGGGTAATGCTGTGTAGAAGGAAATTTGTGGATCCCCGCAGATTCCAGAACTTTCCCACAACAGAATTGTGAGGAAAATGTGTTTTTTTACAAAGTTTGAGGTTTGCAAGGGATTCTGGGTAACAGAACCTGGTGAGAGGCACACAAGTCACCCCATCCCGGATTCCCAATGGTGTCTAGTTTTCAAAAATGTACAGGTTTGCTAGGTTTCCCTATGTGCCGGCTGCGCCAGGGCCCAAAATCCACAGGAAGGCACACTGCTAAAAATAAGTCTGTGCCTTGTGGGCTTTCTGCCGCCCTGGTAGGGAATTGGGGGGGGGGGAGTTTGCACCGATATAGCCCCAAGGGGGGCAAAAAGACTGTGGCTTTTTTTTGGGGGGGTGGGAGCTTTGGTATGCCCATTCTGGGCAGCCCCCACCCCCATGCATAAGAAAATCCAGCATAATCACTGGCGCCTAGTGGGCTTTCTGCCCCCCCGGGGGGCAGATCAGGGGCCACTGCCCCCATCTGCCCCCCTGGGGGGGGGGAAGAAACACTGGAGTTTCTCTGGGGGGGTGGGGGTTTTGCCATGCCCATTTTGGGTAGCCCCCACCCCTACATGAATACAAAAAAAAAATCCCTGGTTTCTAGTGGGCTTTCCGCCCCCCCGGGGGCAGAAAGACTGACATTTCTCTGGGGGGCATTGCCATGCCCTTTTTGGGTAGCCCCCACCCCAAGGTCAATAAGAAAATAAAAATCCCTGGTTCCCAGTGGGCTTTCTGCCTCCCTGGGGGGGGAGAAAGACTTACATTTCTCTGGGGGGCATTGCCATGCCCTTTTTGGGTAGCCCCCACCCCAACGTCAATAAAAAAAATAATCCCTGGTTTCTAGTGGGCTTCCCCCCCCCGGGGGGCAGATTGGGGGCTACTGCCCCATCTGCCCCCCAGGGGGGGGCAGAAAGACTGACATTTCTCTGGGGGGGGCATTGCCATGCCCTTTTGGGCAGCCCCCACCCCAACATCAATAAAAAAAATAATCCCTGGTTTCTAGTGGGCTTTCCACCCCCCCGGGGGACAGAAAGACTTACATTTCTCTGGGGAGGGTGGGGGCATTGCCATGCCCTTTTGGGCAGCCCCACCCCAACGTCAATAAAAAAACAATCCCTGGTTCCTAGTGGGCTTTCTGCCCCCCAGGGGGGCAGAAAGACTTACATTTCTCTGGGGGAGGGTGGGGGCATTGCCATGCCCTTTTTGGGTAGCCCCCACCCCAACGTCAATAAAAAAAAATAATCCCTGGTTTCTAGTGGGCTTTCCACCCCCCGGGGGGCAGATTGGGGGCTACTGCCCCATCTGCCCCCCAGGGGGGGCAGAAAGACTGACATTTCTCTGGGGGGGGCATTGCCATGCCCTTTTGGGCAGCCCCCACCCCAACATCAATAAAAAAAATAATCCCTGGTTTCTAGTGGGCTTTCCACCCCCCTGGGGGCAGATTAGGGGCTACTGCCCCCATCTGCCCCCCAGGGGGGGCAGAAAGACTGTTGCCACCAAACAAATATGGGGGGAGCAAAGGCCCTTGCCCAAGGGGCCGCTCCCCCTCCCTGGTGGCTAGTGGGTGGATCCCTGCTTGGGGATCACCCTCCTGAGGTAATCCCGAGCAGGGATCCACTAGGGAAGGGTACCATTGGAAAGGGAGATTCTCCCTTTCCAACGATACCTCTCCCATCTTTTCGGTGCTCGGGGGCTGAGATAGCCCCACAAGCACCGAAACTGAGAAACTGAAACTAAGTTTCAGTTTCGTTTTGGTTTCAATGACGATCAAAAATATGCCTGGGGAGGTTGGGGAAGCTCTTCCCCACCTCCCCGGGCAAAAAAAAAAAAAAAGGGAAATCCCTCTGCTGTCTGCAGCAGAGGGATTTCCTGAGCATATGCTCATACACTAGAACTTGTGCTCATGACGGAACCATTCCGTCATGAGCATAGAAGGGGTTAATATTATATGCATTTTTTCCATTTTCCCCTGCACCTCCTTCTCTCCTAATTGGTTTCTCTTAGTTCCCTAGTAGCACACCAGCAATTTAAAAATGAATTTTAATTAATTTATTCTGGTAAAAAAAATATATAAATATATTTTTTACATTTTGCCTACATCCCTCTGCCTGCCGTGGGCACCTGGTGCACACCAGCATACATTTTTAAAGTATTGTCATTGCTCATTTTCCCCTGAACCCCCTGCCTGCCATTGGCACACACTAGCATTATTTTTTTATGGATTTTATGGATTATTCCATTTTGCCCTTGCACCCACTGACTGCCATTGACGCACACCAGCATTAATTTTTTAAGGATTATTGCATTTTCCCCTGCAGCTCCTGCCTGGCATAAGAATACACCAGCTTAAATGTTTAATGATTAATCAATTTTCCCCTGCACCTCACCCCAACTGCCACAGGTTTCTCCCCTTAGATGCACATAAATCAAACAGTTACATCTATATGCTGTTTTCCTGAATGAAATAATTATGTTACGGTATGGTTTGGGATGGATACACTATTGCTGGTAAATATTTTTGATAATCTCACTAAATTATATTGTCCGTACTATGAATAATTCAAAATGAAAAAATGACACTTTTCACTAAATAATGTTCTTGTTTCTTTGCTTCTAGGTGCACAAGAGACATCACCCACAGTACTGCCAGACAGAAGGCTGGCACAAAATGATGTAACCATACCATGTGAGTCCTTCTCTGCTTCCAATTGTGTAGCTAAGTGCCAACTGAAAGAGCTTGAAGATTGCGTCAAAGAAAGGTGCTGAGAAGAAAGTTTCCAGTGAGGAGGAGAAGAAGCAGACTGCCACCACTGGCTTGCCACCCTTCTCCTTTTTCAGGAAACTTTATGTGCCTGCCACACCATCCTCCGGGCAACAAGTTGGGAAAAACACTCCTGCATCAATGAAATCACCACCCCAACCTAAGCCAAAGCCCTAGTCTCTCAGGGAGCAAGCCACTACAGTCATGGCAACGAGCAGTGAGTCTGAATTGGATTTGTCTCAGCCGCAAACTAGTACCCAATCATCACAGGAAACTGAGCAAAGTGGACAACAGGAGCCACAGCCAGCAAAATATCTTCCTAAAGTAGGAGTAGAACAAATGGTTGCGCTTCCTTTTGAACAAGATGTACTATCTTCTTGAACCATTGACTTCCAGATCTCCAGCAAGAAAAAGATTGGGTAATCTACCATCTTCTTCAAGCTCTCCTTCTGATGATCTGGGCGTGGATTGGACCCCAGTTGAGTAAAGACCCACCACGAGAGACAAAAGGAAAGGAAAGTTCCTGAAAGGCTTAGAATTATGGAAGGGGGTGAGGAGAACGAGCTAGTCATTGTAAAGGAAGCTAGCTCAAATGACATTGATATTTTCCCTTCATTTCAACCTGCTCCAAGGGAAGGGGCACTGGTTCCACCACCACCAACAGCTTCCATATTTGTAATCCTCCCACTGAGACCTGCATCCACCACTACCTCAGTCAAAGTACGGACTGCAGAGAGGCAATCGTCAACACACCCACTTACCTCCTGTTCTTCAGGCTTTGGTATTGACAGAGGTACACTAAAAAGTTCTTCTTCCCAGTTTGGCACTTCTTTACGATTAGCAAGCAGGAGGATAACATTGCTTTATGCTCCATTTGCCATGCATGTGTTCGTCAAGGTAAGCCTGGCTCACACAATGGTACTGGAGGCCAAATGACCCATATGTTAACAAACATCATGCAATCCAGTGGGCGCAGCGCCTTAAAAAAATGTACTGCAGTTGTTGTTGGTAATGAGAGAAGGGAATCAGCTCCAATCACGGTTGGCGGTGAGGAGAATGAAGAGGGTACAGCTTTTTATTAAGCAGTCATCCCCAGCAGTACTCCAGCATCACCTGCATCAGCAACTCAAAATGGCACAAGAGTCAGATGAAGACACTACCGGATACAATGACAGCCCCAAGACGCACATTGAGTCTACCACCTCCCTGGAAGTCACCTGCATCAGTAGCACCACAAAAGATAAAAAATCCAGGCTACAATAACAGGCATGTTTAGGCAGGAGTGGCCCTACGAACGCAACCACATGTTGGTAGTCTAGTCTAAGCCTTTGATAAGATATGATAAAACTCACTAACTCTGTGTTTTCTTGCCGATGATGGATAATCCTTCTGATTAATCCTACAGTTGGAATTCACCAAGGTGGGAGGTGGACCTTGCTTGCTAGCCTGCTACCACTACCACCACCAGTAAGAAGGCACCTTGAAAACCCTGCATAAGTGTTTTAAAAGATTGAGAGAGGAATCAGTGAGCGTTTCATCTTTTCAGGTAAGAGAACTACGAAGTGAAGTGTTCTAGTTTAGTTAGTAACTTCTACTGAAGATTACGTTTTCCATGTTTTTAACTTGACACAAGGCAATATAGGTATAGGCCTATCATCTAGTTGTCAATATACTTACAGAGGGTAGTAGGACAAGTGGCTTGGTGCTGCAGAAGAGGCAAAAGTTAACATCCTCAAGCAATAGGACAGAGCTAGTCTGTGTTGTGCCCACTCAGTTTGTTATTGAGGTATTGTTTGGGTATAAGTAAAGCAAGTAACCTAGCAAATAAATAATTATTTATATGGAGAGGGACTTCAGAATCAGCTAGGAAAGTCTAGGGGGAAATGTTGACATACAGTGTTGACTTTTCAGAGGCCAGCTTTTTGTCAATTAAGGCTGCGCTGAAAGACAAAAGACATGAATAAACAATTCCAATGTATGGTTTTTTAACAAATAAAACCCACCTTCTCCACCCACAACAGGCACACCCCCCAAAAAATATCACCCCATCCAATGTTCAAAGTCCAAAACTGTCTAAAACAAAATCCAAAATTGCCCTTCCCAACTCTCACCCTCTCCACCCAAAACAAATGTCCCTCCCACAAAACAAAATATCATAAGAAAAGGGCCTAAAGGGCATTGAAGTGGGTGTAGAGGCATGCCACCTCATGGTGAAGCACTGCCAATTCTGTAGGATGTGGTGGAGGAGGTAGTCACTGAATGATGAAGAGAGGGAGCAGCAGTGGTTAATCCCGACTGCCAGCGGCACTGTCGATGGTGTGGCCGGGATGGAGGCACTGGCAGCTGGCTGGAGGTACTAGGGGCAGTGGCACATGCCTCCCACTCCTCCTTCTCCAGAGCCACCAGCCAGCGGTATTCGGCCTAGATGGAGTTGGAGTTCACCAAGGTGGGAGTGGGACCTCACTTGTGAAGTCTTGTCTTCCTTGTTAGTGTGCTAGGTAGTCAAGCCAACCAAATTCTTTTTGTAATGGTGGGAAAGAGCTATGATGACTCTAAGTCATTGAAGCGCTATGAAGGGGGTGGAATGGTCAATAAAGATCATATGGTCTTGCTGGCAAATGCAATGCTCTCTCATGTTTTCCTGCCATACTGCACTGTCATGGAAACTGCTGGCATACAGTGTAAATAAATGATAACACAACATTGGTGGGAGGTTCATCACCATGGCCCTTCTCACATTTTGACTGTTTGAGCATGAGCAAGAAAGCCTTCTCAATGAACATGTACGGTGAATAATAGCTTACTTGAGCCTGCATTCTTCACAGTACCAAACATCTGTTCTCTTAGTCTTACGGTACCACAAGGCATATAAGGGGAGAGGGAAAACTTACAAAAAAAGCAGAAGAAAGCCACTGACAGGAGGAAGTCAGTTACAGAAACATGAAATATAGAATAAAAGGATAATGCAGGGATATTACGAATTTAACAAACAGATAGAGGAGTTGAAAAAAGGAAACAGTATAAAAAACAAGGCAAAATATTCTAATAGTGGGAGAGGTAAAAGTTAGGGAAATATTAATAATAGGACTCACTGTGCCAGCAGAACCATCAGCTGTGTTGCTGGTGGTGGTTCCACCCAATGCACAGCACTGGCAATGGTGGTGGCAGCCCCTTCACCGTGCGGTGATGCCCTCTTGCCCTTGAGTGCTGATGTGAGAAATAAAGAATATATAAAAAATTGATTTGTGGTACAGTTAATCTCCCAGAAATATAAGCAGGGCGTGAGTGAATTAATTCTGATCACAAGCATTAAAATTCAATGTTTTCAATGCATGCATCTTAGAACAGTTCCAGACTCTCAATATGATGCTCATACTGCAAATAGTGCCAATATAGAATATTGACAACTTGTATCCCTCTTCTAAGCTCATTGTTGTGTTGTATCGCGACCCTTCTTTTATCCCCCATTTATAACCCTTCACTGTTGTACATCATTTCTTAAAAGCTAGGTTTGCACATTACAAATACACATATGCACTTGCAGAGATAATAAATGGTTTTCACATGTAAGTAGCATATCAGCCCAGATTTACTAATGCTTTGCACTAGATTACCATCACTTTTGCAAAGTGTTGAAGTGGGATTTACTATCCAGTGCAAATCAGAATTTGCGTTGGAATGTATCCCAAATTAACAGAATGTTGCACCATGCGTTGCTTTGAGCTACTCTACGTAAATCGTGTGTTCCAGGGATGGTACATGGGCTTTCCCATGCACCCAACCATGGATTATGATGCAAGTCCTGTTGGAATGGGTAAATAAAATGTCAATGAATACAATGATATGTGCAGGCCCGACAACTGCAATATCAATAAATGCAATGTCAACGTATGACATAGCCTGTGCCTGCATAACCATGACAATACCCATAAATGTAATGTCAATGTATGCCCTACTCTGTGCCCATCCAACAGTGTCGATACCGGCAGTAACAATGTCAATGTATGCAATAACCCATGCATGAATGACAATGTTGTTACCAGTAGAAACAATGTCAATGTACGCTCTGACCTAGGTAAGCATGAGTGTATCAATATCAGTAAAGACAATGTCAATATACGCTATGACAACTGTAAGCACAATGTTGAGAATGTTGATAAAAATGATGCCAGTGTCTACCATACTATTTATTCTCTGGAGTTCCAACGAACACATGTCATGCTGTCGGATTTACACAAGGCAACCTCCCCATCAACCCAGAGTCAGAGATATGTGGTAAGGCAGACCCTGCGACCCACGCCAATTGAGTGACAGGTCACAGGTGGGGTTTCTCTTAACCCAAAGAAAAACACGCACCCAAGGACAACCCTGATTGATCCTACACATAGATTGTTGCACCACAAGCAGGTCTGAGGAAATTGGCCCCAATAAAATATATTTGGCCAAAGGCTTGCGCTCCCCAAATATAACACAAAGCCAGATGCCACATGTAGATAGGAATACTTAGCCAATCAGGACAAGACATGCACACCACAAGTAGTGATCGCACGCTACTCGTGCTGGGCATCTGGACACATACAAACTAGCCTACAGTAGCTCTCCCTGAGTTCGAGAGCCATATGTGTCCTTATCTGATGCCTGAGCTTGTTAATTTATGACTGTTATGCTTTTCAGAGAAGAGGGAGCAGGAGCTAGGCTTTGGGCCTCCCATAGAGATTAGCTGGGAGGAAAGCCCCTCACCGAGTCACATACATCACTTGTCTGTCAGCGTAGGAGAGGAACTCCCCAGGAAATAAGTAGTCAGGAAAGCCTGACAGAGACACAATTGAGACATAGAAGGAGCAGCATGGCACCTTTCTGCATGCACAATAATGAGTATGTCCGCTGCTCCCCCACACACACTGGTCAGACAGACCCACCCCTAAAGAGATAGCAGCTAGAGAAGAGGGTGAACCCTTCGCATTACCTTTTTGTCATCTACTGGCCTGCTGGACTGAAAGGAAGGGCTCCCAGTATGAACATCCCTGGCCAGAGGGGGGATCCTTCGAACCCGAAAACATGGCCATTGCAGAGGACTGCATTCTGCATTGAGGGGGTGATCCGAAATGGAACTACCCCTGCATGCAGGTTTTGCCTGAGATGATGGGAGCTCTACATTGGTGAGAAACTGACAGAGCTGCCCGAGCCAGGATTTGTCCACTGCTACAGAAAGGTGCAGCTGGAACCATCTACATGCCTTGGGCACAGATGGACAAAGAAGGGCGCAAGAATAAACTGCTCCCTTTGATGGACAGGTCAGGGAAATGGATCTCATGCTTTGAAAAGAACACCACGGGTATAAAGTTAGCCTTAGGTGATATTTAAAGTCAGCTCAGCAGCTGCATTGGGAGCAGACCGACACGGTGTTCACCCAAGCCCTCATTCCTGCAGTCACGCTTATCAACACCGAGCATGACGGGCTGCATTTCAGTCATTCAGACACCAGATCTGGATGGCCCTAAGGGAGATATTCCCTGACCACCCAGATGTAGAAGGACTAATGGCAGAGAGCATAAAGCCTGTGCATGTGATCCCCAAAAATACCACAAAGCTAGATGCCACATGTAGATAGGAGCATTCAGCCAATCATGACATGACATGCACACCACACATAGTGATCTCGCGCTCCTCATGCCGGACATTTGGACACATGCACACTGGCCCACACTAGCTCAAGAGCCCTCTGTGTCCTTATCTGATGCCCGAGCTTGTTAATTTATGACTGAAATGCTTTATAGGAATGCAGAAATTTCTTTATTGTACCTCACGAGATGTATATAATACCAGCCAAAACTTTGTACATCGAGAGGCTTTCCTCAGATGCATTCTGTCAAGACTCTACTGGCCGCTGTGTTTAATTAAACCAACTTGTTCCTGTTTTGCCAAACGCCTCTTTCATATCCGAGCAACGGTTGTGTGACAGAACCACACATATGATTACCATGCATGTCGGTTCCACGCAGTCTTTACCACACAAGTCTTAACCATGCATATGCCTTTACCACGCATGCCTTTACAACAAAATATGCTTTAAGGCATGTATGGCAAAGACATATGTGTGGCTAAGACTTATCAGGTAAGTGTAACCCCCGACCCCTGCCCTGAGCCCTAAAACAACCCCATCCCTCCTCAAAACCAACCCCTTTCCAGAGCACTAAAAACTTTCCTGCCCCCAGCCCTAAAAAGTACCCCGATCCCTGCCCCCCATCCTGAACTCTAAATTGGCCCACCAATGCCCACCCTGAGACATAAATCTACTCCCTCCCTCCTGAAAAACAACCACGCCCAAGCCCTAAAAACTACCCTGACCCTCCCCTAAGCCCTAAAAACTAACCCTACCACCAAGCAATAAAAACAACCCCAACTCCCTAAGCCCTGAAAACTAGCCTGACCCCCAGCCCTAAAAACTACCTGACCCCCACCTGAGCCCCGAATATTACCCCAACACCCTGAGCCCAAAAATTGTCCTGACCCCCCAGCCCTGAATACTACTCTCAAGCCTTAAAAACCCAGCCCCACTTACCTCACGCATTCCTCCTGATCCTTCCTCTTCCTTCTTCTTCTTCAGTCCGCCCATTCCAGCAGCTAGACCACGGACTGCCTTAACCATGCACATGTATGGTTAAGGCATATGCGTGTTTAAGGCAAACATGGTTGCGCTTGGGTTGTTGGGCCACGTCTGCCTGAGCCTGCGTTGTTCCGACCTTTTCCCCCGGGCAACAATCTCTATCTTCTAACATTCGTAGACAGGGATTTGTTCCAAAACCTCATGCCTCCTCATAGCAGGCATAATGAGGATTATTTTAATTTCTCCTTATTTTTCCAACTTTAATGGGTGCTGCTTTGTACATCGCACATACAAAGACCCTGATTACGAGTAAAGGGACTGATGTAGCAGAAACTTCATTTCATTCGCAGGGGTACATTCTAATCACACATTTAGAACACACCCGCATATAATCCTTTGTCGTGTAAACAGAAGGTGTTAGGTAGGATCTTGAACCGTAATAACATAAAATGTGATGTATCTAGGCCGTTACATAGAAAACGTGGAAGAGTCAATGTGGAAAGCAAATGTGACTAGTAAAAAACACTAACATGAAGAAATCATGTTTCGCCACTGACGATATAATCATGTATCTAATGTACTTACAAACGTGTTAATTTAGAGATAGGTAACAATATTAATTGAATGTGTTTATTTCTTATGCGAACTTGTAAAACCCATGTGCCATTTTCTAATGTTAGCTGAAATCGTAGGCATGAAATGCATTTCCCTGGAAGCTCTCATCTTTAGAATTAACAGTTTAGATTTCATGTGTGCTGTGGATTTCATTCATGCTCACATTTGTATTGCAGGTGGAAGAAGCACCCTTGTTAGTTAGAATAATGTCTTTGTTTTAGGAGTCAGGCAAGGAGGGAAGAGGAAACATCACGAGCTAAGCCCGATAAGAAGAGCTGTTTTATTTTCACACTGAAGTAGGCCTGGAAATCAAGGTCACCATGTTATTGTTCAGGAGCATCGCTGTTATGTGGAAAAGTACCTATGAGAATGTGGTCGGAGAGGATGGCGTGACCCGCAAGGAATCTTGGGAAGATACCTGTAACATTGGGATGTTGTAAGTAGGGAAAGCAGCCGACTTCTTCTCTGCCTTTGGAGAAAGAGCATCTCAGAACGAGCTCTGTCTCAATAGCTTTATGCAATCCGACCCAGTAATGTTGAGAGACTTCTTAGGAAGCCTCCACATGCTGACACCTTTCATTTTCCTTCCCCAAAGAATGCTTAAGTAGTGACGTCACGTTAGCATTAGTGTAGGGATAGATTGATGCTCTATATTCATCAACCCTTGATGCAGGGAAATTTGGACTCATGCTTTTCGATCCTCTGCATCCTATTCCTTGAGTTAATTGTCTTGTGCATGTTGCACGACTCAACTTTATTCACAGATTCGGCTTCATGCTGATTCCAATGTTGTATTACGCACTCATTTTGAGGTGTCTCTATGTCCAGCTATTTTTGGCTTTGTAATGAATTAACTAACCTTACGTAGTGGTCTGTGGTTATTATGTATCCACAGAAATTGCTTTTGAATTGATTGACATTCTTAACGATTTTTCTCCCCGCCACGCCTTCATGCTGCTAAAAAGAACCATCGGATTGAAGCTCTAGAACAGATCTAGAACTTATGTGCCCGGCCCTTTCAGTGCTATTTATCACGCCTGATAAGTAACAATACCATGAGGTATGTTAGTTATCGGATATGAGAAATAGCACCAATTACGTGTTTCTTAGTAATAACATGCGAATTTTGGTGTTTAACGTACCAAAATCTGCACGATACGGTAAATACCATGGGGCATATTTACGTTCCCTGGCGCATCCCTGCAAATGAGCAGGGATGCGCCAGGAAAGATGCGGCATGCAAGTTTGCCCTTGCGCCACCGCCGGCGCCGTGGCGCACAGATTGGCAGATGCGTGTCGCATCCCCCGACGGAAAGGCGGCGCATTGCTGGAGTCGCGTCCGAAGCGCGACGCAGCTCCAGCAATGCTTGGGGGTGCCCTATCCCTAACATGGTGCGTCAATCCTTACGCCTGCTTCAAGCAGGCGCAGGGTTTTGACGCAGCATGGGCGTAAAAGTGACTCAGTGAAATCTTGTAGATTTCACTGCGTCACTTTTACGTGGTGTACCTGCGAGGGAACGCCCACCCTGCGCTGGAATGCCCACATGAAACCTGACGCAGGTTTCATGTGGCGCAGGGGTTTACAGCGTGACGCATCTCCCTAGATGTGTCACGTTGTAAATATTGCGCAACGTGGCGCATGGTTTGCGTCGCCGCTGCGTCACATGAGTGACGCAACGGCGGCGCATGAGTGGCGCAAGGGGCTTGTAAATATGCCCCCATGTTTTTACACTGTTACATTTCAGCAGGTTTGACCTGCTGAAATTTAATAAAGGTTAAGGTATTTAACTCATCCGATAAATATTAGATGAGTTAGCACTCACCTCGCAATTCCAACCCCTGTGCAAGGGTTTACAGCAGGGGTCGGAAATTAAAAACTCACTCGTGATCAGGTCCACAGTGGGAAAGTTTTAAAGGCTAGATTTGATAATGGAATGCTCTCCTTCCAGTATCAAACCTATGCGTTACAGAAATCACATGCCATTGCACCATTGGCGATTGGCAGCCATATGTGTGCCAGCACTGAAGGGGATAAAAAAATGTGCCATATCTTATTAGCTATGATACGTGTTTTCTCACTCCCTTTGACACGATCCACCACAGCAACACTGGTTGCTGCGCTTTGTGTCAAATATTAGTACATTTGAAATGTATTACTTGAAGAGTCATCAAAGCAAGGTAAAACATTAAACAAATGTTCATTCATGTATAACACTACAAAATGACCCAATGCGCCGCAATAGACACTGCCTCATAATACAAGTACAGCAGTAACTGGTGTGCAGTAATTTCTCAATCAATTTAGGGATGTGAAGTTACTGCGTATTAGTCCTGTATTTATCTTCGATTAAATGGATAGTGTGATTTTTTTTCCTCGTCGCGTTCTACTTCAATGCTTATTTATCTGTTTTATTACAGGAAAAGGCCACGCTTGATGGCATTTACACTGTACTAATGACATTACAGAGTAAGATGGATGTGTAAAGTGAGAATGTTTTCCAAAACAGCCTTCCCAATAATTGTTCTACTGCACACTCAAGCAGCCGTTTCTCGTCGTCAGAAGGCTGGAATCCAATGACAACCAAAATGGCTTTTTGACACAGCTGTGCAAACACAGAAAGAGCAAATCAGCTCGTGTATCTTAAAAACCATTAACCTGCGCACTTCCGGTTTCTTTGGCCACTGCTTCTGGCAGCCAAAGAGGAGCGAAACGCGTTGTCCGTTAATTGTTGTTAGTGTTGTATCTCTCTGCCAGCATTGATCAGGGTTTGAAGCTGCCAAGGACGCTTAGAATGTATTTAGGTCAGTTGACCTCTGTGGAATAAGGTCATGGGGACACTCTGCCTCAAACACCAATTCACTCAGAGTGTTTGGCACGGCTATATTAACAATATTGCGATGTGGAAAATGTTTATTGTTGTGAAATAGAAATACATTTGGATTTGTTTCAACATCTCTTACTTCAAGGGATCGAAATAACCAGGCTGTGAAATGCATTAACCGCGTTATTGTTTTCATGAAGCACTTTGCAATAATGCATAAGATATTTATTGCTCACTGAACCCTGCCCAAGGAGAGCCGGCGATGATAGATGAACGCCTCCCCCACTCTATATCCTGTGTTTCAGTAAGTCTAGGAGTTCTTCCTCTATAGATCTAAATGTTCTGTAGTGATTAGATTAGGTAAATGCCAGCTCTCACTTAGGGATACAAGGATGCAGCAATTGCTATTAAGCGATCGATTGGAAACTTGGCCTAAAATACCAAGCTCTGAGCAGTGTAACTTCTGTCTGTGAGGTATCATCTCTGCAAGTCTGCGGGTGAGAGTTACCTGTGTATGCCAATATGCACCATATAGAAAAGGAAAAGATGACTAGCCCAACGTGGGACATTTCACCCTTTTTAAGACTAACACAGAACAGCTCAATATTATCATCTGAACCCCTTTGGCATATAACAGATCAATGTGTATGTCTCTTCTACAGATCCAGGATTCAGGATCTGGGTGCCTAGTCCAGAATGCAGTGAGGTGGATATTTACTAATATTTTACGCAATTTAAAGCAGAACGGGAACTTGTTCCACTGAGTTGCATGAAAGGGAGAGAGCAGAAATGCTGCGTACTTACAAAGCTTAAAAACATGGCAATACAAACATCATTATCATAAACGACACTTGCACATGTTCAGGCTGCAGATCTAAGAACACAAGGTGCCAGAGCAAACTTTGCCCATAGCTGCACTAAACAGGGTACCACTACAAAGAGTACCCAGTGCATATTGGGAAATGTGTGCCATGGAGTACACCAACTCTATGTTCTGTCCCCGAGTATTTGACATTATAGCGCATACCATTACAATGCATACTTTTACAACACGGACTTTACAATGCCACTACCATTACAGCGCGTTTTTACAACACCAGCCATTACAACACATGATCATAGGGATACATAGAAAGTGCCATTACAACACCTAACATTACCACTCATACCAATATAACGCATACTATTACAACGCATATTAATTATCCTATGTGAAACGAAGACAGATGTTATGGACAAAGAAGTAGATAAAAAATTTTTTTTTTTAAATTAATACATTGCAAACTTAAAAATATATATATTTTCCAGGATGTACATCACATTTTACAAAAAACAGTGTACACTCAGTGGCAAAACCAGCATGTACATACAAATCATAATAAACCGGTGTCCTTCCACTATTTCCACTATAACAGCCCAGCCATCACCTACTGAAAATGGCTGCCATTCTAAAACGGAACATAAAAACTAACATTTTAAACAGTACATAAAAAATATAGATTCAGTCAAGTTCTGAATCATGCCGAAAAATACAATTCCAAACCATATTTTCTTTTAAACGTTAGTTGACCCCTAACAAACGCATAAATTCAGCTGACCAACATTTTGTGCTCAGTGATACACTGACTTCCCTGGTGACCACATACATCTGGATTAGGAGGATAAAGAGACAGCTTGGACTTCAAACACCTCCATCTATTGACTAAAATAAGTGTAAGTTTTAAACAAAACACAATTACATAGAAAATAATTAATTCACAAACCTGAGATAAATTTTAAATTTGTTATAAATTCACAGATCTTGACCATACAAATACAGCAATAAAATACTCATCTTCTGTGGAAAGTAAGGGTATGTTAAAGACAAATCATATTTAATTTTAGGCTAAATAAATCCCCAAACAAAAAATTAATTTTTATTTTTCTCAAATTCAATAAACTTTATTTGGTCATCAGACCATAAAAGTACGAAATAGATACATGCAACCCAATAAACTTTAAGATAATAAAAACCCGTCAGGAGTTCTAAAAAAAGCACAATAGTTCATCATTTTAGATTCAGCTTAAAAAGCAGTGCAATGATCACTATACAAGCGCCAGAAGGTCAATTCAAAATGCTTAATTCATAAATAAAACAGGCTGATTAAAACTAATTTGCTAAAAAGTACTGCAAGTAATCTATTATGATTATGCATAAAAAGCCATAACATTTTCTAAAATTAATGGTCAATGGTTCACTCAATACTAATATACCTCTTGTGTTTGACAGACTTTGATCATACAAATACAGCTATCAAACGTAATTAAAAACTGAAGAAATTTTTCTGTAAGTTTACACTAAATTATTTCTACTAGAACAAAATATTATTAATTACATTTTTAAATAAATAATTTATATTGAGGAAGGTGCTGGTCAAAATTACTATTGTAACTCCGCCGGGTGGTTGCTTCAGGGAAGGTGTTTGTCAGTGGTGGGGGCCAAAATTACTATTCTAACTCCGAATGGTGCTTGAACTCAGGGAAGGTGCTGATTAGTGGTGGGGGCCAAAATTACTACGCTAACTCCGCCGAGTGCTTATCTCAGGGAAGGTGCTGGTCAGTGGTGGGGGGCTAAATTACTAATCTAAAATTCCACCAGGTTCTTACTTCATGGAGGGTGCTAGTCACTGGTGAGGGCCAAAATTACTATTCTAACTCCGCAGGGTGGTTGCCTCAGGGAAGGTACTGGTCAGGGGTGGGGTCCACAATTACTACTATAACTCTGTCATCTGGTTGCCTCAGGGAAGGTGCTGGTCAGTGCTGGGAGGCAAAATAACTATTATAATTCCACCAGGTACTACCCTCAGGGATGGTGCTGGACAGTGGTGGGGGCCAACATTACTACTCTAACTCCACCAGGTGCTTGCCTCAAGGAAGGTTCTAGTCAGTGGTGGGGGACAAAATTAATATTCTAACTCCGCCAGGTGGTTGCCTCAGGAAAGGTGCTGGTCAGTTGTTGCTTTATAAAATGTAATCAATAAAAAGTAAAACATACAGGGCCTATTTATGATGTTGGTTGGTGAGCCTCCGACCGCTCTTCGGAGGCTTACCGACGTACATGGTAGGTTTACATTTCGACTGCCGAATTATAATGTCGGCGGTCAGAGTGTAAACTGGTTGGGCAAACTGACTGGCTTCTGACACGTCGGCCAGTCGGAATCTGCTCATAATTCCTTTAGGAGGGCATTTCCGCCATCGCGATTATGATGTCAGTTTCCAACAGCCTTTCCATGTCGGCCTTTCTGACATGAAGAGGCTGTCGGAGAGCAACTTTGGCCCTCCGGTTGAGGCCCTGGGGGGCTCCTATGGTATTAACATTCCTCCTCAACTAACTGTGACCATTACTAATGAAACCTTTCTTTTGAATGACAACAAAAACCCTCAGAAACAGTATACTAATCTTTAGCACACCCCATAACCTTGCAAAATTGGTGACTAGTTATATTTGCATGATGGATGGGATGGTTAAATACACACCCAATCCAATCACCCAAATATACACTATTCACACATACATTAATAACAATGGGGCCTTTTTCGATGTCGGTCGGAAAGCCTCCAACCTCAGTTGGGAGGCTTTCTGATCGACATCGACGGTTTCAATTCTGACCGCCTAATTACAATGTAGACAGTCAAAATTGAACCCGCCCGGTTATTCCGACTGGATTCCGATGGTCTCAAGGAGCCCGCTGGCTATTCGGAGACTTGCCCGTAAACCCAATGGACGGTGTTTCCGCCGTTGGGATTACAATGCTTGGTTTCCGACAGGCTTTCCATGCCGGGCTTTCCGACATGGAAAGCCTGTCATAAAGTGAGTTTGGGGGCCCCTAGCAGAGCCCCCTTCTCTTCGTGGCCTCCGCTTGGGGGTCGAGGGGGCATTGTTCATTCCTGCACCGTGTGGCAGGCACCGTGAGGTGCCTGCCACGAGGTGGCGGGATGAACACAATCTCCCATTTCTCTATGGGACCTTGTGCTATGGCCGGTTTACGGCAGCAGAAAAAGCTCCGATAGGGACATGTGAGTATGCAACCGCATAGTTCTGCGGTTGGGACCTGATCGGGTCCCGATTCCACGAAGATGTCGGTCGGAGGCAACTCCGACCGATATCATAATCGGCCCCACTATAGCTTCCTTATTGTACAGTTTACTCCCTGATAAGCATACCTCAACATATGCTGAATTTTTAACAGGGGTAAAATCTAAAACACTGAATAAAAGTCATAGAAAAGTGATAATTGATTTAGAATTACCCATAATTAACAGCATAACCAAAATGTATCCTGATACCCAAATTCAAGGATTTTTTTTCACTTTTCACAGGCCTATTGGAGAAAAGTTAAAAAAACATCCTTAGTTGGGGGTTACATATCAGATAGTAAACTGAAATTTGAGTTAAAGAAACTAACTGCCTTATGCTTTGTTCCTCCTGACAGTGTGGATGAATACTACACATCAATTACTGAATCTGAGTATTTTCCTGCAAATGAAAACAATTTGGGCACCTTACTAAATTACACATGGATTGGCCATCTAAGAAGGTCGAGTCACAGAAGGAATCCAAGGTTTCCTGTAAAATGGTGGAACTGTTACACAACTTCCTTTGAGGGAGGAGCAAAGACTAATAATGCCATAGAGGGATGGCACAACTCCTTCAACAAATCAATCGGAAAAACTCACCCAAACTTTAATCATTTCTTGAAAAGTTTGAGGAAGGAGCAAAGTTTCCAAGAAATGAGAATAGTGCAATCATTGACTGTTAGTCTGAATCCATGAATTTCAAAAAGAACAAAATGTCAAAGCAACTCTTGGGACAAATTCAACAGTTTTCGTTGATAGTGGCTTCAGACTACCTAGACAATATTGCACACATACTACACGTCTAACTGATACTAACACCTACTCTATCTTACTTTCCTGTTTTGCAAATCATTTTTAAAAATTAAATTGGCAGTTTTCAAAACATTTTTCCAAATTAAAGAAATGTTGGGTTTCCTAACTGGTGTTGTCTTCATTCTTCAACTCTTGGTGATCGTAAAGTTCCACAGTTCACCAAGAGTCTTGAGCACTCAAAAATCCAAAGTTTTAAATCCATAAACCATGATGCAATCTAAATCCTGAGCAAAACTATCAAAAGAGACACAGATTGGCATAGCCATATTTTCCAGCAAAATCACTGCTGCAAAATATACTGTGTAAACAAAAAAATGTTTCCCATGCTTTGCTTGGCAAAAAACGCAACAAGAAATCTATTGTTGCAATCCACTGTCCATATGTTTTAAATACAACCATAATCCGGCAAGAGATTCTTGAAAACCAAATCCCTAATCTCTCCTTACAATAAACTATGCCACCCAAAATATGTCTTACCTGATCTCAGCTCTTCCTTGCTTCTGATTTTGACTGCGACTCTCCACCGACTGTAGAAATAGACGCACAACCACGAACATCAACTGTGAAACGAAAAAGGAAAAAGGACTTTTTCTCCTACTGTCTTCAATGGAAAAGAGTGGGAAAGTGCAGAAAATAAATGTTAAAAAAAGTAAATGTACTAATTTGAAAACTTTTTTATTTAAAAAAATATGCTATATTGAAAATTATTTTTAATAATTTTTTTCACATTTTTAATTCAGTGTAATACATTTTTTTAAATAAATAATCTCATAAGCATTATTTTTATTTGTTTTTAAATTACTAACATTATTTTTTTAAATAAAACAATTTAATACCCAGGTGATAAAATTAATAGCTGGGTATTAATACACTCCAGCTCCCAAAACCCCTAATTCCCTCATGTCCGGTGCCAGAGGGTGGGTGTTTCACCCACATAAGTATTAAGTTTAAATAATTTAAAATTACTAAAATTAATATTAAGTTCAAAACTGATTAATACCCCGGTATTAAAAGTAATACCTGGTTATAAATACACCCCCCCCCAAAACCCCTAATTCCCTTGCATTCCATGCCAGAGGGTGGGTGTTACACCCCCTCATAAGTATTTATTTTACTTATTTTAAAATTACTCAAATTAATATGAAAATCAAAACGGATTAATACCCAGGTATTCAAATTGATACCTGGGTATTAATACACTCCCCAACCAAAAACCCTGATTCACTTGCATCCCGTACCACAGGATGGGTGTTACACCCACATACATTTTAGGGCCCTTATTACGATGTCGGGCGGACTTGCATCCGCCCAACGCTGTTGCGGCAAAGGAACCACCCGGCTGTTCCGCAATCCCAATTAGGATGCAACTGCACATAGGGCATCATTACGATGTCGGTTGGAAAGCAGTCAGATTACCCTAGACCGTGTCGGAACCCATCCGCCTGAGTTGGTCGGAATCCAATCCGCCTGACCGATTACGATACTCACGGTGGGAAGGGGAACCATTCGGTCATTCTGAATTAGTCCCGACCGGCAATCGGGGAATCCGAGTCAGTTGGAGGTGATTCGTACAGCTCTATGGACAGTGTTTCCGACCGACAGATTATGATGTCGGAGTCTGACAGCCTTTCCGACTCGGTCTGCCTGGCACGAAAAGGCTGTCGGAAACTGACTTTGGGCGCCCCTAGCAGGCCCCCCTTCATCCTGAGGCCTCTGGTTGGGGGCTGCGGGGTACCCAAGGTACCCCCCTGTAAGACCATGCACTGTGTGGCAGGCACCATGGGGTGCCCGCCACAGGGTGCAAGGTTTTCCACAGACACCTCTTTTCCCCATAGGAGCCTGTGTTGTCGGTCGGAACACAGGCTCCCATAGAAGTCAATGGGAGTCCTTCCGAACGGTGTTCGAAAGCATCGTAATCAGTTGGGAGGAACAGCCGACCGCAAGTCATTGGATGCCGAATCCGAGATGGTGTTGGGCAGAACGTTTTTGCCCGACATCGTAATGAGGCCCTTAGTGCGATTGGAAACCTCCATTTTTCAATGAAAGCTTGTGCGGCAGGCTGAAAACGCCCGCAGCACAAATTCCCATTGAAAAAAGGCTGTTTGTAAACCCTCACGGTGCCTGCCACATGGTGCAGGGATGTCACGTTGGTGCCCCCCAGGGCAGTATGTGGAGGACTAGAAGGGAAGCGGGACCTGCTGGGGGGCCCCAAATGTCACTTTCCGACAGGCTTTCCATGTCAGAAAGGCCGACATGGAATGGCGGTCAGAAACCAACATCATAATCCTGATGGCGGAAATGCCGTCCTTAAGCAATAATGCTGTCTTTCCGTTTGACTGAGGCCATCGGAACTGCGTCGGATTCACCCGCAGGTTTAAACTCCGACCGCCGCCATCCTAATGCGGCGGTCGGACTTTAAACCTACCATGTCGAACGCAAAGCCTCCGACCACCAGTAGAAGGCTTTCCGCCCAACATCGTACACGGGCCCTATATTTTTAATTATTTTAAAATTACTAAAAGTAATATTAAAATCAAAACTGATTAATACCCAGGTATTTAAATTACTACCTGGGTATTAATGCACTCCCCACCCAAAACCCCTAATTTGAGCGGGGGTTACACCCTCATAAGTATTTTGTTTTAATTACTAACATTATTTTTGGAAATAAAGCAAATTAATACCTAGGTGTTAAAATTAATATTTGGGTATTAATACACCCCCACCCAAAACCCCTAATTCCCTTGCATCCTGTGCCAGAGGATTGGTGTTATACTGACATAAATATTAATTTTAATTACTTTGAAATTACTACAATTAATACTGGAATCAAAACTGATTAATACACAGGTACTAAAATAATACCCGGGTATTGATACACTCCCCACCCAAAACCCCTAATCCCATTTATATGAAAAGCAAAACTGATTAATACCCAGGTATTAAAATCAATACCTGGGTATTCATATACTCCCCACCCAAAACCCCAAATTCACTTGCATCCTGTGCCAGGGGATGGGTGTTACACCCTCATAAGTATTAATTATAATACTTTTATAAGTACTAAAATTTATATTAAAATCAAAACGGATTAATACCCATATATTAAAATTAATACATTGGTATTAAAACACTCCCCCACCCAAAACACCTTTTTACCTTTTTAGAAAAATTGACATTAATTAAATAAATTATTAATACATCAGTATTAATAAACCAATCTATTATTAATAAAATAATGAATACAAAATTATCAAAAAAATTCAAGACCACAGCTTACCTAAACAACTTATTTAAAATCATATTGTAATAGCATACGTTGTAATGTCATATGAGTTGTAAAGGCATGCTTTGTAATAGTATGTGTTATAATGGCATATGCGTTGTACTGGATTCGTTGTAAGGGCATACGGTGTAATGCCTGCGTGGTAATGGTCGTTTCCCAGCTGTATCAGGCCATTTATACTGTATACTATACAACTTCAGAATGTGGGAAGTCTGGGATCATTCTAGCTACCCACTCTATTATGGAACATATGAGCAGCCCATAAACTAGCATGGAAAAGAGATCATGGCAATCCACCAGCAACTGAACAGTTAGGAGCATGCTGTTACTTCTTCTAGGAGCACCTCCCTCAGAAGTTGCCATTGGACAGGGGGATTTACAGTTGCCTTACAGTCTTCAGAATACACCAGACATAAATGAGGTACATGAACAAGTGCACACTCACCCAAGTCGAAGCTAAGCATTAGAGAGTAAATTGACTACAGTCAGAAATATCTTTAGGGCAGTTTTAGAGGATATCTACTCAATGCCAACCAGCAAAGATGTATTTAGTTAGTTAGTTAGTTAGTTAGTTAGTTATATGTTTTCATAAGCACTTCACTGTCAGATTACAATAACG
The DNA here is from genome assembly GCA_963921515.1 of Calotriton arnoldi. NCBI lineage: Eukaryota > Metazoa > Chordata > Amphibia > Caudata > Salamandridae > Calotriton > Calotriton arnoldi. Next base: position 261,254 of record CAWUFW010007401.1, read on the forward strand.
TTGAGGCATTAGTACCTAAGAGATCAAGGCATAAATACATGTAGAAATGATAGACATGTCAGTAGAGTCTAACTGTGTGGCAGGTGTTCAGTTTCCAACCTGCTTCATTTCAGTACCTCAGAACAACATTAGGCAAAAGCTTTATGTAGCAAAGTCATCCTTTTTGCCCTGATCACCTCTCTTTGGGACGTTTGCTGGTGTTTACTGACTTTGAAAGTGCCCTAGGCTCTGCTAACCAGGCCCAGGGCCAGTGCTCAGTCCTCTAAAGGTATATGGTAATTGGTAAATTCTAATTGGCCAAGACAACCTAACTGTAAGTCGATAGTATATGATAGGGCATGTAGGTTTAGAGACCCCAGTGGACTTAATGCACTTAAGTGTGCACTTTTGTGGTGTCTGGTGTCATTTTAAAAGCCAGACCTGCCTTGCAGGCTGGTTTTAAAATAAAACTATGTTCAAATTAAACTTTGGAATTAAAAGTACTTCTTAAGCCCCAAACTACCTTTTATAACTTATAAGCCACTCTTACGGTCTCCCCTAAGTGCTCCAAGTGTGTGGTGCTTAGTTATAAAAAATAGGGACAATATTAAAGATCTTACATGCCCTGGTAGAGAAAAACAGCCAAAGTCGTTTTCCCTATTGTGGTGCTGCTAGCCCTATAGGATAACATAGGAAGGCTTTATTAAACTTAATAAAGTCAAACTTTTGATTGGAGCTACCTACCTATGTCATTCAAATTATCAAAATAATAGTTACTACAAATTCAACAACTTGTCATGGTTGAATTTATTATAACTATTACAGGAAAGTAGTTTAGAACTTACTATACTGAAGTTCCCTAAAACATCCTATATCAACCTCTTCTGATTGGCCTTTCTTTGACAGCCTGAGCCAAGCTGCTCCCTGTTGGTGGGAGGAGATTTGCTTCTTGGAGAAGCCAGAGAGAGCAATCGGGTTGGAGAGATAAGCTGGATTTCAAAGGCAGGAGAACAGATGTCATAGGATCCTAGCCAGCCCCCACTTCCTTGATTCCCAGCCAGATGAGAGCCCCCCTAATTAAGTTAGGAGAGGGGATGAAAGGGTAGTGTTGTGAATTTTTAGCCACGCCTTTAGGTTGAGTTGCACAGACACACACACCAACGAGAAATTTTCTACATTTTGATTTTTGAAGAACAGTGCTTTCTGTGTTAAAAATATACCTCACTCCGCAGGAAGTGGTCATAGTAGAGGGAGATAACTTTACCCCTATTGGTTGATGTGCCCCTCCTTGCCTACCCAGAATGGAGGAACACTGCCTGGAACATAAGAAAAAGGATTGCCCTGTTGGACCCTTGGACTGCGCCACAGATGGCTGGCACTCAAAAGAACTGCACCTGCTGCACTCTCAAGGCTCCACAAAGAAAGAACTGTGCCTGACTTAAGAAAAAGGAGTGAACTCCTTGATCAGCAATAGGTACAACAGAGCTGGAAGAAGTGACCTGCACGACCAAAGAGAGGATCACCCCAGATGATCTATTGCAACTGGATTATTCCAGGACTGTGCATCTGCATTGTGTGAGATTGAGTCCTAGGCCCCAAGAGGCAATCCAGAGTCTCCGAACCCTTGGCTGGTGCTGCTGGACACTTCTCTCCCCAGAGTATCCAACAAGGAACAAGATATGAAAGTTTGGAAATTTTCTCCAAAGTTTTGCAATAAAAGTTCCAGGAGGAGACCGGCTTGAAGTCGAAAGTCAAGCCACTGTCATCGACTTATGAATCTGCATGACCGCACTGGTTTGTCCCACCAAAAGCACCATAGCTCCTCGATGTCGAGGACAAAGACGTCCAGAAACTCACCGAAGCACTGAGCTGCATCAGGCTGCTGTTGTCAAATGAACATCTGATTCGAGGTGCCAGAAGACCCACTGACGAGCCAGTCAATAAGAGAAAAGCTCCAAGAAAAAGGCTAAGGGGTCAATTCCGATGTCGGCCGGAAGTGCACCTAACAGTATTCATCCGGAAAAAATACCAGCCGAACGCGTGTTTTCCGACCGATTCGAACACTCTACCGAACGAACAAGTACGATGCGCATAACAGCCCAGATTCCGAGCGAGCCGTACTTACCCATTCCAGCTCCTGTTCCCCGCCCGAGCCGGACCCGTAAACGCCGAATCGAGTCGCACGGAACCAAATACACAGCACCTTCCGGCCGGACTAGTACGATGCGACTTCCGTACGCGCCGAACTCGTCGCTACGTCCGGCACGTATGAGCATCCGGGAGAGCTGCACATAAGCTCCGATTCGCGCCACAAGACGATCCGCGGCGACGAGACGAACAAGCCAGCGACGAGTACGAGTTGAAGCCACGAGAAACCCGAATGAGACGACCCAACCATGAATCCCATCGCGCAGGTCCTACCAATACTCTACATCTATTACCGGGACCGGTACGGACGCGTACGGCGCAGACGGTAAGTCAAACACCCACAACACAAACAAACGACACATACCCGAAATATGTCACACACACATAGGGATGCACAAATGACATACACTAGCAACAGCAGAACCATAGGGGCGGGATGGCCATCACCAATGCCATACACACCCATAGGGGGATGGATGCCTGCCACTACTACCATCCCCACCCATAGGGGGCTGGATGCCTGTCACTACTGCCATCCCCACCCATAGGGGGCTGGATGCCTACCACTAACACCACCCCTACTCAGGGTGGGCTGGATGCCTGTCACTGCTGCCATCCCCACCCATAGGGGGATGGATGGCTGTCACTACTACCATCCCCACTCATGGGGGTCTGGATGCCTACCACTACTACCATCCCCACTCATGGGGGGCTGGATGCCTACCACTACTACCATCCCCACTCATGGGGGGCTGGATGCCTACCACTACTACCAACCCCACTCATGGGGGGCTGGATGCCTACCACTACTACCATCCCCACTCATGGGGGGCTGGATGCCTGCCACTAACACCACCCCTACTCAGGGTGGGCTGGATGCCTGTCACTACTGCCATCCCCACCCATAGGGGGATGGATGGCTGTCACTACTACCATCCCCACTCATGGGGGTCTGGATGCCTACCACTACTACCATCCCCACTCTTGGGGGTCTGGATGCCTACCACTACTACCATCCCCACCATGGGGGGCTGGATGCCTACTACTACTACCATCCCCACTCAGGGTGGGCTGGATGCCTGCCACTACTGCCATCCCCACCCATAGGGGGATGGATGCCTACCACTAACACCACCCCCACCCAGGGTGGGCTGGATGCCTACCACTACTACCATCCCCACTCATGGGGGTCTGGATGCCTACCACTACTACCATCCCCACTCATGGGGGTTTGGATGCCTACCACTACTACCATCCCCACCATGGGGGGCTGGATGCCTACCACTACAACCATCCCCACTCAGGGTGGGCTGGATGCCTACCACTACTACCATCCCCACCATGGGGGGGCTGGATGCCTACCACTACTACCATCCCCACTCATGGGGGGCTGGATGCCTGCCACTACTGCCATCCCCACCCATAGGGGGATGGATGAATACCACTAACACCACCCCCACTCAGGGTGGGCTGGATGCCTACCACTACTACCATCCCCACTCATGGGGGGCTGGATGCCTACCACTACTACCATCCCCACTCATGGGGGGCTGGATGCCTGCCACTACTGCCATCCCCACCCATAGGGGGATGGATGCCTACCACTAACACCACCCCCACTCAGGGTGGGCTGGATGCCTACCACTACTACCATCCCCACTCATGGGGGCTGGATGCCTACCACTAACACCACCCCTACTCAGGGTGGGCTGGATGCCTGTCACTACTGCCATCCCTACCCATAGGGGGATGGATGGCTGTCACTACTACCATCCCCACTCATGGGGGTCTGGATGCCTACCACTACTACCATCCCCACTCATGGGGGCTGGATGCCTGTCACTACAACCACCCCTACTCATAGGACGGGTAATGCATGACACAACTAGCATACTCCCACATAAGGACTGTCTGTAAATTACATCCCACCCCCAACACCATGACAAGCGTGTATGGTCTGTGTCAAATGCATACAACACTGAACATGACATTGAACATACAATGTGACCCCCTAACACATGTGTCACCCATAATTGTGTGTGTGGCCTACACAATGCAAGCAGACCATGACCACTGTGGCAATTTGGCCCAAAGCCCCATCACCACAGTGCACAAAAGGTAAGTGTGTGCTCCATAGCTGAAGCACATTTTGAACAGTGTGGCAATGGGGCCCAAAGCCCCATCACCACAGTGCACAAAAGGTAAGTGTGTGCTCCATAGCTGAAGCACATATTGAACAGTGTGGCAATGGGGCCCAAAGCCCCATCACCACAGTGCCCAAAAGGTAAGTGTGTGCTCCATAGCTGAAGCACATTTTGAACAGTGTGGCAATGGGGCCCAAAGCCCCATCACCACAGTGCCCAAAGGTAAGTGTGTGCTCCATAGCTGAAGCACATTTTGAACAGTGTGGCAATGGGGCCCAAAGCCCCATCACCACAGTGCCCAAAAGGTAAGTGTGTGCTCCATAGCTGAAGCACATTTTGAACAGTGTGGCAATGGGGCCCAAAGCCCCATCACCACAGTGCCCAAAGGTAAGTGTGTGCTCCATAGCTGAAGCACATTTTGAACAGTGTGGCAATGGGGCCCAAAGCCCCATCACCACATTGCCCAAAAGGTAAGTGTAGTCCTGGTAAAAGCTGCAAAAACAAAACTGCAGGGATTATTCCTGGCCACACAACACCAAACACTACAGTGGCATTGTAGTGCTTGTGTCCCATAGCAACATAGATTGTGTGAGGCAAGCAGTGCAGTGCCATGACACATCGTTCTGGCCATGTGCACACAAACATCAGCCATGGGGGCCCACATTGTCTACATTCACAAATAACACAATGACAGAAGTGAGCATCATAATGCAGACCCACGTATCTGCACCAATGGACACACAAATGTAGATATCCTGTGGAGACTGTAGATGTCAGGTGAACAAATACCATACCATGGCAGCAATGGGACATACTAACCATGATCAATGTGCTGACTGATGACCTAGCAGTCCCAGGGCCAGCAGAGGAAAGCCAACAAACAACATACAGCCAATGGCAAACTAAAGATATGCCAATGCAGTGGTGCACATGCACAAACAGGCAGACTCACACTGCATATCATACACAACAGGTGAGGGGGGTTGTGTGCCAGTGTCCCCAGGCAAACACACAACACATGAGGAGGCCAGATTCACTAATACACAGATGTCAACACAGTCACATACAAAAGTAACTCATGGATTGGATTCCCCTATGTGGGCAAACAGGCGTTGTGAGATGAGAGGGAGCCCAAATTACACATGTCACACAAGCTTGTAGGAACAGCAACAAACACAGCAAGAGACAGAACCACCACAGCACTCCCCCAGGGACCCCACATTGTGGTGACACTAGCCTGCATGACAATCACACTGTGATGACAAAGGTAGATGTCATCCACACTGTGAAGCACAGCCATGTGTCCTGAGCAACAAACTACCATCACACCTATACAAGCACAAAGCACTCAGCATGGCCTGCCAGCCAAGGACAATATGGAGGTAGTGCCCCAGCCGTGCAACAACTCACATTTGCACACACTCAACGCCACACACCTTGAACTCCACCAATGTGCAGCAGTGAAGCTCACATGGACTGCTGACATTGCACATGCACCCATGACAATCCCAGGGGTGGTGGGGGAAATAAGGTGCAGAAACCCATCACACATGGCCAGTCAACAATACTTGTGAATGTCTGACACACTGCACAGTATGCCGTACATGGGCATGACGTGAAATCCACCCCAAACAATGGGATCCTGGCCATAGTCACACACCAATGAAGAAGCCAAGCTGACCCACAAAGGACACACATAGACAACTTCCAACATTGCAGCTCTGACCCTGAGGAGTGGCAGCAGTCACACACACAACGTGTCACAAACACTGAAAGCGTACACAAACAGAAAATCACATTACTCGTGTAACCAACAAGTGCCAAGAGGAATCCTGACTGTGTCCCATCTGCGTTTGCCCACATCCCCAGCCCTGACAACAAAGACAACTAGGGATGACAACCTCATGAACATTAGTTTGCCATGCACCCACATCCCGGAGAAACCAGGTCCAAGATGCTGGATGAACACAGAACAACTCAGCAAGCATCACAAACAGGAACATCAGTAGGGACACAGCCTGTGTAGGAAAAGGAGAAGAGAACACGCACAGACATGCCTACACAACACACAACATGGGCACAGCCTATATCACAGAATCACGCACTGCCATGAGGGCACGCCACTCCTGTGGAAGGTCAGCTGTGCCAAACCTTGTCTGTGCACGACTCAAACATGTCAGCAAAACACTCGGTCAGTGAGTCAACAACTACAACACACTGAAGGCTCTGCTCATATCAGCCTGGGCACGGGAGTGTCACGTCAGTCATCTGCATACACCCAAGACATGTGTCAAGCAACTTGCACTGTGTACACAGATGAGTCCTCCAAATTTGATGTGCTAAACTGCATGTCCATTGGAGACGGGCACACAGTCAGGGTACTAGGAACATTGGACAGTGGTAAGCCCACCAGATGTGCATCAGTGTAGGGCAAAGATGGTAATCTACAAATGCTAAACGTACATCCCTGTGTCAAATGCTGAACATTACACCCTCAGACTGCAGCAAAGGATGCCATAGATCCAGACTAGATTAGGACACATATCCCATGGACCACATGGAGCCCATCACATCAAAACTTCATTTACCTGATCTGAACACTATTACAACAGCAAATGCATGATTCTACACATCTACATCATGTACCTCCAAAGATTAACCACAAGTAAACAAAAAGAGGCTTTATTCAGCAAGTGTGCAACTCAAATCAAAAGTCCAAAATAAACTAAGGCCAATGGCCAGTCCAAATATACAGTCCCAACAGGGTGATGTGTGACAACTTGTCAACAATTGCTTGCCTGCACAGGTACGGACAGGGGACATCCCCCTTGGAGGGGCATACGAGGGGCAGTCCAGGCACCGCAGGGACAGGATCAGGGGATGCCAGAAGGAGGCAGTGAAGGGGAGGTGGGTGCAGGAGTGTCACCAGCAACTGCAGTGGACGTGTCTGACTCAGGGGGGGCCGGCACCACTGTGGTACACAAGTCAGTTGGTGTGGGTGCTGCAACCACTGCAGTGGGCTGGACTGATGTAGTGGACTGGGTACCCACTGCAGTGCCCGAGTCAGACGTGGTGGTTGTGGACTCCACTGCAGTGCATGACTCCAAGGGAGTCGAAGGGTGGGCAGATGAGGTGGGCAGGACAGAGGGGGACCCGGTCTCCACAACAGTGCCACTAACAGGCAGAGCGTCTGGGTTGGGGGTGGAAGAGCAAGTGGCAGGGGGGAGGGCCTAAGCAGTCTGGGGATGTGGTATCGGTGTGTGGGGGAACCTGGGGCAGGGTGTGGCGGGGGAACCTGTGCAGTGGTGGACTGGGGGATGGAGGAGAGAGACTGGGCGGTGGAGCTGCGTGGTGGTGGTGGTGGGGTCTTGCTCTTCCTGGTCCGGGGGACTTCCTAATGGGGTCCTGTGTCTGCCTGGGGGAGGGTGTCCGGGGGCGAGGGGCACTCCCTCTGTGTAGGTGGACGTCCTCTTCCCCGGTATGCTGGATCAGCAGGATTGGAGGGAAGAGGCCGAGGTCACACAGGAAGATCTGCTGTGTAGGTGTGGTAGCAGGCGAGGCAAGGGAAGGGGTCTTGGAGGGAGAGGATTTTGAGGACTGCGGAGTTAATGTGGATGCCTGTGTGTGTGTGTGTTCCCCGTCCCCTGTGTCTGTGGTATCAGTCCCCTGAGGATGCTTGTGTGCACGTCTTGCCTTTCTCTTGGGTGTGTCTGTGCTGCTTGTGTCTGTGTGTTTGGGTGACTGTGCAGGTGTGCATGTGCTTTGGACAGGTAGGGGGCAGGAAGTGTGGATGGGGCAGAGGTGGGAGGGGTGAGGGACTGTTGGAGGAGGGACACTGCTGCCATCAGGGAGGAGTCCATGGACTTATTGCTCCTCTGTAGGGCAGACATACCCGTCGAGATGCCCTCCATGAACGACACCAGCTGTGTCAACTGAGTGGTGTGTGCATGGAGGACACTCAGCATTGCTGTCTGCCCTACATGGAGCTGCCGAAGGAGGAACACAGACTCCTCACTCAGGGCAGCAGGGGACACAGGGGCAGGGGGTGCGGTGCCTGGCACGAAGGAGACACGCTCCCGAGTACGGGAGCCTCCACGGACCTCAGGAATGGGAGCCAATGGGAGGGCGGTGGTGGGGCCAGACAGACTAGCTGGCCTTTGGTGGCTGCTGAGACCCGCCTCCACAAGGGAGTCATCCTCCGAGCTGCTGTGGTCCTCAGCTGAGGTGGATGGTGCTGAGGACTCCTCGGTGTGGCTCCCCTTGCCCTCCGTGCCACTGGGTCCCTCTGACCACTCGTCCGATGCTGACCCAGTCTGGCTCCGCTGCTCCTCCTGGTCCGTGGAGCTGTCCCCTCCTGTGGCCGTGGATGTATCTGCAAACAATTAGGGAAACAGACAAACATCAGTCACCTGCACTGACCGCACACACCACAGTAAGTACAGCACATTACAGAGCAAGCCCTGGCATCCTTAGTTGAACATTGCCTAAAGTCCTCACACAGATTCGGGGAAGCCAATTGTCAGTCTGATGGTCAACCATGGGACTCACACCCCTCCTGCCCTTGCACCCATCTGTCTGGTGCCTGTCTGATGGTAAGACCCCAGTGTGGACACATGCACCACCTACACAGTTGTTGGACATTGCAGGGAACACGGTGAAGCATGTGAACATGCACACATCACAACTCTTGCCACTGAGTCAGTGCAGGTGTCCGGATAAAGGGATGGCCAGAGTCTAAATAGAAATGCATGTGATGCATACCAGCACCAGACACCATGATGCACCCATGTCCGGATAGTCAATGCCACAATGGGGTGCATGTTGCACATGTCACTCCCCTGCAGGATCAGTCTCAGGAAGTTTAATGCCATGACACAGGAATGCGTGCAAAGTCATACATTACTGTCTCAAGTCACATGGCCATAGCAGCCAGCCAACAACAGTCTGCACTGTGTCACAATCCGAGGGCATGGGGAATGCAAGTTATGTGACTGACAAGTGCACATGTCCATCCCCCAAAAACCACATCATCTGTACTACTATTTGTCCACGTCATACCAACTGGACATATGGGGGACATGAAACACAACTCTCTGAACATGAGCACCTCACAGTGTGCTGTGAATGAAAATACAGCTGCCTGAAAGTCACAGTCGCAAACACCTGTGTGCACAGTCAAGTGATCAGACACCTATAAGTCACAGAAGTATCGTCTATCATGGTCACATCTCAGATGGCATGCTGAGCCCTAACCGATAAACATACCAGTAGTCCTGACAACGAAGACACAGCACAATGAGACAGAGGCAGACACCTGAGGGTACATTTCACTGATCACAGCATGCCAGATGATACACGGGAGTGGGAGTACAGAGTGTATTGTATGCCCTGGAGTAGGCATGACTGTCCAGCTCCACCTGTAAGAGGGATGAGTCCTGGACAGTAGGCAGGTGGCCAAGCATGTGTGACACACTGGATACACATACTCCTGAGGCCCAAACATTGTTCCCACCAGCAGCATGGGTGTGTGCCAAATTCCCCAGGGACATGTGGTGAGTCAGAGCAGCAAGCGGACCACATATCAAAGTTACACCCAGATTACATGTCAGAACTTAGGCATTGTGTAAGCAATTGACCCACCCATGAATCGCACAACATAGTCACGGGAACAAATGCTGTCCCCCACCTTGAGCAAAGCTAAATGCAATGACACAGTCCCCAAATGACACAATTTCCTGACTATAAGGGCCAAACATATGCGTATCAGAGGAGAAGTGGGCATGTCACAAATGAGGGACATGGGTCCTGGACCACATGACTGATGTACTGTGGAAGTTTAACCAGGCCAGAGGAGGGCACATAGCATGTCAGACAAAGTGCACAGTGCAGTCATGGACTCACCCCCTCCTTGCTGCTGTCTGTCCTTCAGCTGCCCATCCATGTCAGGGAAGACCACCGCCAGGATCCGGAGCATGTGGGGGGTCAGGGTCCGGTGTCCGCCCCTCCTGCGAGGAGGCGACAGCTTCAGCTGGACCCTTGCGATCCTCCGGGTCCAGCCACGAAGGTCCTGCCACCTCTTCTGGCAGTTGCGGATCCTGCGCCTGTAGACCCCCACGGATCTTACTTTCCGGGCGATGGTCAGCCAGATTTCCTGCTTCTGGTGGGCATCAACCTGTGAGGATGACAAAGTGAAAAGGCCATTACTACACATGCAACATATACGTGCATCACACAGTTGGATTTACAGGGGCATATGATGTACACAGGCAGTGCAACAATGGCTATGAACAGTTTGCCAGCAGTCACTACATGGTATCATTGCATGGGAAGTAAATCTAGTTGGAATGCACTGTTACTGCACTGTACCAGTTCAGTGCATGTAACTACACACTTTGGGGTGTGACAACTACTCAGTGTGCATGCTAGCCAGTGGTGTGCACATTGAAAGTCCTGCTAGTCAGACAACATGCACAATTAGTGAGGCAGTGGACAGCACACTCACCTGCTCCCCTGGTTTCCCATACAGCTTGCTGTACTGTGGAAGGAGGCTGTCCAGCAGGGCCTGGTTCTCCTCAAGGCTGAAGGCTGGGGCTCTCTCCAGAGTACGTGCCATTGCAGGAGCCAGAGGATGCATAAACAGCAGCAGTGTTGGTGGCAGATGTCATCCTGGAGCATGTAGTGCAGGCAAGTGAGCTCTCAGGGGAACAGCCAGCATTATATGTGTGCTGCAGAGGCAGATACTGTCCCATGTGTCCAAAGTGATAGGTCCAAGTCGTTTGCATCTTCTGAATCTGACCAATCCATGGAATAGCAGCACTAATACACGCCCAGAGCATCCTTCAAATCTTCAACTTCATGACACCCATGATTTTGCAACATTGTTGTGGCTGGCCAACTGAATTCACTGCATCAGACTCATTGGAGCCTCGAAAACGCGTCCGTTGACATGCCAGGCCCCAGCCAATGTGTGCGCACCGATCGGTCCATTGCTGTACAACGCGTATATCGGGATACAACGCGTACCCGCACACATCATATGCAATGGGCTGGCCGGGCACACCGATCAGTCCATTGCTGTTCGATGCGTACCCGCTCACAACAGATGCAATGGGCCGGCCGGGCACACCGATCGGTCCAGTGCTGTACAACGCGTACCCGGGATACAATGCGTACCCGCTCACATACAATGCAATGGGCCGTGCGGGCACACCGATCGGTCCATTGCTCTACAACGCGTACCTGCTCACATACAATGCAATGGGCCGGCCGGGCACACCGATCGGTCCATTGCTGTACAACGCGTACCCGGGATACAACGCGTACCCGCTCACATACAATGCAATGGGCCGTGCGGGCACACCGATCGGTCCATTGCTCTACAACGCGTACCCGCTCACATATAATGCAATGGGCCGGCCGGGCACACCGATCGGTCCATTGCTGTACAACACGTACCCGGGATATAACGCGTACCCGCTCACATACAATGCAATGGGCCATGCGGGCACACTGATCGGTCCATTGCTCTACAATGCGTACCCGCTCACATACAATGCAATGGGCTGTGCGGGCACACCGATCGGTCCATTGCTCTACAACGCGTACCCGCTCACATACAATGCAATGGGCCGTGCGGGCACACCGATCGGTCCATTGCTCTACAATGCGTACCCGCTCACATACAATGCAATGGGCCGGCCGGGCACACCGATCGGTCCATTGCTGTACAACGCGTACCCGGGATACAACGCGTATCTGCTCACATACAATGCAATGGGCCGTGCGGGCACACCGATCGGTCCATTGCTCTACAACACGTACCCGCTCACATACAATGCAATGGGCCGTGCGGGCACACCGATCGGTCCATTGCTCTACAACGCGTACCCGCTCACATACAATGCAATGGGCCGGCTGGGCACACCGATCGGTCCATTGCTGTACAACGCGTACCCGGGATACAACACGTACCCGCTCACATACAATGCAATGGGCCGTGCGGGCACACCGATCGGTCCATTGCTCTACAACGCGTCCCTGGACAGGTCACACGCATATGTCACCATGCTGGTCACTAGTGAACCTATGCCAGCAACATATACTTTCCAGGGACTCAGGGGCACACCTACAACACCACACCCAGTCCACACTGTATCTAAGGCATGTGTGGCAGCATAACCTTATCTGTGAATGGGGGTGAACATGTGGTTTTTGGGGTGGCATTTGGGGGCAGACACACCCAGGCTGTGCACGTGTTCATGGGGACAGGGTCCTTTGTGTGTTGTGCACCTGACCACTGTGGTGTGCAACTTTTCATTTTGGAGCATGTGTCATGGTCACATTTCCAGGTTGTGTATGTGTATGACATGTCACATACCCCCAGGCTCACATGTGGGAAGGCATGTACGTCACAGGGTGGCCCATTGCCACAATAGTGATGTCCCTCCGCAGTCTGTGTGCATGTTGTGTTTCACATGCTTCTGACTCCATGTGCACAATGGGAGACAGTCTCCACATCCACGTGGTTTGTGCATGAACTTTGATGTTGTGTGTGTGTGTGTCACAGACGTCCATGTCTGTCCTGCAGAGGCTACAGGGGCCACTACCTGTGGGTGTCATGTTAGTTTTTCTGACGTGTACATGATACGCAATGTCATGCCAGTGTCCATGTGGCAAGACAGGGTCCCTGGGAATCTACCTGTCAATGAGCTGTGATGCCTGTGGAGCATCTGTCCAGAAATGTCACTGTGGTATGTGTGTGGAACGTGAGAGCAGTAAATGGGTACTGTGACACAGCCTAATGGTTTCCCATAGCACACCCTGGAACCTGTTGTCAACACTTGTTGAACAGAGATGTTACATGATGTCCATGTAGGTGCCATATATGTCCAAACAGAACGACACACACATCAAGTACTTGTGTTTGTTAATGATGTATCATGTGAAATTGAGTATGGTGAACGGCACATAGTTGGGGTGACTGACAATCTTGCTTTCTTCACCTATGCACTGCAGGGCTCCTGCTGTCCATCGACCATTCCCAGACCTGGCAACGATGGTGGAACATGACAGCATCCGACGGTACCGCTTCACCAGGCAGCTGATTGAGGATTTGGCAGTGCGGTTGGACCCACATTTTCAGCCTGGCCGTCCGTATCCTACAGCGCTGACCCCCAAGGTGAAGGTGATGGCAGCCCTACACTTCTTTGCCACCGGTACCTTTCAACACACTGTGGCGACTGCCGGTGGGATGTCACAGACTATGTTCAGCCGTGTGCTACGCGATGTTTTGGGGGCAATGTTGAGATACCTGAACCAGTTCATCTATTTCCCAACACGTCAACGACTCACTGACGTCAAGAGTGACTTCTATGCCCTGGGGAGGATGCCACATGTAATTGGCTCCATTGATGGGACACATGTGGCTTTGATACCACCACAGGCACATGAGCAGGCATACCGGAACCGTAAACATTACCATTCGATCAATGCTCTGGTGGTATGTCTTGCAGATATGACCATCACACATGTGTGTGCCCATTTCCCCGGTTCGGCACACGATGCCTACGTGATGAGGAGTAGTCGCATCCCGAGGATGATGTCACAGATGCCGAACCAGCGTGCCTGGCTTGTTGGTGTGTACTGACTTTGTACCATTGTGTGTGTTCTCCTATGTTGTTTTCCGCACAAATTTTCAAATCGGCTAATGTGCAATTGTCTGTCTGTAGGTGACTCGGGATACCCCAACATGCCGTGGTTGCTGACACCCCTCAGGAACCCTGTGACACCAGCCCAGATTCGCTACAATGAGGCACATGGTCGGACGAGGAGGGTGATTGAGCGGACCTTTGGTCTCCTGAAGAGCCGCTTCCGCTGCCTGGACAAAACAGGAGGGGCCCTCCCATATGCCCCAGCAAAGGTGTGCAAGATTGTCATCGTCTGCTGCATGCTACACAACCTGGCAGTGCGGAAGGAGTTGCCTCTCATCCTGGATGACGATGACCAACGTCCGCCACCTGTGGAAGATCCTGGCCTGGGTCACGATGCCAGTGAAGATGATGATGATGATGATGGTGATGTCCGCACACAGCTCATCACCAACTTCTTCAGCTGAATGTGAGTCTCCAGAGGGTTGTAATGTCAATGATTTGAGTTTGCATGATATGTGTGTGTGGTGCTCTGGTGCTGTTTGAGTGTGGCCATGTGCTACTTGACTGGATGCGTGCAGCGATGTGTCCTTGCAGGTGGTCTGTACTGCCCAACAGTGTTGACATGCTAACTTGGTTTTGTGTAGTTATCTCGTGACATGTATTAGACATGAGTATTGCCGTTCTGTGCTGTTCTTCAGTGGTTTTGACTGTGTGTCATGTCTGTCCTTCACAGGGTGCTGCCGGAGTTGTTTGATCAACTTGGATCCCACGAATCCATGATTCAAATTCCAAGGTGGAAGCAGTCGTTTCCCTACAGGTGATGTGCCACACACCCCTGGACTTTCTATCTTCTGCACTTTTTGACTTTGTGGCCACAGCCAGGTTGGATTAGCTAGCATTTGTAGTGGAAACAACATGTTGCAAATGTTTAATAAACCTGTGCTTCACTTTGGGATGTGCGTTGTCTGTAGTCACACATCTGAATGACATTTGCTTACTGCACCTGTAGTCTAGTTGACACAGACTGTGAATAGGTGGCGTGTCTGTGCATTCCACTGTATTTAGTTGCAACATCAGTATAGGTGATGAGTCTGATGGCCCTGGTGTGTATGTGTTGTGTGGCCCTAGTGGTGTTTCTCCCTCATATGTGTCACGTCGCCATGACTGACATGACGGTGTTGGACTTGCTGTAGCAGTTATCATGCACGGTGTCATTTTTCTGATCACCATCTCCATGACAGAGAGCACGTTGGAATCACAACAGAGGCAGATATGGTGTATTGGTGAGTTTATTTACATACAGGTGTGAGGATGGTGCACAGGATGGTGGGTGCTGTACATAGAAATTGGAATCCAAAGTTCCCATGTGTTTCGGAAGTCTTGGTAGCTGAAATGTCCAGAGTAAAGTCCACAGTCATCTGATAAATTTGGCCAACTATAGCTCCCCATGTCATGTGGGAGAGTTGGGTTGGCTTCGACAGGGCGTGCAGTTTGCACACAGAGGAAAAGTTCCAGAACAGGTGTTGGCTTCCTGGGGGATGTAGATGTCCATCGGCCTCTCAGTTTGGCCTCCTCGGACGGCCCCTCTTCTTGGGGGGGACCCTCAGGTGCAGGCTGCGGCGGTGCAGGGGACTCTCTGCCAGAGTCCTCCTCCCTCCCTGTGGCATTTGCAGTTGTGTCAGCAGCAGATGTTGGCACACAGGGAGGTGAGGCCATGTTGGTGCTGATCTGGCGGAGGCATGTCAGTATGTCCCTATGCACCGCTGTCAGTTGTTCCAATGTGTCCCACTTGGACTCCATGCCAGACATGTGTGTCTCGACATGTGACATGTGTGTCTCGACATGTGTGTCTCGACACGGGACATGTGGGAGTCCAAGCGGGCATGATGGGCAGCCTGCTGCTGTTGTATGTCCTTGAGGATCCCCACTACCTGGCTGACCTCTACGGTGCTAGTCTGGTACGCATCTGCGATGCGTGCCAGTTGTGGGTCATCATGCAGTCCAGACCCCTCTGCAAAGAGCGACCTATGTCTACCACCCCTGGCGACACATGCAGGACCTGCGGTGGCACGCACAGGTGACCGTGGGCCCACTTGGGTGTTGTTCCTGGGCTCGTTGTCACCAGCTCCAGTTTGGGTCTGGGTCCCTGCGCTGTTGTCATCTGTGGTCCTTGGTCTGTCCGTGTTGGCAGGGGTGGCCTGTGTGTTGGCAGTTGTTGGAGGGGTGGGTGCAGGGGGTGCAGATGTTGGTCCTGCTGGTGCTGCATGATGACTCACACCGGAGGGTCCAGCTGGTTCTTCGCCATCCTAGGAGTGCAGAGGCTGATCCACACCAGTGAGCTCAGTGTTCACCGGAGCCTGGGACAGGGACTCCTCCTCGTCTGCTGCTGTGTCCCCATCATCACCTGTTTTGGGGAGAGACACAGATTGTATGTTATGTTTCTACTGGCATCAATTGTTCAAACACCTGACAGTTGTGACTGTACCTCTGGATGTGGGCCTGGACATTGCATTCTCCTAAATTGTGACAGTCAGAGAGTGATATTGGTGTAGCACATTGTCCTGCCAACCTGTGGCATGTCAATGTGAATGTTGAGGTGTGTGCATGACCAGCATTGGTGGTATTTGCTTGCCATCCGGGCCTCCTTCTCCCCCAGCCCAGTTATCCCACCATGAAGCATGCTTCCATTGCAGGGAGTTCAAGTTGTCTTTCAGGATGTCAGTCAGTGGTGTCCTGCTGTTGGTTGTTGCACAGTTCCCAGCAGGGCCTTGTGCTCCCCCCAGCAGTACCCAGTGTCAGCCATCTTGTGAGTCCTTTTCCACTCCTGTGATGGGAGCATGGTTCAGGGTGGTGTTGATGGGCCAATTGTGAGGCTGACCAATATCTGTGACTACCACTCCCATCATGCTATTGCCTCCACCCCCCTTCCCAGCATGCCCATCCTTCCTTCCTTTTGACTCTGATTCCCTCTGGGGGGGGGTGCCTGTGCTGACAGGATGGCTGGGAGTGTTGTCCTAGCAGTTGTTTGGCTACAAGTCCCAAGAGTGTCCCTGTGCTTCACACAGCATAACCCAGGGTGGTGGTTCTTTGTGGGATCTTCAGTTAGGATGTGAGGCATTGCATTCTCCCAGGTGGGTTATGTGGAGTTAGTGTTGAGGGGGTGTGTGAGGGGAGGTGCTTGTGACTATGGTCAGTGCTGTGAGTCCTCCTTCCCACCCAGCCAGATATCCCACCATGGAACGTGCTTCCATTGCAGGGAGTGCAAGTTGTCTTTCAGGATGTCAGTCAGTGGTGTCCTGCTGTTGGTTGTTGCACAGTTCCCAGCAGGGCCTTGTGCTCCCCCAGCAGTACCCAGTGTCAGCCATCTTGTCAGTTGTTTTCCACTCCCTGTGATGTGAGCATGGTTCAGAGTGGTGTTGATGGGCCAATTGTGAGGCTGACCAATATCTGTGCCTACAACTCCCATCATGCTATTCCCTACACCCCCCTTCCCAGCATGCCCATACTTCCTTCCTTTTGAGTGGACTTCACTGTGTGTGAGTGTGACAGCAATGGCAGGATGGCTGACAGTGTGGTCCTGTTGTTTGTTGGTGCCCAGTTCCCATCAGGGCCTTGTGCTCCCCCAGCAGTACCCAGTGTCAGCCATCTTGTCAGTTGTTTTCCACTCCCTGTGATGTGAGCATGGTTCAGAGTGGTGTTGATGGGCCAATTGTGAGGCTGACCAATATCTGTGCCTACAACTCCCATCATGCTATTGCCTACACCCCCCTTCCCAGCATGCCCATACTTCCTTCCTTTTGAGTGGACTTCACTGTGTGTGAGTGTGACAGCAATGGCAAGATGGCTGACAGTGTGGTCCTGTTGTTTGTTGGTGCCCAGTTCCCATCAGGGCCTTGTGCTCCCCACAGCAGTGCCCAGTGTCAGCCATCTTGTCAGTTGTTTTCCACTCCCTGTGATGTGAGCATGGTTCAGAGTGGTGTTGATGGGCCAATTGTGGGTGTGACCAATATCTGTGACTACCACTCCCATCATGCTATTGGCTACACTGACTTCACCAGCATACACAGAATTCCTTCCTTTCAGTGAGCTTCCCTGTGAGGTGGTGTTCTAGTGGTGGGTAAATATCTGGGAGTGTTTGTTGGTTCTATTTGTGCCACTGCCTTGCTGTATTTGTTGTTAGGTTTGTACATGTCATGACACAGTTACATATCACTATGAGATGGCAGGTATTGTGTTTGTCTGACTAGCATTCACATCTTGGGATGAATATATTTTGGTTGCTGTGTATTTGCTAAGGGTGCATGGTTTGCCTATCCCCTTGACTGTGATGTGTGTGTGTTGTCACACCATATTGTGTATATTAGTTGTGTACTCACCAGGCTCTGGGATGTCTGTTAGTCCGTATACGCTCACTGATGGTAGGATGGCCCGCACCTTCTCCTCCCAGGGCCTGAGGTATACTGGTTTTGCAGGAGGGCCACTGCCGGTGTGCTGGCTGAGGAGGTAGTCCTTTTGAGTAGGTCCCGGACCCTCCTGCGCACATCATACCACCTGTTCTGGATGTCTTCCTTTGTGCGCAGACATGGTGATTGTGCGTTCACCCTGTCGACAATCCTCGCCCACATCTTGGTTTTCTGCGACATGGGGGTCTGTTGTACCAATGTACCAAACAACTGTGGCTCTACCCTGAGGATCTCATCTACCATGACTTCCAATTCACTGTCTAGGAACTTATGATTCTTCTTTGGGGGCATGGTGATGGGTGGTGGTGGTGATTGATGTGTGTGTGTTTGCAAGTGGGGGGGTGTGAGTGTAGGTTTAGCTGGGTGGGTGTGAGGGTGCTATTTGTAGGTGTGGTAATGGTGTGTGGCTTGTGTGATGTATGAGCTGTGAGTGTGTCTGTGGTTGCTGTGTGATGGTGTTCTGTGCTGGCAGGTCAGTGGAATTTGCAAAGGATCGTGGTAGGGATTTGTGGCCTTTATGTAGGTTGAGTTCGAGGTGTGTCCTTGTTCCATTTTTTTTCCCTCCCTGTATTTATTGGCTTTGTGGTTGCTTGTTTGGCCCTTTTTAAAAAAAAAAATTCCTTTGTGTTTTTGGTGCATGTAGGAGTCGTTCTTGTGTCCGAGTAGGATGCTGCAGTTGTCTGGTGCGATCTTGTCCGACTCGTTCCCGCTGTGTGTCAGCTAGGTTTCATATGCGGCGTACGAGTCGGTCGCGGAGTATTGTGTTGCTTCGGCTGGGTTTTGTATGCGAGTCGGTCGTACGGCTTGTGCTCCGGGTGAGTCGGTCGTGTTTAGCATGCACAGCATCGTACTACGTGGGTCGGAGTTCGCGGGTACGTTTCGTTCGGGTTCAATCCGGGTGCGTGTCGGTCGGTTCGTTTCGCGTGATTTCCCGGCCGGATGGCTTGTTTCCGTCCGGCTCGGTCGGTCGTTTTGTATTCCGTCCGAGTCTGTCGGATTTCACATGCATTTCATCGTACTACCCGGGTCGTACGGCGCCGGTCCGAGTCGGTCGGACTAAATTCCCGTACCGAGTCGGTCGGTATGTTTTCCGGCCCGAATCGGAATCGGCCCCTCGGTCTGAAGGTAAACTTTTGACCGAGACCTAGCACTCATCCTATCCGACCACCGCTTCTTTGCAGTCGGCCTACAACTTTGCCTTTGTTCCGGTAAGCTTTATGCTTTTTGGCATTAGAATGCACAATTTTTTATTTAATCTAGCACCACTTTAGCTTTGGCACTCCAACTGGACTCGGGAGAGTGCACTATTGAACCAGCCTGTCCTAAATGATTGCCTGAAACTGCACGCAGCCCTGGATATTCCCTGGCTTGCATATGTGAAATTGATATATGAGGAGTAGGCCTGGGCAGAGTTCGTGGAGTTCTGCTACGTGGAACTCCACAAAGTGACCAAAAAACTCTGCCGCACTACTCGGATTTCCGCAAAGCGGCGGAGTGTGTTAGGTGGCGCAGTTTGCTCTGATTTTTAGGACTGGGTGTTTGTACCACACTAGAAAATCAACATGAATGGCACCATGTGCAGTGTAAGAGGGAGCTGCTTCTTTCTGCCACTTAATTAGATTTTCTACTTGAGCGGCTGCTTCCTCAATGCGAACGGATAGTTTCTCAACGCGAGCGGTCGTGACCATCAGTGACTGCCCGCATTGAGAAATCTTTCTGGGAGGTGTTCAAGGGTTGGATTTTGTTGCGCTCACCAACTTAACGTTTCCAAGCGCGAGTGAGGAAAAAACTCAGCTCCGCGGAACTCCGCGTACTCCACGTACTCCGCAGAGTGTGGAAAACTCTTCAAATTCCACAAACAGAGCAGAGTTCACCGTCCAGGTCTAGTGTGGAGATTAGGTTTTCTGATCTATGTTCTTCTCCCAATTTATGCCTGGGCTATGGCAAGGCCAAGTTAGAGCAAATGTTCTTAGCCAATGCTGCAGCACAAGGACTGGTGGCAGACAGACACAAAATATTGGTGGCCTCCTATAGCTTGGTGCATATACAAGAAGGTCTTCAAACCTACCTTCCTTTAATTTAGATCCTGCAACATTGTTTTGTTTTTACCAGATTTTGTTTTAACTACCTACCTCGTATGGTTGGTTATCCAGTGAATAGTTATTTACTATCAGTTTTAGGTCCTTGCCCCTTAGATGGTGTATCTACCCAGTCTAATCTATACATTCTCTTTTATTGCCCTTTTTATAACATCCCGAGAAGAGATCTTATTTTGCAACTTTTTAAGGTGTTTAAGTTTAGACAGTGTAGACCATCATTATTATTCTTGCAGCTATTACACTGTTCTCTGGTTTGTTACTCTGTTGCTCTTTTTATATGGTGGATTAAAAAATGAAGGATATATGGAATATGCTGAAAGGCTGTGTGGTTGTCGATAGCTTTTTAAGTTATTATGACTTGCACGGTTCTTGGTGATTGCAACGTACTGTAACTGAAACGTTTATTCATTTTATTTTTGTTAAAATGATTCCTTAGGTGACGTGCCGCTCTTTCTTTTAATTTTTTATTTGGGCAGGAAGGGGTATTTATTGTCGGGAAATGCTAACAAATGTATACTTGTATTTTTACCTGTGCTTTTATGCTACAGAAATGTAGCAAAAAAGATCTTTTGATTTGACTGTTTGAGTTCATCTTTAAAAATTCATATTTTCCCTACATTGGGTTTTCGTCCTATTGGTGTCATTTTAAAAATCAAATATTCTCTATTTTTATAAATTGGTTCATTGTGCTGTGTCTTTTACTTATTTACTGTTTTGTTGGTATTAAATGCTTTACACATACTTGTCTCCTAAGTTAAGCCTAACTGCCCATTTGCTAAGCTACCATGTGCTGAGCAAGGATTCATTTATTGAGACTTGACTGGACCTATTAGTGATTGTGTTAGTATTATTAGCTGAAGGTGAATACCTCCACCTACTGTGAATCCACTTTCCTACATTTTCCTAAAACAAATGAGAGAAGGTTGGGCTCTCTTCTGAGTTGGGGGTCTAGCACCTTCCAGAATCTTGACACAAGCACTCCAGCCATTGTCCTCCATGATTCTGGTGGTTGAAGAAGGAAAATAGGATCAGTATGATAATGATGAATATGGGTTTCCAGTGGGTATGTAGTGTGGTGTGACATTTTGTAAGCATGATTTGCTTATACTTCAGTATGCCTTGCAAATGATGCAGAGTGATTTGATTTAATCCTAGCATCATTGAAAAGCAGGCTAGGCTTGGTCAAGTTAATGGATGTTGAAATACATCTTGGTGGCTTGATATTGTAGCCTATGCAGTGGGTCAGTCAAGTTCTTTGTTATGCTTGGGTAAATTACACTACAGTAGTCTAGTTGTTCCAATAAAATAAGAAGTGAACATTTGATTCAGTATGAGGTTTGCATGAGAGGTGCACTTTTGTGAGTAAAGATAATTTAAATAATGATCCCAATTGGCCATGTCATTGATTTATGGGGGGAATGAGAGGTTCAAGTCAAACAAGATTACCAGGATGATTGCTTTCTGTATAGTTGGGGGAAGATCCATAATGGGAAAGCCATTGACGCAAGATATGCAAAATCTTGACCACACAAGATTAGGGCTTCCATTTTTCATCTGTTTAGCCAAAGGAAGATGTCTCTCTCTCAACTGTTATATAAGGTCTAAAAACCGTTGCTGATGTTAAGTTACTCTGAGTTATTGTCTAGACAGATGCCTATTCCTTGATGTCAGTGTACATCTAGAAGTTGCTCTTGAACTGGTCTAGTAGCTGAGACAGAGGTGTGCATGAAGCAATTAAACACAAGAGGGGAAATAGCAAAAACCTAATGACCCCACTTAAAGAAATGCAGGATGAGGATTCTGAAGAACCTTTGCAAACATCCAGCATATGACTAAGAAGGAATCTGCTGATATAATATAGGGTAGGGTCTATAATGTAGGGTAGGGTCAGAGATTCCAAACCAAACTCTCAGTCTGTGATTTGTGCTACCATAGGCTGCTAACAGACCTAGGAGAATTGAGGCAATCTGCCTGTCAACAATGAGTGTTGTGATCTTAGCCAAGGTTAACTCCTTTCCTCTGGATGGAGAGAAACCTGATTGTAGATCACAAAACAGCTTGATTTATTCAATATAATATTGCAGTTGATTTGTTACAGTTCTTTCCAGGATTTTGCTATCATAAGATAAGTAAGAAATAGATGTATGATTGGTTAATACTTGAGGGTCTGCCTTATTGGTTATTGCATGTTTCATTTTGCCTGCACTGCTTCTGATGAAATTGAAGACCTTATCAGAATGCTTCATTAAAGCAGCATATTATTGGGCCACAATAAATATTTTTGGCTAGTTCTGCCTGTTTGTGTGGCCATTGACCTATTAACTGCCCAAATGCTTTTATAAAGTACGTGTGAGCTTCAGTAATGATAGTCTCATTGAATGCGAAAGTTAGAGGCATCACTCATTCTTGTATGAAAACTAGAATTCTTAAAAAGTAAAGGGTGCTACATCTTAGCAGATAAGACAACCAAGCAGCTGTACTTACCAAAGAAAGCAAGCACACCCCCAAACCTCTGTATAATTCTGGTATTGAGAAGTGGGACAATATTTATTAATGATCCAATTCAGTTAATTCCGCATTTTTGCTGAACGGACCATGCACATGTGTATCCTGATAGTGTCCCACTGACATTTCCCTTGACTTTTATATTCATATTACAGTGACACACTCAAACCCACATGCACAAACAGAGAGATCACAACACACAGGTTGGTTGTCACACATAGCAACAACTTCTGGCTAAGTACAGATGGGATGGGAGTTATAATTCAACAATTTTTCAATAAGCACAGGTGGGGGAGGTGGCTCACATGAACACTTTTAGCAACACCATTAAAGAGAACTTGTGAGTTTCCTCTCCAAAGTTCCAACATTATCAAAGTAAGCCGAAATTAAGAGACGGAATAGATTATGCACTTATTCTTTATCCCGAACTGAAGATCTTCACATTGTGGGGTTTGTTTTAAGAGTTCATTGACACATCTCAGCATGGTAAATTAAAAACTGATGCTATACATGTAATATTCACAGGCACAATGCCGTGTTGAGCTTCACCAAAAAGGTTGGTATGTGTCTCTCTCAATGCCTGAGGCAGAACTGTTACAGTTTCCACATGTGGAAATCAATGACACTGCTCTCTAGGACCCTTAAACCTGCACATCACACTCATTCTGAGAGACACTGCATGGCACTGGTGAGGGCCTTCTGTGGGTGGGCTTGGCACCAACAATTCTTGAGCAGAAGGGCACATGAATAGCAACATGGTGAAGGATATGTGTACAACAGCAATGTCATTATACAGACTTATGTTAGTAAAAAAAAGAAAAGAAAAGAACTTGTGCTTTACTGCCTTAGCAGTTTCTGTCACACAAGGAAGGTGTTGAAGGAGTCATGAGGATCACACATGCTGGATGACAAAATTCTGCAGTATTTAAGTAGGCAGTGACACCAAGTAAATGTACAATTGAATGCTTATTCCTCATTAATGATCCCAGACAATCTGGCCCGAATAACATTTGATCTTTAGTAACACCAAGCTCATTTGAAGCCATAGAACTGTGCAACTCCTTGGAAGATGGCAGTATTTGTGGGGCATATCTTCTTTCTTCCTGCTCAGAAGGGACTATTGGGCTTTTCTGTACCTTTCTTATCTTATTTTGTCCCCTGCTTTTGTTGTTTTCAAAACTTAACTTCAGGCTCTCTTCTCACAATGACCACTGATTTTTACTTCTTCTTTTGCTTATCCCACTTGTTCTGCCACTCCTTATCTTCATAATTCTGCTGCACCTCCAACCCCATCCCCGACCA
This sequence comes from Calotriton arnoldi, assembly GCA_963921515.1. NCBI lineage: Eukaryota > Metazoa > Chordata > Amphibia > Caudata > Salamandridae > Calotriton > Calotriton arnoldi. The sequence goes on from CAWUFW010007401.1 coordinate 285,544, forward strand.
CTAATGTCCCATCATTTCACCTTCTACTCTCATGCCTTATCATCCTCGTCTACAAAAGCATCTATTTCAACAATCATCAGAACAACAGCTGAGGGAGCCTGCTCTATCTCCTTTATGAAAGGCATAATTAATTATGGCATTTGCTTACATTCTCTGTTAGAAAAGCCAAACATCTCCACATCCACCATCAATTTACTCTTTAGTAGAAATTAAATATCCCTTTCTTCCTTAGAGGTGGCATAAATGGGAACTGTACCCAATGGTAAACATAGAATAGGTGGCAGACAGTCCCATCATATCACCTTCTACTCTCATGCCTTCTCATCCCCGAGTACAACATCATCTATCTCAAATCATCAGAGCAACAGCAAAGGGAGCCTGCCCTATCTCCTTTATGAAAGGAGTAATTATTTATGGTGTTTGCTTGAATTCTCTGTTAAAAAATCCAAACATCTCTACATCTTCCATCAATTTTCTCTTTTGTAGAAATTAAATATCTCTCTCTTTCTTACAGGTGGCTTAAATAGGAAATATTAACTATAATTTGCCACTCTGCCATGCACTAGTAATACCTTTGCATATTAGATGACTTATAACGTGAAATGATAGCATTCATAACAACACGTATGACATCCTTAATGACATAATTTCTGATAACACACTGCATGGTAGAGTGGTGAGTTAATTTCAATATAGTGTGGTGAGTGAGGTGACAAGACTGTTGAGAGGTGTATTACTTATATTAAAAGGAAGGTAGCATGTAAACTATAAATTTAAGTTACAACTGGTGGTGTATAAATTATAAATTTAAGTTTTAACTATAACTTTAGAATTTGTAATGTTTGTATAGTGTAAGTTGGGTTTGTATAGAAAAAATAAATAACATTTTCCTAACTATAATTTATCCTTAACCATTGAATTTTTCATTGAATATCAATGTTTTTTAAATTTTGTTAATAAAAATGTGTTTGAAATCATAGGGCCTACTGTTGGAGTATCATTATGTGGAGCGGCATAGAATGGAGTGGTGTACATTGTAATAGTGTACAGTGGATTCTTGTAGACTGGAGTGCACATAGTGGATTGCCATACAGTGGAGTTGTGTAGATTGGAGTGGTGTTCACTGGAATACCGTACAGTGCAGTGGTGTGCACTAAAATGACATACAGTTGGGTGGTTTAGAGTAGAATAGTGTCATAGAGTGGTGTTGCATACAGTGGAATAGTATGCACTGGAGTAGTGTACAGATGTAAGGGTATACAGTGGAGTGGCATAGATTCGAGTGGCATAGAATGGAGTGGCATAAAGTGTAATAGCATACAGTGGAGTGTTGTAGAGTAGAGTGGCATATAATGGAATGGAGTAGAGTGGAGTGGAGTGGCGTACAGCGTAGAGTGCAGTGACATACAGTAGAATGGTGAAGAATGGAGTGGCATAGAAGAGAGTAGTGTACCCTTGAGTAGCGCACAGTGGAATACCGTACAGTGGAGAGGTGTATAGTGGAGCGTTGTAGGGTGGAATAAAATGGAGAGCATAAATATGTAGGTAAAATTGACTAAGAATTTAGATTATGGTGTTCAGAGTAATGCAAAACAGCGAATTGCGCTGCCTTGAATTTCACTGCATTTACCAAGCAACACAAGGTCATGCATTGTATCCTTGCTTTGCTTTCTAAATCTGACTTAAACATTGCGTTGCCCATGCCATGCCTGGCGCAAGGGTAACGCAATACAATAGGCAAATTAGACACATGGGAAAACACACAAATCAAGTATACTTACCAACATGTCCACCAACTTCGAAGCCAATGTAGTCCAGGAGATCTGACTCATGGGCAACCGCATCCGCCCAGCAATGTTTCATTTAATGGACCATCCGGTCGATGTCAAACATCTCCTCCATTTATGCGTGTACATTCTCCCACCATTGCCTCCACAACACCGTGGGGTAACCCAGGATTACCCATCCACCACTGGCTACCATGTTTGGCAGATAGAAGGAAGCTCCCAAACTCCTGGGCCTCCATGGGACATGCACTACCCTTCCCAGGCATTTCCCATCCCAAAGCCAACTAACACCAAAACAATACAGAACCCGCCAAAAACCCACAACTAGCCCTAATACGATAATACCCCAAAAGACAAACACCCGATTAAACACAGGACAATACACTACAATGCACAACAAGAAAGCACAAAAAGGGCTTAGGGACACTACAGGGACATCAGACACTACTAAACAGCTCCAGACACACCAAAATACTCTCCAGCACAGCCAAAACACAACCACTCAGAAGCACAGACAGATAAACTGTGGTTTAAAGTGCAAATTAAAGTAACTGCACAGTTCCTGGATTGTAGTATGCATGATTCATGGTATCACTTACTGGCCGGATGTGTCACGTTTTTTAGCAAATGCGTCGATTTTTTTGATGCTTCCAGCCAATGCCTGGATTTCACATATGGCCTGACAAGGCACCATGCGGTCTTTCAGACATATCGTCTGGGAAGCGTAATTTTTGGCTGACACGAAGGCTGCAGAATTCACACATTAGGCTCATGCATCTTTGTTTTGACACAATATGGCAAGTGTGTGTTTCTTGATGTATTGTATACATTTACAGGGATTGCTGTGTTGAGTGTGATTAGGTGAGGTGACCTGCTTGCTGTCTTTGCATGTGTTTAGTATGCGTGTTGACAATGTACATATGTGTGAGTTCATGCATTTTAGGGATCATACTATGCAAAGGGCCCAATCCCTCTGGTAGCACAAGGGCACACCTTACAAGAAGTGCCCTGTGAATTAGTATTAGTAGCCAATTACATTGCTTTAGCTTCTCTAGGGATGCCACAAACTTGCACTGCCATGGGGCCAGTGCACCCACATCTAAGACAGCGCAGCCTTCTGCCAATCTGCACTGTGCCACAGTGCAGGCAGCAGGATGGAGGGAAACTTGGGAGGGTTACAGTTTCCCTTGTAGGCGAGTGCTGCGAATGGCTGTATCCACCTGGAAGGGGATGTACGGTTGTTGCCATATGATTAGTTGAGTATAGGCCATTCATATTCAAGGGTCATACCCCACAGGAAAGTTACATTTCATCATTTGTGGGCCACATGATTGTCACTCATCCTGATGGTGCTATGCTAGATCCCCATACATGCCTTGGCAAGACCTCCTACATATTGCAGACAGTAAGGCTGTATAAATCGCACCATAACTACACTCTGCATCAAGGCAGTGTTTCTTGTGCGTAGCAGTGGGTGTCCACATGCAACACTTATGTAGTTTGACACTGAGACAGGTGATGAGACTCTCATGGATTTGGCACAGTCCAACACTTGACAGACATCCCCAGTAGAGCCAGAACAAGGATGTATCAATTGTTGTAAACTTGGCTCATCTGTTTCCATGTGTCCTGCATGCTGTTGCTCGCATTGGCCATGTAGTAATATTCCATGAATGGTTTATGTGCAGGGAAGTGTTGAGAGAATCCACCATATCATGTTGTGCTAGACAAACATTGGCTGTATGGCCTTGTGTCTGTAAGGATATGTGTGGCCTATGTACATTCATGTAAATTCTGTTATGTGTCCTAAATGACTCCTACACTTTGCCTACTGTAAGTGACATGCTATGACATTGAGTGGCATACACACAAGTAGAAATTGGATATGACTGATACTGTACTACACATACAGTTGTACTGTCCTCTGTGATTCACTTACTATTTGTCATACTTATGAGTGCCAATGTCATGGAGGTGATGATTTTTCACCAGTAAGGAGAGTCAATTAGCCATTGAGGATACAAATCTCTCACACTCATCTATGGTGTCTGTTATTGACTACTATTGCCATTTGTGAACTGGTGCATTTCTAATTTTACAACCTGTAGCATGTGATGCTGCATATTTCAGTCACACATATTTGGCAGTAAGAGTTGGAGCCAATGTTGTTCAATATCAACTGCCATGGCGAGGGTAGTGAGTGGATATCAAAGTGGGACATTATAGTGTACACATCGCAGTGCACTGTGTCCACTATGTTAACAGTACACAAGGGGTTTGAGTTATGCACAGTCTTGCGCCGTACAGTACAACTGGTACACTAACCCCACAACACTGCCACACTGCTTGGGGATAGTGTGGGATATATTTTCCACAGGATTCTGTGTCCAGGGTTTGCTGCCTGAGCTGGCAAAAAATGTGCAGCATTGCTCTAAGACAGGCAAGTTATTCCCAAGATGACTGTTGTTGCCTGTCATGGGAGATGTACTTTGTGCATGAGGCTGTACCTTCCTGCACAGTCTGGTGCCTTGAAGGACTGATAGAGTGGTTTGTGCACTGCAAGACAGTGTGCACATAGGATGTCATGTGTGTATATGATAACTAATGTAATTTAGCATGGTAGACATGTGAAAATATAACCAAATTTCTCAGTTTCACAGGTCTGGGATACATCACATGCCTCATGACCATGGGAGTTACCTTTGGACACACATACAAAAGAAAGGGAATCCTTGCATGGTGTTTGGGCACAGCATTTCACATAGTGTAGCATTAATGAGGCTCTTTCAAACAATTGAATGCACACACAGGGCCTCATTTAGCAGCTGTTGCCACAGGGCAGCACTGGATATCACCTGACTACACTGACCTGCATTCAAAGAGAAGGGCTGGAATGTGCCATATTCCTAACATACAACACATCCATGGTTCATCCGCATACACACCATCACATATTGGTGACTTGCGCCAACACACCCGCCCTTGCACCATGGTGCACGTTGTGTCCTCAAATAACTTAGGGGCTGATTACGATGGCGGAAGGCCCGCCACCGCCAGCCGTGCGGTGGCGAGCCCTCCGCCATCGAACGACGATTCTCTGCCCGCCGAATTATGATGGCGTGGGGATCCAGACCGCGACCATGGCTGGCGCAAAGACCGCCCGCCACAGATCCGCCACAGGCAATCATTCCAATTGCCTGGAGCGGTCATGATGCGTAAAATGGTGGCGGTGCCTAGCAGGCACCATCCGCCAAATTACGATGCCGCATGTAGCCAGCCTTTCCATGGTGGTGAAACCGCCATGGAAAGGCTGGCGGTGATTGGTTTCGGGGGCCCGTTGCAGGCCCTCCTGGTGTTGGGGGAGGTGCTGGTGCACTGGGGGGGGTACCCCCTACATTTCCCCCCTACATTTCACTGCACTAAGTGGCAGGCACCGCGTGGTGCCTGCCATGTAGTGCAGTGAAATGCACGACCTGCATTTTGGGCATTGCGGCAGGTGCTGCAGCCAGCAGCACCCGCCGCAATGCTAAAGTGCAAGATGCAACCGCCATGGTGGCGGTCGCATCGTAATTTGGAGTGCGGGACCACCGCATGACTGGCAGGCGGTGCCAATCCCCACTACGAGTCCACCCACCATCGTAATCGGCCCCTTAATGCTTTAAGGGACACATTCTTGCACCAAACACAAACAATCTATGCAATCTCCTCATTCTATGTATACTGCAGAATACAGGACACAAAGAAATTGGAAGTGGCAAAGAGATATGTAATTATCTATCCTCATTTCACCTCGATTAGCAAACAGTATCAGGGTCATGGATCCTTAAATATGTGAAAATATGTGAGATCTTCACTGATGTTGCATGAAAAATACCACAGCTAGGTCCATGGAACACATCCTTAACGTAGGGTGAGGCAATGCTGCATTTTGCTCTGGCTTGCCTTACTGCATATCAATGAGGCCATGCAAGGGTACCCAGGCTGACTTTGCATTGCCTTATAGATATGAGTTGGAGACCTGCTCCACCAGAGCATCAAGAACAGTGATGCTCCAGCAGCGCAGTTCACTTGTACATGTGGCTCACAGTGGCGTAGGTGGTCTCAACATGTATGACTTGTAGGGTTGTGTTGCACATGTGCCATGCAGTATGACGCAAGTATGTAGGCCCACACCTACTATGTATGCACTGTCTCATTCAGCCCAACATTAATATGGCAATGTTATCCAACCTAATTGACTGTCATGTGGTATGTTCATGTGCTTCAGAACTACTTATCAACCAGTAGGCCATTCCCATATGTCCCATTCTGGAGGCACTCATTGATGGTGGAATAACGGAAGATGATGGAATCATGAGCACTTCCTGGGTACTTTGTGAGGACATTGACGAAGAGGCCCAGATGGTCCATGATTTCCTCCACGTTCATGGAATGCATGTGCTTCCTATTGCAGTTTAAGTGTGATGTAGCCGCTGGAGGCACAAGTTGCACATGTGTGCAGTCCATTTCCCCCAACACTTGTGGAAATCCTGCAATGGCATGAAAGCCTTGTTTCTTTTTCTGTTGTTTCTGCGTTGTGTTGGGGAAGAAGAGGAACTGGGGTGTGAGACTTATGATGGCATCCAGGATGGAGGGGGAATGCTGAGAAGGATGACTGGGATACTCCTGTCACTCTGGCTGTGGTGGGTTGAAAAGTTCTGGCCGCCAGCATGTGTGGGACAGCCAGTAGCTTGGCCTGCAGAAGGATGTTGGTGCACCTCTGCAATGTTGGCTGCAGCCTTGGTACATTCTGGTGCAGGAGGTGGCCAATGGACCCCCTCCTGAGCCTGTAATGGGCAATGACGTCTTGCTCCCTGAGGACAATGAGGGTAATCCACTGGTGGTATGTCCTCTCCCTTCTCCTGTGCTGCCTCCGTGGTGATGGTGGTGGTGATGGTGGAGGTGGTGGGGATGGTGGGGTCTTCTTGTTGCTCCAAGCTGCAGTAGGAGTAGGTCCATTGTGTTGTTGAGCTTGCCAGAGTGATTTGTGTATATTCTGCTTTTATACCTGTGGAAATGTGTTGTTTTTATGCCTGGTATGCTGTAGCGATAGATTTGGGTGCTATTGGAACTCTGCACATCTTTTGCCAAAGTATTGTCATTTTCCCATTCCGTTGTAAATATGGCAACGTCAGTTTTGTGTGGCTTTTTAAGGCGGAATACCTATCTTGCATGTCATTTTCGCTAACCGCCATATCCGAATCTGGTGCAGTGGAAAATAGGCACATAAGTGGTAAAACTGACGCTAAAGGCCTTTAGCGTCAGTTTGTAAATAAGTAAGCGCAGCCGCAGCATAAACAAAATAACGCTGTGGCGGTGCCAACTCCTTGTAAATATGCCCCCCTGTGTTATTTCAGAGAGTACCAAGATACAATTATATGTGCCTGTGCCTTAAGGTCACTCAAGTAGGTAATTAATTCAGTGAATTTTGCAATATAATAAAGTTGAACAGAGTGATGTTTCAGACTCCAGATCAGAGGTAGACACTGGGGCCCAGACTTATCAAGATTTTGGGTCGTTTTGAATCGTTTTTGTGGTGCAACCTTGATGCAAAATCCATTTTGGCATTTACTAAGCAACGCAAAGTCGATTTGTGTGGTTTACTAAATACATAGTAACTCAAGGCAGCGCATAGCATTACTTTGTGTTACTTTGAGTTGGATAGGCGTTACATGGGTGGAACATGTGGGTTTTCATGCATTCACCCATGTATTTTGATGCAGATCCATATATACAAAGACTTTTGAACCCAGCCTTGTGCCAAAATGATGCGCCTACCCAACATAGGCATAATGAAGAGAAATATCTTAATTCCTCCCCTTAGTTACTCTTGCATGTGTACTGTACAGTACACATAGAAAGAGTATAAGCCTCCAAGAACTGGGGTACCTTACTGTACAAAAACAATCCTGCCCGTAACGCAGGCACCCTTGTGACATGGTGCAAGGGGTGCCTGCATTGGCACCAGGCAGCTACAAGTGTGCCAGCACTAAGAGAGAACTAAACTGCGCTCTATCTTTGTAAATATGGAGCAGTTCAGCTCGCTCCCTTTCACACAAAACAGCGTAGAAACTTCCCTTGCTGCGCTGCGTTGCTTGAAATTATGGTAAATATGCCCCTAAATCACTGAGGCCAAATTCACAATCTTCTGAGTAAAAAGTGGGTAAAACATGTGTAATCGGCTTCTGATGGGTTGTTCTTAACTTTGGTGCAGATTTCTGACCTTTTAAGTAAAAAACAATGTTTATTTTAGAAATTCACATTTCATAAAAGACATTTTTGATAGATATTTACATGAAATGATTCATATAGATAATTTGAGATGTTAAAACATCATTTAAAATATATAAAATAAAAAGTATAAACTAGCAATTTTTCACAGTTAGAGGTAGAATCTCTTCATCTTCCCCCACACATTTAATATAAAAGAATACATTTCTATGACTTTTAAAGCTCTATATTGCATCCGGGGTGTATTTCAGGATTTTATGACAAACGACAATGTGCACATTTTAATGCTTGTAGCATTACAAGCAGTTTAAAATCTTGCACACATACATTGTAGTATATTGTATTTGCATTTATATAGCTCTTACTACTCTTGATGAGGCATTGCAGCACTTGCTGTGGGTCAGCATGCTGCACCAGTGTGAAAGGTTAGTGGTTAGTACAGAGTTATTGGTGATTGGGATTAGTCTTGCACTCTCATAGAAACCATTCCAGGCATTTCCTACAGTTTCTTTGTGGTAGATTACATTTTTAGGATTTAGGTGTGATCATTAGTTGATGGCAGTTGAAAAGTGAGTTCACGCAGATGGTTGGTGGAATTAGTAAAAGATCTAATAGGAGGGAATAGAAGTTGTTGGGTTGTAGCCGTATGACTTTCAGAGAAAGAGAAGCGTTGATCTTTGAAATGAGATGTGGGCAATTTCCAGAACTATAATAATAGTGATAAAAGGTAAAATGCATATGACTTAGAGTAGAATGTGCTCAGTGAGAGAGAAGGCAGGCAGAACATGGAAAGTAAAGAGGCAGTAATCGGAAATCAAGGCCCTTTTTCATGCCAGCTAAATATTGCACAAATATTCGTTAGCACATTTATTTTTGTCCCCCTTTCAGAAAATATATACCTTACCTAGAAATACCTGGCATGTGATGTATTGATAATCCACAACAAATACACGTTTGAGGGTGTTGCTTATTTTGCCAGGGTGTCTCACGTAGAAATAACCACATTCATGCCTCTAAAACTAAATGTGCTGCAAGTTTACCACAATGGCAAATTACTCACCTTCAAAACAGTACCTCCTCAAAGAAAATGTCCTCTGATTTAGATAGAGTATGTGAATTAGCATTTGGAATTACTATTCGCAAGATGGTATTTTGCTGTCCATATAAGTACCGCTCAAACGTGAGAATTAGACTTTAACGGAGGCAGTCTGGAGTAGCAATGGCCTGACACTGTTGTATGCGCTTCCGAAAACAGTTAAACGCATGAGTAAGTGGGTTAAGGGAGAATGCAATTTATGTAGTTATTACATCAGATTCACAGTTCTATATAATAGTTTACATGCTTTGTTGTTATAAGTAAAAAAATGTAGCCCATTTTCAAATGAAATGAAAACAGAAGACAAGGCATAAATGGAGTGAAAAGCATGAGAATTCCATGACAAATATTACGAAAAGACATATTGAGATATAAGGTGAGTTTAACATTTATTTGAATAAGTAAGAGACATTTTCATGATGCACCTCGTCTTCACAGGCATTAATCTGCTAAAATATGTGGATTCTTTTCTATCTATTTCCCTCGAGTTCTGCCAAACATTTATTCTATTCATTCATACAGAATGTACTCAATTAGAGCACTGTAATTCACTGTTTCTTTGTATTCTGCCAGCTCTCCCATTAAATGCAAGCTGTTTTGAATGTTGCCACATTTCTGTTGATAAACCTTCATGAATCCTCCCACAAGGCCCCATCTGCTGCAGCTAATTCTTGAGCACACATTGTTTCTGTTGCCTTTGTAAATGTCTCTCGACCAAGAATGTAGGGATCCATCTTGCCATAGATCGTACTTCATTATTTTTAATTCTTCATTCATTCCTCGACAAACAGTTTTTACTATCTAAGCCTTTTCCACATGTGTGCTTCCTATCTTTTTTATATTGTTTGATTTTATTTATTTTTGGAACTTGTTATACCATGCACAAGGCCCGAAGACATAGGAGCGTTTTACACAGTAATATAAAGAGACAGAAAGCAGGCATGTAAATTCAGCTTGATTTTCAACTCAAGTTATGCATAGGAAGAGAGATTGGACACAAACCTCCAGCACATATCATTCCTTTCAGTTTCAAGTCTTTGAATCATTGGCAGTCAAGATTCTGGCCACTCCCCTTTCCACTCCTGTCTCCCTCCTCTTTCGGCTGATTGGCATCCACTGCTCATTATAACCCCTCCTCCTAGGGAGGGAAGGTAAAGCTTTTTGAGGATAAAGGTGTCTTTCCTATTAGGACAGGTCCTCTGCCACTGCAGAATGAACTCAATATAATACGCCTACAGGCTTACCAGTTCTCTGTCTCTCCTGGGTGGACTCTACATATGCATCCCTTAGTGGTTCAACAACACCTCCAAAAGGTAGACCTTCTATCATCTGACTGTACTTTATAATGTCGTGTTGTTCCTAGGAATCCCCAGGACCTGCCCATTTTGGATGACCTAAACTGAGGGCTTGGTGTCCAAACCGCTTCCGGACACCCCCACAGTTTATGTCAGCCGTTAGACCAGCTAGCTCCACAGTGCCGCTACCACCCCCCTATATTTTACAGTGGTGTAGGTAGTTTCTGGCAACCACTGAACATAACAACCAGGATTCCTCAGGGATTGTGGAAAACAGTACTGTACTTTTCACTCGTGCTCACTTATTCTCAGAAAATACACAGGATGGCGATTAGGACGTTTCAATAAGTATTTATTGGTCCAGCTTCAGTCTTGTGCAAAACATATTTGCTGCGACAATCAGGAGACAGAAGCATACGAAAGAGATTGCAAGTACCAATATAGTAAATACTAGATAAATTCCTACCATAGTGCTAATAAGATGAACATAAGCAGTTCAGATAAAAACAGTAGTACTTGCATATTCCTAAAATGCGCGCCCTAAGCAATTTGCCAAAATGTACCTAGCCTAGATCTGCATGTGTAGCATGTATATGTGTATATGTAGCCAAGAATCCCTTGGGACGAACTATCTCCCTCACCTGAAGGTAGAGAATGAAGGACCCCGTCTCTGCTTCGAGGATGACACCCCACAAGGGATGTCAGATCGCTGCGTGTCGAAGATTCAGCCTGCAGGACCCCATGTCAGCTTGAAAGGAATTCTCCTCTAATTCGTAGGGGGGAATAATGGTTTTATATACTAGAGTGGTCACTCCAGGGTTTCTTCTAGAATCGATATGTTTTGAAAACAATCATAAATGTTTTGAAAACAATCATAAATGATTTTCCAAACAAAGGCGATCATACACAGCAGGCTGTTGGCCAAGAATGAAAAAAGTGGTGACCTTTATACAGAATAATAATGCCGCGCCTGAGGACATGTTTATGTTTGTCAGGTGCAGGGATTATGATAGAATACTAAGAGCCTGGTGTTGAAGAGACAGGAGCTAGCTACTAGGTATAAGGTCACCTGTTCAGAACTGTTATTGTCGTGTGGCTAGGACAATGTATGTAAATAGGGGTATACATGACAGGACTAGCCTAAAGGACATGACACCCACTCCTCATCAAAAGGTCAACAGGGTCAGCTAGATAATGATAAAGCTAAGGCCATTAAAAAGAACACAAAATCATTTACAATAAAAATACTAAAAGCACTTTAAAATGCCTGAAAATATATCCATAAAAGAAAAGTAATTTTTTCCCTAAAAGCGTTCAAAAGGTTCTCTAAACTTGTATATGTGGTTATTATTACACTGAGCACCGTGAAAGCCATTACGCTCAGTTAGAGCAGAGATGGAGAAAAAATAAAACAGTCAGTTATGACCTTAAATTTTGTAAATGTTTAAAAAATGTCGAATAGTTCCCTAGCACAGGAAAGGCCAGATTGTTTATGAATTCTGTGCCGAAGACTCAACATCGCTGACCTTTGCATCCGCAGAATGCAATCCCTCCACTACTTTCAATATAATGTTGAGTGAGCAAAGATGGTCATCTCTGGTTCCCACAGCAGATGCCGGGGAAGAATTAGATGCCTGCACACCTGGAACCAATGCCTGTACCACTGGAGCAGAGCCGATTTCCCGTCCAACAGGAGCTGAAGCATCCCTTGGAGGAGGACCAGGACCTGTATCTCTGCTGAAGACCTCGCAACCTAGAGATCAAAAGTCTCTAGGGCTGAAGTTAAGAACACATTTTGTTGAAACAACATGGCTTTCAGTCTACTCATCGAATAAGACCTTATACTGGAAAAATTCAACGAAGGCCACAGTGGTGCCTCCCTAAATAGGTGAGCTGGGGGAAACAATACTTGCTTACAACAAATATTCCTGGAGTTTACTGTGACAAGATACGTGATGCCTGGTGCTATCCCGCAACAACCTTGATCATTCAGCATGAAATAACTCCCATTTGAGAGTAACTCAAAAACTAGATGAATCACTGCAGCTGGGGAGCCTTTCAAGTAGAAAGATAAGTTCGCTATTTAAGCATTACATGCTCCGTAAAGCGAGACCTCCTTACACACTAAAGACCCATTAAAGCCTTCTCACAGTCTGTACCACTTAAGAAAACTTCAGTGTCCTTATTTCTACACCTATATCTGTACGGTAACTCCCATGTTTCCTGCATTTACCCTTCACCCACCACTTCATACCTGCCTACTGGGAGGTATTTCAGGCAGTATTGGAACTGGAATGTCGTAATTGGCAGTGTGATATAGCCATGAATCAACCATTCCGTAGATGGTGACTCTGCTACTGTAAAAGGTAACTTCTCTAATTTTTCAATGAGCAGCATGGTGTACTTTGCATCTCTGCATGCCATGGTCATTTGTGTGTCAGTCAGATTATAAGCTGAAAACAGATTCGTGCCATTAATGTACCGCCATAGCACGTGGCCATAACACAATAATTGTAGCGCCCAGCTTAAAAGCACGATGGAGCGCAGTTGAGATTGCCCGTGATGTAAAATAGACAAATCTTGTTCCATTATGTCAATTGCTGAGGACACAATATTGCCCAGTGAATAAATACGTGAGGAAAGTTTGGTCATTCCATTGTCTACCAGAGCTTAGCCTTTTCTAGCTTAATGTTATCAATCTTACATAATCTCTCAGCAACATCCTGTTGAGAGACTTTCCATAGTTCATTGTAGATGGCATATAAGAAGCGTTATTTACGCGGTTTCTTGGGACCTAGCAAGAACTCCCTAAGATCCATGTTGTCTGACAGAAGGGACAAGTGTTGTTTCACCTGTAAAAGTGTTGAGGTTTTTAGCCATTCTAGGCATAACTTCCCAACATTATAAGAAGTCACTACCCCTCGGTCGTCTGTGTTTACATAGCGTGGGTCAGGCCTATGGATACTAAACCCTCTGGTGGTACCCTTGAATCTTGACTGACACCTATTTGTGTCGATAGGCCAAACCAACCACCCCTTCCAATGGGGAGCTGATGTATTGTATGTACCATTCTGTATCATTGCACCCAGCATCTCTTCACTTATTAGTGTGTCATTTAATATACCTTCAATGGGTGTGGGCAAGGTGATGCGTGGTGTTTTCAGGTCTTTTATTTTTGCAAATCCATAGCAGGTGGTCTGTTGCACTGTTCTGTTCAGGAAAATTATCTGTAATGGTATGAGGCAAGCTCTAAATAAAGCCTCTGTTCCCTGAACCTGCCAATCTTTCATCCCCCAGATGGATTTTGTGTCTATTGTGTCCCACCAATAGTTGAAACCTTGTATAGACAGTTGGGAGATAAAAGGTGCTGAATATACAAGCTTGGTGTTTGTCAGCATCATTTTCTTCGCAGTTGCATTCAATGCACAAGCTTATAATAGTATGACGTTGGGTCTGATGTATTGAACCCTGAAAAGTATGCAAATTTCTGTGCAAATGTGGCAGAACTACCTTTCGGTGGTGTTGGGCAATGTTCCCATTGATGGTAAGTGTTAACAGTGCATGGGACACTCGCTTTATGCAAAAAGTGATGACCATAATGGTGGTAACAATGCATACTGTCGAAGCCAGGTGTATCTTCATACAATTCCCTGTAAGAAAATGCAGCAGATTGTTCTAGATTTGAGAGCATTGTGGTTACAGTCTCAATGTCCCAATCATCAGAGAGTGTACGCGGGGCGATGAAATACATACATGTGGAATTTTCAAATGTTCAGTAGGACCACATACATCATATGAAACCCTATACCATCCGGTACTGGAACTGCTGTAATGTTCACTAGGGACAGGTCTCTCTGTACACGGTGTAATGACATATGTGGTTTCAGGACCAAGTTCACAGACTGTACTGCAGAGCATTGTGGGAGGTAATGTCCATTAAGTAGTAGGAAAAAGACAGTTACTGTACCGATCCAAATTAACAGGAACAGGATCCCTAATGCAAACCAAAGATGCAACCAAGGGGACACAAAGTAAGTCTTTTACAGCCAGAGATAGAATTGTCAGAATTTTTCTTTTTTGGAAATGGTTGGCGTTTGCTCAGGTTCCCTTGGATCTGAAGAAAAGTCATCAAAGTTGATGAAGTAGCCACATGCAGTTCGATCTATCTTTGGGAGCTCAGCAAGTGTTTGTAGAACTGGCAGTTGCTTATTGTGAAGGCACATTGATGTAAATTTCATTATTGGGCCGAATTGCAATTTGAGTTTCAGTTGTATGTGGATGTTATTCAGATTCAACTGGTGTAATTCGTACTCCGCTATTTCCTACTCCGGCATCTTGCGCAGAGGAGTCTTGAAACGTTCTTAGTCTTTCCATCTGAACTTCCTAAATGGTAGCGAGAGGAGATCTGCAGCTCTTCAGGATTTTGCGCGGCCTACTGTTGAGGATCGGCCACACAGTGTGGTTTGATCAGATCAATGGAGACGAATCTTCTTTCTTTTTTTGCCGACAAGAGGCGAAAGACATACTGTTCTTGTTCCTTGAACCGCCAGGACAGGTACAGGTGTTCTGTAGGATGGCCCAAACTCCTTCTTGTCCACGATATTTTCTCTAACTATGCCCCCAATCTTCGGGACCCAGACAGGTCCTGCCGGTACCCATTTCACATCCCCACTGGTGGTGCGTTTACTTGGACGTTGCTTTGTAATGCCCGGAATTCATTGAGTTCTTGTAAAACAGCCAAACGATCATCCAATTCAAATGGTTTTACATCTGCCACTGTGCTAGAACAATCGATGTCAGGTACCCACATTCTTGTCCCAAACAGTATCTCATAGGGGGTACGTCCTCCCAAGGATTTTCTTGATATATTGTTTACTGCCCTCTGGACCCCATATAGGTGATTGACCCAACTACCACCCGCACCTAATACCCTTGCTGTTAAGGACTGCTTTAAGTCCCGGTTTTTCCTCTCCACCACCAAATTTCCCTCAGGAGGGCAGGGGGAGGAGCACCGCAAGGCCACGCCCAAACTTTCCATAGCATCCTTGTAAGCCGATGAGCTAAACGCAGGGCCACGGTCAGAATGTAACGTGCCAATTGCGTATGTCCAGATGAAGACTCGCAAATCCTTTATAACAGTTCGAGCGTCAGCCGAGCGCTGAGGCCAAACCCATAGAAATCTAGAGCATGAATCCACTGCAACCAAGATATACTTGTAAGCCCCATCTGAATTTAAGGGGCCGCTGTGGACCAAATAGACACATGCGAGAGGTCTGTCTGAAATAAGTAATGGTGTTTGCGTTGGCCGTGCTACGGTGGAACCTTTCATCTGCTGGCAGATGTTACTGTCACACAAGCCATGCTTATTACATGGCTTGTGTGCTGTTTTAAACTGTTTTAAACTTTGTGTTTTATCTGACCTCTCTACCCCACTTTGGGATTTTAAATCGGTGAGTTTACCTGCCGTGTGCAGTTTCGGGCCTCTCCCCCTGCTCCCTGGTCCACCGCAGCTGATAGTCAGCTGATTGAGTGGAGGGAGTTTCTTTAATGGGGAGGAGGGCTTCGTGGTTTCCCCCTCACTTCCGGTGGGCCATTTCTGCGCCGCCATCTTGGAGCGAAACGCTCTAGTCTCCCTACATTGGGGCTGCATTACTACTATAATAGGGCTAATGTCGCTGACGCGCAGCGGACGTGCCTAAGCCATGCCCGTCTGCGCCCGTCCGCGTCCGGACAGCGGCCAGGGCCAGTCATGCTGCCCAATTTCCTTCTGGAGGCCCGAGCGACTGGGACAGGGATGAGCTTTTAGCGTTGGGACCTCCCATCTGCCAAGGTCAGGCGTGCTCGCTGCTCAGTGTCCGTGAGGGGCCCTTTTACTGCCCTTGCTGCAATTTTTCTCTTATTCCCAGCCGTTCACCTCGGATGGTTAAGGAGGCACGTCCCTTCCCCCCAAAATCCCTTACGCCCTGGGACTTAAAAGCCTGCCTTATTAATTTCAGGTCGCTGCCAAAACACGCATTAGACATACACCAATCCCTAGTGGATAATAATTGGGACCTTATGTTCCTGACGGAGACGTGGCTGCGCGAAGACTCAAACCCGGCGGTGGCCTTAGCTGTTCCTCAGGGCTATCGTATAGTCTGTGCGAATAGACGAGATAGCAGACCAGGGGGTGGCCTGGCGATTATCCACAAAGACATTTGGGTGACGTCAACTACTCACTTCGGGCAGATAGGCAGTATCAAAGGACTCCCCTTTTGCATTAACCTGTCTTCTTCAGAATCCTTTGCGGGGCTCCTACTCTACAGGCCCCCGGGCTGTTGCCTTAGTTCCGCTCCCATTCTGGCAGACTATATCGCCCAGGCTTGCTCCCGCTACACTAATTTCACAGTTGTAGGCGACCTCAACCTTCATGTTAATGATCCGCCTGTGCTCATAGTGCAAAGTTTATATCGTCACTGGCGGGTTTTAACCTGACCCAACTGGTCTCCTCTCCTACGCACAAAGCGGGCCATATACTGGACCTTATCTGCTCCAATTTACAGGAGGTTACAGTGAATATGCCCTCCCCGGTGATTTGGTCGGATCATTTCCTGATCCCCTTCCAGTTACACCTGTAAGCTAGGGCCAGGGCTACCTCTCGCCCTAAGGAACTGCGGAGGAACTGGAGAAGGGTCTCTTCGGAGTCCCTAACCCCTTTTCTTAAGGACTCCGAGCCCCTCCTTACTAATAATCTTGAGGACAGCATTGTAAATTTGAATGCCTGGTTTACGAAGGCCCTGGATAAAATTGCACCACTGAAGCTTGTAAGTTCATCCAGAGCAACCCCCTCCGCTCCTTGGTTCACCGAGGACATTAGTGCGAAAAAAAGCGACTGTAAAAGACGGGAACGTAAGTGGAGAAAATCATACGCTACGGAGGATAAAATTGGGTATAGAACAGCTCTAAAAGAATACCGCAACCTTCTCATTATTAAGAAAAGAGATTTTTTGGCCTATCAGATTGCCAGTGCTAGGAATTCCTCTAGGGAAGTTTTTAAAGTGGTGAAATCTTTCAACAACCCATCGGCACTTCAGCATCCGGTGGTTCCTTCTGTGGAGATGTGCAACAATCTTTCGAATTTCTTTGAGGAGAAAATATCACAGATCTATGCCTACGAGGTAGGACACAATCTGTGACCTTAGCCAGTACCGGCCAGTATTTTCTGAGTTTGCCATGATTCCGGTTGAGGCCTCCCTGGTTGAATTGCAGAAATGCAAATCTGGGTCACCTAGTGATTCCTGGCCAGCTAGACGCTACAGCGCACTGTCAGATTGGCTTAACCCCCGCCTTAATGCCATCTGGAATTCTTCATTCAGGCTAGGGGTCTTTCCATCTGCCTGGAAACATGCGTTTCTCCTCCCCATACTGAAGAAGCCTAATGCTGACCCGGAAATCGCCAGTAACTTCAGGCCCATCTCTCTTCTCCCGGCCCCAGCGAAAATCTTAGTGAAATGTGCGCATCAGCAGTTGGCTGCCTTTGTTGAATCTAATGGGCTTCTGCATGATTCTCAGTCCGGCTTTCGCTCCGGTTACAGCACCGAATCCGCTCTGATTGAGATGGCTGATGCCATTCGATGGGCGGTGGAGGGGGGTGCGGTGTCCATGTTGGTACTTCTCGACCTTTCAGCAGCGTTTGACACGGTGCCCCATTCCATCTTGCTTGATCATCTTAAGCAAATTGGCATCTGTGGGACGGCGCTGGACTGGATCACGTCTTACCTTCATGGCCGAGACCAACAGGTCTTTCTCCACCCTTTCTCCTCTGAGGCCAAGCCTCTAAGATGGGGGGTGCCTCAGGGCTCTGCCCTGAGTGCACTTCTATTTAATATCTATCTGGCACCATTGGCTGAACTCATCGCTAGTACTGGGATCAAGGTGATATCCTATGCAGATGACACCCATCTGACGTTTTCCTTTAGTGAAGTGTCGGCATCCGCCTTTGACTCTTTTAGAGAGTGCCTGAAAATATCTCCGTCTGGATGAGCAGCAATTTTTTAAAGCTCAATGCCGACAAGATGGAGGTTCTGTTTTTTAACCAAGCAGTCCCTCCCCCAGCGGCCTTGTGGTGGCCGGTTGAATTGGGAACGGCTCCCACTCCTAAGGACTCGGTCAAGAATCTTGGTGTCCGTTGGGACAACGACTTATCCCTTTCCACGCATATCCAGCATGTCTCGGTGGTCTGCTTTGGTAAGATGAAAATTATTAGGAAATTCATCAACTTCTTGCCAGAGACAGCACGTAAAACTGTGGTGCATGCGTTAGTCACTTCCCATCTCGACTACGCCAATGGACTCTATTTGGGTCTGCCCTGCAGCTTGATCCATAGGCTGCAGATAGTGCAAAATGCGGCAGCTATGCTGGTCCGCAAGGTCCCTCTCCGCCATCATATTTCCCCCCACCTCAGACAACTCCATTGGCTCCCTGTGGCCAAGAGAGTTGAATTTAAGGCCCTTACATTTGCCTTCCGGGCCTACCAGGGAAGAGGCCCTAAGTATCTGAGGATGAGACTTCGCCCCTACCAGCAGGGTAGATCGCTGAGGTCCAATTTTAAACGCTACCTATTCATCCCCCGTTTTGTTAAAGCGAGAATGGGGGCAGAACTTTCAAGGTGAGAACCTCTAAATGCTGGAATGACCTGCCCCTCCACCTACGTATGAAGCACTCTGAGCAGGAGTTTAGAAAGGCCTTGAAGACCTGGCTGTTCAGCCGTAGCGACTAGTTCTCTGCTAGCATGGCTGCGATGTTATCCACGTTAGCGCCGGGGCACCTCAGGTGAGGTAGCTGCGCGCTTTATAAATGTCTTTTATTATTATTATTACTTTAGGACATAACCCTTGGTTTGTTTAGACAAACCTGGCCACCAGAATCGCTGCTTCAGTAATGAAATTGTAGCAGTGACTCCTGCATGTGCTGAGCCCAGACCCTCATGTGCTGCTAGAATTAAATCTAATCTGCGATCCATGTTTGGTATAACTCCATCCCCCACTCCTGGAATTTGAGCATACAGTGAGGCAGATTTACAAGCCCCTTGCGCCACTTTTGCGTCACTTTTCCCATGTTAAAAGTGACGCAAAAGTGGCGCAAGGGGCTTGTAAATCTGCCCCAGTGTGTTTTGCACATCTAATTTACAGGAATATTTGAGTGGAAATCCCTTCGGTACGGCAGAGCCGTTCTTTGAGGCGTTGACAGCTATTAGTATGTTTCCATCTATCCTCGTGCTAGAACGAGTGATTGCAGCAATGGCAGCAGTTTGCACTGTCACCTTGGTGGCTTCTTCCGCCAGTGAATTCCCTTCAACGTGTATGCCAACACGTTGATAACTCAAGGTGTGAATAACTTGAGCCCGTGGCAGGCATGCTTTCTGCTTTGCCACCTGTTCCCATGACAACTTATGTTTAATTGTGCAACCCTTGGAATCTCTAAGCCCATTCCGGACCCAGTAATGAAGATATTCATTATAGGACTGCACACAATAAAACGAATTGCATACTATCAGTGTGGGGAATTCCCGATCCGTATATGTAGTGCTAGTATCAGGACTTTCAGCTCTGCCAGTTGTGCTGTACAATCTCCTAGAGATTGTTTAGTTGTATTGTTGGGATGGAACTTACTGTCCCGCATATGTCCCTTCACTATAGCACATGCTGCGCTATGCTGTTGTTTACTTCCAATGACAGGCTGAACAGAACCATCAGTATACATGAGGTATTCATATTTTTCTACAGGCATGATTTCATTTGGGAGAGGGTATTCTTGTTCGTACTACAGGAACACTAGTGTTTTCAATGCAGATTCTTACTTGTAATCTACATCTGTTGCAGTGAGAGTATTATCCCATTGTATCCATAGCAAATGCAGTGCTTTTGCATTTGGAATGCTCACTTTGGTAACAGCTTCTAAAGTTGGTACCGGGGTTATAACGACAATGCATTTCCCCTGTGCTACTGCTCTTTCTCACACTACAGCAGTCTGTACTGCTGTCAGTATTTTTTCTGTGGCCGCAAATCGCATTTCAGCATTTGTGTATAAATGTGATTGGTATGCAATTGGGACTGTCTCACCTTCATTGAAAGTGATGTATGTATATCCTGATAAACCCGGGACCACTCAGATCACCAAGTTGGTAGAATTCACACGTGTGTGCAAATGTTTTGATGCTATCATGTCAGCCTGAACTGAACCAAGAGTATCTGTATTTTACTGTGTCCACTGATGTGGTGTAAAATCAGGTCTGATTAAGTCGTAGAAAGGTTTTACTTTTTCTGCGTAATCCAGAATGTATGTGCTGCCAAAATTGCCTTCACTTGAGAGATCATATCCCAAAAATAGGACATTGAGATGGGCAATTTTTGATTTCGTAAAATTTAATTTGTAGCCCAAGTTGGCGAAACCCACAATTATGTTGTTCACCCTGTTCAAGTAATTCATCGTCCGTCAGATAGATGTCATCTACATAGGACACTGCCTCCTCGTCGCATGTTTGTAATAACTCTGGCACTCTTGCCGAGAATAGCCCTGGGCTGTTCTTATACCCTTGGGGCAAATGACAAACATTTTGCTGAGTGCCTAGGGCAGAGAATGCTGTCAAATAACTACTTTCTGGAGCTATATTTTGGCAGAAGAATCCATTTGAGATATTTAATGTTGTTTTGTATTTCTTCTGCACAATGTTATTCATTAATGTGGCACTATGTGCGTTTTGAACTGCAAACGTTCGCATGCATGTGTTTAAATGTCGGTAATCCAAAACTAGACAATATGTATTGTCAGGTTTCATTACTGGAAACAAAGGATTGTTCATTGGGGAGGTGCAAGTCTCAATCACACCTTGTTATTCAAGTTAGTTTAAGATTTCTTTGACCTGTCTTTTTCCATCATTTTTAATAGGGTACTGTCTATGAGGATTTGGAGTAGATTTTAATGGGATTTCGTGGTGAGTAGACTCCACGTCCCACCCTACATGGTTGCGATATAATGCTGGAGCTAGCCCTAGCGCCCACTCCTGCGCGTATGAATGTTTTAAAGATTCTGGAACAAGGTCGAAGAAAGCAGGCAAAATGACGCTTTCCCCTTTTGGGTAATCCATCACAAATTCTGGTGGCCAAACTTTCTCTGCTCACAGTATGTAATATCATATGTTGAGCTCTCCCAAAAGAGACCTTTAACTTTTCATGAGATGTCCCCCTCTATTTGGAGTGTAATTTTGTGTAATAGATGTGGGACACTAACTCTTATATCAGGTGTTTCCACCGTGATATGTTCATTCAATACTGTTGTCACCAGAAAATCCTTCAGGTTCTGGCAAGCTATTGTTACTTCTGCCCGCTGTCTAGCATCGTCAGAGCCCATTGCCCGTTCAGAAGCAGAGTCCTCAGTAATCTGGGCATGTCTAATTTTCAAGCCAGCTACTTTCTTCTTTTCTTTCTGCAACTCCAAGCAACTCTTCAGCATCATCCAGGAATTCGCCAAGCCCCCCAGTGAAACCACGGACATCACCCCCTCCCAGGACCTCTGCAACAAGCTCGGATCCTACTTCCATCTAAAATTCAAGGGACTCTATGACAACTTCATAGACAGACACCCAACTCCGAAACCACTTCCTTCACCAGCAACGCTATCCAGCCCACCATCTCCTCCTGGACCCCAGTCACTACCGAAGACACCACTTCGACCATGAAAGGCATCCACTCAGGAGCCCCCATGGACCCCTGCCCCTGCACATTTTCGACAGAGCCGCCACCGCCATCGCTCCCGAACTACGACGCACCATCAACACCACCTTCAAGACCGGCATCTTTCCTGATGACTGTAAACGCTCAGAAGTCAGACCCCTGCTCAAGAAGCCCTCAGCAGACCCCACCGACCTCAAGAACTACCGACCCATCTCCCTCCTCCCCTTCATGGACAAAGTCACAGAGAAGACCGTCAATGCACAACGAACCAAAATTCATCGAAGAAAACTCCATCCTCGACCCCTCCCAATCTGGATTCTGCAGCAACCACAGCACCGAAACCGCTCTACTCTCCGCCACAGACGACATCTGCACCCTCCTCGACCAAGGACAGACCGCAACCCTGATCCTACTCGACCTCTCTGCAGCGTTCAACACCGTCTCCCACCGCACACTCACTGCCAGACTCCACAACGCCGGCATACAAGGAACCGCCCTCGACTGGATCCGCTCCTTCCTCACCGGCAGAACCCAAAGAATCAGACTGCCACCCTTCCTCTCCGAACCCACGGAAATCAACTGCGGAGTGCCCCAAGAATCATTGCTCAGCCCCATGCTCTTCAACATCTACATGGCCCCCCTCGCTGCCATCGTCAGAAAGCACGGACTCAGCATAGTATCCTACGCCAACGACACCCAGCTCATCCTCTCCCTCACCAAGAACCCAATCACCACCAGACTCAACTTCCAGGAAGGAATGAAGGATGTTTCAGCCTGGATGAGCAGAAACTGCCTGAAGCTCAACTCGGAGAAGACAGAAATCCTCGTCCTCGGACCCTCCCCCTGAGCATGGGACAACACCTGGTGGCCCACCGCCCTCAGCAGCCCCCCCACCCCCACGAACCACGCCCGAAACCTCAGCATAGAACTTGACTCCTCCCTCTCCATGACCCGACAGGTCAACACCGTCACCTCCAGCTGTTTCAACACCCTCCGAATCCTCCGAAAAACCTTCAAGTGGATCCCCCCAAATCAAGGAAGGCCATCACCCACGCACTCATAACCAGCAGACTAGACTACAGAAACGCCCTCTACACTGGGATCAACAAGTCTCTGCTCTGCAAGCTCCAGACCATACAGAACATCGCTGCCAGAATCGTCCTCGGCATTCCTCGACACGAACACACCACCCAATACCTACGGAAACTCCACTGGCTCCCCGTTGAGAAGAGAGTCGCTTTCAAGATACTCACCCATGCCTACAAATGCCTCCACAACACCGGACCCCAATACCTCAACGAGAGAATCTCCTTCCACGTACCCAAGAGAAACCTCCGATCCGCCGACCTCACCCTCGCCGAAACCCCTCGCATCCGCAGAGCCAGAACAGGTAGAAGAACCTTCTCCTACATCGCGGCCAAGACCTGGAACGAGCTCCTGATCGACATCAGACGCGCCCCCTCCCTGAACATCTTCAGGAAGACGCTCAAGACCTGGCTTTTCAACTGAACGGAGCTGCTTACCCCCCCCGCGCCTTGAGACCATCACGCATGAGTAGCATGCTTACTATTCCTCTGATTGATTGATTGATTGATTGATTGAGGTTTTGCTTTAGGTTGCTCTTCCTGTTTGATAATGTAATCTGACATATGATGTGTTTCCCTTTTGTCTTTGGTCGATCTTCTTGCTTTTGTTCTGATCACCCGTCCCTCTCCGAATTTTTTGATAAACCCTGAACGGAACGAAAGGAACGTGTATCAGAGTCCTTATACCTGTCAGGTTTCCTAATGTTATCACGATTCCTTAAGATTGTACCTTTCTTCAGAGGACTCCCATTAGGGAGACCCACCCCTTGATCATGAATTCTTTTCTGAATTGTTATTTTTAGAATTTTTGTTTCCCATTTCTTTTTAGAAGAAGAGGGTGCTTGTTTCGAGTTGTCATGTCAGAACTGCCAGCCATTTGTGGCTTCCCTGGTTTGGCTCCCAAACTATGTCTACCTAATGCGGCATATGTTTCTTCAATAGTTTTTGGTAATTCCTGCTCCTTATTTATAGGAGCTAATTCCCTTAGGCGGTGGTGTATTGACACTGCTGCTGCCTCCCCTTTTATGTTGCTCAGCATGATTGAAGAGACTTGGGCAAAATTACCCATCAGTTTCAGGACCCGCCCCGTACTCTTTCTGCATCTGTTCCAATACCTCCGGAACGACTGCTACGGAAGAGGTATTGTGTATTCTGATGTATACGGCAGCAAAGATTGTTCCCCAAGTGGTACAATCCTCAATCGAGGGAACCATCCCCATTGGCAAGCAAATGGTTAGCATTTTATGTTTTTCCTGCGCACCCATATGGGGAAATACTGCTTCCAGTTGTGCTATTTTTGTGCTATCTGGAACGGAATTTGCGACCCGTTTGGATGGAATTGTCCACATCACTGATTTTGTTGTCTGTGGATTAATTGTAGGTGTGGTCTGATATGGACCGACTGGAGCATTTCTCGCAGGTTTAACTGTTAATGTTCGCATGACGAACTGGACAATGTGTCTGTATAGCCGGACTATGTCTTTATACATTGTATGGACTTGATCCACTGGTAGTGTATCTATCTCTGAATGTGGAGTGTATGTCGTTAAGACCGGCCAGGTCGCTCCTTCTGTGCTGAGTGGACCGAGTCTTACGACAGATGTTGTGTGTGGAAGGGCGCCTTTAAACCAGTTTCTGTGTTGCTGGTAAGTTAACTGGACTTCAATGTCTTTGTATGGAATGTATTCTTCCAGTGGTTCAACTACAATGTATGTGTGGAACAATTTGGTCTGTGGATCTGCAGGCGTGAACTGAACCCAAGAATAGAATACCTCTGATCCGAACTCCTCGTGTGCCTCAATCATGAAGGTAACACAGCCACCTGTTGCAGGTACGCCGTGTTCTATCAACTTAATAGTTACTGCATTTTTACAGTTCTCTGTAATGTTGAGAGCATTAGCAAATTCTTCTTCCCCTGTGCCTGAACCACTATTCGTGGACTCAGTCATTCTCAGGAGAAGAATAAAAAAGTTCTAGTAACTAAGGGTTTTGCACAATGTGGGGAACCTTTTAGCCTTACAAACTTGTTTAAACCTTCAGCCAATACACAGGTTATATCTGCTCAGCTGAGGCGGATCTCCCTTCCCACTTCAGACGTCTCTGAAAGGTGTGATTAGGGCTTTCTGAGAAAGCACGACTGAACTACTCAGATTTTCACTGTTAATATAAGAACCACACCAACTTTGGGTGCCATGTAGTGTAGTTCCTAGGAATTCCCAGGACCTGCGCGTTTTGGATGACCTAAACTGAGGGCTTGGTGTCCAAACCGCTTCCGGACACCCCCACAAGATAAGTCAGCCATTAGACCAGCTAGCTCTACAGTGCCACTACCACCCCCCTGTATTTTACAGTGGTGTAGGTAGTTTCTTTCAACCACTGAACATGACAACCATGATTCCTCGGGGATCGTGGAAAACAGTACTGTACTTTTCGCTCAGTAACTCGTGCTTACTTATTCACAGAAAATACACAGGATGGCGATTAGGACGTTTCAATAAGTATTTATTGGTCCAGCGTCAGTCTTGTGTAAAACATATTTGCTGCAACAATCAGGAGACAGAAGCATACAAGAGAGATTGCAAGTACCAATATAGTAAATAGTAGATACATTTCTACCATAGTGCTATTAAGATGAACATAAGCAGCTCAGATAAAAACAGTAGTACTAGCATATTCCTAAAATGCGCTCCCTAAGTAATCTGCCTAAATGTACCTAGCCTAGATCTGTATCTGTAGCATGTATATGTGTATATGTAGCCAAGAATACGCTAGGGAAGAACCATCCCCCTCTCCTGATTGTAGAGAACAAAGGACCCCTGTGAATGCTTCAAGGATGACACCCCACAAGGGATGTCAGTCCGCTGCATGTCAAAGATTCAGCATGCAGGACCCTGTGTCAGCTTGGAGGGAATTATCCTCTGATTCATAGGGGGGAAGAAGGGTCTTATATACTAGAGTGGTCACTCCAGGGTTTCTTCTTCAATCGATATGTTTTGAAAACAATCATAAATGTTTTGAAAATAATCATAAATGTTTTTCCAAATGAATGCGATCATACACAGCGGGCTGTTGGACAAGGATGAAAAAAGTGCTGACTCGTATACAGAATAATTATTGCGCGCCTGAGGACATGTTTATGTACATCAGGTACAGGGATTATGATAGAATACTAAGAGCCTGGTGTCGAAGAGACAGGAGCAAGCTACTAGGTAAAAGGTCACCTGTTCAGAACCGTTATTGTCGTGTGGATGGGACAATGTATGTAAATAGGGGTTTCATGACAGGACTAGCCTAAAGAACATAAAAGTAAAGGACCCCGTGGTGGTTTACCATTGCTTCCAATTAGCTAGTCCTCATCACTACTGAGCGCAACCAATATACTACTACTTGTTGGCTTAATAGTGCCAGCACCGAGGTACTCTGTTTATGTCACTTCTGAGTGGACATAATAAGTATTGCCTTGGTGGATTACCAGTGCCTCCAATGGATGAGCGATTCCTGTCGCCCCTGACTGCAATGTGTGTATATCACTCCCTTGGTGGTGTAACACTGCCTTCAAAGAGGTACTCCTGTGTTGCTCCTAGGTGCATTTTATATAGTATTCCCTCTGTGGTTTACCTGTGCCTCCAATGGGTGAGCCATCCATTGACTCTGGCTGCACCAGTATATCTCTCCCTTTATGGTGTAACACTGCCTTCAGAGAGGTACTCCTCTGTTGCTCCTAGGTACATTTTACACAGTATTCCGGCTGTGGTTTACCAGTGCTTCCAATGGGTGAGCCATCCGTTGCCCCTGGCTGCACTCAATGTATCTCTCCCTTGGTGGTGCTCCTCTGTTGCTTGGCTCTTTTGATGTTACATTTGATATTGCCCACCCTACAATTGTTAACACTTGAATGTGTGACAGCATCTGTGCTCACAATCCCCGACATAACTGGTGCTTATGGACAGATATATTAGGTGCACCTTGCTTCCACCACATATTCTTTCCTCAATTGCCTCATCCAAGAAGTCCTATACAGATCAAACAACACCCTTGCAGCTGCATGCGTCGAAAAGGTATGAACAACCATACATATAATGCAACCAGACTACCCAGAATAAAAGCAGCAAAGGAGAGTCAACATGCACAGTACATCATATGCAAGTTGGCAGTGTCTTGTCTGGAGTTATGTCCAGGCAAATGTTTATATTTCAATTGAAAAAAGATGCAGTTCTGCAGAAAAAAAACATTTTTGTCACTCATTTTTATTCACTCAAATGAAATATTTCCTATCTTTTTAAATGTATTAGGTCCTACACTAAACTATCTGTTTCTTATTCTTATTTTTTATATAATCTTAAATCATTTGCTACTTATTAAAGTTGTACCACGCCCACAGCGGCGTGGTACAGTGGCCGCTTGGAGAGCTCTCCAAGCGCCCACTGTAGCACGCCGACACAACGTTGAACTTGATAGCAAGGTTCATTGATCCAATACATTAAGGCAACTCCCTCCTTCTCTGATCGTATTAAGAGTCATCTACTTTACCTTGGAGGACAGTCCATTAAGCTGTCCACACGTGGGCAACATACCTACACCTGGCATGTTTCAGTGCTACCGCTGGATTATTTGAAAGTTGATTTCCAGGTTTATATCACACACAACGACACAATCGATCCAGGACAATTTCCTATACTTGACTGTGCTACAGCGGCATCTTCACACTTGGGCTCAAGCGTTCTGCCTCACCTGCCCACGAACGTTTAGCCTTTTATAATATTTAGATACTTGCCATCCCCTTCTTCGTTGTGCCTTTCTTATGTTAACATTTGACATAGGTATCAATGTGGCTTTCCTGATGAAGGCGTCGTGTACGCCGAAACGCACATAGAAGATCCATCACGTAGCCACCTGATTTACATGTGTTTCTTTCTGTAATACAATATATCAATTTCACCTCTTTTTTGATTTTTGTTAATATGTTTATGTGTGTTTACTGTATCTTGTACCCTGTAGTTATGTGGATATGTTGTCACATGCTTACACTTTGAAGCTGATGCGAGCTGTATCAGAATGATTTTATGAATTATGTATTAAATAAATGACCTTTTAATGATCTATTGTTGACACTGAGTCCCTAATATTATGTTGTGTGTTTTGCTAGGTCTGAAAGTTGCTATAGACCAATAGTTGCCTAGGGGTTCTTTACTCAATTGTGTTATTTCCCTGCCCTAAGAACCTACATTAGAAGCAGGGGGTCCTTGTTTTTGATTCTAGTAAATGGATGTTAC
The DNA here is from genome assembly GCA_963921515.1 of Calotriton arnoldi. Classification (NCBI taxonomy): domain Eukaryota; kingdom Metazoa; phylum Chordata; class Amphibia; order Caudata; family Salamandridae; genus Calotriton; species Calotriton arnoldi. The sequence continues at coordinate 314,061 of CAWUFW010007401.1, forward strand.
GCCATTCCATATCACAGAAAGATGTTTGCAAGAGCGCAAAAAGGGAAGAAATCCATTGTGAAGCCATACGTAACTCATGCATACCTTATAAATAAATCAAAATGTATAACCTATATATAAATCATAATCCATCAATAAATGATGTAATATTGCACTATTTTAGCTTCTTGTGTAATACACATCTGATTACATTGTTCTACCTCAAAGTTAGTTCCACCTTTGAAATTAAAAGATGGAGAAAATACCTTTTGTCCACTTACTATTCTGTAAACAAAGCAACTGATTGTAAAATTTGTTGTACCATATATTTGCCAAAGTGCAAACATTGCTCTTATTCCTGCTACGCAAGTAGCAAAAATTGGACACAATTATTTGCCTTGTTTTTTTGTGGGGGGGTGGTGGTTTGCAACAGCGTAAAGGTTCCCTATTATGCCCGAGCTATTTAGTCTTTCGTCCCGGAAAGTTTATAAGTCATAAGCCCTAAGTAGAAGGAGGAGAAAGAGTCATTTGGTACCTTGTAGTATATGTTTTGTCCCTGACTATTGCTATAAAATGTCCAGTGCTTATTCTGATTATTAAACCCTGTCAAAGAGTAAAGCAATCAACAGGCCATTATAGTAAGACTTCTGCGCAGCTGTTTTGCTATCTTTGTGTACAGAAAAATGCCACTTTGATGAAAAATTCAGCATTTCTCAGACACTCTGCATCTTGAGTTGTCATGCTGTCAGTTCAGGGTGTTTCTAATAGTGTTGCAACTAACATGCCCCTAAAACTGGGAACACAAGAAGGAAAAGACCCTGCAGTCATTTTCTTGTAATGAACTTTGACTACAACCCTAATTAAGATCAACATGTTCAGTAAAACGCATTCTTCATGGCCAATATTTAAAAAGGTAAACTTGACTACTGTCCTGTAGTATGGAAAGCTAACATAAAGACAAGTGAAAGAGCATTGGAAAGCTAAGAAGGGGAGTTTTGTGTGTTTTAACTGGTATTGTGTGTGGGATTCTCCAGAAAATCAGGGACCCCAGGCCGCAAAGCTATCTCTATGATTTGATGTGTCCTACTCTAGTCATTTTTTAAATAAAACTTACTGAGATTTAGTTAATAATCACATGCATCAGTACACCAGCAATACTTCACTTCATCGCTTTCACATTCTTGTGAAGATGGTGATAACATACCAGGTGGTTATCTTTTACAGTTATTTCCATTCCTAAATCCATTATTTGGTTGGCTTAAGTCAATTCTCTTAGACCAGTACTGGCTGTTTGCTAGTTTTCAATGATGAGTACCTCCAACTCTACCTTTAATAATCTTTTAAGAGTGTTGAGCTTGTCTGGGTTATGTATCACCTATAATCAGATATCTTTCTAGAACCTATGTCTCCTATTTACCATTTGCTTCTTTGGGATTAAAATCACTGAGTTCCTTGATGTCTTTAATATTGTTTCATGTGGCTTATCTCTATTGTACGTATTTGGAAAATGTTGGTTTATGCATGTCATAGCTGTTCTGTAGAGTTGTGAATGAGCACTTAGTGGTACCTCTCATTTTACCTCCCACTTTTGAATTTCAGATATTATACAAATGACAGAAGCCTGCAAAGACACAGATATGGTTTTATTTTTTTCCCAACCACAATGCACAATGCGTTTCTTTTGTGAGCTGATTATGCCATTCAAAATTCCATTGGGTCTGTTGCCATATTTTTTAAACAGTTTTTTTTGCTGGTGAAAGGATCATACGCTTAATCCCCAGTATATGAAGTGCAATTAATGTCTACTATCTCTCAATTCTTTTTGGCAAATGCTGGGCCAGTCTGGGGATCTTTGAGCCGTTCATTTATGTAATTAGATGTACAGCTCAGTAGTTGCAAATATTTGAGCAAATCATCCACAGGTACACTATGTCTGCTATCCCTGGTACTCATCTAAGAATAGCATTGATCCTGAACTGTGATGCCAAAGAGAAATAGTAATAACAGGCAGCCCTGCCTTGAACCCTTATGTATTAGGAAGGCATGTAAGAGTTCCCTTCCTATCTGAACCCTAGCCACTAGATTATTATAAAAAATTCCCTCTGGGAGCCAAGTTGATCATTTCCAATAGTATGAAAACATAGCTCTACCAAACATAATTAAACACCTTCCCGAATTCTACCAGTAGTATTAGTGCCAACTTACCTATGAGTTAGTTAGACCAGGGTGTTATGAATGTGTCTTATGTTATGGCTTGGTCCAGGTGTACCAAAGAGCAAATTACTCCATTTAGGCAAGTAACTAATACGTTGGTGGATGATCCTGGCCTCAATGTTAATAAGATTAATCAGGCAATAACATGAGCATAATTCCTGAAGTCAATTAGGTTTATTTATTTCTTCTATTTCGATTGTCTGTAAACCTAATATAAGCTCTCTGGCTGTAAGCAATTCATCTGGCATTGCTAAAAAGGGAGATATAGTAGATAAAACTATGGGCCACTTCACTCTTTTTCACTATTCTCAAACAAATATTTAATAGAAAGTTTACAACTGAGGAGCCTCTGCCATCGGGGCAGAGAACTCTGCACATAAAAAGATAGGCCTGTCCTCACTGAGGATATATTAAGGAACAAGGGGACCCCAATATTTGAACCAGGGGTAGTCAATAGTGGTGTAAGGAAACAATGGCACATATAAGGCCAAAAAGGTCCTGAAGCAGCCTGAGCTAATGCATTTAAAAGGGGTATTAATCATGAGACAAGTGGCAAATGGTGATTAGTAATTGCCAGAAACAGCAGTATAAGACCGTTTTTCAATATACGTAGGGACACACAGTAGTATTGACATAGCACTTATCTATTTCATAAATAATATATCAAAGATTTTGTAAACATAGTTCAAGTGCTCACAAAACAGTGGAAGAAGCGTGATGTGACGAGTGAGGGTGACATTAAAAATTACATCGCATTGACAACATTATCAAAAACTCCATGTAAATTTTAAACAATAAAGGAGTTTTTTGTTGTAAAAGGGTTGACAGCGTTTCGATTTCAACTGTTTGAGATTATCATCAGGACGAGAGTTGTGAGCAAGAAGAATTTAAGGAGCGAACCGATTGAGTGCGATGTTTAACTCCGGCGGTATGGATCTGATGTAGGTCTCGGTGGTCGGTGGTCGGTGGTCGGTCCGGACCCGACAGCGTCGTGTGAATTGGAAAAATTCCAAGCGCCACTGTATGGCCGGTGTGCCAGGGAAAGGGGACGCATTTCAATGGCAGGAACCCTGCTATGGATTGTCTATTATTGCGAAGATGGTATAGAAACGCGACACCACGTAGTTGGTGTGCGTGTGTATTTAATTTGGAAAGACCGCCGAAGGTCGGACTACTGTGAAGGACAGGCAGCCGCTCCGTAGTATAGCAGAATCTACGCTTCTTCCACTGTTTTGTGAGCACTTGAACTATTTTTACAAAATCTTTGATATATTATTTATGAAATAAATAAGTGTTATGTCAATACTACTGTGTGTCCCTACGTATATTGAGAAACGGTCTTATACCGCTGTCTCTGGCAATTACTAATCACCATTTGCCACTTGTCTCATGATTAATACCCGTTTTAAATGCATTAGCTTAGGCTGCTTCAGGACCTTTTGGCCTTATATGTACCATTGTTTCCTTACACCACTATGTCCTCACTGAGGGGCATATGTCCAAGCACCTATCGCCACCACAGCGTCACTTTTTCCGACGTTGTGGTGGCGATAGGGACTTAGCCTTATTTACAAGGCAGCGTTAAACCACTTAACGTGGCTTAACGCTCACTTGTAAATAAGGCCCCCTTTCACGCTATGGTTAGCGTGAAAGGGGTGGGCAGTGGGTGTTGCGGTGGGCATTACACCGCAAGACCCATTGAGTTTGACACTGCTCCCTATGTACAAGTGCAGCGTACATAGGAGGCAGCGCCAAAAATTAAGACCAGGGAAAACTTGGTCTTAACTTTGCGAAATGAGGAGAAATGCATTATTTCTCCTCGTTTTTGCTTTTTCCATGTGTGCTGCCTTATGCAGCACACATGGAAAAAGCAAAATGCCATGCATTGTTTGTGAACAGGAAGGTCCCCCTTCCTGTCCATAAACAATCTGTAAAAAAATACAATTTTGTCACTTTCAGGTGTGCTGCATGAAGCAGCACATATAAAAGTGGCAAAATGGCACTTTAGGATTGTTCATGTGCAGGAAGGGACACCTTCATACACAAAAACAATCCTCCCCTGCAAACAGACACCCTTGCACTATGGTGAAAGGGTGCCTGCATTGGCGCTACACTGCTAAGTGTATTGCCAGAGCAGGGGTAAACGCAAGGCTGCACCATATCCTTGTAAATATGGTGCAGCCTTGCGTTTCTGAAGTGGCAGAGTGAGGCATTAAGCCATGACAGCTAACGCCTCACTCCGCCAATTCCTCGTACATATGCCCCTGAGGTTCTTCAGTTGTGGTATTAAACACACTCTTTTCATAATTTCAAAACAACTCTACTTGGTCGGATGGTTTGTTAGTTAAGTCGGTTGGTTGATTTGCGTAGCTTAGTACAGTTTCAGTATTTTAGTTAGTTAGGTTTGGTGACTAGCGAATGGCTGTGTGTCTGTTGTAGACTTTAATGTATGTTGTTAGTTATGTATGTGTAGTTTAGGTGTAGATATTTATTTATGCAGTTTTGCACTACTTAATAGATTTAATTATTTTTTGCTTTGTATTTTATGTTTTCTGTATGGGTATGTATGCTCTCTTTTTTTACAGTTTTTCTACTGTCATGCAAAGATATTTTTCGAGGACTGATGGTGTTTCTTTATCATAAGTAGAATATATTGGATTTTTTTCCACCATTTCAAACATATTCTCTTTGATTTATTAGTTGGCTACCTGGAAGATTTATTTTATTTATTTATATTGTTGGGACTTTAAAATGTATCAATTGACATAGTATTATGGCTTTTTTATGGATTAGTTATACTGTTTTTTACCTTATTTTGCATTTATCAGATTATGTTTATTTTATATTTTGACAGTATATGATTTTGACTGAGGAATATTGGTAAAAATCTTCTGCTACAGAAGTTTTTTTTATTTTTGTTGAAATGTTGGGTGGGATTTAAGTGTTCTATTATTTAAACGTACTATGTGGATTATGTAATAGTTTGTGTAGCATGTTTCTTTATTATTAGTTTATGTGTTGCATATTTGAATAATATTTAATTTTGTGAACTGTGTCTTCAGTGTTTAGCTTACAAATACAGAAATTAATACATTTTGCAGCATATAGATGATTTGTTTGGCACTTCTGAGAACAACAAACAAATAACTAATTAAAGTACTACAAGATTAGTTCATTTGTCACTATAAGCACTAAGCACAGTTTCCTTTGGTATAAGGATATTCATCAGTGTAGGGCAATAATAATGGGGATCAGTGATTTCCAAATGCATTTCAGATACTGTCAACGGTGGAGGCTAGATTTTTTGTGTATTTGACTGGTTCCAAGTTAATGGCCAATTTATCCATAACGAATTCCCACATCTATGAATACCTATAACACCCACTGCGAGAAATGGAATAAATGAGTTCAATGTACAGAAAGATTGTAAAATGAGTCCTTCAAATAATTGTCCAAGAGGTTATTTTATTTGGCAGGAACACCAAGTTCTGAAAATTACTCTTGGTAGCCAACCGATTTTGGCCCTTTACCCTCACCTGTCCCAAAGGTAAAGAATCTCAGAGTTATTTTGGATGACCAGCTCATCTTTAGAAAGCAGATCAACCACACTACCTCGACCTGCTACTTTATGTTTAGGCTATTAAAGAATGTTTTTCCATTTATTCCTCTGGAGTTACAAAAATCGGTCGTAGTTGCTCTAAAACTATCTAGGATCGACTACTGCAATGCCCTATAGCTAGGCACTGCACAATGGGTGCAGTCTAAATTACAATCTTTGCAGAATGCCGCTGCATGGCTTCTCCTGACGGTTCTCAAATTTTAATCTGTCACCAGAAATATACAGGCCCTACACTGGGTACCTGTAGCAAATAGGATTACATTTAAAGTCCTCTGCCTCATTCATTGTGCCTTGTATGGTAAGGGAGAAAACTACCTCTGATCTAACTTTCTTCGGTACTGTCCTCAATGAGACTTACTCTCGTCCTCCGCCCACATGCTCAAAGTTGCAAGGATAAAGAAAGTCAGATGGGGAGGTAGGAGTCTCTAACATCTTGGCAGCAAACTTTGGAACTCCTTGCCTTTGGCCTTAAGAGGGTAGAGAAGTTACCTAGGTTTCAGTAAACAACTTAAAACCTGTTTTTTTTCAACTCCTCGCCAGAATAGCGATGCTCAAGTTTTTTCCAACCTCCTCGAGAGAACAGCGATGCTAGAGTTTATGACTGATATTCTTTGAGGTCTCCACTTTAATGCTAAGACACTTGGAATTTACGCGCTTAAGAAAATTATTACTTACTTGGTATACTTTTTAGTTTTTACTGACCCATATTTGTACCAATACATTGTGGGAAACATTTGGGAAGCCTGAAATGAGCCATAAGGACAGCTAAGCATTGAGTTTGGGAATCTGTAATTTAACAGCAATGGGTGTCCAAATCTGAGAGTAAACAAATAAGGTTTCAAATCTCGTTTTTTAAATAAGTGGGTTCAAAGAATCTAAGAGCTGGTGTTATATCACCCTATAAATCTCTAAATGGACATATGGTAGGAAATAAACCAATGTCTTGAGATCGACCTACAGAAAAACATGTCCAATAGTAAAGTTTTATACACTGGAGAGCCCTGCCAAATTATAAAAGCTTTGCTGTAGTTGAGTGAATACTCTTCTTAGCTTCTTGAATTGCCAAATCAATCGAAAACATGCAGTTTCAATGTTTTTAAAAGAAAGTAAAGGAAGAGTTCAAAAGAGAAGCAGAAATGTGGCAGAATTAACATTTTAATAGACTCACAGTGCTCTTAGATTCCTAGGAAAAGTATATTTCATTTCATTAAGCACTGAATCATGATTTCTAATAATGCTACATAGGAGTTTTGGAAGAATTACGTTCCCCAAACATGTAGCTGATGTCACACAACGCGTATTGCTCAAGGGACACTTCCTATTCTCTAGGATTGGATCTTATTTATATTCAAGGAATACCCAGATATTTTTCCAAACCTATTTGCCTCTTATTCTATTGCCAGTAGTAGTAGGACTAGGTGTGAAGACTGTCACATCATTGGCATACACTAAATCTTGCATGTGGTTCTGTTAAAACAAACGGAATATGTAGCTTTTGACTCTTTTAGCATTATAACGTGAGGTTCTATATTGAGAATTAATATTTGAGGAGAGAATGGACAACACTGCCAGGTCCTTCTCCTAATAGATCATTTCTCAGACAAAGTACCCATACAAACAACCATTGCAGTGAGATTTGTATATAAGGTTTGTATGTGTAATATCATCAAAGGAACACATTAAAAGTTATTCAATAGACAACATAAAACCTCCCAGTAGTCCCTGTCAAATGCCTTTTTCGCAATCTATCTGGATCATTCTGTCAAGAGCCCCTTGTGCGGAAGCAATATCAAAAATTGAACTTGTGGAGAAGCAATATCAAAAATTTTACTTGTGGGGAAGCAGTATCAAAAATTGAAATTGCTACATTTGTATGAGATGTTGTGCCTTGCTGTGGCACAAAACCATGTTGCATGGAATTAACCCAGTTCTCCATACAAGGAAAAATTCTATTAGCAATGATTTTCAAAAATATTTTTGAATCTGCATTAATTAGTGATGCTGCCCAAATATGACCTGCAGCTTGAAGGATCCTTATTCTTTTTCTGGAATATTGGTGTATGGGTATTGAACCTTGACTGGCTGCCTTAGCTGACAGAAACACCTTCATCACCAGAGATATTACATTCTCTGCAATAGAAGTCACTAAACTTTCATGTTGGATAGGTGGTATTGATTGAAATTTTGATTCACAAATATATTCTAGACATTTTATATCCCTAGATGTCAGTTTATCTTTGTATAAATCCTCATCATCACGGAACACTGAGATTATATTTGTCTTTTCCAAAATTGGATTTTCCTGTGTGTCTCTGATACTAGAAATGAAGGGGCAGATTTACAAGCCCCTTGCGCCAACGGTGCGTCACTTTTTGTGACACACCGGCAGCGCATTTTAGTGCCCCAGATTTACAACGACAGGAAAAGCCACCCTGCGTGCCTTTTTGCGTTCTTGTAAATATGGCCCCTTTGCACACAGCACTTTGCATGAAAGGGGCGTTCCATGGGTGTTGCTGTGGGTGTTCTACATTTCCAGATTTACCAGAAATCGTGAATCTGGAAATGTGTCTGAATGCTATGCCTCCCCAGGGAAGGCGTAGGGAGGCGCAACGAGGAGAAATGTATTAATTTCTCCTCGTTTTTTTCCTCTTTATATGCATGCTGCATTCTGCAGCACACATATAAAGAGGAAATCACCTCTTGTGATTGTTTATGTACAGGAAGGTGTCCCTTCCTGCATGTAAACAATCAGTAAAACAACAACGTTTTCAAGTTCTATGTGTTCTAATGCAGCACACATAGAAGTTGGAAAACACCATTTCTGATTGTTTATGTGCAGGAAGGGAACCCTTCCTGCACATAAACAATCTCCCCACGACGCCGGCATCCTTGCACCATGGTGCAAGGGTGCCTGTGCTAGCGCATGGCAGCAGTTTGTGCACCAGTGCAGGGGGAAGCACAGAGATGCAACATATCATTGTAAATATGTTGCATCCCTGTGCTTTGAAAGTAACTCAGTGCGGCACAGCCAAATTGCTTGCAGCACGCACTGAGTCACTTTCCTTGTAAATCTACGCCTAAGTTTTTATTCGGAACGTCCCTAATTATTAGGGCAAGCATTTTGCCCATGTTCTCACTATTTACAAAATATTTTAAACAGTTTTGCTGAAGTCAAGAGGCAGCCTTGACCCACACCTATTTACTTATTAGCATTTTAATAATATTAAGCTGATTTAAAATGAATTCCTGAGTAGAAGTGCTTTTCTGCAAAAATAATGATAGTGCATATTCTGTTTTTAATTTTTGAAGGAAATCTTTCAATATAAAGGCTCATTGCCATTCCTTTTTCCCTTTGTTATAGTATTTGTCAGATTTGAGCCTCAGACAACTTCCTTCATACAGTTCCAGAATATATTAGGTGATGCTGTATGCATTTTATTGTCTGTATTCTTCTAAGGTTTAGTCATGTACCCTTCGTAGTTTTAATCATTGAGCAGCCCTCTATCAAACGTCCAGCATGTATGATTTAATGATTTATGGGAGCAACTCTTTTTTTTATATATAGTGTCAGTGCATTATGGTCTGATGTGATTTGTGGATGAAAAGCTTTGGGATACTAAAAGGATAACAATTTGGGAGCATGGTTTGTGGGGAGCCAGGTATAGCCTCTCTGATGGGTGCAATAGGCATCTGTTATAGCATAGGAATCCATTAAATGGAGGAGCATCGCCCTCAGGAGCTGCATGCGTAACTGCAGTATATGGGTTTGGAGTTTTGATACTAGGATTGATTGTGGCATTGATATCACTGCATACAATTATGGGCATCTCCAAGTCTGAGAGTTCTAACATTAATTGGCTAAAAATAACCAGAATGTGGTAATTAGGTGCATAGATTCCACATATTGTAAAAGACTGAGGACCACTGGCAATTTGACCAATAAGCCACCAGCCGGAGACATTTGACCTAATTTTGGAAAATTCCCATTTATTATACTTTGCTAGTAGTGTTACTGACTTAGTTGCTACTTATTGTTTGGCTAGTAAATTACAACCCAAGTGAAACATTTTGGATGATTCTTGTCATTATCAATGAGTCTCCTGGAAACTCATTAACTCATACCACTAAATGTAATTCTCTGACCATATGTATTTTAGAAAAGGATCTAAGACCGTTAACATTTCTACTAGAGATCCTTATACCATGCATTTTGGTAGTTCTGTCCATTTGAGCCATTATCATAGCCAGTATTTAGATATCCTTCATGAATGATATTAATGTACATTTTTCTCATTTATTTTTTGATTTCCTGCAGACACTTGCCCCATCTGTTATCTTCCCACCAAAGATCACCCAACCACCCCCACCCTGATTGTTTATCTATGTAAGGACAAAAACCTCCTTCCCATACCATGCCATCCCATAATACTTGTGGCAACAACATCCCCAGTGTAGCAGTGGGGAGAAAGACTGCAACATAAAAAGAAAAGAGGGTAAAAAAAAAAAATGTAGTGCCCCTTATAGAATAGAAATAAATAAATTTGAGGGAAAAAAATAGAACATGAAGGCTAATACATTCATGTGTGGCAGCTAATTAAACATCAATTAATCAACTATTAGAAATTATCAGATAGGCCACCCCTTGATCATCACTTTAGCATTTTTTCCACCTGATCTATAGAAGTACACATATTAGTGTAAAATTTAAAGATTATTTTAAAGTGTGAAGTCTCTTGAAGCAAAATCTTTGTACCCGAAATTGGACATTTTGGGATCATCTCCTTAAAGCACGATCAATGTTTGACTGTACTGTGGCAAAAGTCCAAACTGAGAAAAAATTTGTGTGTGCCATCTTTTGCTGGATTTTAAGGTTGTGCAGACTAAAACAATAGTTAGTGGAAAAACTGAGGGCCCGATTCACAAAACTAATCTGAGACAAAATCCTAACTTTACGACTTTCGGTATTCACAAAAGGCATTTAGGAGTAGTAAAGTTAGGATCTTGTCTTAAGTTTTTCTTAAGTTTTGGTCTTAAGACAAAATCCTAACTTAAGTTAAATTTAAGTTTAACTTAAGTTAGGATTTTAACAATGGACTGAATAAATACCAGAGGGTGAGAATAATTCAAGAATTCGATCCATCACATTTTTGTATTCTCCTAGTATGATGGCTTCAAGTGCGGCAGTTTGATTAATTTTGTTACTCTTTAGATATGTTCTTTTTAATTATGAGTTTGTTTCAATATGTTAACAGTTTTTCTTTTAAATTTGATTGCCTAGAAATGTATTTATGATTGGCTTTTATTCTTGCTTTTGACTGTATATGGAAGATGCTCATTAATATTTTTATGTGTGTTTTATTACATATTTATTCCTTTTATTCAATTTATATTACATTATTGTTGAATACTACATTTCATTTATATATACATTTTTTATTTATAGATAATGTGTTCAATATTTCATCTATGCTGTATTGTGTTAGTTTTAATATCTTTCTGTCGTTGATATTTCTGTTCTAATATTCATGTATTTTGTATGGAGGTTTGAGAAAGTTGATATTAGAATTATTGCTTTATGTCTAACAAGATATTTGTATCACATTATTGTTATGGTTGATACAACAGAAATTCTGTCTGACATAAGGTTAGTGGAGCACTTACAACATAGGGCCTCATTACGATGTCGGTCAGGAAGCATTCCGACCGACTCCTTGTTGGAATCTTTTCCGACCACCTCGGGTTCGGGGAGTCCGATCGACCAATTACGATGTTTCCGAACACCGTTCCGTCGACTGCCATTGACTTCAATGGGAGCCTGTGTTCCGACCGACAACTCAGGCTCCCATTGAAAAACGTGGCGGTTGCAGAAAACCTTGCACCCTGAGGTGGGTACCCCATGGTGCCTGCCACACTCTGCATGGTTGGAAAGAGGGGGTCTCATGGGTACCCCCACCGGCTCCAACCGGAGGCCTCTGTGTGAAGGGGGGCCTGCTACGGGCCCCCAAAGTCATTTTCCGACTGCTGTTTTGTGTCTGTCAGACCGATTCAGAAAGGCTGTCCGAATCCGACATCGTAATACATCGGTCGGAAATGCGGTCCAAAGACCTGTATCATTTGGCTCCGACCAACTCGGAGTCTCCGAATGCCGGTCGGAAACTAGTCGGAAAGACCGAACGGTAACATTACCATCATAATAAGTCGTTCAGAAATGTTTCCTAATTGGTCGGAAACATAGGTTCCGACAGGGGTTAGGAAAATCCGAATGACGTTCTGAGCCTTTCTGACCGACATCGTAATCAGCCCCATAGTGTAGCAGATTTCCTGGTAGTGGTCTTCAACTGGCAAATAACAATTTGTGGGAAAGCTGATTAGAGATGAGCATTAGATTGTTATTTTTTGTAAAGCAAATGACTTTGAGTGAATCTTGGGTACTTAATTTCCAGGAGTTGTATGAGAGAGGAATAAAATATGTTTTAAAGCTATTATTTTCAATCTGAAAAGTTACAAAATTTAGAAAGGGAAAGGAGGCTTTTCCAAACAGGATAAAAGAATTGTCAGCCCGGGTATTTCAAATGCAACAGGTAGGCGCATTTGCAAAGAACCAAGATCTATAGTTAGAAATAGGACTGCTAGGACAGACTTGTGTAATCAGTATAAGAAGGAATTTTATATCAGTGTAAAACTCCAGGAATTGCAAGAATTATGAAAATGGTATAACATGTATAAGCATGGGAAAGCAAGAAGGGGACATTTCAAATTGAAATATGCAAGTGTGTGGCACCTGTGGAGACAGCAAACACCTCCTTTCTATAAATCTATTTGAAAGACAAAACTAAACATAAACAACTTGGCACTGGTAACATTTCACAAGAATGAGTGCAGGATGCCAAGATAAGATAACATTTTGAACATAATTATCACAAATGTTTTTTTGGATCTGATGTAGTAGATGCTGCTAGTTAAATAGCTCATGAGCAGAGCAGAGCATGACAAAAAGAGTATATGTAAGACTCTTAAACAAATGAAGGTATCTGTGAGAAAGTGGGCTGTTGGTTGACTGGGGTGTTAACCCTGGTCAAGCAACATCAACAATCCCTGTCCGGGTGAACCACAAAAGTCACTAAATAAGCTTGTGCTTAGCCTTCTGGTAGCTTGGCACAAAAGCAGTCAGGCTTCACTTAGAGGCAATGTGTAAAGTATTTATGTAGCACACAAACAGCAATAAAGTGAAACCACAACACAAAAAAATCCTGCATCATTTTAGAAAAGTAAAGTAACGTTGAATTCATTATTTGCCACCAAAGCAACAAAAATCCAATCAGTGGAACTGGAGTTACGAATTTTTAAAGGTTACAGAAACATCTAGCACCTAAAAGATCAAAGCACCAACTGCGAACATCTAGTTGCACTAGATTGGGTCAAAGATGAAAAATATGGCTGACCATGATGGATTTCAGCTCGGATACAAAGAGTGAATTGGGCCCCGTCAGTGTTTACATTCGGACTTAGGAGAAATTGTGAGAAAAATGTTCTGAGAAGGTAAATGTTGTAAAGTCATCCTGTGCCCTGGGCACCCCCCAACTTTTTGCTGACTGGAACTTGTGGTAACAGACTCTGACTGACCCTGGGCTCTGTTTAACCAGGCCCAGGGCCAGTGCCATGCTGAAACACTTAGATAACAGTAAAGCACCTACATACACTAGGGTACACTTTGGGTTGGGGTACCCCTGTAATTGGCATGACCTACCCCATAAGCCCCTAGTATATAATAGGGCAGGGGATTGAAACTACCTAGAAGTCCCCAGTATCCTGGGGCATGGCAGCTTAGAGGCCAGCAGCCTTTTTGCACTTGCATGTGTGCCCTGCTGAAGCCTGTGGTCAGTTTAAAAACAGCCCTGGGCGCCAGGATTGCTCTTAAACATGTAAATTGTGGCCAAACTCGACTTTGGGGTTTGGGGCACTTAAAACTGGTCAACCTAAAATATTTTGGCATAATAATGACCCCCAGGGTCTCCCTAGGTATCCCAGGGGTGGGGGTCAGGTATCTATAAGGTAGACCCTTATAAAATGAGTTTATATATGCCCTGGGTTAAGTGAAATTCACATTTCACTCTCCCCATTGTGTAAAGTGCTGCCCAAATTCGACTTTGATGCTGGGGGCACTGGGCATGGAGGATCTGCAATATTTTTACAGATTCAGCACCCCTAGGGTCTCCCTAGGTGACCTATGGGGTGGGGGTCCTGTGAAAATAAGCCAAGTACTTATAACATATGTTTTTGTAGGTCCTGGTGCTGGAAAAATGGCCCATGTCATTTTTCCCATTGCAAACCCCCTGCCCCATAGGTTAACATGGGGGAAAGTTATTAAACAATAACTTCTGATAGGAGAGGGATAAAGATTCCATTCAAAGACTCACTAGAATGGTATTGATAAATCCTACAATATGATGTTATTGAATTTTTCCCAAAGTGAACAGACAAGAAGTTATAACACTTTCTGGGTTTTAGTTCCAAATCCAGCCTTCCAGTGCTCTGCCCTGATTGGTCAGAGTTAAGGGGATTAGCCAGCCTGCCTGAAGAGGTGATAAAGATCCCCTGGGGCCAGCCAGATGGACTGGGAGGGCAGTGAGCTGTTCTGCAGGAATGCCAGGCCAGGGGAGGGGTCGTAAACACTGAGCTTCAAAGGGGCAGAGCCCAGAGCAGTGTCATTAACAGCTTTGAACCCCCACCTCAGCCAGATGGCAGGATTAAGGAAGATATGTGCAGATGTAGGGAGGAGAGGCTAGGTTAATTAGCCAACTCAGTGGGAGTGTTTAGCCAGCTCTTACCTCCTTGCTGGAAAATCAGCCATTATGGATTTGGAAGCTTTGTTGCACTCTGGGATAGAATAATGCCACACTCTGCAGGAAGGAGTCACTCAAGTGGGAGGTTACCCTACTCCTATTGGTGAAGCTTGACCTCCTGGATGACCCAGAGACTGTGGAATAAGTATCTGAGAGAGGCCCAGCCCCTCAGATCTGCTGCTTGAAACTGAAGAAAGCAAGACTGGCCCTGCTGAAAAGTTCTGCTGTGCAAAGACTTCTAAGGCCTGACCTCTGGAGACTGCACCACCTGAAACTACAGCTTTGTGGACTAACTGTGCTGAGTAAAAGAAGTCAAGAGTGGACTCCCTGCAAGCTACAGGTTAACAGAGCTCATCTGGACCCTCACCACCAAGAATCATCAACCTGGGGAGCTACCAGTGCATTTGTAAGGGTGACGTCCAGTGCATTGTGGGAATTGAAGTCCTCAACTTTCAAGGACCATATTGGAGCTTCCAGACCCTTGGAGTAAGTTTGAGACACTTTGGGACCCTTTGAGGAACTTCAGGAAGAAGTTCAAGAAGTTTGGGGAACTTTGGAGGAACTTTGAAAAAAAAGCTCCATAGGGGGACCGACTCATCCTGGTCAGCCAAGCCGCCTGCCTTCAACCGCGAGCCGGCCAAGCCCACCAGGTTCGTCCCGCTAAAAGCTCCATCGCATCGACTTCCAGAGATTGACCGGGACTAGCGAAAATCTGAAGCCAGCGAACCCTCACCGGATCCGGCTACATGAGGAGCATCGAGGGACCCCACGAGAAAAAGCTCCAGAAAAGCTTCTAAGTCCGCTCGTAAAAAAGTCGACCGGGAACAACCGCGAGCGCCAATCCGCCTGCCTTCCATCGCGTGTCGGCCTGGATTTTTGGATTGCCCGTGGAAGCAATCTTGAAAAAGTTTCTAAGTCCGCTCCAGGGATGTTCACCGGGAGATCGTCGAAAGGCTATCCGGCGGAGCCGCACCGGATCCGGACTGACGGAGAGCGTCAAGGGGCCTCGAGGAGAAAAGCTCCAGAAAAGTTTCTAAGTGCGAAGGTAAAAACATTGACCGGGACCTTCCGCGTGGGGTATCCGTTCAGGGCTCCATCGCGTCGGCCTTAAACTTTGACTTTGGCCCGGTCTATCGCGAGGCTATGTCACAATATGGTGCTATATGCTTCTAAGTGCTATATTTTATTTAAACTTTGAAAATTCATATCTCCGGTTCCCTACATTGGATTTTTGTCGTTTTGGTGTCATTTTAAAGATAAAAATATTTCCTATTTTTATAAATTGGTGTTGGATTTTTATTATGTGTTGTGTCTTAATTATTTACTGAATTGGTGTTTTTAAATGCTTTACATACCTGTCTTTGAAGTTAAGCCTGTCTGCTCGCAGCCACGTTACCAGGGGTTGAGCATAGGAATAATTTTCTGAGACCTATGCTGAGTCCTATCATGTGTTAGTGGCCTTATTGCCAGTGGCAGACCTACATTTGCCCCTACCAATAATCCACTTTCCAACATTTGGTGCTCAGCGGTGTGGATGTGGACTTGTGTTTAAAAAATACACCTTTCAGTGAATGAATTAAGATTATAAATATCCTCTAAATTGCCTTAGAACAAAACTTTTGAGTTTGATTTTTGGAATTTGGACTAAGTTGTTTTTAATCCATTGTTTTGATTTTTCCAAATTGTTCTAAGTCTATTGTGCCTCGTGTTGTGACCCAAAACTAGGGAACCATGGAGTTGGACCTGGCTAAACTGTCCCAGTGTAAGTTGACTGAGCTTAGGGAACAGTGTAGGCTTAGGGGGCTGCCTGCTTCCAAGAGGTATAGGAAGGCAGGGTTGTTCCAGTTTATACAAGCCCATGACCAGGCAGCTGAGGGGAATCAAGGGGGATAGAGGGTGTCCCCCCTACCTCCCCCAAGAGAGGGAGGAGGTTGAGGATGAGGCCTCTTCCATTATAACTAGTGTAAGCCAACAGAATCCTGATGGTGGGAGTGGGGAAGGGTCCCTTACTCAGGAACCACTACGGTCCCTTGCAGAGAGACAGCTTCAGGCTCAATTAGCTTTGATAGCTTTAGAGCAAAGGAAACTGGATTTGGCTGAGAAGAGGTGGGAGAAGGAGGAGAAGAGAAATGGTGGCAGCGAAAGCGAAGAAGATGCTGAGATGTCCAGGGGTGGCAGATTTGAACCTAAACTTCCAAAGGGTATTGTGCCCAAGTACACTGAGGGGGATGACATTGACAAATGGCTTGCAGCTTTTGAGAGGGCCCTTAAGATGAGTAGGGTCCACTCTAGGTATTGGGGTGCACTCCTGTGGGAGTTGATTCCAGTAGCTGGGAGGGATAGGCTCCTGACCCTGAAGGGAGAGGATGCAGAATCATACCAGAAGATGAAAGCCTGCTTAGTCAAGAGGTTTGGTCTGACTCCAGAGCAGTACAGGGTGAAGTTTAGGAACACCCAGAAATTGAATTCCAAGTCTTGGATAGACTTTGTGGATGTTTCAGTGAAGGCACTGGAAGGCTGGATTTGTGGTAACAAAGTGAGCACTTATGAGGGATTGTATAATTTGTTTTTGAAAGAACACATTTTGACTCATTGTGCAGAAGAGAAGTTACGCCAGTATCTAGTGGACTCTAAGCTGACAGACCCCAGAGAGTTGGGGGAGTCAGCTGATGAGTGGGTGAGAACCCGGGTTTCCATTCAGCACCAGGGGGTGACCAGAAGAAAGGAGGACAGGTCCCTCCCCAAGGGAAAGCCCAGGGAAATGAAGGTCAAAAACCTAAGGAGTCCTCCAAAGACCCACAAAAACCTGCACAAGGAGGGGGGGCCCCGAGCCAACCCAAATCCAAAGGGAGGTGGATTCAAGGAAAGAATGGTAGGTTCTTTGATCCCTCAAAAGTGGGTAAGTGCTTTGACTGTAATCAGCCAGGGCACAAGCAGGGAGATGCTGTCTGCACTAAGAAGCTCCCCCCTAAGGGACCCTCTACAGGGATTGCCAGTGTGAGTGTAGGGGTGGAGAGTGGTACACCAGAAGGGGGTATTCCAGGAGGGGCAGCAACCTTAGTGTCCCTGGGTGGGGTGAATATTGCAACCCTGGATGCCTTACCTCCAAACATGGAGAAGTACAGGCAGAGACCTAAAGTGAATGGGACTGAGGTTGAGGCTATCAGAGACACTGGGGCTAGTGTAACTATGGTCCTGGCTGAGCTGGTGCCTCCAGAGAGGGTGATACCTGGTGAGTTTCACCAGGTGACTTATGCAGACAGCACTACCAAAATCCATCCCACGGCTGTGGTGGATTTGGAATGGGGAGGTGTTACAGGCCCTATGAAGGTAGCTGTGTCAAAGGTGCTCCCAGTCCAGTGTTTACTGGGCAATGACCTTGAAGCCTCTGCGTGGTCAGAGGTGGAGAGAGGACTCCATATGAAAATATTGGAGCTCCCTGAGTGGGTATGTGCTGTGACTAGGTCACAGACTAGCCAGAAGGGAGGGGCTGGACACTTGGACCCTGGAACAAAGGGCCAAGCATCCATGGACAAGGGTACTGGGCCTGGTGAGCCAGCCCAGGGAACTCCAGAGGTGCAGGCAGAATCCAACCCTGCTGGGGAGGATCTGGCCTCGGAGGGAGGGACTCCATCCCTGCCAGAGCTGTCAGATTTGGCAGAACTGACAGGAGCAGGTGGACCCTCCAGAGAGGAGTTCAGTCAGGGACAGCGTGACTGTCCCACCCTTGAGAGCTTGAGGCGGATTGCTTCTAAGCAAGAGGAAGGGGATGACAGTGGGTTTCATAGAATCTACTGGGAAGATGGACTGCTTTATACTGAGGCCAGAAACCTCAAGGAGGGGGCCACCAGGAGGTTGGTGGTGCCCCAGAGGTACAGAGAGTTCATCCTGACTTTGGGTCATGACATCCCCTTGGCAGGACATTTGGGACAGACAAAGACATGGAACCGGTTGGTGAACCATTTCTACTGGCCCCATATGTCTGAAAAGGTAAAGGAGTTTTGCAGCTCCTGTGTCACCTGTCAGGCCAGTGGCAAGGCAGGGGGCAAGACAAAGGCTCCCATAGTACCACTGCCAGTGGTTGGGGTTCCTTTTGAAAGGGTGGGGATGGACATTGTTGGTCCCCTGGACCCACCTACTGCATCAGGGAATAGGTATATCTTAGTGGTAGTTGACCATGCCACTAGATACCCTGAAGCCATACCTCTTAGAACCATTGATGCTCCTGCAGTGGCTAGAGCACTACTTGGTGTGTTCACCAGAGTGGGTTTTCCAAAAGAGGTGGTGTCAGATAGGGGCACGAACTTCCTGTCCAGCTATCTGACTGCTATGTGGGATGAGTGTTGTGTCAACTACAAGTTCACCACCCCTATCACCCACAAGCAAATGGTCTTGTTGAGAGATTCAACAAAACCCTGAAGGGCATGATAAATGGGTTGTCAGAGAAACTCAGGAGGAGATGGGATGTTCTCCTCCCATGCTTACTGTTTGCCTACAGGGAGGTGCCACAGAAAGGGGTTGGTTTCAGTCCCTTTGAGTTGGTGTTTGGACACCCTGTGAGGGGGCCATTGAGCCTGCTAAGAGAGTCTCTAGAGAAGCCTCTTAAAGAAGCTAAGGACAATGTGCTTGATTATGTGCTAGGCCTGAGATCTAGAATGGCAGAGTACATGTACAAGGCAAACAGGAAACTGGAGGCCAGCCAGGAGCTCATGAAGCACTGGTATGATCAGAAGGCTACTATGCCTGAGTATACTCCAGGACAATTGGTGTGGGTGTTGTTGCCTGTGGCTCCCAGGGCCCTCCATGACAAGTGGAGTGGGCCCTATCCAATCTTAGAAAAGAAGGGTGAGGTTACCTATTTGGTTGACCTTGGTACCCCCAGGAACCCTCATAGGGTCCTGCATGTGAATAGATTGAAACCCCACCATGACAGGGCAGACATGACCATGTTACTGGTCACTGATGAGGGTGTGGAGGAGGAAACTGAGCCTGTGCCCAACCTCCTCTCCACTAATGTACAAGATGGGTCAGTGGAGGGGGTGATACTCTCTCCCAAGTTGACAGACCAGCAGCACAGAGACTGTAAGCAAGTGCTGGAGCAGTTTGCTGGCCTGTTCTCCTTGACGCCAGGCATCACTGAGTGGTGTGTGCATCACATTGACACTGGTGACAGCCTGCCTGTCAAGAATAAACTATACAGGACATCTGACCATGTCAGAGCCAGCATTAAAGCTGAGGTTGCTAAGATGCTGGACTTGGGGGTAATTGAACTGTCTGAGAGTCCATGGGCCAGTCCAGTGGTGCTGGTACCCAAACCTAATCCTCAGGGGGGACCCAAGGAGTGAAGGTCCTGTGTGGACTACAGAGGATTGAATGCAGTCACAAAGACTGACGCTCACCCTATACCTAGAGCTGATGAGCTCATTGATAGGTTAGGGGCTGCTAAGTACCTGAGTACTTTTGATTTGACTTCAGGTTACTGGCAGATTGCCCTCACTGATGGAGCAAAGGAGAGGTCAGCATTCTCCACCCCAGAGGGACATTATCAGTTCAAGGTAATGCCCTTTGGTTTAAAGAATGCACCTGCCACCTTCCAAAGGTTGGTGAACAGGGTCTTGTCTGGGTTGGAACAGTTCAGTGCAGCTTACCTGGATGACATAGCTGTGTATAGTTCTACCTGGGGAGATCACTTAAGCCACCTAAGGGAAGTGCTTCAGGCCATGCAGCAGGCAGGCCTGACTATTAAGGCAAGCAAGTGCCAAATAGGGCAGAGTTCTGTGGTGTACCTGGGCCACCTGGTAGGTGGGGGCCATGTACAGCCTCTCCAAGCTAAAATCCAAACTATTTTGGATTGGACAGCACCTGTTACCCAGACTCAGGTCAGGGCATTCCTTGGACTGACAGGGTACTATAGAAGGTTTGTTCAAAATTATGGGACCATTGTGGGGCCCCTAACAGAACTGACTTCTAAAAAGAGGCCCAAGAAGGTGACTTGGACCCCAGAGTGTCAGAAGGCTTTTGACACTCTGAAAGCTGCTATGTGTTCAGCACCAGTGTTACTGGCCCCTGACTACACAAAAGAATTTGTAGTTCAGACAGATGCTTCAGAGCAAGGGATTGGGGCAGTGTTGTCACAGCTAAATGAAGGGGGCCTTGATCAGCCAGTTGCCTTTATTAGCAGGAGGCTTCTTCCCAGAGAGCAGAGATGGAGTGCCATTGAGAGAGAGGCTTTTGCTGTGGTGTGGTCACTGAAAAAGTTGAGACCATATTTGTTTGGGACTCACTTTCGTGTTCAAACTGACCACAGGCCTCTCAGATGGCTCATGCAGATGAGAGGGGAGAATCCCAAGCTGTTAAGGTGGTCCATTTCCCTACAGGGAATGGACTTTACAGTGGAACACAGAGCTGGGGTTGCCCATGCCAATGCAGATGGACTTTCCAGTTTTACACTTAGCTGAGGAGGACTACCAGGGTGTAGGTTAGTAACCCCTCACCTTTCGTTTGGGGGGGCTATGTTGTAAAGTCATCCTGTGCCCTGGGCACCCCCAACTTTTTGCTGACTGGAACTTGTGGTAACTGACTCTGACTGACCCTGGGCTCTGTTTAACCAGGCCCAGGGCCAGTGCCATGCTGAAACACTTAGATAACAGTAAAGCATCTACATACACTAGGGTACACTTTGGGTTGGGGTACCCCTGTAATTGGCATGACCTACCCCATAAGCCCCTAGTATATAATAGGGCAGGGGATTAAAACTACCTAGAAGTCCCCAGTATCCTGGGGCATGGCAGCTTAGAGGCCAGCAGCCTTTTTGCACTTGCATGTGTGCCCTGCTGAAGCCTGTGGTCAGTTTAAAAGCAGCCCTGGGCACCAGGATTGCTCTTAAACATGTAAATTGTGGCCAAACTCGACTTTGGGGTTTGGGGCACTTAAAACTGGTCAACCTAAAATGTTTTGGCATAATAATGACCCCAGGGTCTCCCCTAGGTATCCCAGGGGTGGGGGTCAGGTATCTATAAGGTAGACCCTTATAAAATGAGTTGATATATGCCCTGGGTTAAGTGAAATTCACATTTCACTCTCCCCATTGTGTAAAGTGCTGCCCAAATTCGACTTTGATGCTGGGGGCACTGGGCATGGAGGATCTGCAATATTTTTACAGATTCAGCACCCCTAGGGTCTCCCTAGGTGACCTATGGGGTGGGGGTCCTGTGAAAATAAGTCAAGTACTTATAAAATATGTTTTTGTAGGTCCTGGTGCTGGAAAAATGGCCCATGTCATTTTTCCCATTGCAAACCCCCTGCCCCATAGGTTAACATGGGGGAAAGTTATTAAACAATAACTTCTGATAGGAGAGGGATAAAGATTCCATTCAAAGACTCACTAGAATGGTATTGATAAATCCTACAATATGATGTTATTGAATTTTTCCCAAAGTGAACAGACAAGAAGTTATAACACTTTCTGGGTTTTAGTTCCAAATCCAGCCTTCCAGTGCTCTGCCCTGATTGGTCAGAGTTAAGGGGATTAGCCAGCCTGCCTGAAGAGGTGATAAAGATCCCCTGGGGCCAGCCAGATGGACTGGGAGGGCAGTGAGCTGTTCTGCAGGAATGCCAGGCCAGGGGAGGGGTCGTAAACAATGAGCTTCAAAGGGGCAGAGCCCAGAGCAGTGTCATTAACAGCTTTGAACCCCCACCTCAGCCAGATGGCAGGATTAAGGAAGATATGTGCAGATGTAGGGAGGAGAGGCTAGGTTAATTAGCCAACTCAGTGGGAGTGTTTAGCCAGCTCTTACCTCCTTGCTGGAAAATCAGCCATTATGGATTTGGAAGCTTTGTTGCACTCTGGGATAGATTAATGCCACACTCTGCAGGAAGGAGTCACTCAAGTGGGAGGTTACCCTACTCCTATTGGTGAAGCTTGACCTCCTGGATGACCCAGAGACTGTGGAATAAGTATCTGAGAGAGGCCCAGCCCCTCAGATCTGCTGCTTGAAACCGAAGAAAGCAAGAGTGGCCCTGCTGAAAAGTTCTGCTGTGCAAAGACTTCTAAGGCCTGACCTCTGGAGACTGCACCACCTGAAACTACAGCTTTGTGGACTAACTGTGCTGAGTAAAATAAGTCAAGAGTGGACTCCCTGCAAGCTACAGGTTAACAGAGCTCATCTGAACCCTCACCACCAAGAATCATCAACCTGGGGAGCTACCAGTGGATTTGTAAGGGTGACGTCCAGTGCATTGTGGGAATTGAAGTCCTCAACTTTCAAGGACCATCTTGGAGCTTCCAGACCCTTGGAGTAAGTTTGAGACACTTTGGGACCCTTTGAGGAACTTCAGGAAGAAGTTCAAGAAGTTTGGGGAACTTTGGAGGAACTTTGAAAAAAAGCTCCATAGGGGGACCGACTCATCCTGGTCAGCCAAGCCGCCTGCCTTCAACCGCGAGCCGGCCAAGCCCACCAGGTTCGTCCCGCTAAAAGCTCCATCGCATCGACTTCCAGAGATTGACCGGGACTAGCGAAAATCTGAAGCCGGCGAACCCTCACCGGATCCGGCTACATGAGGAGCATCGAGGGACCCCACGAGAAAAAGCTCCAGAAAAGCTTCTAAGTCCGCTCGTAAGAAAGTCGACCGGGAACAACCGCGAGCGCCAATCCGCCTGCCTTCCATCGCGTGTCGGCCTGGATTGTTGGATTGCCCCGCTGAAGCGATCTTGAAAAAGTTTCTAAGTCCGCTCCAGGGAAGTTCACCGGGAGATCGTCGAAAGGCTATCCGGCGGAGCCGCACCGGATCCGGACTGACGGAGAGCGTCGAGGGGCCTCGAGGAGAAAAGCTCCAGAAAAGTTTCTAAGTGCGAAGGTAAAAACATTGACCGGGACCTTCCGCGTGGGGTATCCGCTCAGGGCTCCATCGCGGTCGGCCTTAAACTTTGACTTTGGCCCGGTCTATCGCGAGGCTATGTCCCAATATGGTGCTATATGCTTCTAAGTGCTATATTTTATTTAAACTTTGAAAATTCATATCTCCGGTTCCCTACATTGGATTTTTGTCGTTTTGGTGTCATTTTAAAGATACAAATATTTCCTATTTTTATAAATTGGTGTTGGATTTTTATTATGTGTTGTGTCTTAATTATTTACTGAATTGGTGTTTTTAAATGCTTTACATACCTGTCTTTGAAGTTAAGCCTGTCTGCTCGCAGCCACGTTACCAGGGGTTGAGCATAGGAATAATTTTCTGAGACCTATGCTGAGTCCTATCATGTGTTAGTGGCCTTATTGCCAGTGGCAGACCTACATTTGCCCCTACCAATAATCCACTTTCCAACATTTGGTGCTCAGCGGTGTGGATGTGGACTTGTGTTTAAAAAATACACCTTTCAGTGAATGAATTAAGATTATAAAAATCCTCTAAATTGCCTTAGAACAAAACTTTTGAGTTTGATATTTGGAATTTGGACTAAACTGTTTTTAATCCATTGTTTTGATTTTTCCAAATTGTTCTAAGTCTATTGTGCCTCGTGTTGTGACCCAAAACTAGGGAACCATGGAGTTGGACCTGGCTAAACTGTCCCAGTGTAAGTTGAATGAGCTTAGGGAACAGTGTAGGCTTAGGGGGCTGCCTGCTTCCAAGAGGTATAGGAAGGCAGGGTTGTTTCAGTTTATACAAGCCCATGACCAGGCAGCTGAGGGGAATCAAGGGGGATAGAGGGTGTCTCCCCTACCTCCCCCAAGAGAGGGAGGAGGTTGAGGATGATGCCTCTTCCATTATAACTAGTGTAAGCCAACAGAATCCTGATGGTGGGAGTGGGGAAGGGTCCCTTACTCCGGAACCACTACGGTCCCTTGCAGAGAGACAGCTTCAGGCTCAATTAGCTTTGATAGCTTTAGAGCAAAGGAAACTGGATTTGGCTGAGAAGAGGTGGGAGAAGGAGGAGAAGAGAAATGGTGGCAGCGAAAGCGAAGAAGATGCTGAGATGTCCAGGGTTGGCAGATTTGAACCTAAACTTCCAAAGGGTATTGTGCACAAGTACACTGAGGGGGATGACATTGACAAATGGCTTGCAGCTTTTGAGAGGGCCCTTAAGATGAGTAGGGTCCACTCTAGGTATTGGGGTGCACTCCTGTGGGAGTTGATTCCAGTAGCTGGGAGGGATAGGCTCCTGACCCTGAAGGGAGAGGATGCAGAATCATACCAGCAGATGAAAGCCTGCTTAGTCAAGAGGTTTGGTCTGACTCCAGAGCAGTACAGGGTGAAGTTTAGGAACACCCAGAAATTGAATTCCAAGTCTTGGATAGACTTTGTGGATGTTTCAGTGAAGGCACTGGAAGGCTGGATTTGTGGTAACAAGGTGAGCACTTATGAGGGATTGTATAATTTGTTTTTGAAAGAACACATTTTGACTCATTGTGCAGAAGAGAAGTTACGCCAGTATCTAGTGGACTCTAAGCTGACAGACCCCAGAGAGTTGGGGGAGTCAGCTGATGAGTGGGTGAGAACCCGGGTTTCCATTCAGCACCAGGGGGTGACCAGAAGAAAGGAGGACAGGTCCCTCCCCAAGGGAAAGCCCAGGGAAATGAAGGTCAAAAACCTAAGGAGTCCTCCAAAGACCCACAAAAACCTGCACAAGGAGGGGGGCCCCGAGCCAACCCAAATCCAAAGGGAGGTGGATTCAAGGAAAGAATGGTAGGTTCTTTGATCCCTCAAAAGTGGGTAAGTGCTTTGACTGTAATCAGCCAGGGCACAAGCAGGGAGATGCTGTCTGCACTAAGAAGCTCCCCCCTAAGGGGCCCTCTACAGGGATTGCCAGTGTGAGTGTAGGGGTGGAGAGTGGTACACCAGAAGGGGGTATTCCAGTAGGGGCAGCAACCTTAGTGTCCCTGGGTGGGGTGAATATTGCAACCCTGGATGCCTTACCTCCAAACATGCAGAAGTACAGGCAGAGACCTAAAGTGAATGGGACTGAGGTTGAGGCTATCAGAGACACTGGGGCTAGTGTAACTATGGTCCTGGCTGAGCTGGTGCCTCCAGAGAGGGTGATACCTGGTGAGTTTCACCAGGTGACTTATACAGACAGCACTACCAAAATCCATCCCATGGCTGTGGTGGATTTGGAATGGGGAGGTGTGACAGGCCCTATGAAGGTAGCTGTGTCAAAGGTGCTCCCAGTCCAGTGTTTACTGGGTAATGACCTTGAAGCCTCTGCGTGGTCAGAGGTGGAGAGAGGACTCCATATGAAAATATTGGAGCTCCCTGAGTGGGTATGTGCTGTGACTAGGTCACAGACTAGCCAGAAGGGAGGGGCTGGACACTTGGACCCTGGGACAAAGGGCCAAGCATCCATGGACAAGGGTACTGGGCCTGGTGAGCCAGCCCAGGGAACTCCAGAGGTGCAGGCAGAATCCAACCCTGCTGGGGAGGATCTGGCCTCGGAGGGAGGGACTCCATCCCTGCCAGAGCTGTCAGATTTGGCAGAACTGACAGGAGCAGGTTGACCCTCCAGAGAGGAGTTCAGTCAGGGACAGCGTGACTGTCCCACCCTTGAGAGCTTGAGGCGGATTGCTTCTAAGCAAGAGGAAGGGGATGACAGTGGGTTTCATAGAATCTACTGGGAAGATGGACTGCTTTATACTGAGGCCAGAAACCTCAAGGAGGGGGCCACCAGGAGGTTGGTGGTGCCCCAGAGGTACAGAGAGTTCATCCTGACTTTGGGTCATGACATCCCCTTGGCAGGACATTTGGGACAGACAAAGACATGGAACCGGTTGGTGAACCATTTCTACTGGCCCCATATGTCTGAAAAGGTAAAGGAGTTTTGCAGCTCCTGTGTCACCTGTCAGGCCAGTGGCAAGGCAGGGGGCAAGACAAAGGCTCCCCTAGTACCACTGCAAGTGGTTGGGGTTCCTTTTGAAAGGGTGGGGATGGACATTGTTGGTCCCCTTGACCCACCTACTGCATCAGGGAATAGGTATATCTTAGTGGTAGTTGACCATGCCACTAGATACCCTGAAGCCATACCTCTTAGAACCATTGATGCTCCTGCAGTGGCTAGAGCACTACTTGGTGTGTTCACCAGAGTGGGTTTTCCAAAAGAGGTGGTGTCAGATAGGGGCACGAACTTCCTGTCCAGCTATCTGACTGCTATGTGGGATGAGTGTGGTGTCAACTACAAGTTCACCACCCCCTATCACCCACAAGCAAATGGTCTTGTTGAGAGATTCAACAAAACCCTGAATGGCATGATAAATGGGTTGTCAGAGAAACTCAGGAGGAGATGGGATGTTCTCCTCCCATGCTTACTGTTTGCCTACAGGGAGGTGCCACAGAAAGGGGTTGGTTTCAGTCCCTTTGAGTTGGTGTTTGGACACCCTGTGAGGGGGCCATTGAGACTGCTAAGAGAGTCTCTAGAGAAGCCTCTTAAAGAAGCTAAGGACAATGTGCTTGATTATGTGCTAGGCCTGAGATCTAGAATGGCAGAGTACATGTACAAGGCAAACAGGAAACTGGAGGCCAGCCAGGAGCTCATGAAGCACTGGTATGATCAGAAGGCTACTATGCCTGAGTATACTCCAGGACAATTGGTGTGGGTGTTGGTGCCTGTGGCTCCCAGGGCCCTCCATGACAAGTGGAGTGGGCCCTATCCAATCTTAGAAAAGAAGGGTGAGGTTACCTATTTGGTTGACCTTGGCACCCCCAGGAACCCTCATAGGGTCCTGCATGTGAATAGATTGAAACCCCACCATGACAGGGCAGACATGACCATGTTACTGGTCACTGATGAGGGTGTGGAGGAGGAAACTGATCCTGTGCCCAACCTCCTCTCCACTAATGTACAAGATGGGTCAGTGGAGGGGGTGATACTCTCTCCCAAGTTGACAAACCAGCAGCACAGAGACTGTAAGCAAGTGCTGGAGCAGTTTGCTGGCCTGTTCTCCTTGACCCCAGGCATCACTGAGTGGTGTGTGCATCACATTGACACTGGTGACAGCCTGCCTGTCAAGAATAAACTATACAGGACATCTGACCATGTCAGAGCCAGCATTAAAGCTGAGGTTGCTAAGATGCTGGACTTGGGGGTAATTGAACTGTCTGAGAGTCCATGGGCCAGTCCAGTGGTGCTGGTACCCAAAACTAATCCTCAGGGGGGACCCAAGGAGTTAAGGTTCTGAGTGGACTACAGAGGATTGAATGCAGTCACAAAGACTGACGCTCACCCTATACCTAGAGCTGATGAGCTCATTGATAGGTTAGGGGCTGCTAAGTACCTGAGTACTTTTGATTTGACTTCAGGTTACTGGCAGATTGCCCTCACTGATGGAGCAAAGGAGAGGTCAGCATTCTCCACCCCAGAGGGACATTATCAGTTCAAGGTAATGCCCTTTGGTTTAAAGAATGCACCTGCCACCTTCCAAAGGTTGGTGAACAGGGTCTTGTCTGGGTTGGAACAGTTCAGTGCAGCTTACCTGGATGACATAGCTGTGTATAGTTCTACCTGGGGAGATCACTTAAGCCACCTAAGGGAAGTGCTTCAGGCCATGCAGCAGGCAGGCCTGACTATTAAGGCAAGCAAGTGCCAAATAGGGCAGAGTTCTGTGGTGTACCTGGGCCACCTGGTAGGTGGGGGCCATGTACAGCCTCTCCAAGCTAAAATCCAAACTATTTTGGATTGGACAGCACCTGTTACCCAGACTCAGGTCAGGGCATTCCTTGGACTGACAGGGTACTATAGAAGGTGTGTTCAAAATTATGGGACCATTGTGGGGCCCCTAACAGAACTGACTTCTAAAAAGAGGCCCAAGAAGGTGACTTGGACCCCAGAGTGTCAGAAGGCTTTTGACACTCTGAAAGCTGCTATGTGTTCAGCACCAGTGTTACTGGCACCCTGACTACACAAAAGAATTTGTAGTTCAGACAGATGCTTCAGAGCAAGGAATTGGAGCAGTGTTGTCACAGCTAAATGAAGGGGGCTTTGATCAGCCAGTTGCCTTTATTAGCAGGAGGCTTCTTCCCAGAGAGCATAGATGGAGTGCCATTGAGAGAGAGGCTTTTGCTGTGGTGTGGTCACTGAAAAAGTTGAGACCATATTTGTTTGGGACTCACTTTCGTGTTCAAACTGACCACAGGCCTCTCAGATGGCTCATGCAGATGAGAGGGGAGAATCCCAAGCTGTTAAGGTGGTCCATTTCTCTACAGGGAATGGACTTTACAGTGGAACACAGACCTGGGGTTGCCCATGCCAATGCAGATGGACTTTCCAGGTTTTTCCACTTAGCTGAGGAGGACTACCAGGGTGTAGGTTAGTAACCCCTCACCTTTCGTTTGGGGGGCTATGTTGTAAAGTCATCCTGTGCCCTGGGCACCCCCAACTTTTGCTGACTGCAACTTGTGGTAACTGACTCTGACTGACCCTGGGCTCTGTTTAACCAGGCCCAGGGCCAGTGCCATGCTGAAACACTTAGATAACAGTAAAGCACCTACATACACTAGGGTACACTTTGGGTTGGGGTACCCCTGTAATTGGCATGACCTACCCCATAAGCCCCTAGTATATAATAGGGCAGGGGATTGAAACTACCTAGAAGTCCCCAGTATCCTGGGGCATGGCAGCTTAGAGGCCAGCAGCCTTTTTGCACTTGCATGTGTGCCCTGCTGAAGCCTGTGGTCAGTTTAAAAGCAGCCCTGGGCGCCAGGATTGCTCTTAAACATGTAAATTGTGGCCAAACTCGACTTTGGGGTTTGGGGCACTTAAAACTGGTCAACCTAAAATGTTGTGGCATAATAATGACCCCAGGGTCTCCCCTAGGTATCCCAGGGGTGGGGGGTCAGGTATCTATAAGGTAGACCCTTATAAAATGAGTTTATATATGCCCTGGGTTAAGTGATATTCACATTTCACTCTCCCCATTGTGTAAAGTGCTGCCCAAATTCGACTTTGATGCTGGGGGCACTGGGCATGGAGGATCTGCAATATTTTTACAGATTCAGCACCCCTAGGGTCTCCCCTAGGTGACCTATGGGGTGGGGGTCCTGTGAAAATAAGCCAAGTACTTATAAAATATGTTTTTGTAGGTCCTGGTGCTGGAAAAATGGCCCATGTCATTTTTCCCATTGCAAACCCCCTGCCCCATAGGTTAACATGGGGGAAAGTTATTAAACAATAACTTCTGATAGGAGAGGGATAAAGATTCCATTCAAAGACTCACTAGAATGGTATTGATAAATCCTACAATATGATGTTATTGAATTTTTCCCAAAGTGAACAGACAAGAAGTTATAACACTTTCTGGGTTTTAGTTCCAAATCCAGCCTTCCAGTGCTCTGCCCTGATTGGTCAGAGTTAAGGGGATTAGCCAGCCTGCCTGAAGAGGTGATAAAGATCCCCTGGGGCCAGCCAGATGGACTGGGAGGGCAGTGAGCTGTTCTGCAGGAATGCCAGGCCAGGGGAGGGGTCATAAACAATGAGCTTCAAAGGGGCAGAGCCCAGAGCAGTGTCATTAACAGCTTTGAACCCCCACCTCAGCCAGATGGCAGGATTAAGGAAGATATGTGCAGATGTAGGGAGGAGAGGCTAGGTTAATTAGCCAACTCAGTGGGAGTGTTTAGCCAGCTCTTACCTCCTTGCTGGAAAATCAGCCATTATGGATTTGGAAGCTTTGTTGCACTCTGGGATAGAATAATGCCACACTCTGCAGGAAGGAGTCACTCAAGTGGGAGGTTACCCTACTCCTATTGGTGAAGCTTGACCTCCTGGATGACCCAGAGACTGTGGAATAAGTATCTGAGAGAGGCCCAGCCCCTCAGATCTGCTGCTTGAAACTGAAGAAAGCAAGACTGGCCCTACTGAAAAGTTCTGCTGTGCAAAGTCTTCTAAGGCCTGACCTCTGGAGACTGCACCACCTGAAACTACAGCTTTGTGGACTAACTGTGCTGAGTAAAAGAAGTCAAGAGTGGACTCCCTGCAAGCTACAGGTTAACAGAGCTCATCTGGACCCTCACCACCAAGAATCATCAACCTGGAGAGCTACCAGTGGATTTGTAAGGGTGACGTCCAGTGCATTGTGGGAATTGAAGTCAACTTTCAAGGACCATCTTGGAGCTTCCAGACCCTTGGAGTAAGTTTGAGACACGTTGGGACCCTTTGAGGAACTTCAGGAAGAAGTTCAAGAAGTTTGGGGAACTTTGGAGGAACTTTGGAAAAAAGCTCCATAGGGGGACCGACTCATCCTGGTCAGCCAAGCCGCCTGCCTTCAACCGCGAGCCGGCCAAGCCCACCAGGTTCGTCCCGCTAAAAGCTCCATCGCATCGACTTCCAGAGATTGACCGGGACTAGCGAAAATCTGAAGCCGGCGAACCCTCACCGGATCCAGCTACATGTGGAGCATCGAGGGACCCCACGAGAAAAAGCTCCAGAAAAGCTTCTAAGTCCGCTCGTAAGAAAGTCGACCGGGAACAACCGCGAGCGCCAATCCGCCTGCCTTCCATCGCGTGTCGGCCTGGATTGTTGGATTGCCCCGCTGAAGCGATCTTGAAAAAGTTTCTAAGTCCGCTCCAGGGAAGTTCACTGGGAGATCGTCGAAAGGCTATCCGGCGGAGCCGCACCGGATCCGGACTGACGGAGAGCGTCGAGGGGCCTCGAGGAGAAAAGCTCCAGAAAAGTTTCTAAGTGCGAAGGTAAAAACATTGACCGGGACCTTCCGCGTGGGGTATCCACTCAGGGCTCCATCGCGGTCGGCCTTAAACTTTGACTTTGGCCCGGTCTATCGCGAGGCTATGTCCCAATATGGTGCTATATGCTTCTAAGTGCTATATTTTATTTAAACTTTGAAAATTCATATCTCCGGTTCCCTACATTGGATTTTTGTCGTTTTGGTGTCATTTTAAAGATAAAAATATTTCCTATTTGTATAAATTGGTGTTGGATTTTTATTATGTGTTGTGTCTTAATTATTTACTGAATTGGTGTTTTTAAATGCTTTACATACCTGTCTTTGAAGTTAAGCCTGTCTGCTCGCAGCCACGTTACCAGGGGTTGAGCATAGGAATAATTTTCTGAGACCTATGCTGAGTCCTATCATGTGTTAGTGGCCTTATTGCCAGTGGCAGACCTACATTTGCCCCTACCAATAATCCACTTTCCAACAGTAAAGTTCACCTTCACCAAGGGTCCGGGACTGAAGGCGCTCCACTTGGGGTGTTAGGACTCACTCAGGCTGGTTCCAGGTGTGGGTTCAAGATGGAGATAGCTTTTCTCTCCCTGAGGCTCTGAACAGTAGGCCAGCAAACTATCTCTTGGAGTCACTTTGGTAGTTCTGGGTTTAGGAGTTGAAACAGGGCTTAAGCATAAGGATAGGACTCTACGGGTGAAAGGCAGGCTCCAGGCAGCAAAGCTGTCCTTCCAGGTGCAGCCCAGCAGTCTTGTGGAATACACAGCAGACCACAATTGCAGGCAGTCCTCCGAGAGTCCTTCCTCAGGTCCAGAAACTGAACTGAAGAGTGGGTCCTAAGGTCCTCTTCCTATATACGTGGTGCCCTCTTTGAAGTACGAGAAGATTCTAGAGGATTCCCTTTGATGTCTTTGAAGTTTACCGACACCCCTGCCCCGGCTCCAAAATAGTTGATTGATCAATGCTGGTGTGAAAAAGTCCTTTGTATGAAGGCAGAGCCCTGTCTATTCAGTTATGAGTGGGTCTGTGCCCAGCTCCATACACCATCCTGCCCGTTGATGGCCCATCCAGGCACAGCTAATCCCTCTAGGGGCTGTCTGGTAGGAATAAACAAAGTCTAACTGCTAACTACACCCAGTCATGTGACCCAGGAGGGGCTGCAGCACCAACTCTCTGCAAGTGGCATTTTCAAATTTGTAACTTAAAATCCAACTTAAAGCGGATTTGAACTACAATTTCTCAGACACTGGACATGAAATGCTTCCTAGTTTCCAATCAAAAGTTAGCACTTTTTAAATGTAATAAGGCAACCCAATGTTATTCTTTTGGGAGAGTTAGGCCTCACAGTACTGAAAAACAAAGTTTTTCACTACCAGGACAGGTAAAACTTAAAAGTACATGTCCAACATTTTAATCACAGTGCACCCTGCCCTATGGGATATCTAGAGCCTACCTAGAGATGACTTATGTGCAATAAAAGGAAATCTAAGGTTTGGCAAGGGGTTAAGTTGCTAAGTTGAATTGGTATTTTGAAACTACATGCTGTAGTAGCAGGCCTGGGATAAGTTTTAAGGGTCTACTTAAGTGGGTGGCACAATAAGTGCTGCAGACCCATTAGTAGAGTTTCATTTACAGACCCTGGGTATATGGTATAGCACTCTATAGGAGACTTATAAGTAAAATAAATGAGCCAGTCACAAGTAAGTCAATTTTACCATGTTTAAAAGAGAGAAAACACTTACTTTAGTAGTTAGCAATGGCAAGGTGCACTGAGTACAAAGGCAGACATAAATGAATTCAGCAAAAATAGGAAGTGTGAAGGCAAAAGTTTGAAAGTACTTTGACATCTGATGTAACAGTCACTACTGCCCCTGGACTCTCCAATATGGTTCAGACTGAAAGATCCTTGCAGAGGACACAGCCTGTTGTGCGACCTGTTATAACAAACATAGTGCCTGCACGAAGTGAACATTTTCCTACAGTGATGCCTCCAGGTGTTACAGCCTCAATTGTAACTGTCATTTATTTATTGTATGATTAGTTAAAATCTTCACAATATCATCACAACACATAAAAAGGTACTCTCAATACATCTCATTAAAAAAGGGGGCAAATGAGCCAGCCATATAGCACCAATCAAATAGTTTCCCAAAAAGTAAGGCATGCAATGCAGGAGCCCCAGGGGGATATTTTACATTCAGCCCAGGCTGTCCTATCAGAACTATTTGTACATCCCCAGACGCACCTCCAGATTATTTCATACCTTAAGGATAGTATGTAGAAAAATCAATATTTTCAGAGTGCACTATATAAAAGCAGCCAGATCATTTCATACATTAAGGATAGCGTGTGGGAAAATCAGTCCTTTTAGAGTAAAATACATATTAACAGCGTCACTCTCATTCAAAGCACTAACGTCAGTAATAATGTAATTGCAGGTGCGATTTCGCAGAATGTGTAACATGCGGTTTATGGGTCCCAAGGGCATATTTCACCCCATACCAGTGGGATGCTACAATCCACGATGAAAACTCACCTTATGGACTTTTCAAATCCTTTTATGCATTAATTTCAAGCTTTGTGGACTGTGCAAGTTAGCAAAAAGTGCATTGTGCAGTCCAAACATCGCGTTTCAAATGAGTGGTCCAGGATGTCCACATTTCTGAGTAGGTTTGAGGCTGCAAGTTAGTTTCATACTTTAGTAGGTTCAAACAATGTTTTGGAGTGATAAGCCCCAGGAAGACCAATTGTTTGCCCAGCCTCAAGTATTCCGAAATTAGCTTTTGGGAGGAGAGTATGCCTTCCAATGTTTAGTATTGCAAACTATGGTCCTTCAGTAACCCTCCTACTATCCTACTATTACAAGATACTTGGAAATTCATGCTAAATTCAAAATTCTTGCTATTATAACTGTACCAGCACCCATTACTTGGGTTGTGACAGCACAGCCATCAGAGATTCGCACAGTGACTGGTCTGACTTATGCTGTCTCAAATGCAGTAGTTCAAGGAATTACTGGATCAGCACCTGTAACAGGATTTGTTCCGACATCACCAAATTCAAAGATTATTGCCTGGAATCCACCGTAAACTATTCAATATTTGAGAGAAGGGGCAAGGATTGTCTTTAAGACACCCATAGCCTGAGGGGAAACCAATTTATTTGAAGATGGGATTTTTCCAACATGGTTTGAGGAAGCCGCAGGATTTAAAAAGACAGTGTGCAGAACAACAAGTTATCCCAAAAACCTGAAAGGGAGAGACCACTAAATGTTTCCAAACTAAAAGTGGAATTACAGGAATTTATTAGGGGATGTTTAGAACTTGAACATTTAAACCAGTTTCAGGAAAACGATTTGATTTACTTGAGTAACGAAATGACAAGACGTGCATAAATTGCACATGATAAATTAGCTCATTTGGCTCGAAAATATGATGTTGATCTTTAAAAACGTTTTCCATTTCAGAGAAGTTAAAGCGTGTAATTGGATGATGGAGCTATTGAGACAATGCTTTCTTCAGGGATGCGACTGTACATAACTAAATTGGTGAAATGTATCCATAAATGAAAGTAAATGGTCAAAGAAACATAAAAAATAAAAGTAACAATCAGAAGTAGATGGGGAAGATAAAAAGGTATCAACAGGTTCTCAGAATGAAGAGGGAGCTTTGGCTTAACCATTGAGAGAGATAGCAGGAGGAGTATATATTCATGTACCATGGAGCAAAGGTGATCTTGCCGCATTTACAAACAACTTTCCAAAGTTGAGAGACTAGCCCATACAGTGGTACATACAGGATGACACATTTGTCAAAATTTTAAAAAGTATTATGGATTGATTTAAATTCATTCTTTGACATTGTGTGCCAAATGATTTGTGAGCTAAATTAAAAATTGTACAATGGCTGCGTGAAGAGCCAATGAGAGATGCCCAGACTAATGCACTATCTCCTGTAGTCATGGAATAATATGAAGCAGTGATTACTTTCCTGAAAGGCAAGGTGTCTCCAAAAGATATTGATTTGGTTAAGATTAATAGAACTTTACAAGAGCCAAAAGAATCAGTGCATGATTAATATGAGTGGTTATTACATGTGTTTCAATGGCACAGTGGAATCAATCAATCAATCAATCAATCATAGCATTTGTAGAGCGCACTACATACCCGTGAGGGTCTCAAGGTGCTGAGGGGGGGGAGGGGTGCTGCTACTGCTCGAAGAGCCAGGTCTTCAGGAGTCTTCTGAAGGTCAGCAGGTCTTGGGTCTGCCGTAGGCGGATGGGGAGGGTGTTCCAGGTTTTGGCGGCGAGGTGGGAGAAGGATCTGCCGCTGGAGGTCGCTCTTCGGATGCGGGGTATTGTGGCGAGGGCGAGGTCGGCGGAGCGAAGCTGGCAGGCGGGGGTGTAGAGGCTGAGTCGTCTGTTGAGGTACGCAGGTCCGGTGTTGTGCAGTGCCTTGTGTGCGTGGGTGAGGAGCTTGAAGGTTATCCTCTTGTTGACGGGGAGCCAGTGCAGGTTTCTCAGGTGAGGGGTGATGTGGCTGCGGCGAGGGATGTCAAGGATCAGGTGTGCAGAGGCGTTCTGGATGCGTTGCAGCCGTTTCAGGAGTTTGGCAGAGGCTCCAGCGTAGAGGGCGTTTCCGTAGTCCAGCCTGCTGCTGTCGAGGGCCTGGGTGACCGTTCTTCTCGTTTTGGTGGGGATCCACTTGTAGATCTTGCGGAGCATGCGGAGGGTGTTGAAGCAGGCGGAAGAGACGGCGTTGACCTGCTTAGTCATGGAGAGGGTGGAGTCGAGGATGACTCCTAGGTTGCGTGTGTGGTCGGTGGGTATTGGGGCTGCTCCCAGTGCGGTCGGCCACCAGGAGTCGTCCCAGGCCGAGGGGGTGGATCCGAGGATGAGGACCTCCGTCTTGTCAGAGTTCAGCTTCAGTCAGCTGTTCCTCATCCATTCAGCGACGGCCTTCATTCCTTCGTGGAGGTTTGTTTTGGCGGTGTGGGGGTCTTTGGTGAGGGAGATAATCAGCTGTGTGTCATTGGCGTAAGAGATGATGTTGAGGTCGTGCAGTCGGGCGACGTGGGCGAGTGGTGCCATGTAGATGTTGAACAGCGTTGGGCTGAGGGATGAGCCCTGGGGTACGCCGCAGATGATCTCGGTGGCCTCGGAGCGGAAGGGGGGGAGGCGGACGCTCTGTGTTCTGCCGGAGCGGAAGGAGGTGATCCAGTCCAGGGCCTTCTCTTGGACTCCGGCGTCGTGGAGGTGTGTGCGTAGTGTGTGGTGGCATACCATGTTGAAGGTGGCTGACAGGTCCAGGAGGATGAGGGCCGCTGTCTCTCCGTTGTCTAGCAGGGTCCTGATATCATCGGTGGCGGCAATGAGGGCAGTTTCGATGCTGTGGTTGCTGCGAAACCCGGACTGGGACGGGTCCAGGATGCTGTTCTCCTCGAGGTAGCGGGTCAGTTGTTTGTTGACGGTCTTCTCGATGACCTTCGCCGGGAACGGGAGTAGGGAGATGGGCCGGAAGTTCTTGAGGTCCTTGGGGTCCGCCTTGGGTTTCTTGAGTGGAAGAGAATATCCTGAACATAGTGATATGGGATTCTTCGTGTCTCAGTTTGGTATTGGGTCTTATAACAAACTGGGACACAAAGAATCCCATATCACTAGGTTCGGGATACACATAAACAGCAGAGAGTGATTTGTTGGCAGACAAAGTTGTTTAATGAAATCCTGAGGTATGCAAAATACTGCAGCGATGAAGAAGAAATGAATCAGAGAAAGCTTAAGGAGAAACTCATGTTAGCCCAGATGAAGTTTGCTCATAGAGTTTTCCAGAGTCAATTGTTGGCAGTAAATCAAGGTGGTATGCAAGATGTTGGTATACCACCAGGAGTACAAGGTACTCAAGGGGGATTTGGTAGAGGTAGAGG
Source organism: Calotriton arnoldi (assembly GCA_963921515.1). Classification (NCBI taxonomy): domain Eukaryota; kingdom Metazoa; phylum Chordata; class Amphibia; order Caudata; family Salamandridae; genus Calotriton; species Calotriton arnoldi. Next base: position 351,298 of record CAWUFW010007401.1, read on the forward strand.
TGTGCCAGTTGATCTGAATTCCGGTATGGATGTTGCAACACTGAAGAAAATGACTCCTTGTCACCTTCGTAACAAGATCAAACTTGGAAGAGAGAGTATAGACTTTATCTAGACAGAATAAATGGAAATGTACCAATGTAGGGAGGAAATCAAATGCAGATGCAAAATTTGCCAGTTCAGCAAATGCAAGTGCCAATGCAGAAAAAGGTTCCAATGATACAAATCCCACAAGCTCCACTGATGCCACAGAATATGGGAAACCCCAGATTTAATTTGAACCAGTTGCCCAAAGTAAACCTGAACCCATTCCAGAACCAGAATCAGAATCCTTTTGAACAGTTTCCTATGTTTGTCTATAATGGTTTGGCTCCGATAATTCTCACTAACGGTGCCTGAGAGGGGAGGACGACTGTGTGGTTGGCCCAGTCTAAGAGGCAGACCAGAGTGGACTATTTCTGAGTGGGAGAAGAAAATTGCCATTCAATGTCATTCCTTATTGACACCGGTGCCAACTGATCCACTGTGAGAACAGAGGAAGTCCAGGACCTACCCCTCTCAGGAAAGAAGATTCAAATTGTAGGAGTTTTAAAAAAACAGATTACAAACCCAATTTCAGAGCAAGTCCCTGTAAAGATAGGGTGGCTTGAGGGAAAACATGAATTTGTTATTTGGGATTCAACTCCTGTAAACCAGTTAGGGAGAGATTTGTTGTATAAGTTAAAGTGCAAAATGTATTGTACTCCATGTGGCTTTGAGTTCAAAACACATGATAAAGACATTGAGTTAAAAACTTCTCAACAATACACAGTTGTAGCATTGTTCCCAGTGAGAAGGACTGAAGAATTACCCCCTGATTTGAAAGAGACAGTAAAAGTATGGAATTTCATAGGAAACACTGAAACAACATGTGGTGTATCCGAGAACACCACCATACAATTTGATGCCAGAAACATTGCAATACATCGATAACCTACTTGTGGCATTGGAGAATGGGAAGCTTGTAAACAGGATACGACTGCTTTGTTGAATCACCTGGCCGAGAATAGACACAACGGGGCATATTCTCACGGACTTATCGCCGATTTATCGGCACTTTAGCGTCGCAAAAGTTGCGATAGATTTTTCGCCCTATTCTCAAGCTCGTGCAAACTGCCGAAATCCCCAGTTTTCCAGCGATAGCTGCTGCAAAAAACATCGCCACGGATGAGAGCGACAACTAACGCTAATGATATGCAGAGTAGGCGTTCCCGTGCAAAAACACACAAAAACACCACTTCGCGATATTCTCAACGACCAGCCAGATCTGCGATGCGATCCAAAAACAGGCGATAAGGCGCGTTAGAAGCAAGAATTTAACACCTGCCTTTGACTGGTGTTAAGAAGGACGACAACCTGCAGTATGAAAGGGAGCCCAGCCCAGAGCCACATCTGAAGATCAACACATGTCATGGAGCTACTGATCATGCAGCTCGGAGAGCCAGGAGGGCCACAACACCCACCACCACCACCCCCAGGCCCCCCCCGCCCCCGCTCCCCCCGGACTATCACAGAGGCAGCGCAGAACAAGACAGCGGACCTTCCAAAAACGCACCAGCCTCACAGACTTAAAGCCAGAGGATGTCATTGCCCACTACAGGCTCAGAAGGACAACCATCCTCTGCATCCTGACCCACATTGCCCACAGGCTGACGGTACCAACACAGCGGACAACCAACATTCCTCCGCAGACAAAGCTGCTGGCTGTGCTGCACCTGTTGGCCTCTGGTACCTTCCAACCAACAACTGCCAGAGTCGGAGGAGTCTCACAGCCAGCCTATCAAAGTTCCTCACACCTGTCTTGGATGCCATCATCAGCATGGTACCCCAGCACCTTCACTTCCCCCACACTGCGCAGGAACAGCTGGAGACCAAGCAAGGCTTCTACGCCATAGCTGGCTTCCAGCACGTGTTGGGGGCAATTGACTGCACACATGTCCTACTTGTGCCCCCTGCCGACACTGCACACAATTACCGCAATTGAAAGCACACGCATTCCATCAATGTGCAGGCAATAGTGGACCACCGGGGACTCTTCACCAACGTCGTCGCCAACTACCCAGGCAGTGTGCATGATTCCTACATCTTCCGACAGTCCATCATCAACCAGCGCTTCCAGGATGGCACCTATGGAAATGCACTGCTCATTGGCAAGTACCAAATGAACACACCACACACCTCAACTCCACAATAATGCAACTCACAACTGTGGGAATGCACACGTCACAAAACACAAACAACATGCCAAACACCATGCCCACCTACCAGACACGACAACACAAGTAACAGTGGTAACCGTGGTCAGCCATGTAGACAAACCATCCACGTCATGGCACCTCTGACACACAATTGCAGAATGTGGGGAGAGGTGGGAACCAAGTATGTGTGAAGGAGGCAAGTGACCCATGAATAAGAATGTACACAATGCCAAGTGTGGCGGTGATGTGCTGGACAGACTTCAGTATGCAGAGCACAGATATGTCCATGTGGACATATACTGCTGGTGTTTGTAGTGTTGTGGACAGTGGACGCAACCATGTCACCTCAGGCAGTGGGGAAGACCTTGGACATGTAGCTATGTCGACCCCCCCTGTAAGCGTAAGCGGAGTGGGCTGGTCCAGCGTACGCCAGTCCAGCGTCGGAGTGGGAATGAATAGCCCGGGGCTCTGGGTGTGGTTCACTTCCGGGATGGCCACCAAAGTAAATAGTGCGTGTGTCTCTGTGTCCGCCATATCCTGACCATAGGCCTACACACACGGGGCCGACCACCTTCAATGGCCAATATCACAGTGTCATTGTCCGGCTTGTGGACATGCGCAGACAGTCATGACAATGGTGTGTCTTAGGAGTGCAAGTGATGCAACCGCGCAGCGCACACAAGTAAATAGGCTCGGGGTAGTGAGGAGCAGCTGTGAGGCAACGTAATACACATGGATGACGCTCATATGCCACAAGCAATACATGTCAAACATGAATCCCAAAGTCGCACACATCACACACCACTAAACTGATAAGCCTGCCAACACAGAATGCAGAACCACTGATTGACACATAGCGCTCTCCCCTGTCACAGGTGATCAAGGATATGCACTCTGCCCGCGGATGATGACACCCCTCCGAGACACGAACACTCAAGCACAGAGGCAGTACAATGCGGCCCAAAAACGCACCAGGGGCATTGTAGAGCGCTCATTTGGCGTGTTAAAGTCATGTTTCGGGTGCCTGGACATCACAGGTGGAAGACTCCTGTACAGCCCAGAAATAGTGTGCAAGATGATCATTGCATGTTGTGTGCTGCACAACATATGTGTACGCACCAATGCCTCATGGATCCAAGTGCCAGATGCACCGGACGATGATGAGGAAGATGAGGCAGGTGGACCACACCCCAGTGCAGCTGCAGCAGGATTAGCCCGAAGGAACACAATCATTAACAATTTCTTCACATGAGCACGTCACATTGTGACTGTCCGTAGCAATCATGGGACAGGACAAAATGACCACAGGCACAGCATGTGCAAATACATTCATACCAACACACATTCCCTGTGTGCATGTCACTCCTCTGCATAAGCACATCACTCTGACAAGTGTAAGTGCAACATTTAGTGCTAACAATCTCACAAATGGCAATTAGATGGTGGGTGTGTCACCTCTGTACAGAGAGGCTGTTTAGGGTGTCACGTATTCAAAATGACATTTCAGGGTGTCAAAGATAGTACGTAATCCCACTCAGCAGCGTATCACATGTGTCCAAATTCATGACATAAAGGCTGTCATTTGTGACCAAGAAGAGACAACAGGGCGGCTTTTGGGGTCAAAATCTGTACCACCATGATGCAGAGAGTTGCACCCTGTGACTCAAGTCCCACAACATTAGCAACATGGACGTGAGGGGGAATCACTGCCCCTACATTCATCCATACTTTCATACTTGATTGAACATAGACATAACACATCTGGGTGAATTAGAATGTTTAATTCACGTTCAGTGGAGTGTTGAAGCTGGAGCAGTACAGGGCCATGCAAACCCCACTTTACATTGTTGCCCCGTGGAGGGCCAGCCATAGTCCTTTAGGGATTGACAAGTTCATCGGAAGAGGAAGAGTTCAGTCCGCAGTCTGATTGCTGTGTCATTGGTAACCAAGCAGAATATGGCAGTCCAGGTCGAGGTCCAAGGGGAGTGTCGCGGAGTGTATCGGGGGACAGTGGAAGGTAATGATGCAGAGGGCAGAACCAAGCAGAAATAGGCCATATGGCGGAGATGAATGCTACCGCTTTCTTCTTACCACTAAGGCAGATTCATCCGCATCTCCGTCCTCTGATGTCTCATGTGCCTCACATGTGGGTGGTGGGGTTTTGTCTGCAGCACTGTGTGCCACTGACACATCAGGGGTCGGAGGTGGAATATCTGCCGCACTGTCAGGCACTGACACTTCAGGTGGCGGAGATATGGATGGAGTATTAGCAGCAGCATTCATCCGCGCCAGGCCTTGTGGCAGCAATGCCATGATGAGGGTCTGCAGGACATGGAAGAACCCAGCTACATCTCGCTGGTGTGCAGCCGTGGCAGCCATTCTTTCTGCCTGCATCCGCTCCATGTTCTCCATGATCCTCCGCATTTGTCCCAACTCCCGGCTGACATTGCTGGAGCCACTCTGACTAGACAGTTGTTCTTGTCTCAGAGTCAGGACTCCAGCGATGTCAGCCATGTATCGTTGGAGAGCATGGAGTGGACTGTGGGTGTCCGTTAGGGACTGTAAGTGGTCCCTGATGGTACTTAGACACCCACGTATGTCATCTAGTTTGGCTGCCATGAGGTCGAACCCCACCCGCCCCTGATCAGCCATCTTCTCCTGGCACCCTAACACACGGTGTTGGAAGGCCATGTGTTGTTCGTGGGGATCCTGGGAGACAGCTGTGGTGGTGTGTGCTTCCTGCTGTGTGGTCTGTGCAGGGGGTGAGGTCTCCTCTATGCAGCTGGGCTGCCCTGCTCCTGGAGGTGAGGTGCCGAAGCTGTCCATGGGCTCTTGGAGGGCATCGGTGTCGATGTTGGGGAGGTCCTCCTCATCATCAGTGCTGAGTTGTTGGGTCTGCTCTGCAGGAGGTGTTGATTCTCCCTACGCAATGTGAAGGGGAGATGCAGTTTAACGTTGTGTTCACATGTATGTTGGTGCATTGTACTAGTTTACATACAGACTGCATGACAATGTACATTGTGACTGTTTGGGAGGAGCTGCCTTATTGATGCGGGACAGTGGACATTTTGGCAACATCTTGGATGTGTGTTTGTACTTGTACATTATCATCTCACATTTCCCTGCTTTGCCAAATGTGATTGGCCAGTTTCTACACACAAGCGGCACCAGTTGTGTCCTCTGTTCTGTTGTGAACGTGTTGCAGTTTGTACCACATAGTTGTCAATGTTGATGTGCTCTGAATGTTATGTGTGTGTGCTGCATTTTGGGAGAGTCGCCCCTGCAGCTCTGATTTTGCTGCCCCTTATCCCTTTCAGGAGGTGTGCCTTTGACTTCTGTGCTTATACAGTGCTGAGATGTTGCATACTTGGGTAAATTGGGCTCTTGGTGGGAGTTGGGACTCTGGGGCATGGTTTGTCCGCAGATGTGTTGTTGACGTCAGGGGTTGTATGTGCACCTGGATGTGACCTGCTCCTTTACGGATGTGGTCCACACTCAGCCACCTCAGTGTCGTGGCGTGCAACATGTCATGATATGTTGACTGCAGCCATGCTATTCGTCATGCAGTGTCACTTGCATTATCAGTGTGGCTCACAGACACGCCGCTTTGCTGGGTTTGGCACATGTGCATGGGTTGGTTGTGTGTTGGTGTTGTGTGGGAAGGGCCCCCTCTGGGCACATAGTTGACGGGGGCCTACTTGCTGTTTCTAGGTGTGCTGCAGTGTGCCAAGGGGATCAGGGACATGATCCGGAGTCATTGTGGGTGTGCACTGTGCTATACTTAATTGTGCTTGTGTGCCATTGTGCCCATCTCCCCCCGCCCCCCAGTCCCTGGTCGTTACTCACCCTGTTGCTGTTGTGTCAGGTCATGTTGAGCAGTGTCAGGTCCCCCAACTCCTGCCACCGTCTCTGCACTGATGACTGTGGACACCATTTCCTCCATCTCATCCAGCTCCTCCTGTGGTGCTGGACTCCCACCTCCAGTCTGTATTGCTGCCTTCTGGTTGTTGCCGAGTTTCTGCTTGGTTTTGCGCTTCACATCATTCCAGCGCCTCTTGAGCTCCTCCATTGTCCTTCTCAGCATTCCGACTGCATTCACCTTGTCCAGGATGGACTGCCATGTAGCATTTTTTGTTGCCAATGACACAGTGGAGGTGACGAACAGTTGTTGATGGTGTTCTATCTCCTCCGTTATCAGGATCCTGTTTTCCTGCAGACTGAACCGCGTCTTTCTCTTCTTCTTCTCCTTGCCCTTCCCTGACCCCGAGGTCCCAGGCTGGTCCTCCGTGGGGCTTGTGGGGTTCTGGTTGTCCTCTGTACTTGCTCCGGCTACCTCCATTGTGCTTCGCAGTTGTTTTGGTTTTGATTGTGTATTTGTTTCTGCTTTTATAGTGATTTTTCCAGCTTGTCGTGTGTGAATTGCAAGCCTGGCGCAGCTTGTCGCTGATTTATTTATCGCGGTTGGGCCCATCGCCACTTTTTTCACGTTCGGCTTTAGATTTTCATCGCCGTCTCGGTAATTTTATTGCGGTCATTTGACGCGTTATCGGGTAACTATCGCATGTTACCGCCGTGTTGGGAATAAGATAAGGGTGGGCGGCAAATTCCGTTCCGCTCGCGGAACTTGCGAAATTTCGTCATTTCCGCGTTCCGCGCGGAACGCGGAAATGTCGAAACTTCCGCGATCCGCGGCGGAACGGAATTCGGGTGCAAGAAAGCACTGAAGCAGGTGCCCGAGTTGATAAATATGCAGGGCAGGTGTGCAGAATTCGTGAGCGTGGTTAAGCAGATGTGCCTTCTCTCCATTTCCAATGTGAAAAGTTAGCTGTAATCCCCGATGGAGGTCTTTGCATCCTTGATTTTCCCGAGCGCAATCCTCGTGCAGAATTCGTGAGCGTGGTTAAGCAGATGTGCCTTCTCTCCATTTCCAACGTGAAAAGTTAGCTGTTATCCTCGAAGGAGGTCTTTGCATCCTTGATTTTCCCGAGCGCAATCCTCGTGCAGAATTCGTGAGCGTGGTTAAGCAGGTGCGCCTTCTCTCCATTTCCAACGTGAAAAGTTAGCTGTAATCCTTGATAGAGGTCTTTGCATCCTTGATTTTCCGAGCTCAATCCTCGTGTAGAATTCGTGAGCTAGGGTGACCAACCGTCCGTAAATTTCACGGACCGTCCGTAATTTCGACCTCATGTCCGTTGTCCGTGACGATCCCTTTTACGGACGCCTTTTGTCCGTAATTTTAGGCATTGGGGAACATCACTGTTCCACTGCCAGAAGCGTCAGCTCCCTGATGGGGCCGCCACGCACTCAGCCTCTGAGAGCAAGACAAGCCCCATCCGCCCATTGTCATTCTGTATGGGGCTGATTGCCACATACAGAATGACAATAGGACAGTCTGTGCTCTTAATGCAATGTGGTGGGCCTCCTGCAGCCTCGGTCTAGGGCAGGGCATTCAGTCATGTGGTGAAATGCACAGAAACGCCAATGCTGCTACACGAGAATCCAGTTCATGAAAAGAAGGCGGTGAAACAAGTTAAAAAAAAAAAAAAGGGTTATGGGTCTTTCACTGTCTCATCATTTTAAAACGGAAGCATTTTCAGTGTTATATTCAACAAAGGCATGGTTGCTGCTTTTTTATTTTATGCAACTGACATCCATTGACAAAGCCAATAGTTCTGGCTTGTAGATGTAAAGCTACTTGTTGTGTTATATATCTGGATGCAATGAAAGAAGCAGCAAATTACCAGGTGGGCGGCACACTATGCTAAGCACAGATTTTTAGCTTAGGTGTTTTAAGCCATGCCCTTAATTACATCGAACACCCCTTTGGGGAGACTCCCCAGTTTTTTCATCCCACTTAAAACCCTGGAAACAACACCATGTCACAGTGGCACTGTGCTTCATGCATGACTCATGACATCCACTTTTTTCACATTTCCTATGTGCAGGGGCATAGTGAACCCTCTCCTGCCCCACCTCTTGCTTTCGGAACTCTAGCAGGGGTGAAGTCCTTGATGGGCCTCTTCTGTCTGCAACTCTGCAGACAAAGGCTCAGCTCCTAATTAATGTGAAAAAGTGAGTAAGTGAAGGGATGGGTGGATGGCTGGATGGATTAGTGAAAGGATGAATGAAAGGGTGAATGGATGGATAATGAGAGAAAGAATGGACGGGTGAGTGGACGGATCGATGAGAGAAGGTAAATACATGGATGTATGGGTGGAAGGGTAGATGGACGGGTAAATGGATGGATGAGTGGATGGATGGATGAGTGAAAGGGTGGATGATAGATGAGTGAATGGGTGGATGGATGAGTGAACTGATGGGAGGATTGGTGAATTGATAAGTGAAAGGATGAATGGATGGATGGATGAGTGAAAGGGTGGATGTAAGGCTGGATGAGTGATTGAAAGGTAGGGTAAACGGACAAAAGGGTGGATAGATGAGTGAAGGAGTAAAAGGGTGGATGGATGAGAGAAAGAATGGATGGATGAGTGACGGAGTGAAAGGGTGGATGGATGAGAGAAAGGATGGATGAGTGATAGGGTCAATGGATGGATGAGTAGATGGATGGGTGGATGGAAGGATGGATGACTAAGTTAAAGGGGGATGGAGAGAGAAAGGGAGGATGGATGGATGGATGACTGAAAGGGTGAATGGGTGGAAGGATGAGTGACTGGGTGGATGAATGAGTAAGTGAAAGGATGGCTGGATCGGTGAAAGGTTAAATGGCTGGATGGATGAGTGTATGGATGAGTGGAAGAGTGGATGGATGAGTGTATGAATGGGTAGGGTGAAAGGAGGAATGGAGGGATGGATGAGTGAAAGGGTCGATGGAGGGATAGATGAGTGGAATGATGGATGGATGGATGGATGGAAGGATAGATGATGGATAGGTTTGCAAATGGTTGAATATTGATATGGATGGGCACACAGATAGGACAGAATGAATGGTGAAAGATTGAATGATGGATGAAAGAATGTTTACACCTTGAAACCCCCATTATCTTAAGTAACATTTCCTATACATTGACTTTTACATTTATATAAGTCATTGTCTTTATATAATATGTGTGTGATGTAACGCACTCCGACACCCTGTCCTACTTACTTGGGTTGAGTAGCATTATAAAAGAAATTAAATACACATGAGAGAGGGTCTTTGTGCAGATGAGGGGCACCATTGAAGGGTGGTTGCAAGGCCGGACTGGCCGGACCGGGCATCAGGGGTTTCCTGGGAGGCTGGAAAGGTGGGGTGGGGGCTGTTTTGTTACCACAAAAAGACCTGCACATTTGTTCAAAGCTGCGCGCATACTGAAAAACCATGAAGTGCACAATTGGCTCAACCTAATATAAACTTATTTTCACTTGTACTTAAGTGGTTGTCTATTTACTTACTTATATACTATTGCGCAACCTCCTCTGATGTGTCTGCAAAACTTACCTTTTGTCCTGAATTTCGACCTCCTGTCCTGAATTTTTGTCCTGAATTTTGACCCTTTGTCCTGAATTTTTACACTCACTGTCCTGAATTTGCACCCATGCCAGTTGGTCACCCTATCGTGAGCGTGGTTAAGCAGGTGTGCCTTCTCTCCATTTCCAACGTGAAAAGTTAGCTGTAATCCCCGATGGAGGTCTTTGCATCCTTGATTTTCTCGAGCGCAATCCCCGTGTAGAATGATGGACAGCTTAATCAAAGGACCCCGGCGCTTTCGGCGCGGTGGCAAAGTTACAGACACACAGGTCACTGGGGTCAATTCTTCTGGACCTTTACGCAGCTGTAGTGTAGGAAAGGCACTATACATTTACCCAACGAGGTAGCACTTACTGATTAGCCAGTAGAAAGTACTCCAGTTGAGTAGAGGTATTGCACAAAACGGTGGCATCTTCGTGGATAAATATGCAGGGCAGGTGTGCAGAATTCGTGAGCGTGGTTAAGCAGATGTGCCTTCTCTCCATTTCCAACGTGAAAAGTTAGCTGTAATCCCCGATGGAGGTCTTTGCATCCTTGCTTTTCTCGAGCGCAATCCTCGTGTAGAATTTGTGAGCGTGGTTAAGCAGATGTGCCTTCTCTCCATTTCCAACGTGAAAAGTTAGCTGTTATCCTCGAAGGAGGTCTTTGCATCCTTGATTTTCCCGAGCTCAATCCTCGTGTAGAATTCGTGAGCGTGGTTAAGCAGATGTGCCTTCTTCCCATGTCCAGCCGGAAAAGTTAGCTCCAATCCTTGATGGATGTCTTTGCATCCTTGATTTTCTCGAGCGCAATCCTCGTGTAGTTCCTGTGACCAGGAGGTTCCTTCTCCTCGTCTGCCGCTGAGATCCTGCTCTGACCCTTTTTAAACAAGAGGCATGTCAACTGGCCTAGAAGCCCCGCCTGTTTGGCCCCGCCCCACATACACTAGCGGTATGCAACGTCTTCCTGCCCTTTCCCCACTATGATGGACAGCTTAATCAAAGGACCCCGGCGCTTTCGGCGCAGTGGCAAAGTTACAGACACCCAGGTCACTGGGGACAATTCTTCTGGTCCTTTACGCAGCTGTAGTGTAGGGAAGGCACTATACATTTACCCAACGAGGTAGCACTTACTGATTAGCCAGTAGAAAGTACTCCAGTTGAGTAGAGGTATTGCACAAAACGGTGGCATCTTCGTGGATAAATATGCAGGGCAGGATTCAACGGGCGCAGCAAAATCTCCGCGAGCACGCGAAATTCCACGTGCTCGCGGAGATTTCTTGCCGTTTCGCGGAATTTCGCGGAACGCAACTCCGCAAATTCCGCCCACCCTTAGAATAAGACGTTAACACAGCGTTATTTTCCCGCAATAGACGGCGATATGAAGAATTGCGATAACCTATTTTGGCGATGATTATCGCACGTTCTTGAGAATATCCCCCCATGTGTCTCCAGGTAAACTGCAATACTGTCAATAAGAAGTCAAGTACTTAGGACATTCCAGTGAGAAAAGAGCAAGGAAAGTGTCACCAGAAAGGGCGGAGGCGATTCTGCAAATGTATCTACCTTGAACACTGAGAGAAGTCAGGATGTCTTTGGGAATGGTTAGCTACTGCAGGCAATGAATGCCTACCTTTTTCCTAGTGGCTAAGCCTTTACTGAGGCTGATACACAAAGATGTACCTGATCTGCTTCCATGGGACAAAGACTGCTTGAAAGCTTTCCTAGAGTGGAGAGAAAGTCTCTGCAGTGCCCCGGCACTAGGAATGCCTGATCACAGTAACATGTTATATTTTTTTGCCATGAGAGGGAGGGCTGTGCTTTCTCAGTGCTTACTCAGATGCCTGGAGATGCTTGAAGTCCTGTGGCTGTTTTGCCGACTACCCTTGACCCTGTAGCCACAGGACTGCCTGGCTAACTTAAAGCAGTTGCGGCCGTCGATGTCATCCATTAAATGTTATGGCCCCTCACTCGGTATAGATTCTGCTGACCAGAACGAAAACCTAGTATATGACTCACAATAGACTCACAAAATAAGAACAACAGATCCTAGCTTCTGACAATGTGTCTTTGAAAATGTGTTCCATTTTGAACCCTCAACACTGTTGCCTGTAAAAGAAAATATATATGATGAGGTCAAACATGATTGTCTAGATGTCACAGATTTTTGAACCAAGCCAATCTGAGGGCCCGATTCACAGAACTAACTTAAGACAAAATCCTAAACTTACTACCATTTTGGTATTCACAGAAGGCACTTACTCATTTTGGTATTCACAGAAGGCACTTACTCATTTTGTTATTCACAGAAGGCACTTACTCATCAATGAGTAAGTGTCTTCTGTAGATTCTACTCATTTTGGTATTCACAGAAGGCACTTACTCATCAATGAGTAAGTGCCTTCTGTAGCACTTTCATCATTTTGGTATTCACAGAAGGCACTTACTCATCAATGAGTAAGTGCCTTCTGTGAATACCAAAATGAGTAAGTGCCTTCTGTGAATACCAAAATGAGTAAGTGCCTTCTGTGAATATCAAAATGGTAGTAAGTTTAGGATTTTGTCTTAAGTTAGTTCTGTGAATCGGGCCCCCAGACATTAAAGGTGAACCCCTGAAATAACCTGAGTATCTAATCTTTGTGGATGTCTCATGTCTGAAAAACAATTAATGTACTCTGAGAGCAGCTTATGCTGTTTGCACCATTAACAGTATTGTAGAAGCTTTATGACTTTAAGTTATTACCTCAGCACAAGTTGCAGAATTGATTGCCCTTACAAGAGCTTGCAGATTAACAGCCCAATTGAAATTAGCTATATTTACAGATAGTCAGTATGGCTTTGGTGTGGTCCATGACTTTGGACAGTTATGGTCACAAAGAGATTTATTGACATCCTATGGAATGCCAATACGAAATGGCAAGCACGTGAGAACCTTACTAGAGCGCTCCAGTTGCCCACAGAAGATGCTGTAGTTAAATGTGCAGCTCACCGAAGTGTCAATGCTTATAATTCAGTTGGAAACATATATGCATTAGAGGTATGCACATTTAATGGAGTTGGTGTTTCCACAAGTGAATCTAAATAGGATAATGTCTTGTTAATGTTGTCAGTAGCTGACACATGGGAAGACCTCAAAAGAGTACAGGAAGATATTTCAGAAGCAGAGCATGGTGTGGATCAGAGCAGGTTGTGAGAAAAACACAAATGACATTTGGATGTCAGCTGATGGGAGACCAGTGTTGCCTGACAGTTTGCTGTTTCCTATGACACAACATTTCCATGGGTACACACATCTAGGGTGAGATGCAATGGTGAGGTTGTTCAGGCAAAATTGGTTTAATCCTAGATTTAGGATGCTTGCAGAAGAATTGAGCCATCGTTGTGTAACATGTCAACAAATGAGTGTAGGGAAAAGAACACCTGTCACACTGAGTCACATATGGAGATCAGGTTGTCCCTTCATCAGGATGCAGATGAACTTTATTGAGATGCCTGTTTGCAATGGGTTAAGATATAACCTGGTGATAGTATGAATTTTCTCTCGATAGATGGAAGCCTACCCAACAAGGAGAAATGACAGTCTCACTGTAACAAAACTGTTATGCAGAGAGTAAATCCCAAGGTACGGAATGCGAGTTTCTCTGGAGTCAGATCGGGGGCCTCATTTCAATAATGAGGTCCTAAAGATGCTTTGTGCAGATTTACAAATTGAGCAGAGAATTTACTGTATCTTTCGACCTGAAACGTCTGGTATCGTCAAATAGCTTAATGGCACAATAAAGTCCAGATTGACAAAGGTTTGTGCTTCTACATCACTGAAGTGGCCTGATGCTTTGCCTTTGGTGTTAATAGCCTGATGCTTTACCTTTGGTGTTAATGAGTATCCAAAGTATCCCAGACGGAGAGACTGTTATCACCTCATGAGATCTTGATAGGGCATTCAATGAGATTGCCTGCTGTACCTACAAATGCAATTGTGAGCATCACAGATGACATGATACTCAATTACTGCAAAGGATTAGCTGATGTGGTGCATTCTGTATCTCACCAGGTTGAAGTTGCCATACAAGACCCACATTGAGAACAATGCCACAACTTTAATCCTCGAGATTGGATCATGATCAGAAAGCATCTTCAGAATACTGTCTGGAACCAAGATGTAAAGGCCCCTTTCAGGTGATTTTAATAACAAACACTGCTGTTAAGTGTGCTGCAGTAACAAACTGGGTGCATGCGTCGCTCACTCGAAGAGTCAGAGATCCATATAAAGAAATAGCGTTCGTAGAGCCTGAACGAAGAGCACTGGTGACTGCATCACAGCAAGCTGAATGACTGCAAGAAGCAGCAGTATCACAAGAAACACCACAACAAGTAGAAACAAAGGGTGATGATTTGCAGATGGTCGCACCAACCCAAGCTTCTTTGATTTCACAAAGTAGCATTGAAGTCTCTGATGAAGAAGAGACCAAATCTCAACTGGGGAATGCAGTTGAGACAGCAGCAAAGTGAACAGAGGATCTAGGTGAAGGAACAAACACTGGAAGAAGAGTCACCCTCAATGTTAGGTGGCCTCAAAACTATAGAAAAAGGAGACTGAGAACAAGTGTGTCAGTTGATCGAATACCACTGACTATCACTGAAGAGACAGAGTCAAGTGGCACAAGTGACACAGAGGACGATCAACAAAGACTGAGGAGTTTGAAAAGAGCAAGAGTGCCTTGTTGAAGGTATTCTGAACCTATGTAGACTTACTACGTAAATCAAGTGTTGAATGTGTCAGTGGACGAACTGTGATGTGAAATCTGAAATGTTTGAACCCCCTGATGTCACACTAAAACAAAATATTTTGATAAAGCTGTTTGAAATATTTCGGAAAAGAAAACAAAAGTTTAAAAGACATTTGAGACAATATTGGTTGAAAAAGTGCAAAAGAGTGTAATAAAAGGTTTCCTATTTTATATTAAGATGATTTACCTAGGCTCAAGGCTGCCACAGAACAGTAGGGATAACATTTTAAAAGTACATGGAATAGGGTTAAAGCTCACTATATGAAGATTTCTGAAAATATAGAAGGTGTGTAAAAGAGACTTCTTAAAAAAATAACTGCTTAAAGAAAACTGCTCAAGAAATTCTGAACTGAATTACTGATTTATTGCTGTACACGTTTGTTTAAACAATCTGACTACAGACAAACGTGTTCCCCTAGAAATAGATTCAAACTTATTATGGGTATTATCTTTCTAGAAGCAGTATTAGTAATTACAGTAGTATTAGTAGGGTTTAATTTTACACTCAATAAGGAGATTAGATCCACAGATGTAACTACAATATTTACACACACAACAGGTGAGGAGCAATTGAAATCATCATTTGCAAACTACAAATGAGATAATTTCACAACTAAAGCTTATTCTAGATTAATGCAAGAATACAAACTGGCCATGGATGCAAAAAACTGTTATGTCTGCGCCCACTTACTGTCATCAGCTGCAGAACCATTATCATATGCAAACACATGTAGTATTTTGCTTGCATTAGTATATAGACGAGATCAATTTGAATATTTTTACTCAAATTATGATTTAGTGCTTTCTGGAGTACCATTGCAACAAAGCATGAATGTACACCCGCAAGCAAAAGAAATGGACGTAGATTGGTATTATTTTAGACCATCCATGCCTGTCCATAGTGTTAAGGCTCATGAGAACAATTTAATCTGCTTAATGAGGCCTTTAGAGAAAGTATTCATTATGACATGAGAAGGGTGAAATTCTAATATTGCAAGTAATGAGAATAGGGAGGAAGATGTTTTGAAAAATGTTTGGAAGAAAGAAGGAGATGAGTTTAAGTAGAAAATGGTTTACACAAAGTTAAAATTAGACAGTTGAAAAAAAGGGAAAATCTATATTAACAAAAGAAGAACACACATTAGAATCAAATATATGGGAATTAGTAGTTGAGAACACACATTTCAAATTATGGAAGGTAAATGGCGAATTTTACAAGAGCCATTCCAGGATTTTTGTTAGGGGACAGGATGCTTATTTCTAGTTACTTGCTGATTGAAAGGGTATTTGCTCTTAAAATATATTGTTTCCTAAGATGTATCATGCATATAGCATAGATGCAGTGGTGGCTCGCACAGGTAAGAGTGGTGGGGCTGGGCGGGGTCAGGGCGGGGTGGGGGGTGGTGGAAGTCGACAGACAACGGGTTAAGTAATATTAAATAAATAAATAAAACCACTTACTTTGCGCTCACTGCATCGCAGATGTGGTGATGCGGCAAGCGCAAGTAAGTAGTTTTATTTATTTATTTATTTAATATTACTTATCCTTTGTCTGTCGATTTCCACCACCCCCACCACACCCGGCCCCCCGCTCGTACCTGTGTGGGCCGCTACTGCATAGATGCTTTGACAATGACACCGTCACACAGACACACACATAGTGCTGAAGATGGAACTCGATTAGTGGGAGACATTTTAGGTGCAATTATACCACCGGTAGGAGTCATAATAAATGACTAATAGATTAGAAAGCTTTCAACAGGTGTCGACAAGCTGGCAACCACACTTCTGGAGCTTTGTTAGTTGTGAAAACAGAATTAGTAGCTACTAGATACATGGTTTTGCGAAATCGGTTAGCATTAGAAGTTTTACTCACAGCAAAAGGTGACATCTGCAAGATGTTGAGAGTTCAGCATTGCTTACTTGTATACCAGACAAAAGGAAGAACTTACAAGAATTTGTAAAAAACATGTCTGTTTTTAAACCTGAATTAAAACCATTATAGACACATAGGGCCTAATACACAAATGGTCTCGGCAGTCGCAGCGGAGGCATCTCAGTCGCGGTGGGGATCCCGCACTTGTGGCGGGACCCCCATACAGCAGTTTCCCATTGTGGTGGTCCTGCCACGAGTCCGGGACTCCCACCATTATTGCAAGGTCTCCACTGCGACTGCGGAGCCTGTTTGTGGATGAGGCCCCTAGTGTTTTGGAAAGTTTTGGAAAGGAAGTTTCACCTACTGCAAATTGGTTTCCCACGGCATGAGGAGGAATCCTGAAAGCTATTTTTATGCCAATATTAATAATAGGGCTTTGCTTATTTTTCCTGTTTACTTTCTTCAAAGGTTGTATATATTGCATTAGCAAATGAAAGAGTAAAGAAATGAGTAAAAGAATGGAGGGAGAAATAGCATTAAATGATCCCATTAACAAAGAATGCAGGAAATCAAAACAATTTAAAAGTTTGAAAAGGAAAAGAGAAGACTCAAATGGAAGTGAAAGGGACCTATGATGGATTTACATGTGCAAATGTGATATTCAGGATAGTTATCAGAGGGGGAATTGAAGAGGCGTATAATATTAATGTGCAGACGTAAATTAATAAAAAGTGCTTAAAAATGTGCAAAATGTAGCAATGAGCCACACTTACAACTACTAGGCCTCACAACTCTTTAAAGCAACATTGTTTAATGATTAGCTTGACAATACAATGAGAGTTTGAATATTTGGTTAAAATTGATCATTTATTAGAATTAGGAAGAATAATCACACATAGAATACAGTGTATAAACTGAACTTAAACTCTTTTAACATATTTGTTTTATTCTCAAAGGATGAAGGCTTGAAAAATAATGTTCTTTCGTTACTGCAGATGTTTTGTATTCTACATAGTTCATTGTTAGCTAACATATCTTTTGCTTTATTAGAGGGTTTGAAATGTAGTCCTAATCGTGGAAAAGGATGTTAGGAATGAAGCAGCTTCATTTGTAATTTAGACAGGAATAACAAAGTTGCACACTTGAAGATTATTGTCTGTACACTATTGTGTTTGTTTGAGAAGGGAAGTGAGCCTGTTCCTAATAAGAAACCTGAAAGACATTTGGGCGAGAGGAGGAGAAGATGCAACTTTAACTGCAACATCAAATTTTGACTGTTTATAATGGTATGTGTTCCTAGAGTCGGTTAGTGCATGGATTTTGCTCCGCCAGACACCATTAGATGCAGAATGCTCTACCCTTATGCCATTTATCCACCCTATTGATTGCAGTTGCTACTGCTACTGCACTTTTCCATTGCTTTATTTATGATCGTGTTGAGAATCTGCTGAGTTTCATGAACCTCTCTTTATGGGAGGTTCATTTGATCGATTACTTATTTTGGGATTTTTTGAGCTCTAAAATGGATCTCACTCTCCTTCAAACTTGGACTCTTTTGGTGCAGTTCTGACTGACCCCTAATGCCCCATTCTTAATTTAGGGATTTCTTCCTTTATGGAGCACACTTAATGCATTTTATAATATTTTGTATTAACCATTTTCTTTTATCAATTCTGTACAAAATTGATTATTTTGAAACTAATGAATAACAACTTTGAATAAAGATGATCTACTAAACTTTGAGAAATAAAACCCTTAGAAACTTCAAGAAATTCTCATTACTGACTAAACTTTAGACAGTAGTATGTGATGATTTTCTCCTGATCTTCTCAACTACAATGGCCAAGGTCTGTTTAAACTGATTCCGTCTCCAGCATCATATTTGTGTTTTATACCATTCTTCACTCAAGAGGTGATCCCTATCTTAGTGCGGGAAAACCACAACAGCCTATTCAAATTTTAAGCCCCGCCCACCATGCTGCTGGCCATATCAAAGTGAGCATACTCGTCATTGCATCTTCATGACCAAATACTGCAGAAAAGAGTAAGGTGTACTGAATGCATCAAGGAAGATTAGGATTAAGAGTAGCGAAGATTACCACTAAGTAATATGGGCATTATCTCTATGTTCCACTGTCTCTACATTGTTGTTATTGAAGAGAGATACCAAAGCCTCACACCAGTCTTTGGAAACCACAAGAGATACAAACATGCACAAATTCTGCTTTAACAACATTCATTAGTGTAACACAACCACAGTATAGGATGAAAATGAAAAATCCTGAGGCTGAGTGTACTTGGCATAATATTCTTTCAGGAATTAAGCAAAATCCCTAAAAATGAAAGCAGAAATTGTTCAGAATTACATGAAATTTGTTTAGCACCTTGCATCCTGAAATAGATAAAAGGGCACATTTTGTACTAGAGAAATGTAGAAGCTCCTACATAACATGTAGTGCACAGGCAGTCATTTGACAATCTTCATTCCAGTTTCTCCTGCCTGCATGACTGTTTCCCAACTTATCCTACTCTCATTTAAACATTTTCTTCTGAATATTTCCTATTTCTCTGCTTTAGTTTTATGTCATGTTGTGCTCCCTTTCCTTCTTTGTGCTTCTTTTATTCACTTTTTATTTTGTGTCTATTTTTAGTCTCTGTGTGTGTCACGACTGAAGGAGGAGTTTGCTACTCTTCTCACCAGTGTTGAGTGGGAAGGGAACCCCATGATACTGGTCCTAAGGAATTTTGGCAGCACTATCTTTTAATAGTATTTAATGTTCCTGGCAGGCGGCAAGCCTGGCAAGGACTACAGGCCAGGGGTGCATCCACTCCATTGAGGGAGAATGTTGTGCAGGAGGTGCTATTGCACCTGCATCGCATGCTCCCAGCAGGCAAGATTTGAACTGCTGAGTAGATGTCCTTGCCTGGGAGCCAGACCTTCCGACTTTCAGGTGATGGCAACAAATAAGTGATGTTTAATTTTTTACACTTTAATTTTATTTAAATTATTTGCAAGAGTCATTACATTGCAGGAAAGTGTTTGTGAATTTAAATCAATATACATACTCTTGCATTTAAGATGCCAATAACTTGTGACCTCATTGACAGATTTGCACCAAATTTAGCAAACAAATAATGTTTTCAATTAAGTACAGGATGCCAAGTTTCATGCTGATCTGTTTAGGGGGAAAAACATTAAGGGGTGAATAAAGCTGTATTTCATTATTTTAGTTCTCATAGGAAATTTAGCTCATGCCTATAGCTCAAACCACTTAACAGACTTTCACCAAGCGTGGCATTAAACCAGAACTTTACTCCATAAACATGCTTTTTTGGTTTGGTTTAAATCTTTTCAATAATTTTTTTTAATAAATGCATTTAAAAGACTTGCTTGCAAGCAGGCTTTAAAGATTTTAAACTTTTTTATTTCTCTGATGTATTAGTCTGACAATCCTCCATGAATCCAGTCACAAATCAAAGGAATCCAATTGAATAGGGGAGCTTTTTCTTGTGTCATTCCTTTTGGAATCATGTTAGAAATGGGATCTCTGGTTGGCTAAGGCTTGCGCCAAAGCCAGGCAGAGGCCACCACTCTAGTCAGGGCGAGGGAGTTACACGCCGACGATAACCCCTGCTCACCCCCTTGGTAGCTTGGCACGAGCAGTCAGGCTTATCCCGGAGGCAATGTGTAAAGCGTCTGCGCAACACACTCTCACAGCAGCAACACACTAGGCACACCACAAAAGGAACTCCACACAAGGTTATATAAAAATAGCCTTTGTATTGTCATAAATACCTTAGAAACATAATCACATCATATACAGTGTGCCAACTGGCACTAGGCAATATTCACAGGGGACTATTTACACACGACCAGGGCCAATCGGGCCACTGTCACAAACCACCAGATTAGGTAAATGTAGCACAAATAATAAATGTAGCGCACAACCAGTAACTACTGGTACAGGTAGGAACTAAGCACGAGAACCTGTAATGTACAAGATAGGGATGCACAATCACCTTGCGCATGAATCACCTTAGGCATAAACTCACATTAGGCCCACACATCCTCAGCATAACACATTATGAGGTAGGCATCACAAGCATCAGAACATTATGCCACACCTGCAAGCGTGAGCACCATCATATAACCATATTGGGCATCACATTAGCATAAGCACAGGGTGCCCCAATCGGGGGCGCAACACTCTGGAACTGGCCCCAGGCCAACTGGCCTCTTCACAGGGGCTCAAATGCCCAATGTCCAGAATGTCTGGGCTGGCTGCACAGGCAGCGAAAGCAAAGTGCGCAATTGCGCAAGCCTAAACGTGGCAGCTGGCACTAAGTGCTGCGCAGCTGTGAAAGGATGGGGCAAAGGAGTGCCTTTCACTCCTAACTTCAGAAAGACATGCCCCCCCCAAGGAATTATGCGCCTAAACGGTGCAGCTGCCCACTACTTGCTGGGCAGCTGGGAAGGATCGGAGGCCTGGGCACTCTCTGGGCCCTCTGAGCAACTGTGCAAAACGTTGCAGCTGCCCACTATCTAGCGGGGCAGCTGAGAATGAGGAACCTGAAGGGGCCCGGGCACATCTGTGCCTCCTCAGCCCCGCGGGTCTCCTTTACACAAAATTGCCCCCAAAACAAATGAGGCCTATCAATGGGCCCTTCAAGGAACTGGCACTCTTTGTGCCTGGGGGGGGGGGCCCCGTTCGGGGACTCCTTCAACAATGGCCCCCCCGAAGGAATTCAGCCTTGGCCCTGAAGGGCCCCACGAATCCCTGACCTCGGGACTCTCTTAATCAAAATCCCCCCCCCCTCACTGGGGCCCCTTTGGTGCATCCCGCGCACCCACAAAGCGGGAAGGCAGCCCCACTCACCGGACTCTTGGTGGGGGGACTCTGCTCCTCTCCCGGGTGCGATCTGCTCTTCACGGCCTTCTGGGAGCCGGCGCGGCTCCAACTTCCCTCCGGCCTTACTGGGAACCTCTCCGGACTCTCCTCACGGCGGGGTAGGCTCCCGCGGGACACGTCCGGTCACCACAGGCAGGGCTCCTCTTCCCTAGCGGGGGCGTGCGCGGGACTTCCTTCGGAAAACCGGAAGTCCCGCCCGCCGCCAGGCACTACGTTGCCTGACTTCCTCCCGGCCGTGGCGGTGAAATGCGGGGTGGGCACCCGCCCCTTTAAATAAAGAAATAAGCGGGGTGGGCACCCGCACGAAGCCAGCAATGCGGGGGAATCCCTACGTCGGGATTCCCTCGAAATTGATCGCAGCTCAGCGCTGCAGGCCAACAACAGGAGCGATCCTCTCAGCAACCAAGAGCAACGCGCTCTTCTAAATAAAAATACAGCGCCCACAAGGCGCTAGAAGCAGCACAAGCTCCAGCAGTGGCCCCAAAAAGGTCAGAAGAAAGAGTCCTTGGTACTGGGGGACCACAGCACAGCGCAGCCAGGCAGGCCAGCACGCAGGGACCCCCAGGAAACAGCAGCTGGGTCCCGCGGCGGTTCCTCCTGGCAGAATGTCCCCTCCAAGTCAGCACAGAACATTTTTTATGGGGTCACAGCCCCTATATTTATAGGACATTTTCCTCTGTGACACAGCACAGGGCTGGGGATACCAGTTAGAACTGGTTTGGGGGAGCTTTGGAGCACTTTGTTTTGCTCAGCTCCTCTCTCCTTTCACAGGACAGGCTAGGGACATCAGACGCACCACAGGGGGTGGAGCCAGCATTGTGGAGGGAAGGCCCAGCCCTATTCAGGTCCCAGGTGCAACTCCTCCCTCCCATTTAGATGCAGATCTCCCTATTCACCACTGCGCTGACTCACCCTGCCCCTCCTGGAGCCACACACACCCCAGCCCCTGTCACTCACAAAGCCAGACATGCAATTCACATCAGGCAGGCAGACACAGAGCACACATAAATGCCAACTTCTAAAAGTGGCATTTCTACACCAGTCATAATAAATCTGCGCACACCATTGCGCAGCATTTATTCTCACGAGTTCGCACATACTAAAACTCGCCCCTGCACTCCTCTCACACCAGGAATTACCATGGACACACATATCCCCCATGCATTCCTATGGGAGGGCAGGACAATCTCACCACATGCACTCAGAGTGCGCACGCACTTTACCCTGGGACACAGTGCTAAAGTGCGCAAAGGCCAAAAACTACTAAGATCAGGTCATATTACTAGGCAAAAAGTTCAGGGGTGAACCTGCCAAAAGGGCCAAGTCCAACACAACCCCCTTCCAGCCAAAACGCAGGGCAGACCAATCACCACCGTGATGGGCTTCCCTGCTTGGGGCGATAGAACACGGACGCAGGCCCGCAACTGCAGGGACACCCTCCTGTTCTACGCCACGGTGAACCCATGTGGTTCCTTCTGAAAAAGCTGTCCGGAGCAACTGGGCTACCCCACTGGTACTCCCTAGCTGTCCGCGGCCAGGACCAGGCCCTAGGCCATCCAGATGCCACTGGTCCTTGCCCATCCACAGAGTGGGGGTAGTAACCCCTGGCACATAGTAGCCATTCTCCACTCTTCCCCTCATCAGGGCAGGTCTAGACTGCCACTGATCCTCCAACCTAGGGTCTGCACCCTCAGGCGGACCAGAAGTCACGGGTGAGGCTCTCCTCCCCTACCTCTTCTTCTAGGGCTCCGCACTCTCCTCCTTGGAGAGGCACCCTCAGAACACAACTCTCCCACCAGTTCAGGACCTCTCTCCAAAAACTGGTCTCCCAACCTAGGGTCTAAACCCTCAGGTTGCACCGGGGTCAGAGGCGAGGACTCCCTCCTCTGCACCCCCTTCCAGAGTTCTGCACCCTCCCAACTGGAGCGGTACCCCTGGAAGATGAACCGGTCAGGACACTGGTTACAGATGTCCCTTCCTCCAGATCAGGCGGATCCTGAACCTGGCCTCCCAACCTTGGGGCTGAACCCCACGGCTGAGCATTTGCCTGGCACACCAGGACTTCCGGGGCGCACACAGCAGCCCCCGAGGGTAACACATGGCTCATGTGTTGCGTGACAGTCTGCGTGGCGCAGACCTCCCGACCCCTGTCCATCTGACAGTGCGCAGAGATCCCCCACGACAGAAGTGGTGTCACCATGGTCACTTCTAGGAGACTCAGCCCTTCTGGCTGGCCCCTGACCCACTGGTTCTTCCACTGGGGAACACATCCCCCTCTCACCCCTCAATCCGGACTTCTGTACCCTCCCAACTGGAGCGGCACTGCCAGACACCAGAACCACTGGAGCTCTATTTACAGACGCTCCAGGTTCTCCAGACACTAGAAGATCCTCCTCAAATGGACTAACAGGACAGCCTAGGCTCCCAACCTGGTGTTCCCTGAAGAAACCATCCAGGTTCTGAGACTGGGTTTCGGGCACCTGGGGACACTCAGTCCCACACTCACTCCTACTCCACTGAGACAGGACGTGAGCCCCTACACCCCTCCCACTACACTGGGACCCAGCTGGGCTACACTGAACCTCTTCCCCAATACAGGACTGGAAGATACCTGAACCATTACTTTCGGAATCACTCCCCAATGCCTCATCAGAACCTTGGGCCTCCATCCAGAGGTCTGCCTCCTCGTGCAAGACTCCCATGGTTCAGGAAACCCACCCTCCAACAGGTGTTGGCGCAACCCTGGCAAACAACAACTGAGCAGGTGCTCTCTGAGAACCAGATTGAACAGTCCTTCAAAATCCTGTTCCGTGTTACACCGTTACCCAATCAGCCAGTGCATCATTACATTCATCCGAAAAACCTCGCCCAAGACTGGTGAGACAGTTTCCTACTGCCCCTGAACTTCAACCTGTACTCCTCTTCTCGGGAACAAGGTACCATACTTCTGGGAACTGGGAATGGGACTTCCTGCACTGGACTCTATATTGCTGCCACCACTGGACCCCACCCTCACTGGGGAATCCAGAAAACTACAACTGCACTCAGGGGATAATCTACCCTCCCGAGCTAATTTCTCCCTGGCGAAGGCCCTCTCAGCCTCCGCCATCCTCTCCTGCGCTAAGACCCTCTCGGTCTCTAGCTTTTCTCCTCCACACTCAGCTGCGCTATCTCCTTGGTATGCTCTAACCTGAGCTTCTCCAAAGCCAGCTGATGCTCCCTTTCTTCCCTCCTATCCACCCACTCCTCTGGGGACAGGAAAAGGGATGGGGCACTGCCCCCAACACTGGACCCAGCAAGGGACTCCCTATCTATGGGGTCCTCACTATCTACTGGCGTCCCTGTCCTGTCACTTTCTTCCTCCTCTTCAGACTCCTCAGGGCCCCCTCAGACCCACCACCCTCTTGGAGTGCGGCCAGGGCCCTCTTCTCCTCATTGCGCTCACAGTCCCATTCATCCTTTTGCCATTGGATCAGGTTGTCCCTCAGTTTTGACTGGGTGTCTGACCCACTCACTGCTATGTCTCTTTCCTTACAGAAGTCCACCAACTCCCACATGCTGTATCTAAACAGACCACAAAAATTAAAAGCAGACTCCATTTTGGCAGGACGCTCAGGGACACGTGCAACACAGGAGACCTAGGTTTCTGAGCTGAAGCAAGAGTACACAATTTACAAATGACACTTTTAGGAGAAGAATTAAAACAAAACTCAGAACAATAATCCCCACACACGTGATTATCTAAATGTAGAGTTTGTAGTGCAACCAGTTGTCGCTGTGGTACTGCGCAAACGCACGTCCAAATCCCCACCGCTGACAACCAATGTTAGAAATGGGATCTCTGGTTGGCTAAGGCTTGCGCCAAAGCCAGGCAGAGGCCACCACTCTAGTCAGGGCGAGGGAGTTACACGCCGACGATAACCCCTGCTCACCCCCTTGGTAGCTTGGCACGAGCAGTCAGGCTTATCCCGGAGGCAATGTGTAAAGCATCTGCGCAGCACACTCTCACAGCAGCAACACACTAGGCACACCACAAAAGGAACTCCACACAAGGTTATATAAAAAATAGCCTTTGTATTATCATAAATACCTTAGAAACATAATCACATAATATACAGTGTGCCAACTGGCACTAGGCAATATTCACAGGGGACTATTATACACAGGACCAGGCCAATGGGGCCACTGTCACAAACCATCAGATTAGGTAAATGTAAATGCAAATAATAAATGTAGCGCACAACCAGTAATTACTGGTACAGGTAGGAACTAAGCACGAGATCCTGTAACGTACAAGATAGGATGCACAAATCACCTAGCATGAATCACCTTAGGCATAAACTCACATTAGGCCCACACATCCTCAGCATAACACATTATGAGGTAGGCATCACAAGCATCAGAACATTATGCCACACCTGCAAGCGTGAGCACCATCATATAACCATATTGGGCATCACATTAGCATAAGCACAGGGTGCCCCAATCGGGGCGCAACACTCTGGAACTGGCCCCAGGCCAACTGGCCTCTTCACAGGGGCTCAAATGCCCAATGTCCAGAATGTCCGGGCTGGCTGCACAGGCAGCAAAAGCAAAGTGCGCAATGCGCTAGCCTAAACGTAGCAGCTGGCACTAAGTGCTGCGCAGCTGTGAAAGGATGGGGCAAAGGAGTGCCTTTCACTCCTAACTTCAGAAAGACATGCCCCCCAAGGAATTATGCGCCTAAACGGTGCAGCTGCCCACTACTTGCTGGGCAGCTGGGAAGGATCGGAGGCCTGGGCACTCTCTGGGCCCTCTGAGCAACTGTGCAAAACGTTGCAGCTGCCCACTATCTAGCGGGGCAGCTGAGAATGAGGAACCTGAAGGGGCCCGGGCACATCTGTGCCTCCTCAGCCCCGCGGGTCTCCTTTACACAAAATTGCCCCCAAAACAAATGAGGCCTATCAATGGGCCCTTCAAGGAACTGGCACTCTTTGTGCCTGGGGGGCCCCGTTCGGGGACTCCTTCAACAATGGCCCCCCGAAGGAATTCAGCCTTGGCCCTGAAGGGCCCCACGAATCCCTGACCTCGGGACTCTCTTAATCAAAATCCCCCCCCTCACTGGGGCCCCTTTGGTGCATCCCGCGCACCAACAAAGCGGGAAGGCAGCCCCACTCACCGGACTCTTGGTGGGGGACTCTGCTCCTCTCCCGGGTGCGATCTGCTCTTCACGGCCTTCTGGGAGCCGGCGCGGCTCCAACTTCCCTCCGGCCTTACTGGGAACCTCTCCGGACTCTCCTCACGGCGGGGTAGGCTCCCGCGGGACACGTCCGGTCACCACAGGCAGGGCTCCTCTTCCCTAGCGGGGGCGTGCGCGGGACTTCCTTCGGAAAACCGGAAGTCCCGCCCGCCGCCAGGCACTACGTTGCCTGACTTCCTCCCGGCCGTGGCGGTGAAATGCGGGGTGGGCACCCGCCCTTTAAATAAAGAAATAAGCGGGGTGGGCACCCGCACGAAGCCAGCAATGCGGGGGAATCCCTACGTCGGGATTCCCTCGAAATTGATCGCAGCTCAGCGCTGCAGGCCAACAACAGGAGCGATCCTCTCAGCAACCAAGAGCAACGCGCTCTTCTAAATAAAAATACAGCGCCCACAAGGCGCTAGAAGCAGCACAAGCTCCAGCAGTGGCCCCAAAAAGGTCAGAAGAAAGAGTCCTTGGTACTGGGGGGACCACAGCACAGCGCAGCCAGGCAGGCCAGCACGCAGGGACCCCCAGGAAACAGCAGCTGGGTCCCGCGGCGGTTCCTCCTGGCAGAATGTCCCCTCCAAGTCAGCACAGAACATTTTTTATGGGGTCACAGCCCCTATATTTATAGGACATTTTCCTCTGTGACACAGCACAGGGCTGGGGATACCAGTTAGAACTGGTTTGGGGGAGCTTTGGAGCACTTTGTTTTGCTCAGCTCCTCTCTCCTTTCACAGGACAGGCTAGGGACATCAGACGCACCACAGGGGGTGGAGCCAGCATTGTGGAGGGAAGGCCCAGCCCTATTCAGGTCCCAGGTGCAACTCCTCCCTCCCATTTAGATGCAGATCTCCCTATTCACCACTGCGCTGACTCACCCTGCCCCTCCTGGAGCCACACACACCCCAGCCCCTGTCACTCACAAAGCCAGACATGCAATTCACATCAGGCAGGCAGACACAGAGCACACATAAATGCCAACTTCTAAAAGTGGCATTTCTACACCAGTCATAATAAATCTGCGCACACCATTGCGCAGCATTTATTCTCACGAGTTCGCACATACTAAAACTCGCCCCTGCACTCCTCTCACACCAGGAATTACCATGGACACACATATCCCCCATGCATTCCTATGGGAGGGCAGGACAATCTCACCACATGCACTCAGAGTGCGCACGCACTTTACCCTGGGACACAGTGCTAAAGTGCGCAAAGGCCAAAAACTACTAAGATCAGGTCATATTACTAGGCAAAAAGTTCAGGGGTGAACCTGCCAAAAGGGCCAAGTCCAACAAATCATAATTCCAAAAATGGATCCTTTGACCCTAAAGCTCTAAATGGCTGCCTCAAAAGACAAATTTATCTTGCAATAGCTACGGGATGCAGGGTGTGGTCTGTGAATTCTGCAGAAAAAAATGAAAGGTCATATAATGGGGCAGGATGAATACAGCCTAAGCCAAAGTCCAAAGTAAGGGAACCTGAAAGGGTCCACCCTCGAGGCAAATAAAAAAAAAGTAAAAGGTTTGCTAAATCTTTTTGGAATCTGCATATTTCCAACATCTAAAATGGTGACTACAGTGTTCCACTCTACACCACTAGTCTGTACACTACTCTTCCCTACACCACTCCAGTCTACGATATTCCACTGTATGCCACTACACTGTACCTCACTCCACTCTACACCACTCCACAGTACACAATGACACTATGCACCACTAAACCCTACCACCACTACTCTGTACCCTACTCCAGGCTACAACACTCCACTCTATGGTATTCCACTCTACAACATTCCACTCTACTCTACTAGACTCTATGGCACTCTACTCTATGATAATCCACTACACGCCACTCTTCTCTATGCTATTACACACTACACCTCTCCACTCTACCCCACTCCTAATTTATAAATTACACAACACCTTCAAAATATTATTTCTTGTGCATCTCCATACAGAGCATATTCAACTTGGTAGCCACTTTATATTAACTTTAACTTGTGCCTTCTCCATGCACTACTTATACCTTTTTTTAAGACATTGCAAATCATATCTTTTGTGAGAGCATAGTACATGGTGGTGGTGAGTTATAATTAACATATATACTCAGTTCCCGTGTCCTTAAAATAAAAAAGGAGTTATAAGGGGAGAGGGAGCTGTAGCCTGACCTCTGGACCAAATGTAAAAACATTTTGGGGATTTCTGTGATCCTGCAGGACTCTTGCAGGAGTCAGCAGAAATCCCCTGCTCCTGCAAGAGTCCCACAGGAACGCAGGTGCCGTGATGCCCTCCATGAGAGTTATGCTGGATCAGAAACCCATTTAAAAAAAGGGGGTGTGAGTATCTGTGGTGAGTTGGCCACGTAAAGGCGGCTAGCCCCACGGCTAACCAATGCTGTGTGCAACCAAAGCCTGTGAGTGGTAGGGGCAGCTGACAGCGGGGTGTTGGGCACAGGGCCTTCAGCTGTGCACAGCAGGTGGGTGGCATAGTTACGTATGGTAATGAAATATTACTTTATGTTAAAAAAAACCTAGAAATTGACCTAAAAAAGCTAAGGTTTGGTTTAAGTGATGTTATAGTTTGGTATGGTAATAATATGTTACTTTGCATTTAAAAAAAACTCAGAAATTCACTGAAAAAAACAAAGCATGCACTGCGTATGACCTGTCATATTACCCCAGTCATGACATGTTCTATGATATCATCGAAAACATCACTGATGACATCTGAAATGGCATCATCAATGACAACACTGTGCATGGCGTGAGTCATAGTTACTTGAAATAACTATATCTGATGAATTTAAGTGCTTTTTAGAATAAAATGTTTAGTATAAACTGACTATATATATTGTTATATGGTTCTTAGGCACATTATCGACATTGCTAAGTTAGAATGAGCTTCGCTGCCATGATGCTGCTTTTGCGCACGCTACTACATGTCTTTGTTTTTGCAAGACTTTGTTTGTGCCCTTCACATGAGAACGTGTTGCCTTTCGCATTCTCTGACTTTCCTGGAGTTTAGTCTGAACACGATATGCAAGGTCGATAAACAATGCCCCTTGTTATTCTGTTCTGGTCAGTCCCTAGCACCTAGACATAACATGCTACACAGCTGCAGTACTCGTGCTTTGATATTACGTTGTTGCATGTTGTTTTGGCACACTTGGAGAAAGCCGTTCCATGGAGAAGAGCTCTGCTGTTCCTATGATGTAAACCTTACATCCAGGCTTTAAGGTATGGGGTCTGCTGTCAAAGTCCAGAGATCGACCTTTTTATAAAATAAACTTCTTCTAGTCAAGGGGAGGCCCTTATTTCCACAGTCTTTATAAAATGACTTCTCCCTTTGTATTCTATGGACTTGTAACAATGCTAACTGTGCTGAGTTTATGCATTTTGCTGCTAGTAGTGGCACGTATACTGTATTGTAGAGCACGATAGTTAAAATAAACATTTTGAACTATTTCAGTGACTCTGCTTATTCTCATTGTGGACAGGTATGAGTGAGTGAGCGAAAGAGTACGTCTTGCTCCCGCGATTCCTGAGAGAGTCGGGAGTGTTGTGTTCTGGGTTGTCTAATAATTTGTAGCTCCGTGATATTTGGAGGAGAACAAATGAGACACTATAGCTAGTTGGTTTGGGATTTTGGCTACTGATGTGGTAGGTTGGTACACCCCTATTCACTGAGGTCCTGTTTTCCTGCGCATAGTTCTGTGTATGTGCAAAATCCCTGCAACAATATATATTTATTCACTGAAAAAAACAAAGAAAGTAATATTGTACTGTTATAACTTTATAGTTAGGTGAAAACGTCAGTGACAAGGTAACGTTTTAAAAGTACAAAATCACTGAAATTCATCAGTTATAGTTATCTCAATTAGCTATCGCACATGCCCTAAGGTTAATATAACTCGCCCATTTGACAGCCACAATCTTCTCATCAATAATTTAATTGCAAACGCTGCTGTGATATATTCAATGATGTCACAGAAAATGTCATGAGTGATGTAATATGTGAGGTAATTAGCAGTGCATGGCAAGGGCGCAAATTATAGTTACCTTAGGGCACAAGTTATAGTTACCTGTGATAATCATAGCTGGTGAATTTCAGTGTTTTTTTTACATTTAAAATGTTACATTGTCACTGACATTTTCACCTAACTATACTGTTACATTAAACATTTGTTTTTTACACTGAATTTCTACCTTTTTTTAAACGTAAAGTTATATTTTATTACCATACGTAGAGCCAACCCCCTCTGCTAATGGCTTTTGGCCATCCACGGCATATGTAGGCCTGCACCCTCTCCAAGCCACTGCGGGCCCCAGGGACCCCAACCCCCAGGGCCTTTGCTTTTTTTAGGGTAAGGGGCATGCAATCCCTCTCTATTGGCCTCTATGGGCCCCGAGGGCCCCGAGGACCCCATTACCCCAGAGCCTTATTTTCCCAAAAAAACATTCAGGGCTGAGAAAAAGGGGGGTTCAAAACACATTTTCCCCATGTAATTTCCCACAGGAAATTTAGACAATGCAATAACCGAAACGCCTGAACAGAAGTAAACCAAATTTGGCAGGAAGCTAGATCTTTACCTAGAAAGTGTGCTTTTTGTGACTTGTTGAAAACCCCTTTAGCTGTTTGAGAGAAATTAGTCTTCAAAATGTGCAGATATTTATTGCTTTACAACAGAGTGAGTACCAAGGGAGCACTAAGAGAGTACCTAGGGAAACCAAAATGAAAAAAAAGTGCTCTGATCGGCTGGTTCCATGGAGCTGGTATTAGTTCAGCCAGACAGAGCCCTGTGACTGGCTGGCTACAACATGAAGAGAAACGATTTGCCCACCATTTTAGGACTTTGGGCTGTCATTTCTGTGTAGGAATAGTTAGGTCAGACTTTTCATAGGAAGAGTGGTTTTTGTTTTAAAAATAACTTTTGCCCCGTTTGACGAATCTTCATGAAACTTTCCAAAATAAATGTTAATCTACCTCAGCTCCTTCAGGAAATGTTTTGGGGTAATCTGTCAAGCAGGGAGGTAAATAGGAAGATCTCAAAATGCAGTTTTCCCAAGTAATTTCTATAGTGAAAATTAGACAATGATACTGAAAAAGGGCCAAACTGGATTACAGCAAATTTAGCAGAAAGCTAGATCTTTACCCAGTGCTCTTTGTGATTTGGTGTACATTCGTTCAGTAGTTTTAGAGAAATTAAGTGTAAAAAAATAGTGATATATGAATAGTTGGTCTCGTGGGAGTCACTCCAGAGTCCTGTTGGACCAATATTTTAAAAAATGAGCATGACTGGTTGAGCAGGCTTTTTCGCCTGTCA
This sequence comes from Calotriton arnoldi, assembly GCA_963921515.1. Taxonomy (NCBI): domain Eukaryota; kingdom Metazoa; phylum Chordata; class Amphibia; order Caudata; family Salamandridae; genus Calotriton; species Calotriton arnoldi. Next base: position 383,100 of record CAWUFW010007401.1, read on the forward strand.
GTTATTTTGTTTCCGTAGACCAAGATTTGTCCTATGGGAGCAAGCTCTCTAATTGGTAGGCCACAATACCAAAAGAGATGTTGCGTCGGGGTACCATGCCCTAAACATATTGAAAAAATACCATATAAGAGGGCGGGGTCTGGGTATCTTGACCATTGGCCCTCATAGGCCCAAAATTAAAATAAAAAACATTATTGGTATTGATGCAATCCTGCAGGACTCCAAGGGGCTGGAAAATGAATTACAAAAACAAAAAATGTGAGTGGGTGTACCTAAAATGTGTCCTGGCACTGAGAGATACAGATAGCTCTACCTGAAGAAAGATAGAGGGAAACATTACTAACAGGAAGAGGCCGCCTATCAAACTGGTCCAAGAAACCTGTCTGTAGGCAGATCGTGCAGTACCTAAAACCCATCAAGCAAATCCAATCCTATCGACTGACCTATCCTACTAAAAGAAGAAAAATGGAGAGAAGTCCTGAGAACTGAGGTAATATCACCAGTTAGGAGCTATAAATACAGGTTCTATGTGCCTTTCTAAAGCGCAGGTGCAATGCAACTGTCTGCAGTGTAATCGGAAGAAGATTCCACATTTTGAAGCCCTCACAGAGAAAGCCCTATTGCCGGAGCACCAGGAATATAGGAACGATTAGGAGGGTGGCATCCTGTGAGTGAATGAGCCAACTTGCAGCATAAATGTTCAATTTCTTTCTCAGATAATTTGGGCTTGAGTGGTATAGGGCTTGGTGTACTATACAGAGAGACTTTAAGGGGTTCGTATTTGCCACCTCAAGCCAGTGGAGCCTATTCAAGGCATATAAACAAGAGGCAAACCTGGGAGGGCCAAAGTCTAATTTGGCTGCAGAGTATTGAATATGCTGAAGGTTTTTGGTACGCCCAGTGATGCACCTGGGAAAAGAGTTACAGTAGTCCTGGAGACTAAGAATAGTTGCCTGGACCAACATGAGACTTGTCAAAGGTGGGGGCAGAGGAGCAATCTTTCTTAGCACCCACAGCCATAGGAAATAGTAGGATATCAAATGGTTGTCTTGTCTTCCTAGGGGCAATTTCTCATTGAGGTAGAAGCCCAGGTTCTTTAATGATTTACTAGACTGGGAGAAACTGACCAGGAGGGAGGGGGGGCAGAATATCTAGGGAAATGGTATGACTGGTGCAGTGTAAATAACTCAAAGGACATTGGTCCTATCTGATTCTGAATACAATTTCAAGGCATTGAATCACAGCCAAGAGAAGACTGTGGTTATGCAGTTGTGAAGTGACTCAAGTGGGGCTGATCCTGTTCTGTCCATAGCAATAATCACTTGGGTGCGGTCAGCATAATTCATGCAGGTCACCCCAAAAAAATGTAGCAAACTGATGTAGATTTTGAAGAGGATATACTAAGTGCAGGAGCCTGTGGCACCCCTTTACCCAGAGCCTTAAGTGCTGACATAAAAGAGTGGGGATAGATTGTTTAATGTTTACTGTCCTGGTAGGATTTACACCATGGTATGTCTGGACAGAAGGACAGAGTGGGACACAGTATCAAAGGCAGCAAACATATCTAGAAGAACCAAAGCACAGGATGAGCCATGTCTGCTTACAATCTCAGATTATCTAAAACTGACAGAAGAGCTGTTTCAGTACTGAAACAGCTCTTCTGTCCCTGTGCCCTGGTTGAAATCCATACTGCACCAGCTCAAGAATATTATGTTTTTCCAGGAATGCCAAAAGTAAGGAATTGAGATGCCTCACCAAATTTTAACGGAGAAGAGGGATAGGATGGAAATTTAAGAGATTATTCTGATCCACATTAAGTTTCTTTAACAAAGGGATAATTACAGCCTGTTTCCACTCTGTTGGGATTCATGCTTTGGTGGGAGAGCAGTTGCACATCTCAAGCAGAGGCCGCAAGAGGGCAGTCTTGGCCATATTCCAAAACATAGGGAGAATAGGATCTAAGAGAGATCCAAATCTCATTTAGGCTGCAATAGCTGTAAATTGCTCCCTAATCCATTTTACAAAATGGCCTAGCCAAAGTGCTGAGTTTGGTTCAGGCAGAACAAATACATGGAAGGGTCCTTCAGCTCAGGGGTGATAGGGTCAAAGTGAGAAATCAATGGGTTTTGACTGACTTGATAGAGTGCACAATGATCGAGGCTGAAAAATTTGGGGAGGCAAGTGACCGTACGATTTTAAAAGCTTTGAGGCTGCAATCTGCTGGGAGCAAATGTCAACTTTTGCAGATGCTATGAGTTGTTTATGTTCTTGTAAATTCTTTTATGAATCAAAAGAAGACTTAGAGGATTAATCAGTACACCACACACTTTTTAACTTTTTACACAGGGGGATATTCTCAAGAACGTGTGATAAACATCGCCAAAATAGGTTAACGCAAGTTTTCATATCGCCGTCTATCGCGGGAAAATAACTCAGTGTTAACGTCGTATTCTCAACACGCCGGTAACAAGTGATAGTCTCCCGATAACGCGTCAAATGTCCGCGATAACATTACCGGGACGGCGATGAAAATCCAAACCCGAACGCGAAAAAAGTTGCGATGGGCCCAACCGCGATAAGACAATCAGCGAAAAGCAGCGCCAGGCCTGCAAATCACACACGTCAGGCGGGAAAAATCACTACAAAAGCAGAAAAAAACACAAACAAAAACCAAACTACAGCGAAGCACAATGGAGGCAGCCGGAGCAGGTGCAGAGGACGGCCAGAACCCCACAAGCCCCCCGGAGGAGCAGCCTGGGACCTCGGGGACAGGGAAGGGCAAGGACAAGAAGAAGAGGAAGACACGGTTCAGTCCGCAGGAAAACAGGATCCTGATCACGGAGGTGATAGAACACCATCAACAACTGTTCGTCACCTCCACTGTGTCATTGGCAACAAAAAATGCAACATGGCAGTCCATCCTGGACAAGGTGAATGCAGTCGGAGTGCTGAGGAGGACAATGGAAGAGCTCAAGAGGCGCTGGAATGATGTGAAGCGCAAGACCAAGCAGAAACTCGCCAACAACCAGAAGGCAGCAATGCAGACTGGAGGTGGGAATCCAGCACCACAGGGGGAGCTGGATGAGATGGAGGAAATGGTGGCCACAGTCATCAGTGTGGAGATGGTGGCAGGAGTTGGGGCACCGGACACTGCTCAACATGACCTGACACAACAGCAACAGGTGAGTAACGACTGGAGGAATGGGGGAGATGGGCACAATGTCACACATGCACAATTAAGTATAGCACAGTGCACACCCACAATGACTCTGGATCATGTCCCTGATCCCCTTGGCACACTGCAGCACACCTAGAAAAGCAAGTAGGCCCCCGTCGACTATGTGCCCACAGGGGACCCTTCCCACACATCACCAATCTCACAACCAACCCATGCACATGTGCCAAACCCAGCAAAGCGGCGTGTCTGTGAGCCACACTGACAATGCAAGTGACACTGCATGACGAATAGCATGGCTGCAGTCAATATATCATGACATGTTGCACGACACTGAAGTGGCTGAGTGTGGACCACATCCGTAAAGGAGCAGGTCACACTCTGACACATCCACGTGCACAAACAACCCCTGACGTCAACAACACATCTGCGGACAAACCATGCCCAGAGTCCCAACTCCCACCAAGAGCCCAATTTACATAAGAATGCAACATCTCAGCACTGTATAAGCACAGAAGTCAAAGGCACATCACCTGAAAGGGATAAGGGCCAGCCAAATCAGAGCTGCAGGGGCGACTCTCCCAAAATGCAGCACACACACATAACATTCAGAGCACATCAACATTGACAACAATGTGGTATAAACTGCAACACATTCACAACAGAACAGAGGACACAACTGGTGCCGCTTGTGTGTAGAAACTGGTCAATCACATTTGGCATAGCAGGGAAATGTGAGATGATAATGTACAAGTACAAACACACATCCGTGATGTTGTCGAAATGTCCACTGTCCCGCTTCAAATAGGCAGCTCCTCCCAAACAGTCACAATGTACATTGTCGTGCAGTTTGTATGTAAACTTGTACAATGCGTCAACATACATGTGAACACAATGTTAAACTGCATCTCCCCTTCACATTGCAGAGGGAGAACCCACAACTCCTGCAGAGCAGACCCAACAGCTCTTCACTGATGACGAAGAGGACCTCCACACCTTCGACACTGACGCCCTCCAAGAGTTCATGGACAGCTATGGCACCTCACCTCCAGGAGCAGGGAAGCCCAGCTGCATCGAGGAGAACCCACCCCCTGCACAGACCACACAGCACGAAGCACCCACCACCACGGCTGACTACCAGGACCCCCACGAACAACACATGGCCTTCCAACGCCGTGTGTTAGAGGTCCAGGAGAAGATGGCTGATCAGGTGCGGGTGGGGTTCGACCTCATGGCAGCCAACCTTGATGCCATACATGGGTGTCTGAGTACCATCAGGGACCACTTTCAGTCCCTAACCGACACCCACAGTCCACTCCATGCTCTCCAACGATCCATGGCTGACATCGCTGGAGTCATGATACTGAGACAAGAACAACTGTCCAGTCAGAGTGGCTCCAGCGATGTCAGCCGGGAGTTGGGACACATGCGGGGGCTCATGGAGAAGATGGAGCGGATGACGGTGGAAAGAATGGCTGCCACGGCTGCACACCAGCGAGATGTGGCTGGGACCTTCCATGCCCTGCAGCACATTGTCATGGCATTGCTGCCTCAAGGCCTTGCGCAGATGAATGCTGCTGCTGCTTCTACATCCACATCTCCACCCCCTGATGTGTCAGTGCCTCACAGTGCGGCAGGCAATCCACCACCACCCACGTGTGAGGCACATGTGACATCAGAGGACGAAGATGCGGGTGAATCAACCTTACTGGTAAGGAGGAGGCAGTAGCATTCATCTCCGCCATATGGCCTGTTTGTGCTTGGTTCTGCCCTTTGCATCATCACATTCCACTGTCCCCCGATACACTCCACGACACTCACCTTGGACTTCGACATGGACTGCCATTTTCTGTTTGGTTACCAATGACACAGCGATCAGACTGCGGACTGAACTCTTCCTCTTCCAATGTACTTGTCATTCCCTGAAGGACTCTGGCTGGCCCTCCACGGGCCAATAATGTGAAGTGGGGTTTGCATGGCCCTGTACTGCTCCAGCTGCAACACTCCACTGGATGTGATTAAACATTCAGAATCACACAGATGTGTCATGCCTTTGATCATTCAAGTATGAGAGTATGGATGAATGTAGGGTCAGTGATTCCCCCTTACGTCCATGTTGCTCATGTCGTGGGACTTGAGTCACAGGGTGCAACATTGCCGATTGCGGTCCAGGTGGCGTAGACACTACAACAGAGACACAAGCATCAGTTACTTCCATGTCAAGCCCAGAACTGAAGCACGCCCAGAGCCCCGGGCTCATTGTTCCCACCCCTACGCTGGCCTGCCATACACCAGGCCAGTCCACTCCGCTCACGCTCAGAGGGATGACGACAAAGCTACATGTCCCAGGTCTTCCCTGTAGTGATCTGCTGATCACTGGTCTAGTTGTCAGCATGCCACAGCCACTCCCTGAGGGCTGGTTCACACCCATCCAGCACAGGTGTCACAGGACATGTGACCCTGCCAATAAAAGGGGCCTAGCACGCACATTCCCCACTGCCGGAGATGACATGATGGCGTCCACACCACGCGACCCAATCATGAAGGGTCCATGACTTGTGGCGCACTGAGTTGGTGGCACCCACTGCACTGTGGCCGGCACTGGCCTACCGCCACAGGACGATGACTTGCGGTGCACTGAGTTGGTGGCACCCACTGCACTGCAGCCGGCACAGGCCTACCGCCACGGGATGATGACTTGCGGTGCACTGAGTTGGTGGCACCTGCTGCACTGCGGCCTGCACAGGCCTACCGCCATGTGACAATGACTTGCGTTGCACAGGGTCAGTGGCACCCGCTGCACTGCGGCTGGCAGGGGCCTACCGCCACATGACGATGACTTGCGTTGCACAGGGTTAGTGGCACCCGCTGCACTGTGGCTGGCAGGGGCCTACCGCCACGTGACGATGACTTGCATTGCACAGGGTTAGTGGCACCTGAAGAACTGAGCGGGTGTGCATCCTGCGATGATGCTTTGGCCTCGATACGGAGCCCAGCGAATCAAGACTCAAATTGAACAGTGTGCCCTGCTGGACCGCAGTGTACGCGCAGGCAGCAGTCAGGACACACATGACTCCATGGTGCGGTGCTGCAGGGTGCGCTGGGGGCCTGTGGCACGGAATCCAGCGATCGGCTGAGGAGGATGCACCGGCACGTGGTGGGCCCTCTTGGAGACATGCCGGTGGCAGCAGGTGAGCATTGAGGCCTGGGTGTGCAGGGGCGGCCAGTCATTGCTTGTCGGAGGACCGGTCTGGGGACCAGGGCTGAGGTGCATCAGGCGCACATCATCGCACAGGCACCACCAGTCACGGCGGCGGACTCGTGGCTGGGTGGGGGGCGCCGCCCTTGCTGACACAACCCTGCATGCGATGATCGTGATGTGCGCGGGTTGGTTTTGGACGTAGCCACCTCGTCTCCAGTGTGAATGTGCACGTTGAAGGTGGTCGGCCACGTGTGTGTAGGCTTATGGGCAGGTTGTGGCGGAGACTGAGTCACATCCAGTAGTCACTTTGGTGGTGGATTGGTGACGTGTGCATTCCCACAGTTGTGATTTGGGGGATTGTGGAGTTGAGGTGTGTGGTGTGTTCAGTTGGTACTTGTCGATGGGCAGTGCATTTCCATGGGGGCCATCCTCAAAGTGCTGGTCGGTGGCGGACTTGTGGACATGTGGGGATCATGCACACTGCCTGGGGAGTTTGCGACGACATTGGTGGACAGGCCACAGTGGTCCACTTCTGTATGCACAGTGATGGCATGCCTGTGGTTTCTGTTGCGGTGATTGTGTGCAGTGTCGGCAGGGGGCACTAGTCATACACGTGTGCTGTGAATTGCCCCAACACGTGCGTGACGCCAGCTATGGCGTAGTTCCCTTGCGTGGTCTCAAGATGTTCTTGCGCAGTGTGGGGTGAGTGAGGGGCAGGGGTATCGAGCTGACACACATCGTGATGCTTTCAGGAATGACGAGCCCTGAATGATGTGACCATAACAGCAGTTCGTGTGGTCGTTACCTTCCTCTTCATTCCTACGATGGTTACGCCCACACGTAGTTCTGTTACGGTCTTCTCATGCATGGTTTATCATTCCTGTGAGCATTCCAGTTTGTCCAAGTGCAGTACACTGTACCGGATTAGGCATGTGACTATACGGAGGTTTGACCATTGTCACTATTTCTCCCACAGGTTTCTGAAGACACATTGCCCTGCTGAAGTTCCCCGTTGGGAATGGAACGCGTTGGCTGAGCTTTTCGTTTTGTTTGTTTTGTATTTGTAATAAAGTTCTGTTTTTACACTACTGTTGACTACTGGACTTCATGACCTGGCGCACCCACATTTTGGTTACTAACATCTTGGGCATGGGGCACGGAGGCGTCTAGCACGGCTGGCGTTGGGGTTGGTTGCACAGGTGCAGTGCGAATTGGAACTATCGTGTGGTGCGGATACAGGGGCCCGCCGTTGCTTTTATGGACATGCATCCATGACATATGTGAGGAAGTTTGATGGGGCTGGCTGTGAGACTCCTCCGACTCCGGCAGTTGTTGGTTGGAAGGTACCAGGGGCCAACAGGTGCAGCACAGCCAGCAGCTTTGTCTGCGGGGGGATGTGGGTTGTCCGCTGTGTTGGTACCGTCAGCCTGTGGGCAATGTGGGTCAGGATGCGGTGGATGGTTGTCCTTTTGAGCATGTGTTGGTCAATGGCTTCCTCTGGCATTGAGTCTCTGGGGCTGGTGCGTTTTAGGGTCGTCCGCTGTCCTGCACTGCCTAGGTGGTATTCCAGGGGAAGTGGTCCGGGGGGGGGCCTGGGAGTGGTGGCGGTGGCTGTTGTGGCCCTCTTGGTTCTCCGAGCTGCATGATCATTGGCTCCATGGCATCTGTTGGTCTTCAGATGTGGCTCTGGGCTGGGCTCCCTTTCATACTGCAGGTAGTCGTCCTGCTTAACACCAGCAAAAGGCAGGTGTTAAATCCCTGCTGCTAACGCACCTTATCGCCTGTTCTTGGTTCGCATCGCCGATCTGGCTGGTCATTGAGAATCTCGCGAAGTGGTGTTTTCGTGTGTTTTTGCACGGGAACGCCTACTCTGCATATCATTAGCGTTAGTTGTCGCACTCATCCGTGGCGGTTTTTTGCAGCAGCTATCGCTGGTAAACTGGCGATATCGGCAGTTTGCACCAGCTTGAGAATAGGGCGATAAGCCTATCGCCACTTTTGCGGCGCTAAGTGCCGATAAATCGGTGATAAGTCCTTGAGAATATGCCTCACAGTCTTTTATCTTGAGAATTCAGTGGTACACCAAGGAGGAAAGGTCTGGATCTTTCAGACTGACGTATTTAAGGGCAGGATCACATTCAGAGCAGACTTGATCCAGTGAGAGTAGCGTTTATGACTGTTATCTAAGTAATCAGAGTTCAACAGTATTTTTACCTCAACCAGGCCAACCCGGCCTAAGATAGTGTTTCCACATTGTCTACAGCATTCTGTGGCCATAATTCATATTCAATGTTTGGCCTTTCTGGTGCGTGGGACTCTGGAGTTTCTGAAAGAGTTCCATGGAGGTCTTGCCTTCAATGGAATTAGAAATGGGGTTAGAGGGAGATAAAGTTTCAATCCATAGATTAATGTCCCCCACCACCAAATTAAAGTGAAACAAAACAATATAAAATCAAGGAAATAATTAACAAATGATTCTTTAGGACAAGAAATGCTGGTAACAGACCAGCCCACTTATAAGCGTAGAGGTGGACTGAAGAATAGAAAAGCCTTACAACTACTCTAATGGCAGTTCAGAGAGCATAGGCTCCTTGATAGAATACTCAGGGTTAACAATTATGACTACTCCACTGCCCGGTTTAGAGGGATAAGAGCAGTGAAGAATATGAAATCCTGGAGAGCAGAGGCCTGCTATATCTGGGGCAGAGGACTGAAAACCAAGCCTCTATGAGGAACACAGCTTCCAACTCTCCTGTATGAAGCTGTTTAAATATTTCAGTATAATGTTTGTCTACTGACCAGGAATTGATCATCCTGCATCTCAGCAGTTTACTGGACTTTATTATTGATCTTGGTGGGGCAAAATTGAAGGACCTGGGGTAGAAACTAGTATGGGTAACCCTCAAGTGGCCATCTAACCCTTCCACGACAAAGGTTGCAATGGGAATTAGGCCATTGGACAGATCACCCAGGAAGTAGCGAGTAGTATTAAGGCTGGTATCCACCTTCGCTGCATCAACAAAGGCAGTAAAGAGTGGGGGCCAGATTTATCATTCTTTCATGCAACACAACACAGCAAGACAACTTGCTGTGCTGCGCTATGTGAAAGGGAGAGAGCAGGAATGCAACATATCTATCAAGATATGGCACATTATTGCTCTTTGCCTGTGCTAGTGCACAGCCTGCTGCCTATCTCCAAAGCAGGCACACTTGCACCATTGTGCAAAGATGCCTGTGTGGCACACATGATTGGTTTTGTGCCTTCCTGAACAAAACCAATTCTCTGAGGCTTTTCCCTCATTCTAAGTGTGCTTCAGAATTCAGCACACGTATAAAGAGGAAAGAACAAGGAGAAGCATTTCTCCTTGTTGTGCCTGCCTTGGGAAGGCATTTTGACGCATTCCCAGGTTTACTAGTATTAGCAAATCTGGGAATGCACCAAAATCCATGGGTGGATACATGGGAATACCTATGCTCCACCCATGGAACACATTCCCAGACTAGAGTAACGCAAGGCAGCAACTTGCGCTGTCTTGCGTTACTCTAGATTTACCAGTCAATGCAGGGCCACACAAGGTGGCCTCGCTTTGCTTGGTAAATCTAACTTAGGTATTGCATTGCCCTTGAAACACTATGCGTGACACAAGGGCAACACAATACTATGAGAAACCTGACCCTGATCTGCTGCCTAATTATTAATCGCGTTGTTTGTGTATATATATATATATATATATACATATTTTATTTATTTACCTTGGTTGTGAAATTTTGTATGGCCAATCTGTATTTCAAACTAATGCATGCCAGGTAATACGTGCTTTTTTATAATAGGATTTCATGACTCATAATTCTACTGTTGGACATATGTCGATTTTTGATTTGGATGGCTATAATTTAGTTGCGTGTATTGAGGTTTTGTTCTTAGGATAACCTCTGTTATAGATACTCCAGTAGATTGATTACCTTCTGCCTTTTCTTTAGGGAATTTGGATTATTGCGACTTTACCTGATGTTAAGATTATAGTTTCTATGATACATTTTCTTAGTAGTAAGTGTATGGAGATTTTGTTATGAGCACTAAAGTGGTGTGGTGGTTTTGGTCTCGATTACCTCTCTTCACAATATCTATTCACGATGTTGTCCAGTATAGGAGCACGTATGCACGGTATGGGTGAGGCTTTTCTGATTCCTATTGTCTATCCTTGCCCCCCTTAATGATTGGTACTTAATAAGAACATGCCTCTTTTATGGCCAGATTTATGTTTCTTCTATGCTGTATATTACAACGCATGTTCATCTATGGTTAAGACAATATGGCTGAGGGACTTGTTGTATCATCTATACAAGTGCTGGGTGTTACATAATGTAATATGGCTACTTTGTGTTTGTTTTAGCCCTGATGAAGTCTATGGCTTATTGCCGTATAGACGAAACACGTGTTGGCATAGTTTGTGCCTTGGACAACAAATGTTAAGAAGATTGGAATATGGATGCTTTGATCTTAGAATAAAATAAGAAGAAACTATTACGGATTAAGACTTGAATCTTTATATGTGCTCTTACTTCAGTGTTTTTGCTCAGGCTACCAATTGTTAAGTCCACCATAACAGGTCCAAACAATGAAGACACCAGTGGAACAGATATTTTCTATTTTAAGTGCAGCAGGTGAACCTGCCAAAGGATTCTGCAAATTGAAAGAAGAAAGAGCCAGTGGGAAATCCAACACATATACTAGCATACATCAGTGCAGTGCTACTAAAAATATGATCCTATTTTTTCTAATAGAAAATTAGTGCACATTTTAAATATAGCAAAGTTGTAACATGATAGGAAAAATATAGACACCGCTGTACAGCAGGAGGTTTCTTAGGCAACTAGGGTCTCTGTAAGGCATAAATAATCCCCAAAAAGGTAAACACCTAACGATAGCCACCTGTTTAGTATTATTTTCAGTACCAGGATGTCCCTTCGGTAAGGAAGGGGTGATGGAGACAGGCATGATATTCAGCCACTCCAATGGGCATGGCACATTTGTCATTGAAGGGCGTTGACGAGAAAGGCATTTTTGTCTGTCACAGCTGACAGACTTCAAAATGAGTTACCTAGGCTGTGCACAATAGAGAGGACACGCAGGTAAAACATATACAAATATTTACTATGAATAAAAATTATATTGCATTCAAATGATACAAATGCATTTTGTCATTGTCTGTCTTGGGAGCAGGACTGAACCACAGAGCAGAAGTGCCATGGAAGTTCCTTGTAAAAGTGAAGAGCCATAGAGTAAAAGAAAACAATATTTGAAAGTTCAGATAAACGTGGTATGCAAGATCTCAGAGTTAGGAGCATAATCTTTGGTAAGTACCATTAACTAAAGGCGAATTACTTCCATGCAGCTAGCTGTGGGTTCCCTGAATAATTGATCACCCAAACTTTCAAAAAGGAAGTTTAGCTATGTCTGTCATTTCTGCACCATTAATCATGTTGAATTTGAAACTCAATTCACTAATCAGCCTGACCTATTTTAGCCAGTTTTTTCTTGTACATTGACGTCATAACCATAAATGGCCAGAGATGGGTCTTTCTCCTGGATGTTCCTGATAAGGTGTGCACATTTTCCTATCTCCTGATAAAGGATGGTAAAGTTGAAACAGGAAATGGAATGAATCTGAAAATTAAAGCCTCTGTAAACTGAGTGGTCTCAGAAGAACAAGGAGATGCTCATGTGCGGTGTTTACAAAAGGCCAATCAAGTAACAATCCCTGAGACACATACAAGTATGCACCAAGAGTGATTACACAAACATTAAAAATGCAAAGTTGAGGTACTTCCCTACTTTGTGTCACATTAATAGTTTGACATTCATGAATCAATCCAAGTCACATGCTTCTAAACCAATGTATTTTCAAAGTTCTCCTTTTCCATAGAATCCACACACATAAACAGGTCAGTCCTCTCAATCTTCATTAATGAGCATAGAAATGATGGGAATGCAAAGGAGGAATCTTGATCTTTTAGTAAATGTCAGAGTCCCTTGCAGAATGTAAGGCTGTTGTTCACTAAAAATATGTGATTGACCTCAACATCAAATGTATTGCCTTTGCCACCAGTCACCAGGGAAAATTGTACTTTTTCTTTGATTATCTGTCTGTAAGTTACTCATTGAGCACACAAGTTCATTTTCGTTTATTCACATCTCTTGGCACACCAAACATAATACAAACAAGTTATGTTCCTTTTTTTTTACATTAGAGATGGTGTTGATACTTTTAGTCTAGTATGAAAATACAATTTTTATATTCAGGAACTTCATCTGGAGGACAATCACTTTTGATGTCTGAAAAAGACATCTTCAACTGTTGTTTCTTGTAGAGTCTGATACTTTTAGTGATAAAATACTTATTGATTTTAATCATTGTGACTCTCTCCACATTCTGATGAGACAGACTAGTTCTTCTGATAGCGGCAGCTGTCCACTTGAACTCAAAACCTACTCAGAGGATATTCTGGCTACAGGAAATAACAGATATTTTATTTTCAGTCTGCTGAGTTTTGGTTACAGTTCCTTGTTTTCCATGCCACGAGATCAAAGGGTCTTGATCTACTGGGCATCTTGATTGTTCATCCAAGCACTCCTGCATTTGATCAAACACTCTGATAGGGGAAACGGCCTGAACAACGTGGGCAGAGCCACGTGTGCCGTTCTAATGCAAGCGCAATCATACTTGCCTTAAACACGCATATGTGTGGTTAAGGCAATGCATGGTCTAAATGCTGAGATGGGGGCGCCAGGAACAGGAAGGACACAGTGAGGTAAGTGGGGCTGGGTTTTTGGGGCTGGGGGTAGATTTTAAGGGTTGGGGTAGTTTTCAGGGCTCAGGGTTAGGGTTGGAGAGCGAGGTTGTTTTTAGGTTTGGAAGGTCGGGGTTGCTTTTAGTGCTCAAGGGGGTTGGGTAGTTTTTAAGGCTCAGGGGGGTTCGGGGTAGTTTTTAGGGCTCATGGCGGGGTTGTGGTAGTTTTCAGGGCTCAGGGTTAGGGTTGGGGAGCGAGGTTGTTTTTAGGTTTGGACGGTCGGGTTGCTTTTACTGCTCAAGGGGTTGGGTAGTTTTTAAGGCTCAGGGGTTCGGGGTAGTTTTTAGGGCTCATGGCGGGGTTGAGGTACTTTTACGGCTCGGGGTTGGGGTAGTTGTTAGGGCTATCGGTGGGGGCAGGGTACTTTTTAGGGGTCAGGGGGGTTCAGGGTAGTTGTTAGGGCTAAAAGCAGGTGGCAAAGGGTGTGATCTTTACCACACATCCCTATACCAGTCATTCCTTTACCACAAAATTGCCTGGTAAAGGCATGCAGGGTAAAGGCATGCATGGTAAATGAATGCATGGTTAAGACGCATTTGTGGTTAAGCAGTGTAGTAGAGGCATGCGTGGTCCAGCCATGCATGCCTCTGTCATGCAACCCTCTGATATGTCCCCTTTGTCAACACCCATTGACTGAAGCATTTCTTCCCCCTTTGAATCACATAATCATTTATAGATTTGTACTGCTCAAACAAACATTGATCATACATAAAGGTGAGTTTCAAAGGGTCTGAAACCCCTTATTAATGTGCTGAATGATCAAGTCATTCCATGCTTTATAAGAATAGCTAAGATTTGTACAAATCAACCAACAAGAAACTAGTCATTTGTGGAATACTTTTCACATAATCAGGTTATTTCAAATGGGTAAACAAAGCACTCTGAAGTTTTCACTGTCTGCCATGGCTTTGACAACATTCTTGCCATTGTCAGTGACAACAAATCCTTTACTGAGACCCCTAGTTTTAAGACATAAGAAGACATTTGTATATACTTTTTCCAGAATATTGAAAGCTATGTGTGATTTCTCAGTGGAGAATATTGCAACTGTTGCATGCTAATGACCCCCTTTAATAGTATCAGTTTTGATGTGACAGAGTGATAGCCATCCAGTAAATAGCTTGAAAACTGATCCACATGTCTTTAGTGAGATGAATGCCCTAAACAGTGTTCTCCTTCATTACCTTGGCAATAAATCCATTGACCTTCCATTCGGAATATAGGGGCTACACAAATTCCATAAACACCTCTATTTCCACCTAAGAAAAGGGGTGAGGGTCAATCCCCATATTTTTGGCTTGTTTCCTAAGAAATAAATGGACCAGATTATAAGTTCAGCAATATGGTTTACAAATTAGTGTTGGCCTTTTTTTTGTCATGAAAAATAAAAAGACCATCAGACTTAGCCATTTGGTGAATTCAATACAATTCAGAATTACATAAAATAATAATACCCATATTCTAAACGAATTGCTAGATCATAACATATTAGAAAGTAATCAATGAAAACCTACAGAAAAAATAAAAGGATTTATTTTCAATTTTACAATCTGCCTTGATACTAGCAGTTGATACAATGAAGCTGACATAACACTACTTCAACAATACCCAAAATGAAGCCTACATGACACTACCACAACAACACCCCCAGACGCCTATTTCAAAAAGAAAGAGTAAATACAAATGTCATGCTCCTTGTAGGCCAATGGTGGACCACTGCGAGAGTGAGGGAGAAGCTGATGAAAATTGATTACATTGATTCAATATCATAAACATGGCCCTGTGGGTGCAATTACCATTACAGAAAATGTCAAAAAAATCGAAAGAAATGAGAAATAATAGCTGATGCTGCTCCCATGACCACAGGCCTCTCATGAGACCAACTATGAGGCTTGCAAAAATGGGTTACATAAATTTAAGTAAAATAATAATGACAGCCCAACAAGCCCAATCACAATGCTAGAAAATGTAAGGAAAATAAATAAATTCAAGAGGAGAAAGAATATCTGGGTTTCCTCCAGGGCCATGGGGCCCAAATGAAAGGAAGGGGGAGGCTGGCAAAATTGACTCAATAATTAAAAATAATAACCAGGGGCTACTCGGACTGCAGCCAGCCCATGAGCAAAATAACAGGAAATATATATAAAAATTATATAATAGCAAAAATATCTGTGGGCTCGTAAAGGGCATTAAAATACAAATTCACATCAGATGTCTTATAACAGTGGCAGAAAATAGTTAATAACCAACCATCAAACACACTGGCTTCACAACAAGGTGAACAAGCACAGGGCATGGAAAGGAATAAGGCATGGAGAATAAAGACAAAATAGCTGCCTATAAGATAAAACTAGTTTCACAAAACGGTGGCCGAGAACATGACTTGGCAAGGAAGAATTTGAAGCCCATGGAAAACAATGATAAAATAGTTTCATATCAGATGCACATTGGTTTAAAAAAACAGTGGCTAAACAAAGCAAAAATAGCAACCTATCAGACACATACTGATTTCACAAAATGGTGGACAAGCATATGGCAAGGAAGAAGGAGGACAGTAAAGTCGCAAGCATGTAGAAATAAATAACAAAGGATAAAAGAACATCAGTTTCTATACTGAAAACTAACATAAAATAAACACAAAAAAAGCAATTGTTCCTCTGCAGCAATTACCCCAGCCAAAGACTTTTAGAAAGCTGCATAAAGCACATTAATCAACTTTATTAGCCACACACTCACATACCCAATATAATTGACAAGCATAAGAGTAAGAAGGTGGCTGAGAACAAGAAAAAATAACCAAAATTTGACATGGGTTGAAGGCAATTCACATAACTCTGAAATATCTCCAGCACAGCAAAAGGTAGAATGTGAACAAAAGATTAAAATAATAGAAAAACATTCAATAAACTTATAACAGACTAGGCACCAAACAATAAAACGCCACCGTTTGTTTAAAAGGAGAACATGTGTTTCCAAGCCTCCACCACCCTAAAAGGCCCATTACCCTTACACTCTTAATCACCACAAATCCCTGTACCTCCTAATTCAAACTTCGGGATATCAGGTAAAATAGCAAACAAGATGAAAATATTAAAAAAGAGGAAAATGATTTGTGGTGTCTGCCCTCCTTTAAATATCAAATATTTTGCAAATTAACAAACTGATCTTACTTGTTTTCACTACAAAATCTAAGGGGGATGAAATTAAGAGACACTGCAGGTAAACGAGTGAGCTTTTCCTGCAGAATCCAAATCCAAAATGATCAAGGACTCCACAAAGAATATGGCACATCCCATGTAAAATAAATATAATTTTCACTAGAAAAGTTTAGTGACCCAAGGTCTCGGATAAAAATCAATTTGAAATGAAGTGGAGTCAAACACATGCACTTGTTCCTGCATAGGAGCAGTGACCACTGTCTGTTTATCAACCAATATCTGGAAGCAAGAAATGGCCTCCATCCATAGTATGAATGATATTGTATTAAAGCAAGTAATGGAAAAATTCCTGACCTATCTCGCTAAAATTGAACACATAGCATATCCTGGCATTGCCATTCCAGTACTCCTCAGAAGTCCTTATCAAGTGCAGGGTTCTAGTGCATCTGCCATTCTAGGGCATGACCGCACATGCCAAACAGGTGTGCAGCACATTTACATAGTGATGAGGCGCACTGCTCCACACAACCAGCTGCACAGGTTGCTAAGTATTGTAAATATTGAAGACAACCAGATGTGAATGAAGACTAATAAGGCTGTGAAAGGATGGTACCTATTGAAGCCTGGTAATAGTTTGTCCACCTTTTTTGCTTTCACTATCCCTTCTATTAACAGAGAACATGTTCCCTTTCTAACAGAATCTGACATACATGTAATACCATTAAGCTACTCTTACCACAATTGTGAGTTAATCTAACATTATTATTAGGTCTGTTAGCAACAGGGATACTTTTTAAGCACTAAACACACCATGTGGCAGATCACAGTGACACACCTTGAGTGGTTCGATATGTTGACTTTAAAAAATATCAGTGGGTATATATCTTTCACAAGCGTATTGTCTCTATATATTTTATTGGTATGATCATGTAAGGTACCCATTTAATAGAACACTGTCTACAAATTTACTACTAATGACATCTCACTGGTTAATCCTTACAGGCCCTTTTCCTATAACTGCTATCTCTTGAATCCTGGTAACAAGTTGCCCCCCTTTTTTGCTACCACCATCACACATTCATTTCATGCAATAGGATAATATAAGGCAAGTCAGAATAGGGCCCCTGCTTCTTGACTGTTTGACACTGTAACCTACCAATTTTTTGTTTTTATTCTTGTACTAGTTGCCTAGAATAATAAAAAATCTTCGGGTACAACTGGATACAGTTTTATCTGGACAAGCACCGAGTTA
The DNA here is from genome assembly GCA_963921515.1 of Calotriton arnoldi. NCBI lineage: Eukaryota > Metazoa > Chordata > Amphibia > Caudata > Salamandridae > Calotriton > Calotriton arnoldi. The sequence continues at coordinate 400,739 of CAWUFW010007401.1, forward strand.
GGAAGGATACATCTTACAATACCCTGAAAAGAGCTCAGGATAAAGTTGCTGAACAACTTGTTGGATGGCAAAGAGAGATGAAGCATGTCGCCTTGTGGGGGTGAGTGTCCATGCCATTTAAAAGGGTTAATTCGGTACCTATTATGTTTTTAGGCTCACTAACCATAGGGCATTGACCACTTAAGTTCGAAGCAGCAAAGCCTTTTATGTGTGATTATGAGGATATGTTTGAACAAGTCCACTGTATCAAGCCTTTGCTTAGATTGTGGCAAATTAATTGGAATAAGTTGGTGGTATCCCAGTCAGCCTCTGTGGCTGATGAAGCAGATGGGAAGGTGGTGGTCTCACTCAAGAATATTATGAGTGCACTACTGTGGTTAATTGAGTTGATATGCATGCTTTCTCCTAATTTCAGAGTCTGGAAAGGACTTTTATTCTTTACCCTTATACCTTCAACATTTTGTGGACTGTTCAGAACTGTTGACAGGGTTGGAGACAAGAGTCAAACATGGTTGAAGCTACCTCTTCTGCAGCTACACCCAGAGTGGATATGAGATGATATGTCCTTCTTTGTGAATGAAATGTTGTTGGATTTCAAATGATCAGCCTGTTTAAGATGTAATTGCATAGGAAATAACGTTTTGAAACAACTGAAAAAAACAATAATAATAATAATAATAAAAGGTGTTTGTCATTTTTCAGCTCAGAGTTAATGGCACTGTGCTAATCCTTTGCTTAAAGACAATGCTGTAAAAATGGCAAAAGGCTTGGTGCCTTTCTAGCTCATCATGGATGGCACTGTCCTAATCCTATTCTTAAAACATTGCTAGAAAATAGACGCTTGAAGTGAGCAGTGCTGTAGGATGCTCCATAAAAGGGAGCTGCTCTTTGCCTAAACTTGGGAAATACCCAGAGGACTTTTCTTCTTGTTTTGCCTAATTTATTCGGCACTCTAAGCCTAAAAGGGTATTTTCTTAATAAAGTATATGAAAAGCCTTCAAAATAATAAAGCTAAATCATCTAAAGAATGCAGGAACTCCAATATACTCATCCTGCTAACAGGAACCTCTTCCAGTCAACAACACTGATTACAAGTTAGACAGAATTCCATACAGAATTTTTAAGTGGCCATATTTACAGTTATCTGCTGCTATGTCCATTTGGAATCCCACATACTATGAGTTATACTCCTCGGAATGGGGAATAACTCTGTAGACATGGAAATACCAGGAGGAATTTCACAGTTTAGTTCCTATACCAAAGGACTTATTGATCCCATTTACCAACAGCTCTGAGCAGATGGTGAATGGGAGAAGTGGTTTACCTGTGGAGCTGGAGGGGAGGGTAGGGGCTGTGAGGGTAGAGGAGGGAAAGTGAGGAATAAGTTTGGTCAAGGAAGAATCTACCTTGCTCAAGGGAAAATGTGTTAGAGACAGTGAGGGCAAAACTTCAAACTCTCATGCAATTTTGTTGCCCGGTAAAATTAGATGTTGTGTATCCTCTTCTGGGAACACCGAGTGTGGGAACACCCGACCAGTAGTGAATTAAAAATGGTAATTCCACTCCAACTAACCCATGTGCAGGTTCATGGTGTTGTAAAGCTCACGTGTAAGCTATTCTAACCTTCTGTCTCTGAGCTAGCCAATGCGAAACCCGCTTCCTTATGTTTATGGGCTTGGGAATCATTATTCTTAGATGTGTGGTTTGAAAAGAGAGCAGAGTGTGTTTATGTGTAAGAATCCTAGACATTGTCTCAAAGTTCAGCCCTAGGGGAGGTGTATGCACATCACAGCTGGACAAAAATCTACTTGGTTCTCCAGCAGTATATTGGAGAATGATCCCATAGCAGTAATACAAACAAAGAAGGGAGATTGATGCATTCTGTAGTCTTCATCATACAGTGATTATCAGGAGGCTTCTTTCTCAATATACATTTGAACCAAATTACTCTCTTAGTGATAGAAATTCATTTACAGATGGGAGCATTATAAAGGTTCATATCTTTGATCTTTCATGAAGAATTCCGAAAAGAAATACAGAATACTTTTTTATAACTCCTTGCATTGCCATTGCACCAAAGGTTTCTGAGGTTCTATGTGTTTATTATGTATTGGAAGTTCCACATTTTACATTTGGCCTACAAACCTTGTTGTGTTCTCACCAAAGTCCAGGCTTCTCAACACTTATGTCTGAGAAATTATCTTATATTCCTCCAAATCCATATCGATGACAGACTAATGCATGCTCTGCCATATCAATGACTGTGAGAAAGTCATCCTTTTGGCCCTGATCACTCCCATTTTTTGCTTGGTACTGGTGGTAACTGAATTAAGCTGCGCCCTGGGCTCTGCTTACCAGACACAGGGCCAGTGCTCTGATAGGAAGGATATGCAAATTAGGTGCAATTATAGCTGGTATTGACAGCCTAGCTGTAAGTCTCTAGTATATAATAGAGCATGTAGGTTTAGAAGACCAGTAGACGTAATGCACTTAAGTGTGGACTACTGTTTAGCCTGCTGTCATTTTTAAGGCAATACTGTCTTTCCCGCTGCCTTTACATTAAAGTTATATGTAAATTCGACTTCGGATTTAAAGGTACTTCCAACACCTCAAACTACCTCATTTTTACATATGTCACCCCCAAGGTGTCCCCTAGGTGCCTTATAACTATAAGCAGGGATATTATAAAAGATATTTTATTAGCCCTGGTGAGGGAAAAACTGCCAATTTCATCTTTCCCCTTTGTAGTGAATGGCTCCTTCATAGGCTAACATTGTAATATTTTATTTAACTATAAGTATTGATGGGAGTCATGTCAAAAATATACTTCAAGGTATCAAATTAATAGTTGAGATAGATCCAACAACTTGACACTGTTAGGTTTATAATAACTATAATAGAAAATACGTTATTAAACTTACCTTTCTGTGAGCCAAAGCCCAGCTTTCCAACTGCTCCCTCCTGATAGAGCAGCCTGCTCCCAGGCTGTGCCAGTGCTGCCTGATGAGGTGTGAAGTGTCCTGTCAGAGGACACAATAGGTTTCCTGTGGGCAGAGAAGTACAAGCTGCAGAGCAGATGGCAGGAAGGGGGAGGGGTAGCCAAACCGGCCTTCACAGGGAGAATGTCACTTTAGGACATCACAGGCCCACCCCCACATCCTGATTTTTCAGCCACACAGGAGCCCCAGTAATTAGATTAGGGAGAGGGGTGGTTGGAAAGGGAGTGTTTAGGAAAAATAGCCATATCAGTAGGTTGGATTAGCCTGATCCAGCTCCTGTGGAGAGATTTTCTCCATATTGGATTTTGAGAGAATGGTGCTTTCTGGGACAAGAATGACAAGAATATGCCACACTTTGGAGGAAGTGGTCATACACCTGGGTGGCACCCTGCTTCCCTTTACTCAGGGGTGTCACCCTGCTTGATGCCCAGAAACTGTGAATAACTATGAGAGAGCTGCAAAGTTCCTTAGATCTGCTGCCTAAAGAAACAAGAAGAAGAAGGACTGCCCTGCTGACTCCCTGGCCTCCACCAAGAGGACTGCACTCACCAAGATTGCACCTGCTGCACACTGTGGGACTCAGCAATAGAAGGACTTTGCCTGACTCTGAAAGTCTAAGGAGTGGACTCCCTGCAAGCTACTGGTTACCAGAGCCCACTTGCATCATCTCCACCAAGAGTCCGCTTCCTGGAGTGCACTCAGTGGACTTTTAAGGATTTTGCCAGTGGCATTGTGGGAATTGTAGTCCAGACCTACCAAGGGCCATCTAGGAGATTCCTGACCCTTGGATTTGAGTTTTAGACACTTTGAACCCTCAAGGGGAACTTCAGCTAGAAGTTCCAGAAGTTTGGAGCAACTTTTTGAAAAAGCACCATAAGGTGACCTACTCGACATCAAGATTCAAGCCGGCTATTTTCAAACGCGACCCGTCCTGGATTTCAGGTTCATCCCGCTGAAAGTTCCAGAGCTCCAGACTTCCAGGATTTGACTGGGATCTTGCAGAAAATCAAGCCAGCGAACCTGCACCCAATCCGGCTAGACGAAGTGGCTTGCTCGACGTCGGAGGAAAAAGCTTCAGAAACGTTTTTAAGTGTGAAGGGAAAATATTCCGCTTAGTGTATCCAACCAGGGCTCCATCGTCGTTGATCTCAAACTTTATTGTGTTTGTGGCTTTATTATTAGTGCTAAGTCACTACATATTACTACTAATATTCCACTTTCCAACAATGACAACTATGCGGTGTGGCCCTTGTTAAGAAGAGACTGGATTTTCTTCAACATGTGCAAATCCCACTTGCTACCATCTCAAGACCTCGTGATGATTGTGTCTTTCTTATCCACGTATGTATATATACATATATACATGTTGCTGCACGAATATGCTGTAGCCAGGGAGTAGTGTAAGTGCAGAGTTTGAGTACCTGTCAACGCTACTAGAGAGTTGTTTCTGACAGACCTTTGCAATCTGTTTTATATCACCCTACAGGCTTCCTCTGTGTTTATCAGGAGCGGCCCGTGCAGGTAAAAGCAGTGGGGCTTGGTTGGGGGGGCATTCAACAGACAACCACGAGGGAAAATTAAATATATAATTAATTTTCCCTCGTTGTTGTCTGTTGAAATCCCCCCCCACACCCGGCCCACCACTCTTACCTGCACGGGCCGCTGCTGGTGTTTATTGTGTCTTGGACATATTTATACTTGAGACCATTGATTTGGCATCTCATGCATCACTTGGACCACAGCCTCTCCAGAATTTGAGGCAGTTATCCCGGCCTCAGGAGATATGCATGTGGATATGCAATGTTGGCTTCAGACACTAAACCTGAGGCAAGAAGTGTCTTCCCCTCTCCTGGGACCTGCGGTGATCACCAATGATGCCAGCAATATCACTCGTGAAGGCTACCCCGGAAAAGAGTTCAGTGCAATTGAAATAATTGTGTATATGTTGCATAGAGGCAATGATTATTGTTGTTGGAAAATATAACGAAAGGAAGCAAAACAGTATGGAAAAACAGTACACCTTTACAATGTGTATTTTACTGCTAAATAGTATCAAAGTATCACCTACTGTGAAGAATAAATATTCAAGTGGGCTCTGTCAGGCTCAAAAGAGTAAATAGCATTGACATTAGAATAATATAAACAGAATTTTAAAATTAGATGAATTGCGAGACTCACTCTGATCCTGTGTGACAACATACACACACAAAAGTAACATGTAATAAAGCTAATTATGATGAGAAATCACCTGACAGTAACAACGGCAAACTTTTACCCGTATTACTTAAGATACAATGTTATCTCTATTGTCAACACATCTTGGAAATGTGCAGCCAAGAATAATATATGATGATTTTCAAAATAAAGTGAATACAAAATCAGCTAAGATTCGCTTTATCAGAAGAAAGGTTTTTGTCCACTTCATCTGGGAATAACCTCCATGCAGAATGCTCGGGGCTATCAGATGACTTAAACTCATAAATGTTATCATGACTGTCAGAGTGATTACACAATAGTGAAAGCAGGCTTCTGGGACAGGAAATGTTGGAGGTAAACAGCGCTGTGCTTTTCTGAGACACGCACTGTCTTTTGGGGACACGCCATTAGCTGAGTTAGATGCTCTGCAATAAATGGACCTTCCATTGTGGGTTGTTTGCATGAAAAGGCTGCTTTCTGCCTGTCAAACAGTTCTCAGGCTCACTGATAACAAAGGGCAGGAGGCATGTATCCTTAGAGATGAAACTGCACATTCAATTTACGTTTCTTTAAAATTCATCCTGAGGACCGAAGCTTCTCCTTGAGAATTTCATTCAGCAGGAGGTAAAGTCTGAATTAACAAAGAGCAGCACAGGAAAGGACAGCGTGTATTTCCTGGCACTTAAGCAGCTATTAAGCTAATGTTATCCAAAGGACAGCATGAGTAATTTAGGCAGCAGTCGCAGGAGTTCCCAAGACAAGCAGTTGTTCTGTTCAAGCAACAAAAACAGATCTAGCGATTGAGCCGAACTCCAAAACAGAATTGTTTGGTTTGTATTGAGGACAAAAACATCTATTTGGATTTAACACTTAAGGACATTTTTCTTGTTTTGATTTTCAATGGTTATTTTCACTACCTTATCGGCACAAAGAAGCATGTATTGAAAAATATATCGCCAAGTGAAGGATTTGCACTTTGCGTAATCATGTATAATTTTGCATAATTATTTTGCAGAATCACGAAACATCTAATTATAGAAACTTTGCACACTTCTATTGCAGAACTCTGTCTATTAAAAAAACAAATTAATTGGATAACTTTGGAGTTGCTAGTTTCAAGGTTCTAACGACGAGTCACATGTGGGAACAAAACCCATCAAAAGACCATTAAAGTTCCTCTGGCTCAGAAGAGGGTACATGTAGAAGAACAATGGTTGGACATTTTTCCTATTTCCAAAACAAAAGTTACTCAACGATTTTGTCAGTTTATTAATCAATTAGACAGCACAGGACTTATGGCCTCCGGCAATAGAAATTCTGACACCATTTGGACAGCTCATGTTCAGCATTGTATAAAGATCCTGATTTTGTTGAATGTACCCGATATTGCCCAACAAATGCCTTTTGTGAACTTAGTAAGGGGGATGCACTTTAGAACTAATTAAATCCATAGGATTTGATGGAGTCTCTGGCCCTAATGGTGCTTCTAATCAAGTCTTTAAGAAATAACCTCCACTTTTTCTGAGTCATTCACACTCTGTGTCACTCCTTCTCACTCAGTCTCACTTCACACATTCACACATGGACACACAGAGACACACACACTCTCTTTATCATAGGCACATACTCTAGCCCGCATGCATGCATACTCAATTTAAAAGCATTCTTTATTTACCTTGATGTCTTCGAAGGTCATTTTTGAGTACCTTCTGCTCTATCTATCCTTGGGGCAGTCACATATCTCCTTCCCACTTCAAGCAGGACTCGAGCATGAAAATGAAACCTCAAACCTGCACAATTGCAAATATCAAGTTTCAGTCTCTTGCTTTCTCACCACACCCGTTCCCAACTCTATGACGAATGGGAGAGGTGGTGTAATGGGCTGATTGGTTTGTAGTTTTTAGGCAATGTTGGTGAACACCTAAAGCACCGTGTGTTGCCTTTAGAAGTGATGCTTTATGACTTCACTGATGGGGAGGCATTGAGAAGTGGCAACCCATGATGCCAGGGCTAGGACTTCACCAACCTTGGACAATCTCTATGATTGCTGGTGCAGATGCCATCAGACAGTGTCACTGGCTGCCTCAGGTTGCAGCTGGACCTGGAGATTGGCATTTTTTATGTCATCAGTGACACATAGGTTATTATTTGCTGTTGGTATAAAAAAAAACAAGCAAGAAAACAACGAGGGACTAGTCCTCAAGCCCATAAGTGCAAGCTGCCATTGCTATTCATAGTGCAAAAACCTCAATACAACTATCTATCAGCTGAAAATCTACTTGGTTTTGTATTGTTGTATTGCTTTTCCAGCCAAGTTTGCCTCCTCGCTGGAATATGCCCATTATTCCAGTATTACAGCCATCTTCTGCCAGCACCTGAAGGATTTCGATTGCAGGAGGGTGTCTGGCAGTTGATGAGCAAGGGCCCAGAGAGGCCTATGAGAGAAAGACCCACGCAGTTGAGCCCCCTTAGTTGCAAGTGCACCTAGAACACCACACCACAAACCCCACTCAGGAGCAACAAAACATCTGAAAGACGAGCATGGCAGGAGATGAAGTCACAGACCACTCCCCTCCCTGTTCACCCTTTAAAAAAGAATCCACCAGGATGTTGCCTCACAAGCAAGAGACCGGGAGATCCCAGAAATGCTAGGAAGCACAGAATCATATTGTTAACATCTGAGAATGAGCCCAGATAGGTCTACCACTCAGTATCCGGTGAAGGTGCAGTGTCTAGTGCACAAGGCCTTGCACAATATTGGTCCTCAATTCTTCAGAGCAAAGTTTCAATCGTACGCACCTAGGAGGACTCTTTGCTCATTCATGGGCAAGTCTGCTGTTGTGCCTAGAACTTGATGTGCTAGATGAGGTGATCGATCTTTCTCATTCGCCACAGGTAAACTCTGGAGCACACTGCCTCATCACATCACTCTGATTGATAATCATTTGCTGTTAGGAGAAGTACTAAAACTTGGCTTTCACTCTTTAATTCTGTTTAGGTCACTTTGCGTCTCTGTTCTACCCCTCTCAGTTGCATTTTTTAGGTTTTCGAGCCTTTGGGCACTTGTGTACTTTAAAAAATGTTTTTCATTTCATTCAAACCTGAGTGATATAGCAGCATCCCAGCAGTGGAAGACTGACGTTGAGCAGCGAGGGGCTTACCGTACCCCCCCCAGCATGGGAGAATCCTACAATTGAGTACTGGGTGGTACCTCGCTGAGGGTCACAAATCTTCCTTACCTATCCAACCTTACTAGCAGAACGGACATGTTCTATTGTCCCTGTGGCAAAATACAGCACAAAACTAGAGTTAGCCCTAGGGGGCATTTGGGACTATGTAATTTTAAGAGATGATAGTGAAAGGACCTGTCAATCAGTGCTGATGCATTATTATCTGCAAATGATTTAATGTGGGGTGGAGAAAATATACTCTCAGCTGGATCTGGAGGGCAAATCTAAAATAGTAACTGCACCCAAAGCTAAGGAGCAGCACCAACAGAATAATTTCAAGGTAAATTATCTAGGGGACACCCAAAGGCAAAAAAGTATGAAGAAGCTGGCCATGTCCCTTCAGAAGCCTACCCAGGATCAAGCTACAGAGTTTTTGGAAATGACCAAGGCACATCAGGGAGAGAAACTCAGAAAATTAGAAGATCCACAAGATCACTATACAGGTAAATCCACTAACATGGCCGTGACAAAAGCCGACCTCCTCACCAGTTTGTTATCCTTCAAAACTGAGCTGAGGGAGGAGCTTTAATGTCCTCTGCTCTGAAATTTGAGGAAAAAATCTCAGCATTAAGGGACAATATAGACTCAGTGGGTTCCAGACTGGTGGAAGCGGAAAGGCAGAACGAGCAGAATTTGACCCTTGAAGACAAATGTGCCTCTCTATATGCACAGAATGATGACATCATCAGGAAACCAGATGACCTCGAAAACTGCAACAGGATAAATAAAATCAGAATACCAGGCATGTGGGAAGGGTTGGAAGGCTCAAACCTCAAAGTTGTCACAGGCGGTCTCTTTTCTTAATTAAGCAAGAGAGAGTACATACAGTGGGGCAGCAGATAAATGGCAAAATGAGCAGGCCATGTGACATATTACCTACATTTCATGAATAAAATATGGTAACTCAGCATTCCAAAAGAAAATGCTTCCATGTAATACGATAAGTCAATCACATTATTTTCACTCCTTTATTGATTTTCTTCTTTTAAATTTTTTTTTATTGTAGCCATAGCTCTTTCGTCCCTCTTGGGACTTCTTCAGTGCTACAAAAATCTATATAGTCTTTACAACTCATACATATTTAATTAAGCTTTTTTTGGAGCACCCGTTTTTAGCTATTTTGACACGCTGCCTTAGATAGTTGGTTGGTGTATGGGATACTAAGCTAATTTCTGGACTAATTACAGTAGCAACCTTTGCTGAAATGTAAGCATTTGTTTTTCTACAACATTATCAATGAACCTTTCATAAGGAGCAAGAGAAACACTCATAATGTTGTGATGATTGAGTTATATTATGTTAGGCATCAGGCACTGTTCGTGGTGCACTCATTATTTTCTATTACATTTTTTAAGACGGTAAAGGTCAATCACTTCATGTTACTGGAGGACCACAAGCTGCAACAAATGCTCATTAATGGAATTGGATTAATGTATTGATTATTTCGATTAACTGGTTAGTATAAAGAAGTTTGAATGTATAAAAAATCACATGAGACTTGCAAAAGAGCTGGGGTAGCTCGAATTATGGGTATCCATTTGGAGGAACCAGGGATGAGCGCATTGATATCAACAGAAACAAAGCCAAGAGGAGAGTCAGTTGCAACTCTGGAATGGCAAACATCGCATGAGCAGAGATCCCGATGTGAAAGGTGAAAGGTACAATAAGGGTCCCAGAGAAGAGGACAAGAGGTGAAAATGAACTTTCCCTGTGTTAGATATTGGATTGTAGTTTGGCTGGGGTATGAGCCCTATTCAAGCAGCAACCATAATCCTAGTTAGGGTAAGAAGCAGGCAAACAGCAAATTAGCATGTGCTCAATATCTAGGAGCTAGGTGCAGAGCAGTCAGGGTTAACTTCAAGGCAATGTATAAAGTATTTGTGCAACACTTCAAACAGTAAAACTGTGGGAACACCACACAGAAACATACCACACCAGGTTAGAACTATAGCTCTTAATTTAATAAATAAAGCACTACCAAAACAACAAAAATACAATAAGTAGAACTTGAGATATAAACTGTAAAATATAATTTTTAAAATTGTAGTTTAAAATTTGACTTCACCATACCATAGGATTTTAAATTAGGATTCCAGAGACACCAGATTTGGGGGTCTCATCACTTGCCAATTGGAAATTACACTTAGAAAATGTAATAAGGTAATCCCAATGCTATCCCATGGGAAAGATAGGCCTTTCAATAGTGAAAAACAACTTTAGGGGTTTTTCACTACCAGGACAAGTGACATTTAAAAGTGCATGTTCTGCCTTTTAAATACATTGTACCATGTCCCCTGGGTTGTCCAGGGTGACTTATATGTAAAAAATGTAAAGTTTGGGATGGTAAAAGGTTTATTTGGTCAGGTCGAAATGACAGTCTAAACTGCCCACACAGGCTCTGCAGTGGCAGGCCTGAGACATGGTTAGAGAGATACTTAAGTGGGTGGCACAAGCAGTGCTGAAGGCTTACTAGTTAGAGATTAGCTAGCAGACGGAGGTGAAATCACCACTGAGATGATAGGAGCACCCTTATTTATCCATGCCCCTCTCTACTACACTAAAGGAATAAACCAATCCATTGACATTTTCCATCAAGAGTCCGTCCCTCTCTGACCCTGGAGCCTGCATGCCCGCTCTTTTCATCTCCTTCCACTACATGTCTTGGTGGACTTAGGGTACCCCCCATGGTCCTGATGAAGACCAGGAGCTGAATTTCCTACACTAACCCTGGGTCGAAACATCCACAGCTCTATGTTTTGTTTTCTGAATGTTGACAACAGTGATAGATTCACTGTGTCGCTTCTGACATTCTGTTTTGTAAATAATTTAGCCTTGGTTAAGGCTGGACAGGCCTTTTTATGTTTTTTATGTTTTTGATGTATATACTGCTCACTGTCCTTCCTTTATCACGTACCCTCACTTCTGCACTTTGCTGCACCATTTCCTCCCTCCTCCCCCCTCGGGGCACCTATGTATAACTTTTTGACAAATGTGCTGTTTTTTGAACATGATTAAATATTTTTGTCATGTATAAGTATTGTTTGGAATTGACTTATTAGGTGATGTTGATATCCATGTAATATTGTGTTTCCACTGGGACCACCCCTTTTATGTACCGAATTTTACCCAGGTCCTAGTGACATGTCTGGGTCAACCCCATTGTTTTGTAACTCAAAGGCCCACTAGTAGCATTTAATTTACAGGCCCTGGGCATGTGCCAGGTTGGTAAAATAGCTCTAAATTTAATAAATAAAGCAAGACCAAAATGGCTGTACCGGAACAAAGTCCAAAGCTCAGGCCAACCACGATGGAGCACGGGCTTTACAAATGTGTGTGCCCATCAATAAGTTTTTTTTTTAATGGCCTCATATCTCCTCGAGTAAGCACCCTATTGATCTAAGCTGCCCCTTGTGCTTCTGTCGGGTTTGACTTCAGTCAAAATCATAGGCCAAAATACCTTACCTGTACCTCTCCAGACAAAACTGATCAAGAGGTATAATTATTGGACATGATAGTCTTCATCAAATTTCAAACAAATTCCAAAATGCCCCAACATTTACCGCATTCTTACTCTTATTACTGTTACTGTCCAATTCCCTGAAATACCTCACTGACTTCCACCTGTCACACCAAGTTGGGGGGGGGTAAGGGTTGACACCACTTTTTGCATATCTCCCTCCTCGCCTGCAGAATGAAGTAAAAGATCAGCCTACCTTGTGATTACGAGAGACGCATAACTCCAGGCTCTCGCTGCACCATACAAAACATAATCAAGGTGGGTCTTACCTCCATGTTCATTTCCAAGATGTAAAAAATTATCTTATCCACACTTGACCAGAAACCTTCCAAGGTCGGGCAGCTAGCGAACATATGGACATCATCCACCTCTCTGACTCCACACCGGCTACATCCAGAATCCTCATCTCCTCTTATCTTGGCCAGCTTCAGCGAGGTCCAGTAGGCTCTGTGTAGAGTGAAGAAGTGGTTTCTCCTTAATGCAGCTGATTTAATCACAGAGTAAACATGCTCATTGATATTTGCCATATTTCTTCCAACTCTTGCTTTGCAAATATCCATCCCAAACCAGGTGAGGGGGTTTCATACTTTCCTCTGCAGCTTCCAAGAAGGACTGATTCCAACATGATACCTCCTTCTTCATTGCCTCGGGTTGCTGGAGATCCTTTTCCATTTATCTCAACTCAATCTCAGACCACCCTTGAGTTATAAACCAAGCACTCAGCTGATAAAACTTAAACCTCAAAAGTGTCCAATTAGTCAACTTCCACCAAGAATCCAGGACTGCCAGGACTGATAGCAAGATGAAGGAAGTAAGGTACCACGATGGAGGCCTCTAAAAGGGCTAACAGTAGGGTCGTGATGCGGGTCCAGTCGGCCGGTTGGGCGTGAATATTCCGGGGACTTGGTACAGAGTAGGCCGTGTTAAGGGTCACACGAAGGAATTGGCACTTGGTGGTATGTCCAAGGAGAGTTGGCCACAGTGTTGGCCTGGAAAAAGCCTCCGGGCTAAAGGGGGGCGTGATCCGGTCACTGATAATTGTCTGGAGCCTAGTCCTGGCAGATTACAGTCTCGCATTGTGCCATCGAGCAACTTCCCAGGCATTTGCATGATTGCTTAGTCCTGATGATGATCCCATAACCGATGTTGGGGATCGAAACGTCGTCGACAATTACATCTTGAACTCTGAACTATAAATTAAGAATTGTGTGGAGTATAAGATGTTTGTGTTATTGTGACTACTGCTAATTTGTATCTTCAATAAGAGTCACTTTTAAGTCACTTGCCTGTGGCAAGGAAATCAGCTGATTTCCAATACCCTGTCATGTCCTGCTCACTTATTGTTTATGTATTGTCTTGCTTTTTTTTTTTTATGTTTAAATAAATTATCGTCCATTTGGACACAATAAGACCCAATCTTGATTGAAGTATTGTGGCTATCCATATTGACTCTTCATGAAAGGGACCACTGTACTCTTATATGTGGCACAAGAACTGAGACTTGTAAATTTTAAGCAAAAGCAACAACTGGTCATCATTTATAAAGGAAACATTAAGCACACATGCAATTCATTCGCACTAAACCCGCACTAAACCCTGGTGAATGCATTACAATGAACGCTCACCACCTTACACTCCAGGCTCATAGAAGATTTATTATCAGCAATCCAGATGTTTCTGAATAGGAAAAGCGTTCATTTGCACACACACACACACACACACACACATATATATACCAAAACACCCAATAGATGCACTTCTATACCTTTGGTGCACTATGTTGTATTAGTATTATTGTATCAACAAGTGCATAATGCCAAATGTAAATATATATGTGGCCTAGCCAAATCTTAAAGGATGAAGCCAAAATTATGCTGCTCCACACATCTGTTTTATCAGGGATTTCACCTCCATGCAGATAGTTATTAGAGGTGTGAGGAGGGCATTCATGGTGCCAGACAGCCTTGGTCACTATTCCAATTCATTTATAATCCAGTCCTCAGGGAAATCGCGTTGCCAGAAAGAAAGATATCATGGGTCTACCTCAGCTATATTCCCTACTGTAGCTAAAATACAGATGTTGTTTAAAGGGTAGAAAGAGCAATGGCATGTGCCAGGAAGCCCAGTTCACATCTCTGTTTCCATTTATGTATCAGAACTTTGTATCTCTGTTTTCCAGGGATTCTTTTGCACCCAACGAGGAAGATAGAAAGGGGTCCAACATGCACAATTTGTTCCTACAAGGGAGAGGAAATGCACATGGCGGTTAGAGGCCAGAGAACAACATGCTTTGCTCTGGGAAGCCGGGTTCAGCACGCTGATTCTAATTTTCATTTGATTAAAAATTAACTACCATGTCCTTGTCATGGTTAAGGGCAATTGTCCTTGGGGTGCTGGGCAGGACAGGGCTAGTGAATAGGATAGGTGTGCATGCTTTACGGTTGCATGCGGGGAACCGGTGCATGTTGTAATGAACATCTCCCACGGCTGACACTGACGCATCCTTAGCCTTGCGCACATCCAACTGCCATGAGTTCAGGACAGGTGAAACAGGAACATGATCCGCTATGGTTAGCAGTACAGCTCTTGAGTTGCTGGGGTACCACGAGACCTCGATGGGTCACGATGACCTTCTGGGTTGTGGCGCGTGAAGATGGGTACATAAGAATGTTTGATGCTTAACCTGTGTATCTGTGTTGCGTTATAGAATGCACTGTCCTGGGTCTCTTTGGGGTCAGCTGATTCCCTGCACCTCAACCTGCTCCCACCTAACTGGCAGATGATCTGGTATACGCACCCATTCACCGTCAGGTAGTTAAACTGGGTTGGTACTGCGGGGAGGGTTTGCACTAAGAGGACTGCTTGCTCTTATCATTACTAACATTGCCCCTTCTTTTTTTAGGGTACATCAGCTGTCCATATAGAGGGACTTCACTACCGAACACCCAGGACCTTCCCCCCAGTGCCCTAGCTTTTCTTTGCTGACTGGGTTATATACAGGTAAAGAGTAAGGAACTGTGGAGTGGGTTCACATCGTCTCTGCAAGGCCATGCCATGGGCTTATCAGTAAGGTTCCCAGTGGTTTGACAGTCCTGATGCATTTCAGGTTCTCTAAGGGGGAAAATATCAGAGACTAATGTACTTGATTAGCTTCTTCTGCCAAGTTAAAATGCACATAGCTGTTAGCCACCAGAGACCATCTTGGGCCAGGAAACTAGTCTTACACTCTGTTTATATTTTTTAATTGGACAAAAAACATCTACAGTTGCCAGGATCTATTTCTTGTGCAGTGATGGTGGCATATTTGGGTCTAATAACCCTAGTGGACTCTCCCAGAGGAGCAGAACTGTAGATGGTGTCCAGAGCCTTGAAGAGAAAAACCCAATTCCAGGCATTCATATTTCTGTTATTCTGTTTGACAACATTGACCCATGGTAGCCCACCAATTATCTATTTTAGCAGTCTACTCACCTCATGATTATGGTGCTCTTTAGCATCTTCACTGTACCAGAGGGACAATCTCAATGGAGGAGCAGATAAGACATGTTACGCTGTCACAGGACAGTTTGGGTTAGTAGGAAGAGAGCTGCTAGCTTCATTTAAATGCCTCTCGAGCCCAAGGCCCAACGTAATACCAGTGCCCATGCCTATAGATGGAACTGGCCGGGGCTGCAAGAGTTATGACTGTCAAGCAGTGAGTGAAGGAATGTGTGACTGCTGTGGTGAACTTGCACTATTCATTGTCTCCTCCCTTCTTTGGTGGAGCATCAGTCAGACTCAACGAGTGAAGGAAGGAGACAGGGAACTAGGCCTGCGCTGCATTCTTACTAGTGCCTCCTAATAGAAACTATGGGGCATATTAGCAAGAACGGCGTTAAAATTATCGCCGCTTTAGCGGCAGGAAACTGCCTCTAAAGCGGCGATAATGGGCTTGATAATATGCCCTTGAGAATTCCAATAGAAGCCCAGGATCACAGCAGAACATGGGCTTCTATTGGTATTCTCAAGGGCATATTATCAAGCCCATTATCGCCGCTTTAGCGGCAGTTTCCTGCCGCTAAAGCGGCGATAATTCTAACGCCGTTCTTGCTAATATGCCCCACTATTTCTGTATGTACTTATAACTGTAGAAATGCAAATGATCCGTGCCATCACCTCTGTCCTGCATGTGAGATTGGGGGTAACAGTAAGTGTAAAGGTGACTCACGCTGACATAAATATTATAGGAGAAATCTAGATGATTGCTTAAATTGAGTTCAGACTCAGATCTACATGATTCTGATGATTGCGTTCATGACAGAATTCGTTTTGAGGAATTTTTGGCAACTGGATTATTTTGACAATTAATAATATTTTACTGCATGGCTTCTGATTCAGAGAGTAAAACAGCCACGGCCGCTACAGGTGAGAGTGGTGGGGCGGGGCGGGCGGGGGGAGTTGACAGAAGACTGGATAGGGAAAATAAATAAATAAAACCACTGACCTTATGCTCACCGCATCGCATGACTCTCATTCCTAGGCATTCTATGGCGGTTACTAGACTTTGTCCTTTGCTGTCACAGTGCTTTGGTGAGAAGCAGTACTGTGGTTGCACATTCCAGAATAGATTTTCTGTTGTTAGATTTTCATCTTCGTCAGGAGTGTAAATTAATTTGGCATTATAGTCCCATGTCAGTTTTATCTCCCATGAATAATTTTCAAGCCTTTTTTTTGTTACCTTGGA
The DNA here is from genome assembly GCA_963921515.1 of Calotriton arnoldi. Classification (NCBI taxonomy): domain Eukaryota; kingdom Metazoa; phylum Chordata; class Amphibia; order Caudata; family Salamandridae; genus Calotriton; species Calotriton arnoldi. The sequence continues at coordinate 417,404 of CAWUFW010007401.1, forward strand.
GATTAGCATTGCTTAAAATGCTTGCTTTGTCATCGGATTGGAATGCACATACACATTGAACAGCAGGACTGGATTAATTGCACGCTTGCTCCACTTACTAAACGTAATTCTTTGTAGGCCAGGATCCGGCGATGGGAGTTCAGAATTGATGTTTAGGCTATTGATACATATCCTGCAAACCCCTCTGTGGGACTACCATAGCACTCCGTTTTTATGGCCTTTACATTATGATGTAAATAGCCTTCCAATGGCAAGGTTTTGATTGACCAGGTCTCTTTCAATGCTATAATTTCATACTTCTCACAATTTCGTGGCAGTTTTCCAACTTGAAGCAAGGTTCTCGCCCCTGCAATGTTCCATGAGATGAGATGTAATACATCTCCCACGGACACCCTTGGTTGCTGACAAGGGAGTCACTCCTTTCTTGGGGCTTTTAAGGCAGATGATACCCAGTTCCACCAAGTCAGGCTAAGTTAGTAGCCTGTTTATGTTTTGATGGCGCCATAATTGTTATTGTACCCTGAGCGGTCTTCAGGGCTGAGTACACAGCGGCTGCTTCCCGGCCATCCACAGCAAAGGAAGAGGACAAGAGGCTTTGTGTGTTTCGTCAGTGTAATGCCCCATGCTCCGAATTGTTGTTCGAAGTTCAGAATTGAAAGTGCTATTTCTTCCGATCTCTATGTACTTTGCCCGCCCAATTTAGAGGTGGGCAGAGAGCAAGGTTTACTCCAGTGGAGTAAAATTAACTTTGTCAGCGTAAATCTTCCATGGATGGCCTAAGGGAGTAGGAGTTGTCTGAGATTAGGCATCCAACAGTCTGCCCTATTTGAGTGGTGGTCAGATGGCTTTTATTTACTGTCCATCACCTCCAGGAATAATCTGGCAGTAAGAGACAGTAAAAAAAGAAAAAGGACTCCCACACCATAGGAGAACACTTGCATGTTGTGGGTGTCATACATTTTTTTCTTCTAAAACAAACTTGTTTTGGGAGATTGTTTTTCAAAAATAAAAAACTTTGGGAAAGTTTGATGGCCGAGGCAGCATGTTTGACGGAGCTTTCCATTAAACCTTTCCTACATTGTCAGGAACTGCCATGATGGGGATTTTTGTCGAAGTATAGAGATGTCTGCAGGGGCGGACATCTCTAAATTTGGCAGGCGGAGTAAAGGCAGGTAGGTGGGCTTAAAGACTTCTGCTACCCATCTTCCCTTTACTCCATATGTCAGAACATATATCAGTTCCTTAGTCTTTTTTAATGGAGCTCACAAACCTTCAGTGGGGCAAGCCTGAAGCACTAGCCAGTAGGTGGGGGTGATTTCTGGCTCTAATGAATGGGCTAAACGTTCTCTGGGGCATCTCTACCTACTTTTCTGCAATTCATTTGCCCTACTACAAACAATCTTATAGTGCCCCTCACTCCTAAAATCGAATATGAGGAAACTCTTTCACCCTTGTACAGAGTTCCAGTTTCCACCCAAAGGTGTGGCCAGGAAAAGGGGTAAACCCCTAAACTGTGCCCACCCCAAGCCAGTTCTGGGGGTAGTATCCCTCCCATTGAGTTCCAAACTAGCTCGGCTTGTCAGGCCAATTCCTATTACCTGGAATCAAGGGATCTGCAGAAGTGAAGACCAGGCCACCAACACCTCTGTGTATGCAATTGAAAGGTGTGTGGAATGAAAATGTCCCAGGGGAGAGGGGGTTGCATACTGAGAGGGAGCTAGAGTAAATGACAGATGAACCTTAACGTCCTCTCCTTCCTATATCAACACTCTTCCTAACTTGGGTGCAGTACCATTCAATATGGCCTCTTGCATGTCGTTATCTGGTTCCCAGTTATCTTCTTCAGCAAAGAAACACATAATTCTATTAGCTGCTATGCCAAGTATGTTTCCACCCAGCTGTCTCTCATTCCTCCCCTTGTAGACTTTCAAATACCTGGGAGTGACTGTGAATCTAGAATTCCAAGAGCACTTCCTAAGCATGTTCTCCCATTCAACAGTCTTCTATTCACCTCTACTGAGCAAAATTAAACATGATAGAATAAGACATCTACTCAGAAATGCTAGCTATTGCTCACAACATGAGTCTTTATTAGCAATAGTCCCTTCTTTGCTCACCTCATACACATGGCCTTTATAATCCACAAAATGCTGCTTTCCTTCAATATTAGTGCTCACAGTTCTCAAGGAATATGCAGTATTATTTTGCCACAAAGTTTATACCTTTAGGGAGTCATTTATATGGAATTTATATAGGGCAAAGCCACAAGTGTTCTTGCTGTGCTGCCCTACACCAATGTGGGGCATTAATGCACCATATTTATGAAATACTGTGCATTTTGGTCCTTTCCCCCTGTGCTGGTGCACAATTTGGTGCCTAGTGCCAACGTAGGTACACTTGCACCATGGCGCAAGGGTGCCTCCGTTGCAGGTAGGATTGCTTTTTTGCAGTAAAGGACGCCTTTCTGCACAAAAATAATCCCAAGAGGCATTTTCCTCTTTCTATGTGTGTTCCACAATGCAGCACACATGGAAAGAGAAAAAAACAAGGAAACAAAAATATTTCTCTTCATTACACCTGCTCTGGGGAGGGGTAAAATTTTGGCCCTGCCCCAGGTTTACATGACAAAGTAAATCTGGGGCGACGTCAAAATCCAAGGGTACTGCATGAGAAAACCCACTGCAACACCCATGGAACGCCTCCTTGACAAAGAGGTAGGCAAGGCAGTGACTTGCGCTGCTTTGTCTTACTCCTTATGCCTCATAGATATGATTGAGAGGCTTGCGCCACTGGAGTATCAAAAAAAATGATGCTCTGGTGGCACAAGCCTCTCATAAATAAGCCCCTCAGTCTCTGATTAGTGCACTAACCTTTCTGTTTCCTGTTATCTTCTGAATTAGTTGTTGCAAGATAATGTACCTTACCGTGTTGTTCCCCTTTATTCAGTGTCTTTCCTTTGCAGGAGAGGTTGCGGATGCTGAGGAGCCATCGAGGGAGATTGCCTTGAGGAGGTGCATCGCTGGATGGAGAGGTGTCACTGGAGGTGGAGAGGGATCCACGACTTGGTCAAGGTAAGTAGGAGTGTCGAGAGAGACTGCCTTCTCTGGGAAAATCTCAAATTCATGCAGGGCTTGAAGTAATGGGTGCGGTATAAATAGTACAGTGCTCAAGATGACCGCCCTTCCCAAGAACTAGCGGGTTCTCTGAAATGTTGTGAGTAAACTGGAGGGGGCTGAGGTAACTGCAGGGCCTAATAGGGTCTGTGGTTGGGGGCTGAATACTGTTTTGGAAACAGTTTCAAGGAGGTGTGCACTCTGGGGACACAGATTCAAGAATGTGTGGAATGTACCCCCAGCACACGGAGCGGGGCATGACAATGATTGTGTATGCCTTGGGGAAAAAGGCTTCCCCTTCTTTGGGTCTCTTCTTACACTAAACTATAAACTGATAGGCCTCACCTCTGTCTAATCAAGTCAATGAAGCTCCAGGGTCCACCCCACAGAGTAACTGGTTCAAGACTGTGCCAATTCTTACTGATATTCTTGGGTATCCTGTTTGATTTTTACTGATGGTGCCTTACTAATCCATTGGAAGAGCCAAAAGATTACAATGCATGTTGAAGAAAATAACACCTCATTGAAATAATCTTCATTGGGTTTACAATCTTGAAGTATCCCTAAGAATTGTCAAATGGACAATTCATGATGCAATGTCTGGGAATTATGGCTTTGGCTAAATAAGTGTAATTTTCTTTTTGGATTTACAGTACAGGCTTGCATTTAGAAAACCATCAGTAGGCTTTACATTCATGTTGTGTGGTTACATAGGCCCTGGGTACATACACTTGTATTTTACATGCTCACATTTAAAGTTGACATTTTTTTAGACGTTGACTTTTAACACAAATTTACTTGTGCAGCCTGATGAGATAATGTACTCCGAAATGGTTTTGCTTATAGTTACACTTTTTCTTAGTCACATTATCAGGCCTTAGAACACTCTGTGCAAGGACTTAGTTCACTAAGGAGAATGTTGTTGTTTGTTCTTGTTTGTTCTGCAACAGCCCTGGGTAGATAGAATCAACAGACAAGAGGACAAGCAATCAGGCATAGAATGAAAGAGTGCAGCTTATTATATAAATTACACTATGCCTCTGTTTAGGCAGAGGAGTATCTTGATGGATTGTTGAGGGGCAACCCATGCCTGAATTGTAGCCCAGCTGAATTCCAACACCATCCTGAAGAGGAAGGCAGCCTGTTCTACATCAAGGCTGGTTGCCTGTTAACACATGCCTGCAGGTAAATGGGACGTTAGACCCCTCCAAGGTATTCTGGCAGACCCACACACCCTATGCTTTATAGGAGAGGTAGCGCTGATTAGGAGCGCAATTATATGTATGCATATACTCTAATGCAAATGCATGAGGATTGGATTATTTATTCTGTGCACCATTCTTGTAATGTGCTAACATTGTTTTTCTCCATTCCACTAAGCATTGCAGCATACGTATTTTACACAAGAGTACAATTGCTTCAATAAATGTTTGAAATGCCTATTTGCCTACTTGTCGTTTCTACCTTTGGGAATGCCTGAGTTACTGACAAAAGGGTAGAATCTGTTTCCACGATCTCCTTGGGGGAATTAAGGTTGTCATGTTCTGAGGTTGAGGACACCATCCGGTGCCCTATTAGTTTAGGGGCCCAGATGGTGCTCTGTGAGCTAGCCAGGAATGAAGTCAATATATTCGGATACTATGAGTTGACTAAGTCCTACATAGTTTTGAAGCTTATGTTGCGGAAATGGACAGTCTTTCTGAGAAACTGGGAACCGTATGACATGGCACCACCAACATTCTAGTTTGGGTACTTATTTAATGGGTCTATCGAGTAGTTTTCCTAAGTGTGCCTAAATACCCTACTCGCCAATTTACCAGAGACGTCCATGGTGTTAGGGATATATCCTCCTCTAAATAAAATAGGGGACCCCTATTTTTGCCTGTAGGTTTTTTAAGCTTGAACCTTTCAAAAGATACCCCACTATAGGTACCTTCACTGAATTCCATATATTCAAATGGCTAATGCAGTGAACATACCGGTTAACTTCAGACGTGTAGTAACACAAACACTACAACAACATGGACTTGCCATTACGGGTGGTGATGTTACGTTCATGGTAGCGGCACACAAAGTGTACAGAACAGAGGTGTTCTTTTCATGGGTAACATTTCCAGCAATAAATGCATAATCTAGACAGTTTCATAATTATAATGTACGAGCAGTTCCCAACAACTACACAGCCTATGAAGAACTAGAGATTCCATTAACATATCAGGAACACGCAAATTGGTTCCAAGGCACCCTCCCAAAAACAGGGACTAACGTTAGACTGGGTCCCCTCAACAATGAGTGGTCAACATGGCCAGTCTTGGCTGTTTACACACCTTACCCGGATATAGCAAACCTTACAGCACCAGAGCTATGAACACTATACAGATATATAGTTGGTCTATACAGATGGGTGACACAATATATTACGTGAAGACTGAAAATAAACCCAACTAGAAATGCTCAAGCTACACAACCACATTTAGCAATGCCAGAAATTATTCCTGTGACTATAAATTTAATAATGGGAAAAGTTCCCACCAGATGGGAGGAAATTCCGTTCTGGATTGCACAAAAACAAGTATATGATGAATTGCTCTTGTTCGTTCTGCAACAGCCCTGGGTAGATAGACCCAACTAGAAATGCTCAAGCTACACAACCACATTTAGAAATGCCAGAAATTATTCCAGTGACTATACATTTATTAATAGGAAAAGTTCCCACCAGACGGGAGGAAATTCCGTTCTGGATTGCACAAAAACAAGTATATGATGAATTGCACAAAAACAAATCAGCTTGAAGCAATATTTCCCCATATGGGACCCCAAGATAAACATAGAATTTTCACAATGTGCCTACGGTTAGGTATGGTTCCTCCGGTATATGACTGAACCATTGAGGCGCAGTATTTGCTGTGTTCAATACCATAACACAGGGTATACCATCTATTGCTGTTTTGCCTGAAGTACTCAAACAGATTCAAAATGAATATTGGCAAGCCCCAGACCTGGACTTGGGGATGAAACTTACTGGCAATAATGCTACAGCCTTCTCAATAATGTTACGCTATATAAAAGGGGAAGCAGCAGCATTGGCAGTACTCCAATGTCTCTCACAAGTTCCATTAGAGGATGAGGAGCAACACTACCAAAATTATTGCTGACACCTATGAAACCATAAGTAGAGATAATATGGCAGCCAGGCAGATAACCCCCAATTTAAAGGTAATTCTGAAAAGGATAACTTGAAACAGGCACCTGAGTCTTCTAAAAATGTTGGGATAATAAGAATAATAAAGAAAAGACTAAACAGAAGGGTTGATCTCTTCCACTGGGTTCCCTTGAAAAGCAATATAATTTGCATAACCGTGATATAATTAAACAACCTGATAAGTATTGTTATACTGATTCACGTCCTTCTTGTTCCTTTTAGGAAAAATCTGAAAAATGCTTGGAGAGAGGAGGATGATCAGGGCACAGATTGGAGGAGTACATGAAACAGAAGAAGGACCCACAATGCTCCTCTGACTTCATAATGAAAAAAAGAAAAAAAGCTTCCACAGCAAAAGCCTCAATTTAAAAAGAAGAAAGTGGTTGAGATAAAGGCTAAGCATGCCATACATATTGAGGAATCCGCTTCTGAATTGGGAGTGGGCTCTGACTCTGCTAGACAGTGCAGCTGAAGTCAAAATAGTTCGCTAGAGTCTCCAAGAGTGTCGGGCGGCAGTAACAACTAGTGACTACGTCCAGGTAGAAACACCGAACCAGAGACTGAGGGGAATATTTATCAAAACAGTGGTGCAGAGTGGCTCTGCAAGCCACCTTCCTGCACAAAAACAATCTACAGAGGAGTGTTCCTCTTTCTACGTGTGCTGCAGAAGGCAGCACACATAGAAAGAGTAAAAACAAGGAGAAATAAACATATTTCTCCAATTTACGCCTAATCTGGAGAGGCGTATCTATTTGGTGCATTCTTAGGTTTATCAGGTTTGGTAAATCTGGGAATGTGTCTAAAATCATGGGATATGCATGGGAACACCCACTGCAACACGGATATAACGCCTCCCTTTCACAGAGTAATGTAGCATAGAGATTTGCCCTGTGTTGCCTTACTCCAGATTTATTAAGCCATTCAAAGCCATGCAATGTGACTTTGTATGGCTTCATAAATCTGACTTAAAGGCTTGCATCATACGTACCACTTTGTGTGGTGCAAATGCAAGCCTCTCATAAATATGCACCTAAGTGTTGCAAGTCAGTTGTATGAATTATAACTCCAAATGGAGGGTGATATGCCTCACACTAATAAGGTTCTCTTTTGGGAGAACTTATCATTTTGTAATGACATTCTCTTGGCTGAAAAGGATTGGCCACCTGAGTTTGCTGAGCAAGTCCAGTGAGGGAAAAGTGTAATATTACCATCTTTCTCCAACCTTGTTCCAGAATCAATTAAACATACATACCTCAAGGAGTGGGCCCTTGCAAAAGCCCAAGCATAATACCGTAATCACATGGGCTAGGATGAAGAATCCCCTTACCATATTATACCCATACTGTCCAGCCCACAAGTGCAACATTATACCCCACTAAACATGAGGCTTAACAACAGGTTAGAGAAATTCTAGCACAACTTGAATATCAAGGTGCAATTGAAACTTGCACCTCACCAATGAACAATCCTTTGTTTCCGGTAATGAAACCAGATCATTAATATCGCTTGGTCTTAGACTATAGCCAATTAAGCAGTCACACATGGACATTTAGTGCTGAGACACCTTTGTTGGTATTTGTGCGCCCTATAAATTGTTATAACATAACATACCATTTGCAGTACAAAATGTGCACAATGCAGCACTAAAGAACAATATACTCCGGAAAAATTAAAAAACCACATTAAACATTTCAAATGGCTTTTTCTGCCAAAACATAGTGTCTGAAAGCAGATATTTGACTTCATTTACCGCCCTCGAGAGACAAAAACAATTCTGTCAATTACCACAAGAGTATAAGAATAGCCCAGGCTTGTTCTTTTCCCAGCTGGGAGTTGCTCAGTGGACTAATGTGTCCATTGCAGGGGCCTGTGTTCAACCTCATGGTCACAGGTTCAAACCCCGGTGGGTTCACTCAGCCTTTCATCCATATGTGGTCGATAAAATGAGTACCGTTCAGTAACAATAAACATCTGTTATTCAGCGCCATGATACCGCCGGGTGAACGTGCGCATTTCAAATACACATGTTATGTTAGGTAACAGAACTGTTACAGTGCTTTGACAATGAAACATTGTCCAATGTCAATGAAATGTATCTCACAGATGATGATTTAGAAATGCATCTGAGTAGATTGCATAATTCTAGGATCAGCTCACATTGGATACAAGTTCAATTTCAAAAAATCAAAAATTGCCCACCTAAATGTCCTGTTCTTGGGATACAAGCTGTCAAACAAAGGCAGGAGCTTAGCGACGCATTTCCTAGAGAAGTGTGTGTTCTTACAACCACCTAACACATTAAAAAACTCCCATCATTATTGGATTTTCTAAGTTTTTGTTAAACATACATGCCAGATTATGCACAACAAGTAAAACCATTTTATGACCCGATCCATCCAGACTTTTCAAGCACACATTGAACACCAGAAAATACACATTTTGCATGTAGCACAAACTGACAAGCTAGCTGAAAAACACTTACACACACACAGGTGTGAATCAGCGGCGGCCAGCACAGCTAAACGTGGTGTGGTGGGGTGGGATGGGAGGGGGGAAGTTGACAGATGACAGAATAGGTATTATTAAATAAATAAATAATACATTTTCCGTCGTCTGTCACATTCCACCCCTGTTGTGCCCTGCCCCGCCCCAGCGCGCTTCTCTGTGCCAGCCGCCGCTGGTGGTAATACAACAAATTTAGTGATCCGTGTAATCGCAGGAACCACTGCCTATACATATGTCACATTCAATGAAGGTGAGACTGTACCTTGCATATAAATCGCATTTATAGTTCAACATGGAAATGTGTTTTGCACCAACAGAGAAAATTCTGACAGCGGTACAGACTGCTGTAGTGAAAAAAAGATTGTTGGCTCAGAAGAAATGCATAATTGTCGTGACTCCCATTCCAACCATAAAGGCTGTCAAAAAAGGCCAGCATTCCCAATGCAAAAGCCTTACATCCTAGATGGATACTGTGGGCCAACTCACTAACAGCAACAGATGTAGACTATATGTTTGACTCTACACTACAAACACAGGCTTACCTACAATATGAACAAGAATAACATCTGCCTAGTGAAATAATGACTCTCGACCAGTACAACTTTATCATTTACACTGATGGTTCTGCCCAGCCTGCAGTCAGAACAAAACACCAATACTCGACTGCTAGTGCAGCCATAAGGGGCAAAATGCAGGATGGAGAATTCCAAACTCTAAAAACATTCCCGCCATTACTCAGTGACTGCACTGCACAGCTGGCTGAACTAAAAGTTTTAATTCTGGCACTTGAAAATACAGATCCAGAATTTCCCACAATTATAGTGTGTGATTCACATTATTGTGTCCAGGCTTACAATGGGTACTTGCACTAATGGAGCCAGAATGGATTCAGAGACTCAATAGCTTGTACTATCAAGCATAATTTGCTATAGGGACAAGGGACAAATCTTAAGGCAAGTTTTCCTGGGGCTCATGTTATCCACATACTGGCCACCAATGTGTAGGAATACATGTTGCAGGGAATTAATTGGCTGATGAAGCCGCAAAGGCACCAATTCAAAATGCTGTCACACTCACATTCCAGTCCAGAGGGATGGTAAGAGTGGCCATTAGATACTGATGGTTGTCACGCACGTTTTGTGACCAACATAAAGGGGTTTAGAATAAACAGACCAGACTTACGTTATGTGCAGGCACAACACTCAGGAGTAGTAAAAGCATATATCTTTGGAAAATTGTGCCTTGAATGGCTAATCATTCCATGTTAGATGAGATGAAGCAACAATTGACTCACCTTTATGATGACATGGACTTGCAGAATTTTTTGTTAGGTCCTAGAAAGCCATGTCAAAAACGCTTTTTGCATGCAATCTACAAAGAGTTGTGGAAAGTTTCACAGCAGGAAGCTGCTGAGCTGATACATGAAATTGACAGATATAATTTGGAAAAGGTTCTAGCAGTCGTTGATACTGGTGTGAACACATTATCCATTAGAATTTATTCTCTGAGTAACATTGTGCCCTCAGCAATTGACATAACACAGAGTGACATGTCCCTCTTACAACATGGACAGAGTCAGCTTAGATCCATTATTTTATTGAGCTGGACTTTATAGACTCTGCGCAGTGGTAACATGCCCTAGAAGCATTTAAATACAACAAACTAATTTGTGTCATATAATTTAACAAGAGAACAGAAAATGATGGTTAGGAATGATGTGACATACACAATGTTAAATATAGAACATCTAGAGAAAGTACCATTCACTGTGCCTGAAACACCGTCAGTAGATTGGATAATTCATCGTTTTATATCTCTGCCAATTTCAACATTCCACTTTACGAACGGCTTACAACACTATCAAGTAGGTAGGTATGAAGTGTTAAGGGAGAGATTTGTACACAAGACAGGGGTCCTACCTTTCAAGTTCAGGTGTAGGAATGGAGGAACTAAAATGTTTTTTAGCAGTACAGATTGCAAAACCATTTTCGGCTATACATTATTTTGAAGGAAAGTTATAATTCACACAGCAAGTTTGCAAGGCAAACTTAGCCTGCTAACTGAAGGGTTCTCCAGCTGTTAACATTTATCCAACATTTAGATTACTTTTGAATGGAAGTTATTTGATGCTGAATGACCAAGGTTGCTTTGGGATGAAACTTTGAGTGTCCTATTTGGTGACTGTTTCCAGGGTTGTTATCTGTTGTACAAATGTACTTTTTTCACCTGCCCATACAGTTAGTGAAGTGATGATTTGGCCTTCAATTCTTATCTTAAACGTGCATTTGGATAGTCTGATTAGACTGAAATCCTTATTGTTTCATAAGGAAGCTTCTTTAACATCTGCAAGGGATATGTTTGTTGTTCAAATTGCAAGGTCTTCTCCTGAAATCCAGTTGCTACTATGCACTAATCTCCCACAACACTTCGGAGTACTTGTGCACTGCATTTTTAATACATCAAACACTGCTGGAGTAGTACATTTTTTAAAGCGATTGGGTCTAGATTTGTTAGCATTTTCCAGACTGTCTTCAGAGTAATTCCATCCTCTATTGATGGCCCGGTCTCCAGCATTTTCGGAGGCATTCCACTTGTTCTGTTTCTGATTTTTGGGATCTTAGTTCTATTTTTGCTGCTCTGCAATGGATTTTCCATCACACGACCAAATGGGAATAGCACTGCCACATGTGTTACTCTGTCATGAACGCATGATGCAGTATTTTGGCACACGCCTGCTTCAGGATCTGAACGACAACTGGTCTTTGTCCTTTCGACCTATATGGTTACATTGCATACAGACCTTGTTCCCCTGTCTGCAGTATACTTTCAAGTGTGTTTTGGATATATGCCTTGGGATGTTAATGGTCTAATCTATGGATATGGAACTGCTGATGGGTCCATTAATAATCCACCTGCAAAGTTGTCCTGCGCAATTGCCATTGTTGTAGAATGTATATTATGATCTGGAAGCCTCAGCTTCTTTCTTTTTGGATCTTGGTTTGTCTTCTGTGGAAGCACTACTGGTTGTCACACCTTTAGCCCTGCTGATTGGGTTGAAAAAACCCATGTTTGCTCTTTGGAACTTATGAATAGGTTGCCAATGGAAATATCAACTGCAGATGCTGGAAACAACATTGTTTTATCTGTCTATCGGAACATTTAAACACATGTGCAGTTTCGAAAAGACAACATTCTTTTATTCGGCTATTTTTTATAAGCAAAATTGCTTTTTATATGCAGAACTAAATGGTGCTTTTTAGAATTTACTTTTATATGCAGTTTGGCTTCTTTTCTGCTTTTTTAATAAAGTGCGTAATACTATAAAGACATTTTAGTTTTCACGTGCAAGTTAAACTTTATTTAAGTTAAGTTTATAGGTTTAAGATGAAGCTGTTTAGTTACCTTATGGACAAGGAGTGGGTGTTGTGTAGTTACATATGCCCTGGATATACACATTTCCATTTTACATGCTCACGTTTAAAGTTGACATCTTTATAGACAATAACTTTTAACACACATTTGCTTGTGCTACCTCGTGAGATAGAGTACTCAGAAATGGTTTTGCTTACAGTTACACTTCTTCCTAGGCATATTATCAGGCCTTAGAACATTCTGTACAAGGACTTAGAACACTGAGAAAAATGTTGTTGTTTGTTGTTGTTCGGTCGGCAACAGCCCTGGGTAGATAGAATCAACAATGACAAGAAGACCAGGACTCAGGCATGGAAAGAATGAGTGTGTTTATTACATATGTTACACTGTGCCTCTGTTTAGGCAGAGGGGCATCTTGATAGATTGTTGAGGGGCGACCCATGCTTGAACTGTAGCCCAGCTGAATTCCAACACCATTCTGAAGAGGACGGCGGCCTATTCTACATCAAGGCTGGCTGTCTGATGACACACGCATGCAGGTAAATGGGGAGTAAGACCACTATTCTTGCAGACCCGCACACCCTATACTTTATAGGATGAGCAGCCCTAGGTAGGAGTGCAATTATATGTATGCATATAATATAATGCAAAGGCATAACCTTTGAATTATTTATTCCCTTCTCCATTCTTGTAATTGCATCGCACATATCTTAGACGAGTACAATTGCTTCAATACATGTTTGAAATGACAATTGCCTACTTCTTGTGTCTACCTTTGGGCATTCCTGAGTCACAAACGAAAGGGTCAAATCTGTTTCCACGATTTCCTTGTGGGAATTAGGGTTGTCATGTTCTGAGGTTCCAGACACCATACGGTGCCCTGTTGATTTAGGGCCCAGATGGCACACTGTGAGCTAGCCAGGAATTAAGTCAAAATATATGATGATAGGCGTGGACTCAGTCCCACATAGTTTTAAAGCTTATGTAGCATAAAGGCAGAGTAATACTGAGAAAGTAGGAACCGAGTGACAGTCAAACCAACGTAGTTAATGCTCAAAATACTATAATTGTGATTTAGTTAATAGTCCTTACTTTAATCATTTAGCCATATCAGACATTGTTATAGTTTACCTGTGCTACCCACCCAAATCTGGCTGGGGTAGGTTGATTCTTTAATACTAAGGCTCAAGTACTCTTTGTTATTCATAAATTCCCTTTGTTTGACCCAGTGAATTCTTATTTTTTTTGTTCTATGATTGGTAGTGGGTAGATTGATGTTTTCAGCATTTCCCAATTGCCTTAGGACTTTATACCTGTTTTGTATCATTATGCCCAAACCTTATCTGCAGACTTGAAGATGATTTCTATGATTGGTTTTCAAGCTTTATATGGCATGTCTTTCTTTCCTAATAGTGTTAAGTGGCATATAGTAAATTGCTTTTTAATTTTAGTGATTTACTTTATAACCAATCTCTCAAATTTCTCAAATGTTACTTTTTCATTAGACATACTACTGGTGGAAATATTAAAGCTTTAAACTAAGGCTAGAATTATCACATGTGCATATTAAAGGATTTTTAAATATATAATACGTCTTATTTTACAAAAAGAAACCAGCAGTTCAGTTTGTAGGAAAGAAAATTTAGTACACTCGGATGTGATGTATGATAGTCTGTTACTATGAATATTTCTGTTGGCAACAGTATGGTTAGAAATATTAAACATAATTGTCATCATAATGTACTTATTTATAATTTGTAATGCTGATCCATTTGTTGTTTCTATGTCGTGAAGCCTCTGATTTAGTTATTACTGTTCCCTTTACTACCCCTTCTTAGGCCTTTTTCCAAAGAACACCAAGCTCTATTGACCTTGGCTCACTTTATTAGTTGTCCTGATAATGTCCCAGCTATCATATGGGGTTGAAATGCTGTAAACAAACTCAGTTGACACAACGGAAAAACTGAAGTTTCAGCAGCTTAAAAGTTTTAATTCATCGCTTTAAGCTTGTCAGATCATTTTGAAAGATGTGTGTTTCCTGTCACTCATATGTTTTCATTTCAACATTGCTTATAACACTGTGCACCTTACTGAGACTGTTATCTTACAAGCAGTTAATACTTGTAGTTACGAATCCTTTTGACAGTGAACAAATAAATAGGGCCTCATTTATGGGAGGGTTGAGTCATGTTTGCACCACACAACATGGTATATGCGTGACACAAACCTCTAAGTCAAATGTTTGAAGATACGCAAAGCCACTTTGTGCCACTCTTAGGGCCCCATTACGATGGCGGGCGGACAAACCGTAACGGAAAATGGGACCGACCACCAGAGGCCAATTAGGATGCGCCCGCCACAGTAGCGGGCGCATTCTGGCCTTTAACATTGCGGACGGTGCTGCTGGGTGCAGCTCCGTCCGCAATGTTAAAAGTGCATGGTTTGCATTGCCACGCACAACGTGACAGGCACCACGCGGTGCCTGCCACCTTGTGTATGGCAATGTAGGGGGGTACCATAGGTAACCCCCAAGTGCAGCCCCCCACCCCCCCACCCCTCCGGGGGCCCGTAATGGGCCCCCAAAGCAATTTCCGCAGGCATTTCCATGACGGCATTGCCGCCGTGGAAAGGCCTTTAGATTTGCACATCATAATATGGATGATCCGCACGGCAGGCAATCGTAACGATTGCCTGCCGGCAGAAAAGCGGCGGACGGTCTTTCCGTCCGCCGCGGTACCCCCCGCCATACTAATATGGCGGGGGTAAATCAGGTGCAGATGGCGGGCGGATTGCCACCGCCGGCCCGGCTGTGGCGATCCGCCCGCCATCCTAATAGGCCCCTTAGTGGTTTCAGAAGTCTGGAGTAATGCAATATAGCGCAAATCGCTGTAATGTGTTACTCTGCCCTGAATAGACATTCCATGGATGTACCATGGGTGTTCCCAGGAAACTCCCATGAATTTTGACGCATCCCCAGATTTACAAGAATTTATAAACCTGGGGATGCGCCAAAAATGTACACCTTCCCAGGGGAGGCGTAAAATAGAGAAATATCTCTATTTCTCCTAGTTTCTTCCTCTTTCTATGTGTGCTGCTTTCTGCAGCACACATTAAAAGAGGAATATGTCTCACAGGATTTGTTTTGTACAGGAAGGTGCGCCTTCCTGCTCAAAAACAATCTTTCATGCAACACAGGCATCCTTGCACCATGGTGCAAGGATGCCTGCATTGACTCTAGGCTGCCAAAAGGGCTCCAGCGCAAGGGAAAGTATAGGAATGCGCCGTATTGACTTAAATATGGCACATTCCTGCCCTTTCCCTGTCATGTAGTGCAGCGCAGAGCAGCGAGATGACTTGCTGCACTGCACGACGTGACTCCCTCTTAAATGAGGTCCCAAGTGTTTTTCTGGGTCTACATGTGTTTCAATATCATTGATTGTATAGTTAATGTACTGTACCAACTGTGCTAAATACATTTAAAAATGTTACATTATCAAGGTTAGATCAGTGCATTGAAAGAAATGACTATGTATTTTATCATGGGGCCAAAGTTGCACTAATGTATGTAGTCACTTGGGTTTTCTATGGCTATTTTGAGTTTTTCTGGGTAATTCATGCAGACACGAACAGAATGGGAGAGAAATGACAGACTTATAATGTAAGGGGTGGAGGTGCATGAGACTAGTAAGTAAATAAAGTATTTCTTGGCATTTCTGAACACACATTCTTGCGAATAAACCAATAATTTGTTTAACATTTATAATAAGATATACACTAAAAAATACACGGCCATCACAATATATTTGTTTATAGACAACTGCTCTAGGTAAGTAGCACATCATTCTATTCTCCAGTTGGCATATAAAAGATACAAACACTAAAAATTACATTAGTCACCGCCAAGAAAATGATTACATTCAAATCAGATAATTATGTAAAGACAAACATTTATATCAAATATTGATTGTATATATTAATACTAAAAACTGGAAACTGATGAATCAAAAATAAAAATCATTATGACCTTCTCAAAGCTAACATTGCATCATCAAAGTACCATACCTCTCAGTAGCACATCACTTTTGAATTACCCTGCGATGACACCTGAATTACATTTTACAGGCCATAACTCCATCATTTTTAAAAATAGTTCAAACATTTATGCAAAATGCTCTCTGTGCCTCTGCCACACAATCCTCATTCGATGCACATGAGACTAGGACCTTGGCAGTCACCAATAATGTCTAAAATCTTCAGCTGATGAAACCTTGCACGCATATAAGCATGACTTGTACATGGTTAGAGACTAGCTATCAGGTGGCTCTGAGATGGGAATGCCATGTAGGACTGTATTAGGGTATTTTCACATATTAATTTTGCCAGGTGAGATAATTTCCCAATAAATGTTCTATTATTAAATATGGTAAAAATTGACCTTTTATATGCCATTTTGATATTATATCACCGTTCCAAAGATCCAATGGTTCGCAATAATCTTCAAACCTTAGTCTGAGCAGCTGGGCTTGTTAATTTGCTCCAAATAAAAGGTCAATATTTTTTTCTGAGACCCTCCTAAAACGATCACAATAGTACAAAGCTAGGTTTATCATTCTCTTGGAGACAGAAACTCCATTGTGTTCCAGGGAGATTAGGCATTGCAATATTATTACTTTCATCATACGATTCAGAAACCAAGTCAGGCAAAAAAATAAAGGAACTGTACATTATCACAGATATAATTTTACTTTAAAAAAAACAATAGTAATTGAACAACTGTTCTTCCACCATAGTTAGATTTAAATCATTTTATGCCACCCTACAATAGATTTTACCATATTGGAGCTTATGATGAATGAGTTATTCATTTTAATGGACCAGGTAACAGGGATTACTCCAGGCCTTTCCTAATGATCGCCTCAGCCTATTGCAGTGTGTATTCCAAATCAACCATGGGGAGAAATGGAAAAATGTCTCCTTTTAATGCGTGCTTGACAGCTGCATTAATTTTGGCGTTAAACCCTGTCTACTAATGTTAGTAGATAGGGTTTAGCGTCAAAAATCATGGGTGGTTGCATGGGAACACACAAGTACCACCCATGTATGCCCCCTTGACGGAAAGTAATGTAAAGCAACGTTTTGCGATGCTTTGCGTTAGTTTTCTATACAAACCAATGCTAATGCCAGGTTTATTAATCCCCAAATAGGTGTAGCATAGGGCTAGCATTACAAAAGTAACACAAACCCGATGCTAAGGGGCATATTTACAAGGGCTTTATCTCCTCTTTTTTGGCTTAAAAAGCCAAAAAAGCAGAGATAAAACTATCGCCCTATTTACAAGAGGGTGCTAACATGCATAATCGCATGTTAGCACCCTTTTTCTCAACGCCTCCTTTGCATCTCTAATGAGATGCAAAGTGGGCGTACCCGGATGGACTACCTTGCAAATATCACTGATGTTCACATCGCGATATTTACAAGGCTGCCCTAACATTTTAGCACACGTTAGTTTTTGGAGAAAACCGCTGTTTTCTCCAAAAACTAACGTCTGCTAAAATGCAGACTTACCTATCCTTAACATTGGGGTGGATTATGCTGATATGACCCTGTGGGTCGTATCAGCAAGGTTATCGCCATTTTGCAGGGAACATTGCTGGAAAACCAGCGATGTTCCCTGCAAAACGGCAATAACCTCGCTATCTCTGGAATTTTTATCGCCCTGGAGAAACGCGTTGTTAATAACGTGCTACCAGGGCGATAAATTCCAGAGATAGCCTGCGATAACAAAATTATCGCTGGCCGTTGATAATATGCCCCTAAGCCTTTGTGAATCTGGGCCAGTCTTCAAATACTTCTGACAAAAAAGGCCAGAGTACATCGAAAACAAACTCCTTGCTACATTCCTTGTTGAAATAGAGGATGGATCAGTGAGCAATAGCATCCCCTGCAGGAGTCAGTGGTTGACCTCATGCTCGCAGGTTTGGATACAAGTGGGTCCACTGAGGTTGTCATGGTTTGGAGGTTTCTTTAATAAGTACCATTGTGTTGTGAAACTATACAACTCAAATTTAAGATAAAGAAATTGGTCAGAATAAAACATTTTTACAATACACTCGTTTGGAAGTGTATGGGCACCAATTTTAAATCACTCTCTAAATTAATCGCTTGCAAAAAGTAGGGAAACACTTTATCCCGCAAACCTTCGCCTCACAACCAAACTCCATGTGGTCCACCATCTCTCCAGGTAGGGACTACTACCCTCAGCACATCCGAGGATCCAAATGCATTCCCCTCCAGATGCTGCTGAAAGCCACGAGATTCTTTGCCATCATCTTTTTTCATCCAAACCCATGACTCCGAATGTGACACCGTCTCAGCTTACTCAGGCCTAAGACGTTATAAATAGACAAAATTAGAAATCGATAAACATTCCCCGTCAATAAATGTATCCTGGATGCAACTGACAGCGTTCAGTAAACTGGACAAAAAAATCACAGAGTGATATGTCCTTCCCCATTATATTTTAAACTAAAAATTGTGACCATTATATTTATTTCGAAGACGTTTATACTCAAGAAGAGAAATTATATGGTAGGCGATTTCTGATGTAGCTGTCACAGGAAAATATACACTTGAACAGCAAAAGTTTGTGAGGGAAGCAGTGAAAACTTGTAAAACGCTACAATCTCCTTCCGTTCTCGGACATCAAAATGCTCCGAATGGACATGCAACTATTTCAGGGCTCATTTGCTGAGGACAAAATGTTTCCATCACAATTAAATATTTTATGGCAATCTTTTTATTTCAACAGAAAGTGCAGCCTGGACAGATCATTAAAGCAGTCTATCTGTTCAGAGACCAATGTAGGTTTCATTATTTCAATCTCCTTTGCAGCTCCACTTTTTTACTTTTCTTGACCTGGTATTTCTCATTATTTTATTTTCGTTCCTTTTTTTGCACTTTGAAATTTACTACTTGATCCAGACAATAATTTCCAAGGTGTTCTCAATGCATTTATTGATCTGTGGTTTAATAGAAAGGGCTCTTGCGAGAAATGTGAAATGATGGTTCAATTATCCTTTAAAACGGTTGGACTTTTAACCTGTTAGATCTTGTTTGCTTCTGCCCAGCTGAGTCTTTCAGCTCTGGGATTTAAATGCCAGAGGCAATCGTAGATCATAGATTTTTTGACGATGGGTAATGGGCAAAAGCATTGATGAGGCTGAAACAAAATTCAGACCACGGAGACGATGGTTTTGAATGTGGTGTCCTCTCCGAGTGACATAAGAACCGAGTTCAGGCAGTAGTTTAAAGAGAGGCAAGTATTTTACTGAAAACAACATGACATTCAGTGAGATTAATACATTGAACACTTAGGGACCTTTTTATGAGGCCGTTTGCGTTGCTCTTGCAAACCTTAAGACAGATTTTTTAAGCCATGCAACATCCATGGTTTTTAACACATTCCCAGATTTACAACAACTTGCAAACCTGGGAATATGCCAAAATCTTATCCTTACCAGAAGAAGCATAATGAGGAAAAATATCCCTATTTCTCTTTGTTTCTTTCTTTTTCTCACACATAGAAATAGTAATATGGCTCCCGGCATTGTTTTTGTGCAGGAAGGTGCTTCTTCCTGCATAAAAACAATCCTGCATCAGTGCAGGCACCCTTGCATGGTGCATTCCTGTCCTTTCTCTGTCACGCAGTGCAGCGCAGCAAGGTGACTTGCATGATTACCCCATAAATAGGCCCCATAGTGCTTCATTAGGAGTGCCTGAAGAATCCTGATGGGGCCAGCAACAGGAGTCACTAGCTGCTCCAGATTGCAAGTAAAGAGGGAATGCCGCTGGCCCACATGCTTTCATCAGGACGTCTCGCCTACTCAAAGAAATCAAAATGGCTGCATGAAATTCCAGTCAAATTTTTTTTTAAAAACATGACAGGATACATGGGAAGCACAAATTCCCAACTAATAGTTAGTCCCCAAAAACATGTAAACAGGAGACTTTATGACCCTCTCAAATAAGTATCGGTAACTCTATCGAGGGATATACCAGGATGTTTAAAAGTCCACTCATAACGAGTCCTACAGTGGCAGAGCATGGGTGCCATGGGCCTTAATACAAAGTAGGAAAGTTGCCTATTTCTCCCTGGTTGGGTAGCAAAAGACAACCATAATTGGGGTGCAAAATCTACCCCATATCCTTAGGACCAGTGCCACTGGAGTAATGAAAGTTAAACACCTGCAACCTGTTGCAAAACAAAGAGTGTACATTTGTGCAAGTAGGAGTTTCTAAACAAAATACAGAATTGCAAATGTACACAGTATTTATCTTTACTTTATCCAATATAAAGTAGAAATTTCAAGTATTGTACACATGCGCACTAAATGAACACGTTTTTGGGATAATAGATACCTATATTTATCAATAGATTTGTTTGCTTGGGGCATGGCTTGACAGAAAAGCAGTCAACCGCACTCTAAGAGAGCTCCAAGAGACGGCCCCAACACATCAGCATCCTGCAAAATCTGAAAGTCCAGGGGGGTGCTCACAGATACACTTGAGCCCCTGTATGACCAGTTGCCGCACAAACGGATTGTGAGACCTCTGTGGCAAGATCGGAGCTGCGCTGTACTGGTCAACTGTGGCGCCTTGCAAATGGCAGTCGGAAGTGAGCAGCAGCCTACAGTCGATGTGCAGTCCCATGGAGCATAATGCCTGCTGGTGCTTACCGATTGACAACCGGCTGCTGCAACCATCACACTGGTGGCAGGATTTCCATTCATCAGCTGCGGTACCTGACGACGATCGCTAGCCGCCTTAAGAGCCACATGAGGACCCTGAGAGGGTGACTGGAGGTGTAAGCGACTGCCCTGAGGAGAGTGCTGCAGCCCCACATGGTGTGGCGGCCGTGGCTTGCCGACATTGTGTGGCCTGGGGGACGGGGGGATACTGAGACCTCCACCTGATGTACTCTTGCAGGGTTCACTGACACAACATCGATGTAAAAATATCGATGTAAAAAATATCGAGTAAAAAATATAGACAACAAAAATATCGAATCCTATACTTGAACAGGTAAGTACAAAAATATTGACTTAAAAATATCGATGTAAAAAATATAGATATATAAAATTTCGACTTTTATATATATATATATATATTAAATAAAATAATATATATTAAATATTAAATATAATTTTAACAAAATAAAATTCATTTAATATACATTTTAATAAAATATAACAAATAAACTTAATAAAAAAATAAACACACAAACATAATAATTTATACATATATATTAACTTTAAAACAATTTATAAACTATTATTTTTAATTTATATTAAAAGTTAAAAATAGTATTAAAAATAACAATATATATTAATGATTTAAAATAAACTTAAATTTCACAATACAATCAGTGCAACAGTAGGGAAAGTGTTGGCTAACAAAGGGGTAAAAATAACTATTCCCACTCCAGTGAGTGCAACAGTAGGGAAAGTGTTAGATAGCGGAGGGGTAAAAATTACTATTCCAACTCCAGTGAGTGCAACAATAGGGAAAGTATTGGATAGCGGAGGGGTAAAAATTACTATTCCCACTCCAAAGAGTGCAACAGTAGGGAAAATGTTAGATAGTGGAGGGGTACAAATTACTATACCCACTCCAGTGAGTGCAACTGTAGGATAAGTGTTGGATAGCAGAGGGGTAAAAATTACTATTCCCACTCCAGTGAGTGCAACAGTAGGGAAAGTGCTGGATAGCGGAGGGGTAAAAATTACTAATCTCACAGTGCAACAGTAGTAGGGAAAGTGTTGGATAGCGGAGGGGTAAAAATTACTATTCCAACTTCAGTTAGTGCAATAATAGGGAAAGTGTTGGATAGCAAAGGGGTAAAATGTACTATTCCCACTCCAGTGAGAGCAACAGTAGGGAAAGTGCTGGATAACAGAGGGGCAAAAAATGCTATTCCCAGTCCAAAGAGTGCAACAGTAGAGAAAGTGTTGGATATATGAGGGGTAAAAATTACTATTCCCACTCCACTGAATGCAACAGTAGGATAAGTGTTGGATAGCGGAGGGGTAACATTTTTTATTCGCACTCCGGTGAGTGCAACAGTAGGGAAAGTGTTGGATAGCGGAGGGGTAAAAATTACTATTCCCACTCCAGTGAGTGCAACAGTAGAGAAAGTGTTGGATAGCGGAGGGGTAAAAATTACTATTCCATCTCAAGTGAGTGCAACAGTAGGGAAAGTGTTGGATAGCGGAGGTGTAAAAATTACTATTACCACTGCAGTGAGTGCAACATTAAGGAAACTGTTGGATAGCAGAGAGACAAAAATTACTATTCACACTCAAACAGTTAAAAAAATATGTTAAAAATAAAAAAATATTTAAAAATAAATAAACAATATTTAAAAAATGAAAAATCAAATACATTAAATATATAAAAAGAAATAATTCTTTTAAACTAGAAGATATTTACAAACAAAAAAATGCATTAATATATAAATATATTTGTTTTATTTCCTATCCTATAACACCACACCAATAACAAAACTCTTCAACATTTTTAATTAAATTTACTTCCATAATTAGCATAATTAAAAAAGTAATTGACTACACACACTTTAACACTATAATATCCACAACACACACCTAAATTAAACTATAAAATAATAAAACACAATTAGAAAGTATTTTTAAAATAAAAACTATTAACAACTAATAATAAAGTAATTAAAATGTATTTAATACCCACCCTTTTCCCCTTTAAAAGTAAAAACAACACACACAAAAATAAACAATTACTCAAAATAAATATCAAATAATTAACATTAATTAACAACTATATATTAATTAATTAAATACAAATTACTTCCCACCCTTTACTCCTATTAACATCACAACACACACCTAAAATTTATTACACAATTACCATAATTAATTACCAATTAATTAATTAAAATTAACATCAAATTATTAATTCATCAATTAAAAAGAAATTACTTCCCACCCTTTACACCTATAAACGCCACAACACACATCTAAAATTAATTACGCAATTACCATAATTAATTACCAATTAATTAATTAAAATTAACACCCAATTATTAATTCATCAATTAAAAGTAAATCACTTTTACTACCCTTTACACCGATAAACACCACAATACATACCTACAATTAATTACACAATTACGATAATTAATTACCAATTAATTAATTAAAATTAATTAACAACCAATTATTAATTCATAAATTAAAAATAAATTACTTTCCACCCTTTACACCTATAAACACCAAAACACACACCTAATAATTAATTACACAATTACCATAATTAATTACCAATTAATTAATTAAAATTAATTAACAACCAATTATTTATTAATGAATAATACATTACTTTACACATTACACAATGTAACATCTTAATTAAACAAATATTAATAAATAAAAAATAATCAATACATTTAATATAATTAAACTACTTCCCACCCTATTCCCCTATAAACCCAAAACCCGCTACAGAACTAAAAACACAAAATTCATATAATAAAAAATTAATAACTACAAAAAATTTAGCACATATATTAAAAATACAAACCAATCTTATACAAAAAACATACATCTGTTACATATAAAATATATACTAAAATACATAACATTAATAAAACTATGATATTTTTAACAACTGTATTTTTGCAAACAATATTAAACACTTCGATATTTTTTAAATCGATATTACTTACATTAAGTCAATATTCTTGACCACGATATTCTTGCTGTCGATATTTCTGAACCACAATATTAATGACTCGATATGTGTGCAACTCAATATTTTTTACTCAATATTCTGTCTCTGCGCCCTCTTGCAGCTTCTCTCCTTCTCTAGCAAGAGAACTGCTGTGCAAGGTGAAGACATAGATGAGGCGGCCTACTGCTGAAAGCCTGCGGGTGAGTGTGAGTGGACCGTGGGGATGGAATAACCAGGTTGGAGGGTGCTAACCCAGTGCCGCAAAAGCAAGAAGCACAGCTTGATGCATTTATCTGTACCACAGATGTTGGGATAGTGTTGTCTCCCCTTTCACTTCCCGCCCGGAACACTGTTTGTGTCTCCCACATCCTCAAGAAGCACACAGACCCAGCAGACTCTGGAGGTGGTGTACAGCTCGGCCTCCACTTGATCTTAACCAGGACTTCTTTGTTCCAGGGAATCCACCCCAATGGGGCTCCCAGATTGCTACAGGGTCATTTCTGTTTGTCACTGCATGTTCTGAAGTGTCCCCAAGCCTGGAGCCCATATTGAACTTTATCAGCAGGCAGAAGCTGGGAGATCCCCGCAATATCCTGGCAAATACCATGCTTGGGAGTACAGCATCGAGAAAAGCACCAGGGTTGGCCCCGGATCTACCGCACTCCTCTAGACCACAACATTGATACTTTTCATACCACTGGCAGGAGCACAGTGGGCAGCTCAAGTGGAGTAGACCTGGGAGAGAACTGCGGGGGCCCAGGAGCGAAGGTGGCACTGGTGTGCAGGTGTGGGGCTTACTGAATTGGACAGAAGAGTATGCCCTGCCAGAACTATAATCCTCAGCTGCTGAAAATGGGATAAGGCACTCGGGCCTTCCCATGACACACATGTCAACACTATCTTCCTGAAAGACTTAGGGGTCACCCTTGACTTTAAACACCCATTCCAAATTGGAAATCGATCCTGTTTGGCATGTGCAGGAAGAGACTGGCGCCCACCGTATAACACTACTAAGATTGAGACCGCAATACCACCCTCCCTACTGCTTACCACAGCGAATACTATAAGTAATGGTAGCTCACTTGGCAGACCATGGTCAATACAGATTAGGCCACCAAATTCCTGAGTGAGCTTAATATGGTATATATTGAAAAGCGCACTGCTGGTGTCCAGGCACAGTCTTCTCGAAGCCCTAGATTTACTCCGGACTGCACTATCTCTGAACTGCTACAGCCTTACTGAACTTACACACATGGCTAATGATGCCTTTTTTTCTCCAGCCAACAGCCACCATGGGTAAGGCAACCAGGAAGAAAGACCTGGATACAGGAAGACCGACAATATGCAGCCCAGTTGGCCAGATGCAGGACGATGACCTCTAGGCCATGATAGAAGGACCACCCACAAGCCCCACTGCAAGATATCTTACAGGCCATCACTGCTTCAAGAGAAGCCCTAGAGATGATAATAGACACACTGGGAGCAGACTTGGCCATTTTCAAAAACGACCCCCCATTGTCTGGCTGAAAGATTCACCACAACAGAAAGAATGCTAGCGGAGATTCCCACAGATCTGCTATCACTCCAAGAATGCCATACCCTTATGGAAGGAAAAGTTCACACTTAGTGGCCAGAAGGTGCCGAAAATCGATCAAGGAGAAGTAATATCCGAATAATAGGTCTCCTGGAGAAAACAGAGGGGAACAACATGCTGGAATATTTAAAGAGGTGGCTGCGAGAGGAAATAGCACCTGAAGGACTATCGCCCTTTTATGCACTGTAAAGGACACATAGAGTACTGGAAAGGGCCCCGCTGCTGGACGCACCCCAAGACTGATAGTGGCCCGACTTCTCTGTTACAGAGATTGGGACTATATATTGAACCAAGCCAGGAAAAAGGGTGACATCAAGGTGGAGAATAGAAAAGTTATGATTTTTCCTGAGTTCACGATGGAGGTGCAGAAGCAAAGCTCATGATTCTTTGACATAAAAAGGCGTATTTGCCAGATGGCCATTGCATATGCCATGCTGCTCCCATGTCAGCTGCATGTTGTTATGCCTGATGAAGTGCAATTCTTATGTTCCCAGCAAGAAGTATGGGAATGGATTGATCATCACCCGACCGCAGGACCCAGCCAGGGATTCCTCAAGTGATTACCCATGAGGGAGAGAATGAGGCGCAAAGAAAGGGGCAGCTAGAGAATGGTCCCAAATGGGGGAAGAGATACAGCAGGAAAAGCAGTGGGAGGTGGAGGTGGATGCAATGCTGAGTGGTGGGGGTACAAGCCCCTCTACTTCTATGGATGGCAATCAGATCTGAGACTTCGCAATGGAACAGGACTAAAGTTCCTTGGGCGATTCTGATGGTGAGATGCCGTGGTGATGCCGGGCACTGCAGATGAACTATTCTGAATCAGACAGCAAGATGTAAGACTGAAGCTTTTTATTTGACTGGCCAGGTGAATGTAACTGCAAAGAGAAGTAAATGTACTGTTGATATACTGCACCACCGCTCTGGGTGTGGCCTCTAACACAATTTATTATTTACCTGATAAGTGGTGGGATGTTTGGGACCGGAACTCTAGTATACTTCCACACCCCTTCTGGTTTCCTTGCTGTGAGTGTTTTCATGGGTACACACGCGAGGTCTGATAGACTAGTTGTGAGTTGGGATGGATGAGTTTACTTGCATGTCCTGGAGAATCGGAGTTGGGTTGTTTGGTGTTTGAATGTTACTGGGAATAGTTCAAGCTGTGCTTCTGAGACAAATCAATGATCAGCTCAAAGGTTAAACATTGGGGTGTTGGTAGCAATGGATGGAGTCACTCATTTAGCTCTTACTGTACCAGATGGTGACCCCGTGACTGATAGGGTAATATCCTGGAACGTAAAGAGGATGCACACCATGACCAAAAGGTACAAAATAGTCTCTTACCTTATGAGGCAGAGGGTCCGGATAGCCATCCTCCAAGAAACACATCCGATAGCCAATGAAAGGATGGCCTAAAACGTAGATTAAAGGGGCAGGTATTATATATTACATACTTGGCATATGCTAGGGGAGCATTAATGTGGATCACTCCAGGGGTTCCTTTTCAGTGCACAGGAACACTTATTGAACCCTAGGGTAGATTTTTCGTGCTGGCAGGCTGAACGGAAGGAAGAGACATTACACTAGTTAACATATCTGCACCAAATATAGACCCCATATTTAACAGGATCATTATTAACGGGAGAGGACTACAAGTGTGTAGTGGACCTTCCCACCCCCCATTGATGCCCACATGATTAGAGTGGCCTGAACGTTCACTGACTGGAAAACAGAATGGGGACTGATTGACTCCTTGCACTTACGTTGTCTGCATGAACGTGACTATTCCTTCTTCTCCTCATTACATGACTTGCATGTACAACTTGATGCATTTCTCTGCACCCCAGATGTACACAACTCAGTACATTGTGTCGGGGATCTTTCCAGAACTGTGTCAGACCATAACCCTGTTTTTACTCGCCCTGAAGTGGGGCAGGACTTTACCCACTATACCGGAATGGAAACTAACAACAGAGTCCCTGGCAAACCAGACATTTCAGGCCTCATAAGGGAGGGCATCTGACAACACTTTGCAGAAAATACTGGCAAGGATTTGTCCCCACAGGTGGAGTGGGATGCTTTTAAGGTAGTGATTCAAGGGCAATGCATTGCAGCATCCATGGGGATATGCAGCACGCTGTTGACGGACGTAATATCAGACGGGCTGAGCTAAGGCAAGTTGAAAGAAGTAGACCGGGCAATCTGGAGGTTCAACCGGACCTTCTGGAGGTCAAGTAAATAGTTGCTGTGCAGAGAGAGAAGTTGTGATGCTTCAATTGTAAGGCCTACATGACCAGGATGCATGTGGAGTGAGACCATACAGGATCCCAGTTGCCTCTGCTCACGAACCCTGCTAAGCGGGGCTCAGTAGTAGTGGACCTTGAGATGGACCAAGGTCATAGGGTTTACCGACAAGCGGATATTAGCCGCAAGTTCTATACCTATTATTGAGGGCTCTATAGAAGCAAGACATATAGGCCCACCAATGAAACTGATGCTTTTTGCCGCAATTAACATTTCTAACCATATTCCCTGAAGTGGCAGAGGAGCTCAGAGGAGAGATCACACTGCAAGAGGTCCGGACGTCCAATAAGGGAATGGATCGGAGCAACACACCAGGAACTGACAGCTTCCCATTAGAGTTCTATGCCCCACTTGGTGATGACCTAGCCTCAAAATTGTTCGAGTTGTACAGCACAGCTGGGGAGACAGGACTGTTACTACTATCCACCGACAAGCCTTAATAGTTCCATTGCTCAAACCTGAAAAACCTGCCCATGTCAATAAGCCTATCGACAGATGTTGATGTTAAATATAGATTATAAGATCCTTATTCATATCTTGACTATTAGGCTACTCCTGCATATGCTGCCACTCATACACTCAGTGGGATTCATACAAGTGGGATTCATACCTGCCAGCAATACAGCACTTATTATTAGAAGATTCCTAACAATCCTAGAGGCAGACACCTAAGATCTGGCAGAGGCGGCAGTGTTTTCTGTAGACATAGAAAAGGCATTTGATAGTTTAGAGTTGGAGTTCCTAAATGCAGTTATGAAGTGCTTTGGACTAGGGCAGGAATTTGTGAAGTGGACTAAGCTATTATATATGGACTCAACAGCCAAAGCCTGAACAGGGGGCACCATATGTGTATCAATTGGGCAGTTTTTGCAGTGGCGTAGCAAGGGTGGGTGGCCCGCCCCAGGAGGCACAATTTTTGGGGACGGCGGCCTCCCCCCACTCTTACCTGCAGCCATTGCGGGCCGGCAAATGCAGGAATCACCAGCACCCCCATGCTCTTATATGTGGCCACCGCGGGCGACAAATGCAAGGACCATCACAGGCAGCAACAGGTCTAGCTACGCCACTGCTTTGTCTCCCTTACTGACCGCTCTTGCAGTGGAGCCACTGGCGTGGCATGCACAAGCTCAGATTGTTTAAGAGGGAATAGCAATCACAGACCATATCCATTATATGGCGTTATATGCAGACAAACTCCTGATCTTGTTGATGAACACATCTGCAGACCTTGAGATAGCTCGCAGGTTGTAGAAGAAATTTGGAGAGTTGTCAGGGTTACGAGTATACTGGCAGAAGTTACATTTGTTTCCCACCCGAGCACATCGAGACCCACCCCGGGACCAACCTGGCTCTATTGCAATGGGAGCTCTGCTGCTTACAATACCCAGGGGTGCAGATTTTCCATGACCTGCTGGATTTCCTTGAGGGTAATGTGGTGAATGTGATCCACACTTTTAATTCAACTTTGGAATTTTGGTCCACACTCCCCCTTTCAGTGGTAGGTCAAATAGCACTGTAGAAAATAGTTGCACTCCCCCACTTTTATATTTCTTTACCGTGTTGCTGGACTAGATTCCACGAGCGATATGTACAGAACTCAATTCCCTTATTATAGCATTCATTTGGGGTACAGGCCGAAAACAAGTGGCCTTGACCACACTGCAGCGATCGGTAGAGGATGGGGGCCTTGCAGCCCCTGACTTCGAGGTGTATTATCTAGTGGCACAGCTTCAGTGGCTGACCCAATGGGTGATGGGCAGACTAACAGCCGATAAAGTGATGGGCCCTTTTTTCCCCTGAACTAGAGCAATTACTGACGATCCTTATACAGTTTAGGTGCCCCAATGAGAATGACACTGCAGAATTTAAAGTACTACGCTGCTGCTGGAGTTGATTTTTATGAAAAATACATGTGAAAATACCGTGCTCACCGGATTTCCTCATGCCATCATTAGAGGTCCTCACTCAAGGAGGGGACTGTTGAGGGTTGGTTGAGTGGAAGGAAACAGAAGCGGCTACATTAGGAGACCTGTTTGAGTCAGAAGCACTCCTCCCATTTGAGGAGTTTCGCTCGAGATATGACCTGCACGAAGGCCACTTTCTGCTGCATGGGGCTGTCACAGTGGAAGTGCGTAAACTCTCGAGAGCAGGCCTGTCTGAGCCTCCCACACTTAATGTCTGACACTATATCCTGACGTCATCAGAAACTTCCAATGCAGTTACTTGTCTATATCGTGCAATAAGAGAGGACACAATGCGTCCACTTGCCATCCTCCAGAATTGTTGGGGGGAATATCTCAGGGACCCAATTCCCGAGAAGGACTGGGAGACTATGTTGGAGGGAATCCCAAAATACTGAGAAATGCCCACTTTAAATTGATAAACTTTTACATATTGCATAGTGCGTATCTGACCCCAGGTTGCTTGAATCAACATTTTCACATAACCACTGCAAAGTGCCCGAGATGTAGGGAGGCGGAGGCTGAATTAATGCACATGTTTTGATCTTGCCTGATGCTCGCCAAGAACCGGGAGGAGATTTCTGGTGTACTTTCAGAGGTGGGTGGAGAGGGTGGTCCCTTGCACACCAGGATATTGTTTATTACATTGGTTCCCTCACAGTGTTAAAACTAAAATCACAAGCCTCTTTCAGGACCTAGCCTTCATATTAGCAAAGCAAGAAAAAGCACGAAACTGTAAGACACAGGGAGCCCCTAATATAGCAGTCTGGTGCAGAGAGTTGAACCTGTGGGCGGGCTATGAGGGTGCAGTACTACTCTGAGAGGCACAGCAGGATCGAGGTTTGCTTGACTTGGCCAGAGCTTGGGCGACACTGACAGAGAGTGTGAAACACCCGGAGCCACCACAATCTGAGGCCTCAGGAGGGTCCCCTTGAGAAGGTTGCTGGAGATAATTGGTTACATCCCCCAGAATAAGGGCCCCAATGAATCTGAAACTGCTGGACTAGACTGGATTATATGATGATACCCGTGGTCACCTAAAGATAACCTAGTTGATGATAGTTAAGCCTTTGGTCAAGATAATTATTGTGGTACGTGATGTGGGGGCATGGCAGGGGAAGGGAGGGAGGTTTATGTTATAAGGGGGACAATGTTAAGCACTTGTTATGCTCAACATTGAATATGGATTAGTTTAAGTACTCTTACTATGTAGCATGACTTGATGTAAAACCAATAACATTTGTTGCAAAAAAAATCAGTAGAATTGTTTGCATTGATGGGGGCACAAGTGTAGTTATTAGCCTATCAAAGCATTCATAGTTGGATTAGCAAGTCATTGGAAGATGTGTCAGCTATCCTGGATAGGTCTGGCCTTCAAAATGATGGGACTCTTCAAAATCCACTAATGCGATATTACATATATGTGTGATTGATGGATATAGATGATGTTCAGTAATTCATAGAAGACTGGGATAAAAATGAATCTTTGATTTTTTACTAATATGCTATTTCCTTTTTTTATTCATTCTGTGGCTCATTTACAGAGCAAGGTGTAACTATATGAGTGATAGGCTTTTAAACATATGTATGTTATTATTATTATTTTTAATTTGGAGATATCCCAGGTCCTGCACATGGGAATCTAGGAACATCGTGGATTTCCGTGCATATGCCAAAGTGGATGGATTTTTTTGTTAGCTAACATCTAGCAGCCAAGCAGTGCACATGTAGATCTATAAGTATATTTGCAAATTACGTGTACAAAGTTTAAACTTTGCTCTCAAACATGGGTAAAGTCTGGAACTTCGCTCATCACAAAGATGGCCAAACTTCCCCACATTTGTCATGCTGCACCCAAGGTAAAGTTTAACTTGATCTGCGGAGATCCCTTGCTACTGTTTGCCCTCCTGAAGAAGGGAGACATATCAGCCAGCTGGGAATTGCCAATGCAGTGATGGCAGTTTTTCCCCCCACTCTGTCCTTATCCACTAGTGTCAGTGAAGAAAATCTCCAATGCTCACCATCTAGCCAGTCTCACAACAGTAATTTAGTCCTACAGATCAATACTGTAGACAGGTGAGTAATGCAAAGAGAATCCCTCCTTTTCTCAGCCGCTGGAAGCCCCACCCTGATCACTAAGACTTCTAGTGTGCAGAGATAGGATGGTGAGGAATGGTGACCAGCTGCCAACACGCGACAAGACAACATTTCTCATTGACATACAGAGCTCCTCTTTATTGTCCTTTTCTTTTCAAACATTGCCAGTTTCAAATATGTCAAAGATGAAACATTTAAAAAAATAAACAAATGATGGCATCTTCTTGGGCATTCAGTTCTTGATATTTTTATCTGAAAATAAAGGTATTTTGCCAGAAATTACCTATAAAAATGGGTATAGAAACAAAATGAACCTATGAAGAAACAGAAATTGTGGCTCAAAGTACTTTTGGAAGTCGGATGAGTAGCAGAGACGAGCTGAGATGTCACCCTAACATACTACTTACCTAGGTTTCTGTTGCCAGTTGGTGCGGGTGTTCACGTGGCTTAAAAGCCACCACTGTAGCCCATCATCCACACTTTGAGGGAAAATAATTCAGTCAAATGAAGCTCTCACCATCTCAATTAGTCCACAGTGCCAAAGACAAAGACCTGCTATGAAAGAGGTCTGACCCCATCTAATCAGACACTGTGTGGGAGTTGTAATCAGACACTTCTGGATTTTGAACTGGACCTCTGTCAGAAGAACTGCTGCGCCGCTTAAAGGACTCAACTGGACTGCTTTCATGGAAGAACTGCTGCCTCCTGCTCTCTGACTCTGCTGAAGGAAATCTGAAATCTACCTTTCATTCAAAGTGATCTCCAAGGGCTTGCTGGTTTGCCTACTGTTTTTTGAAGTCTCAGGGACACAAGAGACTTCTTGCAATTCTGCTGGGCCTGCTGGACTCAGAAATGGGTGCTACAGATGTCTTACTACAAAATTGATGCTTCTCCTGTCTGCGTGTAGCAGAACCAGTGCATCAACCCAGTTGCAGGAGTAAAATTTGTGCATCACCTCAGAACCAGCACTTTGCCTTCAGAGATTGACGCATTCGACAGCGTGACACCGCCGCTGCAGCTTAGTGAGCTCGACACATCCCCTCAGCTGCGTGGCAGAATCTGGTGGATCGCTCGATGCCTCTAGACTCCGGCACCCTTCTTCAGAACTGACACATCGCCTTCATTGCGTGGAGAAGATTGATGCACCCTGCACCTGCAGGGCGTAACATTTATGCATTCATTGCTTGTGACCAGGAGAGGAACTTTGCTCACTGGGGCCTGTGTGGGTCCTGTAGCCAGCTGGCGCTCCATCACGGTCGGTCTGAAGTTTGACTGTGTCCCAGTCCAGCATGAACCTAACGTAACCTTTTTAGCTCTACTTGCTCCCAAGGGCTTTACTACATTTATTCCTTTAATATGTAGATGGGAAAAAACATACACCTGAATAAATAAGCATATAATATTCTAAAGCAGAATACCTAGAAAGGAAAATACATGATAATTATAACACTGTGTCAAGCAATTGTTAACACTTTTAATGCCAAACTCTGTAGTCTCAGTATATGCCACTTTGCATGTCCATTTCTTTAAACATCTGAGCTGTATTTTTCCCAAGGTAATCCTCAGTGGAAGCTTCATTGTAAGTGGACCTTAATTTCTAGTCTTCCAAATCAGAGTGACTAGGACAATGTAGCTTCCTGTATTCAGACACATCACAGTATATTTGGTTCCACCTGGTTCCACCTTCTGAAGGAACAGTGATAAATTATCAGAGCAACCAAGATGTTTTACTTTGGTTCACTACACATCTGAAATTAGTAACTCTGGTGGGATGCCAGCTGGAATTAGATGGTCTTCCATCTTCAAATTGCACTATACAGTTAATAGTCACAGGTGAAAATTTCACAGCTGGTCACCAAGGGGCATATTATCAAGGGCAGTATCGCCACTTTAGCGGCACTTTTTGGCGATAAAGCGGCGATATTTTTATCGCCCTATTAGCAAGCTGTCGCTAACAGCTGTTAGCGACAGCTTAATGGCAATAGCGGCCGTTTTGTTGCCGCTTTGCATGTCAGCGATAATTATCGCTAATGACATGCAAAGTAGGCGTTCCCAACTAAAAGCAACTGCAAACAGTCGCAAACACAACTTCCCCCTATTATCAATGCCCGTGAAGCGATAAAAAAGTCGCGCTAACCGCGATTATCGCTGGAATTTAACACCTGCTAAAAACTTGACTTAACCATCTTGTCAATGGGAAGTGGATTGTAAGGTTAAGTCCTCACCTGCCTATTAGCAAGCTTTCCATTAGCGCAGTGAATTTATCGCTGGATTTCTCGCGCTATTGCTGGGTTTCGCCGCTATCCCTGGATTTTTTATCGCCTTGGAGATAAGCGTTGATAATAACGCGTTATCTCCGCGATGAAATCCAGCGATAGCCGGCGATAAAATATTATCGCAAATCCTTGGTAATATGCCCCCAAGACTTTCTAATTATGAGAAGGAAAAAGTAGAGGTTGCACAACCTCACTCAGGCAACCATTTTACAAATGTATAATGGATCGGCAGGAGATGGCTTTGCCCTGCACATGGTACACGGGAAGATGATATGTAAAGGTGTTATCAATAGACTATGGGGGATATTCTCAAGAACGTGCGATAATCATCGCCAAAATAGGTTAACGCAATTTTTCATATCGCCATCTATCGCGGGAAAATAACTCTGTGTTAACGTCGTATTCTCAACACGGCGGTAACATGCGATAGTTTCCCGATAACGCGTCAAATGTCCGCGATAAAATTACCGGGATGGCGATAAAAATCTAAACCCGAACGTGAAAAAAGTCGCGATGGGCCCAACTGCGATAAAAAATACAGCGATAAGCAGTGCCAGGCCTGCAAGTCCCAAAAGTCAGGCGGGAAAAACCACTATAAAAGCGGCAACAAAAAACACAAACAAAACACAAACAACTGCGAAGCACCATGGAGGTAGCCGGAGCAAGTACACCGGACAACCAGAACCCCACAAGCCCCACGGAGGACCAGCCTGGGACCTCGGGGTCAGGAAAGGGCAAGGAGAAGAAGAAGAGGAACCCGTGTTTCAGTACGCAGGAAAACCAGATACTCATTACGGAGGTGATAGAACACCACCACCAACTGTACATCACCTCCACTGTGTCATTGGCAACTAAAAATACAATATGGCAGTCCATCTTGGCCAAGCTAAATGCAGTCGGAGTGAAGAGAAGGGAAGTGGACGACTGCAAGAAGCGCTGGACTGATGTGAAGCGCAAAACCAAGTTGAAACTCGCAGCCAACCTGAGCAGCAATGCAGACTGGAGGTGGGAGTTCAGCGACACACCAGGAGCTGGATGAGATGGAGGAAATGGTGACCCGAGTCATCATTAGGGAGACGGTGGCAGGAGTTGGGGGACCGGACACTGCACAACATGACCTGAGCCAACAGCAACAGGGTGAGTAACGACCAGGGACTGGGGGACGGGGGAGATGGGCACAATGGAACACATGCACAATTAAG
This sequence comes from Calotriton arnoldi, assembly GCA_963921515.1. NCBI lineage: Eukaryota > Metazoa > Chordata > Amphibia > Caudata > Salamandridae > Calotriton > Calotriton arnoldi. The sequence goes on from CAWUFW010007401.1 coordinate 452,790, forward strand.
TATAGCACATCTGCGGACAAACCATGCCCAAGAGTCACAACTCCGACCAAGAGCCCAATTTACCCAAGTCTGCAACATCTCAGCACTGTATAAGCACAGAAGTGAAAGGCACACTGCCTGAAAGGGATAAGGGCCAGCCAAATCAGAGCTGAAGGGGCAACACACCCACAATGCAGCACACACACATAAGAATCAGAGCACCTCAACATTGACAACAATGTGGTACAAACTGGAACACTTTCACAACAGAACAGAGGACACAACTGCTGCCGCTTGTGTGTAGAAAATGGCCATTTTCATTTGGCATAGCAGGAAACTGTGAGATGATAATGTACAAGTACAACCTCACATCCCTGATGGTGTAGAAATGTCAACTGTCCCGCATCAAATAGGCATCTCCTCACAAACAGTCACAATGTACATTGTCATGCAGTCTGTTAGTAAACTTGTACAATGCGTGAACATACATGTGAACACAATGTCAATCTGCATCTCCCCTTCACATTGCAGAGGGAGAATGAACACCTCCTGCAGAGCAGACCCAACAACTCAGCACTGATGATGAAGAGGACCTCCCCAACATCGACACCGATGCCCTACAACAGCTCATGGACAGCTACGGCAACCCACCTCCAGGAGCAGGGCAGCCCAGCTGCATCGAGGAGACCCCACCCCCTGCACAGACCATACAGCAGGAAGCACCCACCACCACGGCTATCTCCCAGGACCCCCACGACCAACACATGGCATTCCAACACCGTGTGTTAGGGTGCCAGGAGAAGATGGCTGATCAGCTGCGGGTGGGGTTCGACCTCATGGCAGCCAAACTAGATGCCATACGTGGGTGTCTAAGTCCCATCAGGGACGACTTACAGTCCCTAACGGACACCCACTGTCCGCTCCATGCTCTCCAACAATCCATGGCTGACATCGCTGGAGTCATGACTCTGAGCCAAGAACAACTGTCTAGTCAGAGTGGCTCCAGCGATGTCAGACGGGAGTTGGGACACATAAGGAGAATGATGGAGAGCTTGGAGCAGATGCAGGCGGAAAGAATGATTGCCACGGCTGCACACCAGCGAGATGTAGCTGTGATCTTCCATGCCCTGCAGATCCTCGTCATGGCATTGCTGCCAGAAGGCCTGGCGCGGATGAATGCTGTTGCTACTACTCCATCCACATCTCTGCCCCCTGAAGTGTCAGTGCCACACAGTGCAGCAGACATTCCACCTCCGGCCCCTGATGTGTCAGTGCCACACAGTGATGCAGACTAAACACCACCACCCACATGTGAGGCACCTGACACATCAGAGGACGAAGATGATGATGAATCTGGCTTAGTGGTAAGAATGAAGTGGTAGAATACATCTCCGCCATATGGCCTGTTTCAGCTTGGTTCTGCCCTCTGCATCATGCCCTGGAATAACACCTTCCACTGTCCCCCGATACACTAAGCGACACTCACCTTGGACCTCGACATGGACTGCCATATTTTGTTTGGTTACCAATGACACAGCAATCACACTGCGGACTGAAGTCTTCCTCTTCTGATGAACTTGTCAATCCCTAAAGGACTCTGGCTGGCCCTCCACGGGGCAACAATGTAAAGTGGGGTTTGCATGGCCCTGTACTGGTCCAGCTTCAACACCCCACTGAATGCGAATAAAACATTCTAATTCACACAGATGTGTCATGGCTATGATCAATAGTATGAAAGTATGGATGAATGTAAGGACAGTGATTCCACAAAAAGGTACTCCCTGGGTAATGCTATCAATGCGCATGTATGGCCGTGACCCAGATAGGCAGTGAGACACACATTGTCATTCAAATCAACACTCATCACAGTTGAATACAAGTGAAGTTGCGTAGACTTTATTAGCATACGCGTGTCAGTACGGGCAAGATAAGTGCCACAACATGCAGACCAATGCAGCAGTATGTCAGAATGAGGAACGTTGCCAAGCGCCACTGTCCAGTCCGGGGGAGTGCCTCACCTTTCACAGGTGTGTGTTAACCCGCGTTGTTGTCTGCTCATGTATTCGGAGTCCAGGCGAATGCAACCATGTCCACTGTTGTCGTGGGATATATGATCAGATCTCCAAGATGCAACAAGGTGTTGGGACATGTGCAATGGGTTCCAATCTGTTGTGGCTGCAGGTACGTAGTTACTCGTCCATGAAAGCGATTGCAGCTTTGTAGGGTATCATTTCCAACATGAGGTCATTGTCGACTTCATCAAACAGGACGGCGAGGCAATCCATTAGCAGGTCCGGACAGATGTGCTGCGTCCACCCCTTTCATCAATTAGCACTACAGCCCAATAGGGGAGCGGTTCAATGTAGTCACTGCACACGAGGAGATGTGCAATCTCCCGGGTCCAGCTACCAGCATGTATGCCAAGTATCAAGGCATCCCATAAACGGGTATCACGGTGACAGTCCTGGTCCTAGGCCAACAGGGGGCACACACACATGTCAAAATCCAGTTCAGCTACCGCCCTGTTGGATAGGCAGACATCCATGGACCACTCGAATATGCACGATCGACAATGCAACACAGGCTGAAAGCAGGTGACGTTGGCAAGGCGGAAGCTTAGCCGGTAACTGATCCGCAGCACTGCCAATGGCAGTGCTCCCAGTAAATGCAGCATACGTGCACGGTACAGTTCCACGTGACAGGGGTTGTGCATGTGTCCGGGATGTTCTGCCATTGCGTTAGTGGCTCTGGTTGAAGCGGCACTGTTCTGACCTGCGCCAGTTCTGTGGCTGAAATGCCACAGCTCGGATCAATGAGTTGTTTTAGTGTGCAACGGTTGTATGCCTGGAATGGTGTGGGAGTAAGTGTGAAGGCCAGTCCATGCAAGATACCTTCGAGCAAGGACTTCTGTGTGTGGGGTGTGTATACGTTGGTCTTTCGTTGGGCTGTGCGTAGTGTGGGAGTCATCATCAGCTGCTATAGTATCTGTCAGGGGGTGCCGGGCACATGCAATTCCGAGGTCAGAGGTGCAGATGTGCTTCCGCCTGATAGTTCAGACAAAGGAGCTTTCATCCCTAATGTTAGTTTGTCATCTGCTTGCATTCAGGAAATGTGATGTGGCTTGTTGGGGGTGGGATGTGTGCGACTTTGGGATTCATGGTTGACATGTCTTGCATGTGGTAGATGAGCGGCATCACTGTGTGTTACATTGCCTCACAGCTGCTCCTCCCTCCCCCCGAGCCTATTTACATGTGTGCACTGCGCGGTTGCATCACTTGCACTCCTACGGCACACCATTGTCATGCCTGTCTGCGCATGTCCACAAGCCTGACAATGACACTGTGATGTTGGCCGTTGAAGGTGGGCGGCCACGTGAGTTTAGGCCTATGGTAAGGATAGGGCGGACACAGATGTAGAGTTCATGCCTGGCTGAACTTGCGCTGCGATTAAGGCTAGGCATTTGGCTCATGCTGCGGCAATACAGATACACACAACACTTGGCATGTATGAGCCAAGACCCCGAGCGGTCTTGCGCTCCTTCATTTCTCTGTTTGTGCGAGCCCGCCCTCCGGGTGCATGCTACATTGTCGAGTGCGGGCCGGGTGGCTCCGACACTACAACAGAGACACATGCATTAGTTACTTCCTTGTCCAGGCCAGAACTGAACCATGCCGAGAGCCCTGGGCAAATTCTTCACACCCCTACGCTGGACTGGCGTATGCCGGCCCAGCCCACTCCACTTACGCGGGGACAACAAAGCTACATGTCCAAGGTCTTACCCACTGCCTGAGGTGACATGGTTGCGTCCGCTGTCCACAGCACAATGTAATCTGGTAGGGCCAGGGGCCATCATGCATACATAATGACCACACGGACACACTTAGATAGATAGTGGAACTGGCTACGGGCACGTGCGCCCGGCCCCTTTTTATTACCAGGGTCACATGTCCAGTGACGCCTGTGCTGGATGGGTGTGGGGTGAGTGTAAGCCAGCCCTCAGGGAGTGGTTGGTGCTGGCAACAACTAGAACAGTGATCATCGGATCACACACACAGATTCAATAATAAAGGGTCCATGACTTGCAGTGCACTGAGGTAGGGGCACCAGGTCTGAAATCACACACACAAGATTCAATCATAAAGGGTCCATTACTTGTGGTGCACTGAGTTAGTGGCACCTGAAGAGCTGAGCAGGGTATCAAGCTGATGATGGCATCCAAGACAGGTGTGAGCAACTTTGATAGGCTGGCTGTAAGACTCCTCCGACTCTGGCAGTTGTTGGTTGGAGGAGGTCCTGGCGGTGGTTGCGGGTGTGTAGCCAGAGATGATGGCGTGTCCTTGCAGGTCAGGATTGGATTTGATATGTGTGAGCCCTGCTGACCGCAGTGTAGGCCGGAGGCAGCGGTCAGCAAGGGCCCACAGCCACGTGGTGTTGACTTGAGCTGCACAGAGTTAGTGGCACCTGAAGCGCTCAGCGGGTGCGCAGCCTGCGATGATGCATCGTCCGGGCGGGCTGCACTGGAAGCAATGTCTGTTGCCTACTGGACTGCGCCATCAATAAATCAAGACTCAATTTGAATTGGGGGACCTGCTGACCGCAGTGTAGGCCGGAGGCAGCGGTCAGCAAGGGCCCACAGCCACGTGGCGTTGACTTGAGCTGCACAGAGTTAGTGGCACCGGAAGCGCTCAGCGGGTGCACAGCCTGCGATGATGCGTCGTCCGGGCGGGCCGCACTGGAAGCAATGTCTGTTGCCTACTGGACTGCGCCATCAATAAATCAAGACTCGATTTGAATTGGGGGACCTGCTGACCGCAGTGTAGGCCAAAGGCAGTAGTCAGCACACACATAACTCCATGGTGCTGTGCCACTGGGTGCGCTGGGGGCCTGTGTCGCGGAAGCCAGCGATTGGCTGAGGAGGCTGGCGGTCACGGCGGCGGACTCGTGGCAGGGTGAGGGGCGCGGCCCTGGCAGATGCGTTGGCCATCCCAGAAGTGAACCACACCCAGAGCCCCGGCCTATTTATTCACACTCCTACGCTGGACTGGCGTACGCCGGACAAGCCCACTCCGCTTACTTTTACAGGGGGGGACGACACAGCTACATGACCGAGGTCTTCACCACTGCCTGAGGTAACATGGTTGCGTCCACTGTCCACAACACTACAAACACCAGCAGTATATGTCCACATGGACCTGTCTGTGCTCTGCATACTGAAGTCTGTCCAGCACATCACTGCCACACTTGGCATTGTGTACATTCTTATTCATGGGTGACTTGCCTCCTTCACACATACTTGGTTCCCACCTCTCCCCACATTCTGCAATTGTGTGGCTGAGGGGCCATGCCGTTTTCGGAAGGTCAGCTATCTTGTTCTGCGCTGCCTCGGTGGTAGTCCTGGGGGGGCGGGAGGGGCCTGGGGGTGGTGGCGGTGGGTGTTGTTGACCTCTTGGGTCTCCGAGCTGCATGATCAGTAGCTCCATGACATGTGTTGGTCTTCAGATGTGGCTCTGGGCAGGGCTCCCTTTCATACTGCAGGTTGTTGTCCTGCTTAACACCAGTAAAAGGCAGGTGTTAAATCTCTGCTGCTAACGCGCCTTATCGCCTGTTTTTGGATCGCATCGCAGATCTGGCTGGTGGTTGAGAATATCGCGAAGTGGTGTTTTCGTGTGTTTTTGCACGAGAACGCCTACTCTGCATATCATTAGCATTAGTTGTCGCTCTCATCCGTGGCGATGTTTTTTGAGGAAGCTATCGCTGGAAAACTGGCGATATCGGCAGTTTGCACCAGGTTGAGAATAGGGCGATAAATCTATCGCCACGTTTGAGGCGCTAAAGTGCTGATAAAGCGGCGATAAGTCCTTGAGAATATGCCCCTATATATTTACATGGCATGTGTTAGACCTGGCATCCTTGGCGTGGGTCTCCCTTCCATTTTTTTATGATGCCTCCAATGTTATTGATCTGTTTTTGCTGGTTTAGATGCTTTGGGCACTGTGCCACTGCTATTCAGTGCCACAGTGCAAGTGCTCCCTATTGTAAATTGATGTATGTATTAGTGACTCCATGATTGGATGATTGGTTTACTTGTCAGTCCCTAGTACAGGGCACTGAGTGTGCCCAGGGCTTGTAAATCCAATGCAGCTGGTGGGCTTGCAGCACTGGTTGTGCCACCCACAGAAGCCGCTTGTAAAATGTGTCTCAGGCCTGCCATTGCAGAGCCTGTGTGCAGCCTAGGGCTGCCATGTCGACTTGGTGAGTACACCCACTTACCAGTCCCTAAACCTTCCCTTTACTGCATGTTGGTCACTCCTAAAGTAGGCCCTAGGGCAGGGTGCATTGTAAGTATAAGATAGGACATGCTCTGGTGTGTGTGGCATGTCCTAATAGTGAATTACAGCCATTTCTGTTTTTCACTATTGCAAGGCTACCTGCTCCCCATAGGCCAGAATGGGCAGTTTTGATTATTACACCTTATAATCCTAACTGACCCAGGGAACATGGTAGAAAAACGAATTTCGTATGCCTGAACTCAGGATGATAAAATACATCTTTTAGTGAAGTTGGTTTTAACATTCTGTGTTTGAAAATACCACTTTTAGAAAGTGGGTATTTTCTTGCCTAACTATCCAAGCCTGCCTCTGCTAGGTTGTGTATTCCGTGTCTGGAGTTTGAGTGACAGGGGCTGGGGGTGGCTACAGGAGACAGGGTGAGTCAGCACAGGGCTGAACAGAGAGATCTGCATCCAGAGTGGAGGGAGGAGTTGCACCTGGGTCTGAATAGGGCTGTGCCTGCCTTCCACAATGCTGGCTCCACCTCCTGCCGGGCGGCTGAGCACTCTGCCCCACATTCTGAAAGGACAGAAGGAGTCCTGTAAACAAAGTGCTCCAAGACTGACCAGAACTGGTTTTGGACTAGGCAAAGGCCTCTCTGCCTTCAGAGAACAAAGAGAAAAGGTGTATAAAAAGGGGACCCAGACCCCTAGGAAATTAGATCACTTTTGGGAAGCAAGAAGAAACCTTTGCTGAGGAGCGGAACCAAGAAGAAACTGAGGAGTGACTTTCCCTAAGCTGAAGTGCTGCTTGGGGGATTGGCCTGCAGTGGTTGCCTAACTGCCAAAGAAAGGAGAGAGGAACTTTGTGTGTACTTTCATCAACTTGTGAAGGATCTCCAAGGGCTTGATTTTAGAGCTTGCCTCCTGCTGAAGTCTCAGGGACAACAGACTTCACCCACCAGCTCCCCCTGTGTTCCCTTGCTGGGAATTTGGACCTTCTGACACACTTGCGTGTCTCTGGGAGCTGGAAGCGCGACTCAACATGAAGAAGCGTGTCGCCGCAGCCGCTGAGTATCGCATCGCCGGAGAAGAGTGTCGACGTCGCAGCAGACGCCGGCCCATCCCCGAAGAAGCGCGCCGCATCCTTCGAAGCGCCTCGCAGCACCAGAGAAAAGTGTCGCCGTCGCATCCCCGGGGCAGAGCATCGACCTCGCATCAGACGCGACGCATCGCAACACGACGCGCGCCCCGCATCCCAGGAGAAGATCGTTGACCTCGCATCAGACGCCGTCGCATCGCCAGGGAAGCGTGTCGCAGGGCCTGTCACGGCTCCAAAGACTCATCGAAATCGCCGCACGGCCGTCGGGCGTGCACGCATCACCCCTTCGTTGTCGCAACCTCAAGAAGATGCCACTTTGTTTCTTTTTGCACCACATCTTCAACGCATCACCGTCCTTGCGTGTAAAGGACTACCACATCACCTTCCCTGCAACACTTTTCGTTGCCCTGCGTTACGCATCTTAAGGTACATTGAACTCAAAGTGTCGCATTGCTATTTTAAGAGACTCAAGCTAATTCTACCACCTTTAAAGTACAGTATTGTGGATGATTTATGTCATTTATGGTCTTGTGGTAAATCTATATAAAAGATACTTATTTTTATAATACAACCTGTGTGGTGTCCATTTGTAGTGTTGTCACTAGGTTACTGTATGTGTTCACAAATGCTTTACACACTGCCTCTGAACCAAGCCTGTCTGCTCGTGCCAAGCTACCAAGAGGGTGAGCAGGGGTTATTTCAGGAGTGTACCCCCTTACCCTGACTAGAACCAAGGGTCCCTATTTGGACAAAGGTACCTACCTCGGCCAACTAGAGACCCCCAGTTCTAACATTGGTGGTCAGCGGTGGGGATTCTGGACTTGCATTTGTGACTCATGTACAGTGATTGGTGAACACTACCTAGTGAGTGCAGACCATAACGCAACCACATACTTTTGGTAGATATTCTTTTCTGGGACTTTCTATTTTTGCTAAAAACTGCCAAGTTTAATCACCATGGATACAGCAGCATCCATAGCATCTGTTGATAATGATTGGGAAGAGGAGAAACTAGAATGCTACAACTTGAAACAGCTCAAGCATTTCTGCAGAAGATTCAAAGTTTCAATGACCGGTCTCTCCAAGAAGGATGAGATCCAAAAGGCACTGAGGGCCTGGGTCGAAGCAAGGAATACCCCTGAGAATGAGGAGGGGGCTGAGAATGCAAATGAGCAGCTGGATGGGCCAGTGGGTCCAGGGGAGAGGAGAGAATCTTCCCCCGTGGGTAGCAGTGTTTCCTCCAGAAGTCTGTCCCCAGAAGAGCTGGAGGACAGAGAAAAGAGTAGGATGCATGAAATAGAGCTGACCAAGCTCAAGTTCAAGGGGCAGTTAGAATTTGAATTGCAATCTAGAAAGTTGGCCTTAGAGGAGAAAAGAATGGATCATGAGCATGAAAAAAGTTTGAGGGAGATGGAGTTTAGAGCCAAGAAGTTAGAGATTACTCCCTCTGGTGGCAGCACACCGTCAGTGCCTGGTGAGGCCAGGGTGTATATTCCTAAGGATGTGGTTAAGGAGTTTTTTAAGAATGATGATATTGGGCAATGGTTCAAGGCCTATGAGGTAGCCATGACTTCCCACCGGGTCCCTAAGAAGGATTGGGGAGCGGGGTTGTGGGGTCGGTTCCTTAGTGAGGGATGGGATACCTTGTTGGACTTGCCCTCTGAAGTCTATAATTCCTACAGCCACATGAAAAATGCATTGATGACCAGGTATGGGTTGACTCCTGAACTTTATAGGCAGAGGTTCAGGAACTGTAAGAAGATTGAAAACAGTACCTGGGTTGAATATGTGACCTTTTTTTGCAGAGCCTTGGATGGTTGGGTAAAGGGTAGCAAAGCAAATGATTTTCAGGCGCTTTTTGATTTGATTGCATGGGAGCACTTGTCCAGTAATTGTTTTCCTGAGCTACGCCAGCACCTGATTAACAGTAGGCTGACTAACCCTAGGCAGCTTGATGAGGAGGCGGACCGCTGGGTGAGCACCCGGGTCCACAAGGGTCACGTGGGAGACTCCGCCAAGGGTGGGCAGGGTCCCCAGCAGAGGAGTGGGGGGGGACAAGGGTAAACAGAGGGAGTTCCAGAGAGGGCCCCAAAGTAAACCCCAAGGGAACCAAGGGAAAGGTTCCCAGCCTCCCCTGAGAAAAAGCACGGGGCCCCGACAGGTCCACCTGTTCATAGGGGACCCCTGATGTGTTACAGGTGTGGCGCCCTAGGCCACAGGGCCAATGAACCCCAGTGCCCTTTGTTTGGAAAGCCAGCACCCCCTGGTGCAGTCCCCCGGCAGTTGGCTAGTGTAGCCTTGGGGGAGGAGGTGGGTGCCCAAGGTGGTTGGGATCCTGTAATATTGTCCCTTGTCTCTTTAGGAGACTCTGAGATGGTCCCTAGGACCCAACTGCCTGAGAACACTAAGAAATACAGGCAGTGGGTGACCATCAATGGCCAAAGGGTGAAGGCTCTGAGAGACACAGGAGCCAGTGTGACAGCTGTCAAGTGTCACCTGGTGTCTAAAGAGCAGGTGGTCCCTGATGCATTCTATCCAGTTGTTGCCGCTGACAACACAGAGAGCCACTGCAAGGTGGCTCAGGTTCCCTTTGAGTGGGGGGGGGGTCTCTGGTACTCTTCAAGTAGCTGTGAGGCCAGCCATGCCTGTTGACTGTTTGTTAGGGAAGGAGAGCTCCCCTTGGGCTAAGGTGGAGCAGAGTGCTCATTTGGAGATGTTGGGCTTGCCTGAGTGGGCTTGTGTGACCACCCGGTCCATGGCAGCCAGAGGTGTTCAAGAGGACCTGGAGCCTGAGAGGGAGGCCCAGGTGCCTGCCGGAGAGAGAAGAGGCAGGGGGCACGGGAAACCGGCCCCCAAAGTTCCCACGGTCCAGGAGGAGGCAGACCCTGAGGGGGATGCCCTGGAGCCTACAGGGGAACAGATAGCTGAACTGGGGGACCTGCCTGAGCTGACCCATTGGCAGCAAGATGGAGGACCCTCCAGGGAGGAATTCTGCGAGGAGCAGAACAACTGCCCTTCTCTCGTGGGTCTGAGGCAACAGGCCACAGACCAGGCAGCAGGTGATCAGTCTGGATCACATTGGATCTACTGGGAGAATGGTCTCCTGTATAGCGAGCCTAAGGTTGCTGAGCCTGGGTCAGCCCGTGTGCTGGTGGTACCCCAGCGCTTCAGAGCCTTCCTACTGGGTTTGGCTCATGATGTGCCTTTAGCAGGACATCTGGGGCAGGACAAGACCTTTGAAAGGCTTGTCACCCATTTCTTTTGGCCCCAGATGCGCAGGAGTGCCGCCACTCACTGCAGGACTTGTCAGACTTGCCAGGCAAGTGGAAAGAGTGGGAGGAAGCACAAAGCTCCTCTCCAGCCATTCCCTGTGGTCAGCACCCCCTTTGAATGGGTGGGTATTGACATTGTGGGGCCACTGGACCCCAAGACAGCCATGGGCAACAGGTTCATCCTGGTCTTGGTGGACCATGCCACCCGGTACCCTGAAGCCATCCCTCTGAGGACAGTGACGGCCCCCGTGGTGGGACGGGCACTGATGGGAATTTTCTCCTGTGTGGGGTTTCCTCAAGAGGTGGTGTCTGACAGAGGTACTAACTTTATATCCAAGTATATGAAGTCCCTGTGGCAGGAGTGCGGTGTAACATACAAGTTCACCACTCCTTACCACCCCCAAGGAAATGGGTTGGTTGAGAGATTCAACCGGACCCTGAAGGGCATGATTATGGGCCTGGAAGAACCCATGAGGCGTAAGTGGGACATCCTCTTGCCATGCCTTCTTTTTGCATACTGTGAGGTGCCACAGAAGTCTCTAGGGTTCAGCCCCTTTGAGCTTCTGTATGGTCACCCAGTGAGAGGACCTCTGAGTTTGGTCAAGGAAGGCTGGGAGCAATCTCCCAGGAAACCTCCCCAGGATGTATATAGCTACATGCTGGCCTTCAGGAACCAAACTAGGCGTTTCAGGCAACTTGCTGAGGCAAATCTGGAAGCCAGCCAGGAGGAAATGAAGCGGTGGTACGACCAGAATGCCACTCTGGTTGAGCTTCAACCTGGTCAGAAAGTTTGGGTCATGGCCCCAGTGGAGCCCTACGCGCTCCAGGATAAGTGGACCGGACCCTTTGAGGTGGTGGAGCGCAAGAGTCCTGTTACCTACTTGGTGGACATGCGGTCTCCCAGGAACCCCTTGCGGGTCCTGCACGTCAACCGCCTGAAACCCCACTTGGAGAGGTCCCAAGTGGGCATGCTCTTAGCTACAGATGCTGGGATGGAGGAGGAGACTGAGCCTCTTCCTGACCTCCTGTCAGCCCAAGAGCAAGATGGATCAGTGGAGGGTGTGAATCTCTCTACCTCCCTGACACCTGAGCAGCAAGGTGACTGTCACCAACTGTTGGGGCAGTTTCCTGACCTGTTCTCCCTGGTTCCTAGTGTCACTGACTGGTGCGTCCATGATGTGGACACTGGGGACAGTCTTCCTGTCAAGCACAAGGCTTACAGGGTGACTGACAGGGTGAGAGCTTGCATCAAGGAGGAGGTCTCCAAGATGTTTGCATTGGGGGTAATTGAGTCCTCTCACAGCCCTTGGGCCAGCCCAGTGGTCTTGGTCCCAAAGGCTGCCGCACCTGGTGCCACACCCGAACTCCGGTTCTGTGTGGACTACCGAGGACTCAATTCCGTCACCAGGACTGACGCACACCCCATCCCCAGAGCTGATGAGCTCATAGATCGGTTAGGGGCTGCCCGGTACCTCAGTACATTTGACTTAACGTCTGGGTACTGGCAGATCGCCTTGACTGATGGGGCAAAGGAGAGGTCAGCATTCTCCACACCAGATGGGCACTACCAATTCCGGGTGATGCCCTTTGGGATGAAGAATGCCCCTGCCACCTTTCAGAGGTTGGTCAACCAGGTGTTGGTTGGACTGGAAGAGTTCAGTGCCGCCTACCTGGATGACATCGCAGTGTTCAGCGCCAGTTGGGAAGAACATCTGCACCACCTCTGGGAAGTGTTGATGGCGCTGCGGATGGCAGGCCTCACGATCAAGGCGAGTAAGTGCCAGATCGGGCAGGGTTCTGTGGTGTACTTGGGACACCAGGTTGGGAGCGGCCAGGTGGCGCCCCTACAGCCCAAGATAGATACCATTCTGGCTTGGGAGCCCCCCAAGACCCAGACAGCGGTGAGAGCCTTCCTAGGACTCACCGGGTATTACAGGAGATTTTTCAAGGGGTATGGCAGCATTGTTGCACCCTTGACAGAGCTGACTTCCAGGAAGCAGCCCAAGAGAGTGATTTGGACTGACACCTGTCAACAAGCTTTTGACACCTTGAAGACATCCATGTGCACAGCGCCCGTGCTCCTGGCCCCAACTTCTCCAAAGAGTTTATCTTTCAGACAGACGCTTCAGAGCATGGTGTGGGGGCTGTTTTGTCACAGATGAATGAGGAGGGCCTAGACCAACCTGTAGCCTTCCTTAGCAGAAGGTTACTTCCACGGGAACAGAGGTGGAGTGCTATTGAGCGTGAGGCATTTGATGTGGTCTGGGCACTGAAGAAGCTGAGACCATACCTGTTTGGGACTCACTTCCGGGTTCAGACAGACCACAGGCCCCTCAGATGGTTGATGCAGATGAGGGGTGAGAATCCAAAGCTGTTGAGGTGGTCCATTTCCCTACAGGGGATGGACTTCACAGTAGAACACCGCCCTGGTACAGAACACGCCAATGCTGATGGTCTGTCCAGATTTTTCCGCCTTAGTGAAGAGAACTCCCATGAGGTAGGGTAGTTCTCCCCACATTTCAACTGGAGGGGACACGTGTTAGACCTGGCATCCTTGGCGTGGGTCTCCCTTCCATTTTTTTATGATGCCTCCAATGTTATTGATCTGTTTTTGCTTGTTTAGATGCTTTGGGCACTGTGCCACTGCTATTCAGTGCCACAGTGCAAGTGCTCCCTATTGTAAATTGATGTATGTATTAGTGACTCCATGATTGGATGATTGGTTTACTTGTCAGTCTCTAGTACAGTGCACTGAGTGTGCCCAGGGCTTGTAAATCCAATGCCGCTGGTGTGCTTGCAGCACTGGTTGTGCCACCCACAGAAGCTGCTTGTAAAATGTGTCTCAGGCCTGCCACTGCAGAGCCTGTGTGCAGCCTAGGGCTGCCATGTCGACTTGGTGAGTACACCCACTTACCAGTCCCTAAACCTTCCCTTTACTGCATGTTGGTCACCCCTAAAGTAGGCCCTAGGGCAGGGTGCATTGTAAGTATAAGGTAGGACATGCCCTGGTGTGTGGCATGTCCTAATAGTGAATTACAGCCATTTTCGTTTTTCACTATTGCAAGGCTACCTGCTCCCCATAGGCCAGAATGGGCAGTTTTGATTATTACACCTTATAATCCTAACTGACCCAGGGAACATGGTAGAAAAACGAATTTAGTATGCCTGAACTCAGGATGATAAAATACATCTTTTAGTGAAGTTGGTTTTAACATTCTGTGTTTGAAAATACCACTTTTAGAAAGTGGGTATTTTCTTGCTTAACTATCCAAGCCTGCCTCTGCTAGGTTGTGTATTCCTTGTCTGGAGTTTGAGTGACAGGGGCTGGGGGTGGCTACAGGAGACAGGGTGAGTCAGCACAGGGCTGAATAGAGAGATCTGCATCCAGAGTGGAGGGAGGAGTTGCACCTGGGTCTGAATAGGGCTGTGCCTGCCTTCCACAATGCTGGCTCCACCTCCTGCCGGGCGGCTGAGCACTCTGCCCCACATTCTGAAAGGACAGAAGGAGTCCTGTAAACAAAGTGTCCAGGACTGACCAGAACTGGTTTTGGACTAGGCAAAGGCCTCTCTGCCTTCAGAGAACAAAGAGAAATGGTGTATAAAAAGGGGACCCAGACCCCTAGGAAATTAGATCACTTTTGGGAAACAAGAAGAAACCTTTGCTGAGGAGCGGAACCAAGAAGAAACTGAGGAGTGACTTTCCCTAAGCTGAAGTGCTGCTTGGGGGATTGGCCTGGAGTGGTTGCCTAACTGCCAAAGAAAGGAGAGAGGAACTTTGTGTGTACTTTCATCAACTTGTGAAGGATCTCCAAGGGCTTGATTTTAGAGCTTGCCTCCTGCTGAAGTCTCAGGGACAACAGACTTCACCCACCAGCTCCCCCTGTGTTCCCTAGCTGGGAATTTGGACCTTCTGACACACTTGCGTGTCTCTGGGAGCTGGAAGCGCGACTCAACATGAAGAAGCGTGTCGCCGCAGCCGCTGAGTATCACATCGCCGGAGAAGAGTGTCGACGTCGCAGCAGACGCCGGCGCATCCCCGAAGAAGCACGCTGCATCCTTCGAAGCGCCTCGCAGCACCGGAGAAAAGTGTCGCCGTCGCATCAGACGCCGTTGCATCCCCGGGGCAGAGCATCGACCTCGCATCAGATGGTGACGCATCGCAACACGAGGCGCACCCCGCATCCCAGGAGAAGATCGTCGACCTCGCATCAGACGCCGTCGCATCACCAGGGAAGCATGTCGCAGGGCCTGTCGCGGCTCCAAAGACTCATCGAAATCGCCGCACGGCCGTCGGGCGTGCACGCATCACCCCTTCGTTGTCGCAACCTGAAGAAGACGCCACTTTGTTTCTTTTTGCACCACATCTTCAACGCATCACCGTCCTTGCGTGTAAGGGACTACCGCATCACCTTCCCTGCAACACTTTTCGTTGCCCTGCGTTACGCATCTTAAGGTACATTGAACTCAAAGTGTCGCATTGCTATTTTAAGAGACTCAAGCTAATTCTACCACCTTTAAAGTACAGTATTGTGGATGATTTATGTCATTTATGGTCTTGTTGTAAATCTATATAAAAGATACTTATTTTTATAATACAACCTGTGTGGTGTCCATTTGTAGTGTTGTCACTAGATTACTGTATGTGTTCACAAATGCTTTACACACTGCCTCTGAACTAAGCCTGTCTGCTCGTGCCAAGCTACCAAGAGGGTGAGCAGGGGTTGTTTCAGGAGTGTACCCCCTTACCCTGACTAGAACCAAGGGTCCCTATTTGGACAAAGGTACCTACCTCTGTCAACTAGAGACCCCCAGTTCTAACAGCATGGTACAAGAATAAAGAAGTCAGAATATCATGATGATGAAACTGTTGTGTCTGAAATACTGTTTACAAAAACACCGCTTCATTGAAGCTAAGAATAGAAAGCCCAATGGGGTGATATTTTAGTAAACAATATTTAGGACACAATATTTCAGCATACACAAGGAGATGATGGACGGTCCAGCTCGATCTGCCTAGCCAGGTCTTCCCTGGACCGGAAACAAGCATCCTCGGACCGGTTTCGGGCTAACACTCCTTATCAGCCAGGCTAGCTTGAATCCAGTGGCAAAATGAGCAATAGACCCACGTCTGGGCATACCCGGACAACTTACAGCGAACACAGCAAACACAAGGAGATGATGGACGGAGCGCTGAAACTTTTCAGACACTCACCCCCAGTCACAGATCTGGATTGAATCCATCATCGTTCTTTACCTCACTTCGCCACCCCAGTTCAGACACACCTATATGCAAATCAGTTTTGACCCAGTGCCTCATGGGAACAGTCCAGCCCGAACTGCCAAGCCATGTCTTCCCTGGACCGGAAACAAGCATCCTGGGATCGGTTTCGGGCTAATAGCCCTCATCAGCCAGGCTAACTTGAATCCAGTGGCAAAGTGAGCAAGGTACCCACGTCTGGGCATACCCTGCCAACTTAAGGCGAACACAGAAAACACAAGGAGATGATGGATGGAGCGCTGAAACTTTTCAGACACTCACCCCCAGTCACATATCTAGGTTGAATCCATCTTCGTTCTTTAGCTCACCTCGCCACCCCAGTTCAGACACAGCTATATGCAAATCAGTTTTGACCCAGTGCCTCATGGGAACAGTCCAGCCCGAACTGCCAAGCCATGTCTACCCTGGACCGGAAACAAGCATCTGGGGACCGGAAACAAGCATCTGGGGACCGGTTTCGGGCTAACAGCCCTCATCAGCCAGGCTAGCTTGAATCCAGTGGCAAAGTGAGAAATTGACCCATGTCTGGGCATACCCTGCCAACTTAGGGCGAACACAGAAAACACAGGGAGATGATGGATGGAGCGCTGAAACTTTTCAGACACTCACCCACAGTCACAGATCTGGGTTGAATCCATCATCGATCTTTAGCTCACTTCGTCACCCAGTTCAGACAGAGCTATATGCAAATCAGTCTTGACCCAGTGCCTCATGGGAACAGTCCTTCCCGAACTGCCAAGCCATGTCTTCCCTGGACCGGAAACAAGCATCTGGGGACCGGAAACAAGCATCTGTGGACCGGAAACAAGCATTTGGGGACCGGTTCCACGCAAACAGCACTCATCAGCCAGGCTAGCTTGAATCCGGTGGCAAAGTGAGCAAAGGAAACCAAAGGGGATGATGGACGGAGTGTTGAACATTGCAAGCACTCACCCCCAGTCAACTGATCTGGGTTTAATCCATCATCATTCTGTAGCTCACTCCGCCACCCCAGTTCAGACATGGCCACATGCAAATCAGTCTGACCCTGTGCCTCATGGGAACAGTCCAGCGCCGAACTGCCAAGCCATGTCTTCCCTGGACCGGAAACAAGCATCCTGGGACCGGTTTCTGGCTTACAGCCGTCATCAGCCAGGCTATCTTGAATCCAGTGGCAAAGTGAGCAAGGGACCCACGTCTGGGCATACCCTGCCAACTTAGGGCGAACATAGCAAAACCAAAGGGGATGATGGACAGAGTGTTGAACATTGCAAGCACTCACCCCCAGTCAACTGATCTGGGTTTAATCCATCATCATTCTTTAGCTCACTCCGCCACCCCAGTTCAGACATGGCCATATGCAAATCAGTCTGACCCTGTGCCTCATGGGAACAGTCCAGCCCGAACTGCCAAGCCATGTCTTCCCTGGACCGGAAACAAGCATCCTGGGACCGGTTTCATGCTAACAGCCCTCATCAGCCAAGCTAGCTTGAATCCAGTGGCAAAGTGAGCAAGGGACCCACGTCTGGGCATACCCTGCCAACTTAGGGCGGACACAGAAAACACAAGAAGATGATGGACAGAGCGCTGAAACTTTTCAGACACTCACCCCCAGTCACAGATCTGGGTTGTATCCATCATCGTTCTTTAGCTCACTTTGCCACCCCAGTTCAGACATAGCTATATGCAAATAAGTCTTGACCCTGTGCCTCATGTGAACAGACCAGCCCAAACTGCCAAACCATGTCTTCCCTGGACCGGAAACAAGCATCCTGGGACTGGTTTCGGGCTATCAGCCCTCATCAGCCAGGCTAGCTTGAATCCATTGGCAAAGTGAGCAAGGGACCCACGTCTGGGCATACCCTTCCAACTTAGGGCGAACACAGCAAACACAAGGAGATGATGGACAGAGCGCTGAAACTTTTCAGACACTCACCCCCAGTCACAGATCTGGGTTGAAGCCATCATCGTTCTTTACCTCACTTCGCCACCCCAGTTCAGACACAGCTATATGGAAATCAGTCTTGACCCAGTGCCTCATGGGAACAGTCCAGCCCGAACTGCCAAGCCATGTCTTCCCTGGACCGGAAGCAAGCATCTGGGGACCGGTTTCGGGCTAACAGCACCCTATCAGCCAGGCTAGCTTGAATCCAGTGGCAAAGTGAGCAAGGGACCCACGTCTGGACATCCCCTGCCAACTTAGGGCGAACACAACAAACACAAGGTGATGATGGACTGAGCGCTAAACTTTTCAGACACTCACCCCCAGTCACAGATCTGAGTTGAATCCATCATCGTTCTTGTTAGACCTGGCACCATTGGCGTGGGTCTCCCTTCCATTTTTCGCTTTTGTCTCCTCTGTTTTTGCTGGTGTTAGATGCTCTGGGTGCTGTGCCACTGCCATTACCAGTTATTTCTACAATGGGTAAGCCAACGTCCAATGCTTCGGAGGATCTCACCTTTGAGGAAGAGAAGTTGGAAACCTACACTGCCAAACAGCTAAAGTCTTTCTGCAAGCAATTCACAGTCCCTATTACAGGTCTCTCTAGAAAGGAGGAATACCAGAAGGCGCTGAGGGCCTGGTTGGAAGCTAGGGATTCCCCTAGGAATGAGGGAGAGGATGCAGGAGGGTAGCAGGAGGAGGTGGTGGATCTGGTGGGGGGGAAAGCACCCTCCAGTCCGGGCACTAGTGTTTCCGCAAGGGGCCTGACTCCAGAAGACATGGAGGACAGGGAGAGAGATAGGAGGCATAGAGTGGAGATGGCTAAATTGGAAGGTCAGAAGGACCTAGAGAGTAAGAAGTTGGAATTTGAAAATAACCGGTTGGCATTTGAGCTGGAGAAAATGAAAATGGAGCATGAGCGAGTGTTGAGGGAGTTGGAGATCAAGGCTAAAAGTTTAGAGATCTCCCCCTCTGGTGGCAGCATACCTTTAGTACCTACAGAGAGTAGAGTTTATATCCCCAAAGATGTCATCAAGGATTTCCACAAGAGTGAGGATATTGGGCAATGGTTTGCCGCCTACGAGATAGCTATGGTGTCCCACCGGGTCCCTGAGAAGGATTGGGGAGCGGGGTTGTGGGGACACTTTGTGAGTGATGGGAGGGATACCTTGTTGGACCTGCCCGGAGAGAGTAGAATGGTTTATGCCCACATGAAAGAGGCCTTGATGACAAGATATGGTTTAACCCCTGAGATGTATAGGCAGAGGTTTAGAACCTGCAAGAAGTTAGAGGGTACCACTTGGGTTGAATATGTGTCTTTTTTTTGCAGAGCAATGGATCGCTGGGTAAAGGGTAGCAAAGTGGAAACTTTTGAGCAGCTTTATGATTTGTTTGCATGGGAGCATTTATCTAGTAATTGTTTTCCTGAGCTATGCCAGCACCTAATTGATAGCAAGTTGACTAACCCTAGGAAACTTGCTGAGGAGGCGGACCGCTGGGTGAGCACCCGGGTTCGCAAGGGTCCTGTGGGAGACTTCGCCAAAGGTGGGCAGAGTCCCCAGCAGAGAAGTGGGGGGGACAGGGGTAAACCGAGGGAGTTCCAGAGAGGGCTCCAAAGTAATTCCCAAGGGAACCAAGGAGTGGTTTCCCAGCCTCCCCCTGAGAAGAAGTCTGTGCCCCCGACAGGTAGGCCTGTTCAGAGGGGGCCCCTTACTTGTTTTAAGTGTGGTCAGGTGGGCCACTGTTGGTATGATCCCCAGTGTCCCCAGAGGGATCCCAATGCACCACCCCGTGCACCACCCCGCCAGATTGCCAGTGTAGCCCTGGGTGGGGAGGAGATGGGTGCCCAAGAAGGGTGGGATCCCGTAGAATTGACCCTTGTCTCGCTAGGAGACTTTGAGGTGGTCCCTAAGCCCACACTGCCTGATAACACTAAAAAATACAGGCAGTGGGTGACCATCAATGGCCACAGGGTGGAGGCTCTTAGAGACACAGGAGCTAGTGTGACTGCTGTCAGCTCCCGGTTGGTGTCCAAAGAGCAGGTTGTCCCCCATGCATTCTGCCTAGTAGTGTCAGCCGACAACTCTGAGAGCCAGTGTGAGGTGGCTCAGGTTCCCTTCGAGTGGGGGGGGGTCTCGGGAACTCTTCAAGTAGCTGTGAGGCCAGCCATGCCTGTAGACTGTCTGTTGGGCAACGATTTGGAGAACTCCCCATGGGCTACGGTGGAGAGAAAGTCTCATTTGGAAATGTTGGGTCTGCCTGAGTGGGCGTGTGCGACCACTTGGTCCATGGCAGCCCAGAAGGATGTTCAGAAGGACCTGGAGCCTGAAAGTATGGCCCAGGCCCCTGCCTTAAAGAGAAGGGGAAGGGGGTGCAGGAAACTGGCCCCCGTAGTTCCCACGGTCCAGGAGGAAGCAGACCTTGAGGGGGATGCCCTGGAGCCTACAGGGGAGCAAGTAGCTGAACTGGGGGACCTGCCTGAGCTGACCCATTGGCAGCAGGAGGGAGGGCCCACCAGGGAGGAATTTTGTGAGCAACAGAGAACGTGCCCTTCTCTTGAGGGCCTGCGGCAACAGGCTGCAGCCCAGGCAGCAGGTGATCAGTCAGGGTCACATCTGATTTACTGGGAGAATGACCTCCTTTACAGCGAGCCTAAGGTTGCTGAGCCTGGGTCAGCCCGTGTGGTGGTCGTACCCCAGTGCTTCAGAGCCTTCCTACTGGGGTTGGCTCATGATGTGCCATTGGCAGGACATCTGGGGCAGAACAAGACCTTGGAGAGGCTTATTACCCACTTTTATTGGCCCCGAATGCGCAGGAGCTCAGATGCTCACTGCAGGACATGTGAAACTTGCCAGGCAAGTGGGAAGAGTGGGGGGAAGATCAAGGCCCCACTCCAGCCCTTTCCAGTTGTCAGTACCCCATTCGAGCAAGTGGGCATTGACATTGTGGGGCCTCTGGACCCCAAGACAGCCATGGGCAACAGGTTTATCCTGGTCTTGGCGGACCATGCTACCCGGTACCCGGAAGCCATCCCGCTCAGGACAGTGACGGCCCCCGTGGTGGGACATGCGATGATGGGGATTTTCTCCATGTGGGGTTCCCCAGAGAGGTGGTGTCTGACCGGGGTACTAACTTCATTTCCAAATATTTGAAGTCTCTGTGGGAGGAGTGTGGGGTAACTTATAAGTTTACTACTCCTTACCACCCCCAAGGTAATGGGCTGGTTGAGAGATTCAACCGGACCCTTAAAGGCATGATTATGGGCCTAGAAGAGTCCATGAGGCGTAAGTTGGACGTCCTCTTGCCATGCCTGTTGTTTGCTTACCGTGAGGTGCCACAGAAGTCCCTAGGGTTCAGTCCCTTTGAACTGCTCTATGGTCACCCGGTAGGAGGGCCTCTGAGTCTGGTCAAGGAAGGCTGGGAGAAATCTCCCTGGAAACCTCCCCAGGATGTGTTTAGTTACATGCTGGCCTTCAGGAACCAGACTCGGCATTTCAGAAAGCTTTCTGAGGCAAATCTGGAAACCAGCCAGGAAGAGATGAAACGTTGGCACGATCAGAATGCCACTCTGATTGAGTTTCAGCCTGGTCAAAAGGTTTGGGTCATGGCCCCAGTGGAGCCCTGTGCGCTCCAAGATAAGTGGACCGGACCATTTGAGGTGGTGGAGCGCAAGAGTCCTGTTACCTACTTGGTGGACTTGCGGTCTCCCAGGAACCCCTTGCGGGTCCTGCATGCCAACCGCCTGAAGCCCCACTTTGAGAGGTCCGAAGTGGACATGCTCCTGGCCACAGATGCTGGGATGGAGGAGGAGAGCGAGCCTCTTCCTGACCTCCTGTGTGCAAAGGAGCAAGATGGGTCAATGGAGGGTGTGGTCCTCTCCACCACACTGACCCCTGAGCAGCAGAATGATTGTCGCCAGCTGTTGGGGTAATTTTCTGATTTGTTTTCCCTGGTGCCCATTGTCACTGATTGGTGTGTCCATGAAGTGGACACTGGGGACAGTCCTCCTGTTAAGCACAAGGCGTACCGAGTGACTGACCGGGTCAGGGCATACATTAAGGAGGAGGTCTCCAAAATGTTTGCTTTAGGGGTGATTGAGTCCTCTAGCAGCCCTTGGTCCAGCCCAGTGGTTTTGGTACCAAAAGCTGCAGCGCCTGGTACCGCCCCAGAACTTTGGTTCTGCGTGGATTACCGAGGTCTCAATTCAGTCACCAAGACTGACGCGCACCCCATCCCCAGAGCTGATGAGCTCATAGATCCGTTAGGGGCTGCACGGTACCTCAGCACGTTTGATTTAACGTCTGAGTATTGGCAGATCGCCTTGACTGATGGGGCCAAGGAGAGGTCAGCATTCTCCACACCAGATGGGCACTACCAGTTCCGGGTGATGCCCTTTGGGATGAAGAATGCCCCTGCCACCTTTCAGATGTTGGTCAACAGGTTTCAGTGTCGCCTACCTGGATGACATTGCAGTGTTTAGTTCCTCTTGGGAGGACCACTTGCGCCACCTCTGGGAAGTGTTGATGATGCTGCGGAGGGCAGGCCTCACAATCAAGACAAGTAAGTGCCAGATTGGGCAGGGTTCTGTGGTGTACTTGGGATACCAGGTTGGGAGCGGCCAGGTGGCGCCCCTACAGCCCAAGATTGAAACCATCCTGGCGTGGGAACCCCCAAAGACCCAGACACAGGTGAGAGCCTTTTTAGGACTCACGGGTTATTACAGGAGGTTTGTCAAGGGGTATGGCAACATTGTTGCACCCATGACTGAGCTGACTTCTAAGAAGCAGTCAAAGATTGTGAACTGGACTGACACCTGTCAGAAAGCTTTTGACGCCCTGAAGACTGCCATGTGCACAGCACCTGTACTTCAGGCGCCCAACTTTTCAAAAGAATTTGTTGTCCAGACAGACGCTTCAGAGCATGGTGTGGGGGCTGTTCTGTCACAGATCAATGAAGAAGGCCTAGACCAACCTGTAGCCTTCATTAGTAGGAGGTTACTTCCACGGGAACAGAGGTGGAGTGCAATTGAGCGTGAGGCATTTGCTGTGGTCTGGGCACTGAAGAAGCTGAGATCATACCTGTTTGGGACTCACTTCCGGGTTCAGACAGACCACAGGCCCCTCAGATGGTTGATGCAGATGAGGGGTGAGAATCCAAAGTTGTTGAGGTGGTCCATTTCCCTACAGGGGATGGACTTTACGGTGGAATACCGCCCTGGTACAGAACACGCCAATGCTGATGGTCTGTCCAGATTTCTCCACCTTAGTGATGAGAACTCCCAAGGGGGTGGGTAGTTCTCCCCTCATTTCAGCTGGAGGGGACGCGTGTTAGACCTGGCACCATTGGCGTGGGTCTCCCTTCCATTTTTCGCTTTTGTCTCCTCTGTTTTTGCTGGTGTTAGATGCTCTGGGCGCTGTGCCACTGTCATTCAGTGCCACAGCGCGAATGCTCCCTATTGTGAATTGATTGTATGAATTGGTATTCCCATAATTGGCTCATTTGATTTACCTGTTAGTCCCTAGTATAGTGCACTGTGCGTGCCCAGGGCTGGTAGACCAAATGCTGCTGGTGGGCCTGCAGCGCTGATTGCGCCACCCACAGAAGCATCTTGTAAAATGTGTCTCTGACCTGCCATTGCAGAGTCTGTGCGCAGTCCAGAACTGCCATCTTGACTGTGAAGTGAACCCACTTCCCAGTCCCTAAACCTTCCCTTGGCATCGTGTAAGTCGCCCCTATGGCAGGGTGCATTGTATGTGAAAGGTAGGACATGCCGTGGTATGTGTAGAATGTCCTGATAGTGAATTACACCCAATTTCGTTTTTCACTATTGCAAGGCTATCTGTTCCCATAGGCCAGAATTGGCAGTTTGATTATTACATACTATATTCCTAACTGACCCAAGGAACATGATAGGAAAGTAGAATTTAGTATGCCTGAGCTCAGAATATTAAAGTACATCTTTTAGTGAAGATTATTTTTATATTCTGTGTTTGAAAATACCACTTTTAGAAAGTAGGTACTTTCTTGCCTAAGCCTTCCAGTGTGCTCTGCTGCTATGTGTATTGGCTGTCTGGTTTTGGAGGGACAGGGCAGGCTGAGTCAGACCTGGGTTGAATAGAGGGATCTGCCTTTGAAGTATTGGGAGGGGTAGCTCCTTGACCTGAATAGGGCTGTGCCTGGCAAGGTGAGTGCTGGCTCCACCTCCTACTGTGCGTCTGATGGCAGACCCCCTCTTTCTGAAAGGAAGGCTGCAGCCTTGTAAACAGAGTGCTCCAGGACTGCACAGAACTGGTTCTGGCTGGGTTCAGTGACTTGTGACTTTTGAGAATAAAGACTTTTGGGGTATAAATATCTGTGCTGAAATCCCTACAATTGGTATTACTTCTGGATGTCAAGATGAACCTCTGTCCGTGTAACCAGGGAAGCTGAAGGAGTTTTGTACTGCCCCTGAGCCAGTGTGCTGTTTTCTGGGGTTGGCCTGCAGTGGTTACCATTGGACTTGAAGAGAGGGGAAAGGACTTTGAGCTTTCATCAATCTTGCTGAAGCAATTACCCAAGGGCTTGAATTGAGCTTGCCTCCTGCCGAAGTCCCAGGACCACAAGTCTTCACCCACCAGCCTTCCGAATTCCTTTGGGGGGAATTCTATCTGCAGGGGACGCTCCTGTCGAGTATCCCAGGGCCTCTGTGTTACTGCCAGAGAACGCAGGCTGAGAATCGTTGTGATCGCATTTGTGGGCCGCTGCAGCTGAGAGCTGTTGCCGCTGAGCGCCCGCCTGTCCTCGCATCAAGAAACCAGCGCTATCCCTCGTTTGTGGGCCGCCGCCGCTGAAAGCAACATCCCGAAGCTCCGCGTTGTGCCGCTGAGTGCCCGCATCCCCTTCGCATCAATAACTCATCGCTATCAATTGCTTGTGGGCCGCCGCCACTGAGAGCGACATCCCGAAGCGCCGCGTTTTGCCGCTGAGTGCCCGCATCCACTGCGCATCGAGGAATCATCGTCATCACCCATGGGGGCCGCTGCAGCTGCGAGCTATTGCCGCTGAGTGCCCGCCTTTCACCCCGTCCGAGGGTCATCGTCATCGCACGCTGTGGGCCGCTGCTGCCGGGAGCGACATTCCGAAGCTCCGAGCTACGCCGCTGAGTGCCCGCCCTTTTCATCACGCCTGAGAGTCATCGTCGTCGCACGGTGGTGTGGGCCACTGCAGCTGAGAGCTGTGGCCGCTGAGTGCCCGCATTTCATCGCTTCAGCTTCTTCGCGAGGTTGTGCTTCGTTGCGCCTTAAACTCAGGTACAATGTGCATATCGGATCGCATAGACCCCTGCCTTGAGCGGAACTCGTTTTGCACGTTTTTGAGGGACTTTGCAGCATTTTGAGAATATTCCTATTTACTTGTATTGTGGATTTTTGTCGTTTTGGGTCTTGTGCTAAGCTTATATAAAAACCCTTATTTTTATAATTCCTGTGTGGTGTCCCTTTGTAGTGTTTTCACTGTGTTACTGTGTATGGTCATAAATGCTTCACACACCGCCTCTGAGATAAGCCTGTCTGCTCGTGCTACGTTACCACAGGGTTGAGCAGGGGTTATCAAAGGGTGTAGCCCCCTCGCTCTGACTTAGAAGCAAGGGTCCCTATTTGGTCATTGGCGCCAGCCATTGCCAACAAGAGACCCCCATTTCTAACAGTTCTTTAGCTCACTTCGCCACCCCAGTTCAGACATAGCTATATGCAAGTCAGTCTTGACCCTGTGCATCATGGGAATAGTCCAGCTCGAACTGCCAAGCCATTTCTTCTTGGACCGGAAACAAGCATCCTGGGACCGTTTTCAGGTTAACAGCCCTCATCAGCCAGGCTAGCTTGAATCCAGTGGCAAAGTGAGCAAGGGAGCCACATCTGGGCATACCCTGCCAACTTAGGGCAAACACAGCAAACACAAGGAGATGATGAACGGAGCGCTGAAACTTTACAGACACTCACCACAGTCACAGATCTGGATTGAATCCATCATCGTTCTTTAGCTCAATTCGCCAGCCCAGTTCAGACACAGCTATATGCAAATCAGTCTTGACCCTTTGCCTCATGGGAACAGTCCAGCTTGAACTGCCAAGCCATGTCTTCCCTGGACTGGAAACAAGCATCCTGGGACCGGTTTCAGGCTAACAGCCCTCATCAGCCAGGCTAGCTTGAATCCAGTGGCAAAGTGAGCAAGGGACCCACGTCTGGGCATACCATGCAAACTTAGGGCGAACACAGCAAACACAAGGAGATGATGGACGGAGCGCTGAAACTTTTCAGACACTCACCCCCAGTCACAGATCTGGGTTGAATCCATCATCGTTCATTAGCTCACTTCGCCATCCCAGTTCAGACACAGCTATATGCAAATCAGTCTTGACCCTGTGCCTCATGGGAACAGTCCAGCTCAAACTGCCAAGCCATGTCTTCCCTGGACCGGAAACAAGCATCCTGGGCCCGGTTTCGGGCTAACAGCTCTCATCAGCCAGGCTAGCTTGAATCCAGTCGCAAAGTGAGCAAGGGACCCACGTCTGGGCATACTCTGCCACCTTAGGGCGAACACAGCACACACAAGGAGATGATGGACGGAGCCCTGAAACTTTTCAGACACTCACCCCTGGGCACAGATCTGGGTTGAATCCATCATCGTTCTTTAGCTCGCTTCGCCACCCAGTTCAGACACAGCTATATACAAATCAGTCTTGACCCTGTGCCTCATGGGAACAGTCCTGCCCGAACTGCCAAGCCATTTCTTCCCTGGACCGGAAACAAGCATCCTGGAACTGGTTTCAAGCTAACAGCCCTCATCAGCCAGTCTAGCTTGAATCCAGTGGGAAAGTGAGCATGGGACCCACATCTGGGCATACCCTGGCAACTTAGGGCGAACACAGCAAACACAAGGAGATGATGAACGGATCGCTGAAACTTTACAGACACTCACCCCGAGTCACAGATCTGGATTGAATCCATCATCGTTCTTTAGCTTGCTTCGCCACCCCATTTCAGACAAAGCTATATGCAAATGAGTCTTGACCCTATGCCTCATGGTAACAGTCCAGCCCGAACTGCCAAGCCATGTCTTCCCTGGAACGGAAACAAGCATCCTGGGACCGGTTTCGGGCTAACAGCCCTCATCAGCCAGGCTACATTGAATCCAGTGGCAAAGTGAGCAATTGACCCTCATCCAGGCATAACATGCCAACTTAGGGCGAACACAGCAAACACAAGGAGATGATGGACGGAGCCCTGAAACTTTTCAGACACTCACCGCCAGTAACAGATCTGGGTTGAATCCATCATTGTTCTTTAGCTCACTTCGCCACCCCAGTTCAGACACAGCTATATGTAAATCAGTCTTGAGCCTGTGCCTTATGGGAACAGTCCAGCCCAAACTGCCAAGCCATGTCTTCCCTGGACCGGAAACAAGCATCCTGGGACCAGTTTTGGGCTAACAGCCCCCATCAGCCAGGCTAGCTTGAATCCATTGGCAAAGTGAGCAAGGGACCCACGTCTGGGCATACCCTGTCAACTTAGGGCGAACACAGCAAACACAAGGAGATGATGGACGGAGCGCTGAAACTTTTCAGACACTCACCCCCAGTCACAGATCTGAGTTGAATCCATCATCGTTCTTTAGCTCACTTCGCCACCCGAGTTCAGACACAGCTATATGCAAACAGTCTTGACCCAGTGCTCCATGGGAACAGTCCAGCCCGGACTGCCAAGCCATGTCTTCCCTGGACCGGAAGCAAGCATCTGGGGACAGGTTTCGGGCTGACAGCACCCTATCAGCCAGCCTAGCTTGAATCCAGTGGCAGAGTGAGCAAGGGACCCACGTCTGGGCATACACTGCCATTTTAGGGCGGACACAGCAAACACAAGGAGATGATGAACGGAGCGCTAAAACTTTTCAGACACTACCCCCATTCACAGATCTGGGTTGAATCCATCATCGTTCTTTAGCTCACTTCGCCACCCAGTTCAGACACAGCTATATACAAATCAGTCTTGACCCTGTGCCTAAAGGAAACAGTCCATCCCGAACTGCAAAGCCATGTCTTCCCTGGACCGGAAACAAGCATCCTGGGACCGATTTCGGGCTAACATCCCTCATCAGCCAGGCTAGCTTGAATCCAGTGGCAAAGTGAGCAAGAGACCCACATCTGGGCATACCCTGCCAACTTAGGGCGAACAGAGCAAACACAAGGAGATGATGAACGGAGCGCTGAAACTTTACAGACACTCACCCAGAGTCACAGATCTGGATTGAATCCATCATCGTTCTTTAGCTCGCTTTGCCACCCCAGTTCAGACACAGTTATATGCAAATCAGTCTTGACCCTGTGCCTCATGGGAACAATCCAGCCCGAACTGCCAAGCCATGTCTTCGCAGGACTAGAAACAAGCATCCTGGCACCGTTTTCAGTCTAACAGCCCTCATCAACCAGACTAGCTTGAATCCAGAGGCAAAGTGAGCAAGAGACCCATGTCTGGGCATACCATGCCAACTTAGGGCGAACACAGCAAACACAAGGAGATAATGGACGGAGCGCTGAAGCTTTTCAGACACTCACCCCTAGTCACAGATCTGGGTTGAATCCATCATCGTTCTTTAGCTCACTTCGCCACTCCAGTTCAGACACAGCTATATGCAAATCAGTCTTGACCCTGTGCCTCATGGGAACAGTCCAGCACGAACTGCCAAGCCATGTCTTCCCTGGACGGTAAACAAGCATCCTGGCACCGTTTTCGGGCTAACAGCCCTCATCAGCCAGGCTAGCTTGAATCCAGTGGCAAAGTAAGCAAGGGACCACGTCTGGGCATACCCTGCCAACTTTGGGCAAACACAACAAACACAAGGAGATGATGGACGGAGCGCTAACCTTTTCAGACACTCACCCCCAGTCACAGATCTGGGTTGCGTCCATCATCGTTCTTTAGCTCACTTCGCCACCCCAGTTCAGACATAGCTATATGCAAATCAGTCTGTACCCTGTGCCTCATGGGAACAGTCCAGCTCGTACTGCCAAGCCATGTCTTCACTGGACCGGAAACAAGCATCCTGGGACCGGTTTTGGGCTAACAGCCCTCATCAGCCAGGCTAGCTTGAATCCAGTGGCAAAGTGAGCAAGGGACCCACGTCTGGGCATAACCTGCCAACTTAGGGCGAACACAACAAACACAAGGAGATGATGGACGGAGCGCTAAACTATTCAGACACTCACCCCCAGTCACAGATCTGGGTTGAATCCAACATCGTTCTTCAGCTCACTTCGCCACCTCAGTTCAGACAAAGCTATATGCAAATCAGTCTTGACCCTGTGCCTCATGGGAACAGCCCAGCCCGAACTGCCAAGCCATGTCTTCCCTGGACCGGAAACAAGCATCCTGGGACCGGTTTTGGGCTAACAGCCCTCATCAGCCAGGCTAGCTTGAATCCAGTGGCAAAGTGAGCAAGTGACCCACGTCTGGGCATACCATGCCAACTTAGGGCGAACACAGCAAAAACAAGGAGATGATGGACGGAGCCCTGAAACTTTTCAGACACTCACCCCCAGTCACAGATCTGGGTTGAATTCATCATCATTCTTTAGCTCACTTCGCCACCCCAGTTCAGACACAGCTATATGCAAATCAGTCTTGAGCATGTGCCTCATGGGAACAGTCCAGCCCAAACTGCCAAGCCATGTCTTCCCTGGACCGGAAACAAGCATCCTGGGACCGGTTTCGGGCTAACAGCCCTCATCAGCCAAGCTAGCTTGAATGCAGTGGCAAAGTGAGCAAGGGACCCACGTCTGGGCATACCCTGTCAACTTAGGGTGAACACAGCAAACACAAGGAGATGATGGACGGAGCACTGAAACTTTTCAGACACTCACCCCCATTCACAGATCTGGGTTGAATCCATCATCGTTCTTTAGCTCACTTCGCCACCCAAGTTCAGACACAGCTATATACAAATCAGTCTTGACCCTGTGCCTCATGGGAACAGTCCATCCCGAACTGCCAAGCCATGTCTTCCCTGGACCGGAAACAAACATCCTGGGGACCTGTTTCAGGCTAACAGCACTCATCAGCCAGGCTAGTTTGAATCCAATGGCAAAGTCAGCAAGGGACCAACGTCTGGGCATACCCTGCCAACTTAGGGCGAACACAGCAAACACAAGGAGATGATGAACGGAGCGCTGAAACTTTACAGACACTCACCCGCAGTCACATATCTGGGTTGAATCCATCATCGTTCTTTAGCTCGCTTCACCACCCCAGTTCAGACCCAGCTATATGCAAATCAGTCTTGACCCTGTGCCTCATGGGAACAGTCCAGCCCAAACTGCCAAGCCATGTCTTCCCTGGACTGGAAACAAGCATCCTGGGACCGGTTTTGGGCTAACAGCCATCATCAGCCAAGCTAGCTTGAATCCAGTGGCAAAGTGAGCAAGGGACCCACGTCTAAGCATACCCTGCCAACTTAGGGCGAACACAGAAAACACAAGGAGATGATGGTTGGAGCGCTGAAACTTTTCAGACACTCACCCCCAGTCAAATATCTGGGTAGAATCCATCATCGTTCTTTAGCTCACTTCGCCACCCCAGTTCAGACATAGCTATATGCAAATCAGTCTTGACCCAATGCCTCATGGGAACAGTCCATCCCGAACTGCCAAGCCATGTCTTCCCTGGACCGGAAACAAGCATCCTGGGACCGGTTTCAGGCTAACAGCCCTCATCAGCCAGGATAGCTTGAATCCATTGGCAAAGTGAGCAAGGGTACCACGTCTGGGCATACCCTGTCAACTTAGGGCGAACACAGCAAACACAAGGAGATGATGGACGGAGCGCTGAAACTTTCCAGACACTCACCCCCAGTCACAGATCTGCGTTGAATCCATCATCGTTCTTTAGCTCACTTCGCCACCCCAGTTCAGACATAGCTATATGCAAATCAGTCTTGACCCTGTGCCTCATGGGAACAGTACAGCCCGAACTGCCAAGCCATGTCTTCCCTGGACTGAAAACAAGCATCCTGGGACCTGTTTCGGGCTAACAGCCCTCATCAGCCAGGCTAGCTTGAGTCGAGTGGCAAAGTGAGCAAGGGACCCACGTCTGGGCATACCCTGCCAACTTAGGGCGAACAAAGCAAACACAAGGAGATGATGGTTGGAGCGCTGAAACTTTTCAGACACTCACCCCCAGTCACAGATCTGGGTAGAATCCATCATCGTTCTGTAGCTCACTTCGCCACCCCAGTTCAGACACAGCTATATGCAAATCAGTCTTGACCCTTTGCCTCATGGGAACAGTCCAGCCCGAACTGCCAAGCCATGTCTTCCCTGGACCGGAAACAAGCATCCTGGGGACCAGTTTCGGGCTAACAGCACTCATCAGCCAGGCTAGCTTGAATCCAGTGGCAAACTGAGCAAGGGACCCACGTCTGGGCATACCCTGCCAACTTAGGGCGAACACAGGAAAGACAAGGAGATGATGAACGGAGCGCTGAAACTTTACAGACACTCACCCCCAGTCACAGATCTGGGTTGAATGCATCATCGTTCTTTAGCTTGCTTTGCCACCCCAGTTCAGACACAGCTATATGCAAATCAGTCTTGACACTGTGCCTCATGGGAACAGTCCATTCCGAACTGCCAAGCCATGTCTTCCCTGGACAGGAAACAAGCCTCCTGGGGACCGGTTTTGGGCTAACAGCACTCATCAGCCAGGCTAGCTTGAATCCAGTGGCAAAGTGAGCAAGGGACCCACGCCTCGGCATACCCTGCCAACTTAGGGCGAACACAGCAAACACAAGGAGATGATGAACGGAGCGCTGAAACTTTACAGACACTCACCCCCAGTCACAGATCTGGATTGAATCCATTATCGTTCTTTAGCTCACTTCGCCACCCGAGTTCAGACACAGCTATATGCAAACAGTCTTGACCCAGTGCTCCATGGGAACAGTCCAGCCCGGACTGCCAAGCCATGTCTTCCCTGGACCGGAAGCAAGCATCTGGGGACAGGTTTCGGGCTGACAGCACCCTATCAGCCAGCCTAGCTTGAATCCAGTGGCAGAGTGAGCAAGGGACCCACGTCTGGGCATACACTGCCATTTTAGGGCGGACACAGCAAACACAAGGAGATGATGAACGGAGCGCTAAAACGTTTCAGACACTACCCCCATTCACAGATCTGGGTTGAATCCATCATCGTTCTTTAGCTCACTTCGCCACCCAGTTCAGACACAGCTATATACAAATCAGTCTTGACCCTGTGCCTAAAGGAAACAGTCCATCCCGAACTGCAAAGCCATGTCTTCCCTGGACCGGAAACAAGCATCCTGGGACCGATTTCGGGCTAACATCCCTCATCAGCCAGGCTAGCTTGAATCCAGTGGCAAAGTGAGCAAGAGACCCACATCTGGGCATACCCTGCCAACTTAGGGCGAACAAAGCAAACACAAGGAGATGATGGACGGAGCGCTGAAACTTTACAGACACTCACCCAGAGTCACAGATCTGGATTGAATCCATCATCGTTCTTTAGCTCGCTTTGCCACCCCAGTTCAGACACAGTTATATGCAAATCAGTCTTGACCCTGTGCCTCATGGGAACAATCCAGCCCGAACTGCCAGGCCATGTCTTCGCAGGACTAGAAACAAGCATCCTGGCACCGTTTTCAGTCTAACAGCCCTCATCAACCAGACTAGCTTAAATCCAGAGGCAAAGTGAGCAAGAGACCCATGTCTGGGCATACCATGCCAACTTAGGGCGAACACAGCAAACACAAGGAGATAATGGACGGAGCGCTAAGCTTTTCAGACACTCACCCCTAGTCACAGATCTGGGTTGAATCCATCATCGTTCTTTAGCTCACTTCGCCACTCCAGTTCAGACACAGCTATATGCAAATCAGTCTTGACCCTGTGCCTCATGGGAACAGTCCAGCACGAACTGCCAAGCCATGTCTTCCCTGGACCGGTAAACAAGCATCCTGGCACCGGTTTCGGGCTAACAGCCCTCATCAGCCAGGCTAGCTTGAATCCAGTGGCAAAGTAAGCAAGGGACCACGTCTGGGCATACCCTGCCAACTTTGGGCAAACACAACAAACACAAGGAGATGATGGACGGAGCGCTAACCTTTTCAGACACTCACCCCCAGTCACAGATCTGGGTTGCGTCCATCATCGTTCTTTAGCTCACTTCGCCACACCAGTTCAGACATAGCTATATGCAAATCAGTCTGTACCCTGTGCCTCATAGGAACAGTCCAGCTCGTACTGCCAAGCCATGTCTTCCCTGGACCGGAAACAAGCATCCTGGGACCAGTTTTGGGCTAACAGCCCTCATCAGCCAGGCTAGCTTGAATCCAGTGGCAAAGTGAGCAAGGGACCCACGTCTGGGCATAACCTGCCAACTTAGGGCGAACACAACAAACACAAGGAGATGATGGACGGAGCGCTAAACTATTCAGACACTCACCCCCAGTCACAGATCTGGGTTGAATCCAACATCGTTCTTCAGCTCACTTCGCCACCTCAGTTCAGACAAAGCTATATACAAATCAGTCTTGACCCTGTGCCTCATGGGAACAGCCCAGCCCGAACTGCCAAGCCATGTCTTCCCTGGACCGGAAACAAGCATCCTGGGACCGGTTTTGGGCTAACAGCCCTCATCAGCCAGGCTAGCTTGAATCCAGTGGAAAAGTGAGCAATTGACCCACGTCTGGGCATACCATGCCAACTTAGGGCGAACACAGCAAAAACAGGGAGATGATGGACGGAGCCCTGAAACTTTTCAGACACTCACCCCCAGTCACAGATCTGGGTTGAATTCATCATCATTCTTTAGCTCACTTCGCCACCCCAGTTCAGACACAGCTATATGCAAATCAGTCTTGAGCATGTGCCTTATGGGAACAGCCCAGCCCAAACTGCCAAGCCATGTCTTCCCTGGACCGGAAACAAGCATCCTGGGACCGGTTTCGGGCTAACAGCCCTCAGCAGCCAAGCTAGCTTGAATCCATTGGCAAAGTGAGCAAGGGACCCACGTCTGGGCATACCCTGTCAACTTAGGGTGAACACAGCAAACACAAGGAGATGATGAACGGAGCACTGAAACTTTTCAGACACTCACCCCCATTCACAGATCTGGGTTGAATCCATCATCGTTCTTTAGCTCACTTCGCCACCAAGTTCAGACACAGCTATATACAAATCAGTCTTGACCCTGTGCCTCATGGGAACAGTCCATCCCGAACTGCCAAGCCATGTCTTCCCTGGACCGCAAACAAACATCTGGGGACCTGTTTCAGGCTAACAGCACTCATCAGCCAGGCTAGTTTGAATCCAATGGCAAAGTCAGCAAGGGACCAACGTCTGGGCATACCCTGCCAACTTAGGGCGAACACAGCAAACACAAGGAGATGATGGTTGGAGCGCTGAAACTTTTCAGACACTCACCCCCAGTCAAATATCTGGGTAGAATCCATCATCGTTCTTTAGCTCACTTCGCCACCCCAGTTCAGACATATCTATATGCAAATCAGTCTTGACCCAATGCCTCATGGGAACAGTCCATCCCGAACTGCCAAGCCATATCTTCCCTGGACCGGAAACAAGCATCCTGGGACCGGTTTCAGGCTAACAGCCCTTATCAGCCAGGATAGCTTGAATCCATTGGCAAAGTGAGCAAGGGTACCCACGTCTGGGCATACCCTGTCAACTTAGGGCGAACACAGCAAACACAAGGAGATGATGGACCGAGCGCTGAAACTTTCCAGACACTCACCCCCAGTCACAGATCTGCGTTGAATCCATCATCGTTCTTTAGCTCACTTCGCCACCTCAGTTCAGACATAGCTATATGCAAATCAGTCTTGACCCTGTGCCTCATGGGAACAATACATCCCGAACTGCCAAGCCATGTCTTCCCTGGACTGAAAACAAGCATCCTGGGACCTGTTTCGGGCTAACAGCCCTCATCAGCCAGGCTAGCTTGAGTCGAGTGGCAAAAAGAGCAAGGGACCCACGTCTGGGCATACCCTGCCAACTTAGGGCGAACACAGAAAACACAAGGAGATGATGGTTGGAGCGCTGAAACTTTTCAGACACTCACCCCCAGTCACAGATCTGGGTAGAATCCATCATCGTTCTGTAGCTCACTTCGCCAGCCCAGTTCAGACACAGCTATATGCAAATCAGTCTTGACCCTGTGCCTCATGGGAACAGTCCAGCCTGAACTGCCAAGCCATGTCTTCCCTGGACCGGAAACAAGCATCTGGGGACCAGTTTCGGGCTAACAGCACTCATCAGCCAGGCTAGCTTGAATCCAGTGGCAAACTGAGCAAGGGACCCACGTCTGGGCATACCCTGCCAACTTAGGGCGAACACAGGAAACACAAGGAGATGATGAAGGGAGCGCTGAAACTTTACAGACACTCACCCCCAGTCACAGATCTGGGTTGAATCCATCATCGTTCTTTAGCTTGCTTTACCAACCCAGTTCAGACACAGCTATATGCAAATCAGTCTTGACACTGTGCCTCATGGGAACAGTCCATTCCGAACTGCCAAGCCATGTCTTCCCTGGACAGGAAACAAGCCTCTGGGGACCGGTTTTGGGCTAACAGCACTCATCAGCCAGGCTAGCTTGAATCCAGTGGCAAAGTGAGCAAGGGACCCACGCCTCGGCATACCCTGCCAACTTAGGGCGAACACAGCAAACACAAGGAGATGATGAACGGAGCGCTGAAACTTTACAGACACTCACCCCCAGTCACAGATCTGGATTGAATCCATCATCGTTCTTTAGCTCGCTTTACCACCCCAGTTCAGACA
The DNA here is from genome assembly GCA_963921515.1 of Calotriton arnoldi. NCBI lineage: Eukaryota > Metazoa > Chordata > Amphibia > Caudata > Salamandridae > Calotriton > Calotriton arnoldi. Next base: position 488,455 of record CAWUFW010007401.1, read on the forward strand.
CAGCTATATGCAAATCAGTCTTGACTCTGTGCCTCATGGAAACAGTCCAGCCCGAACTGCCAAGCTATGTCTTTCCTGGACCGGAAACAAGCATCCTGGGACCAGTTTCGGGCTAACAGCCCTCATCAGCCAGGCTAGCTTGAATCCAGTGGCAAAGTGAGCAAGGGACCTATGTCTGGGCAAACACTGCCAACTTAGGGCAAACAAAGCAAACACAAGGAGATGATGGACGGAGCGCTGAAACTTTTCAGACAGTCACCCCCAGTCACATATCTGGGTTGAATCCCTCATCGTTCTTTAGCTCACTTCGCCACCCCAGTTCAGACACAGCTATATGCAAATCAGTCTTGACCCAGTGCCTCATGGGAACAGTCCAGCCCGGACTGCCAAGCCATGTCTTCCCTGGACCGGAAGCAAGCATCTGGGGACCGGTTTCGGGCTAACAGCACCCTATCAGCCAGGCTAGCTTGAATCCAGTGGCAAAGTGAGCGAGGGACCCACGTCTGGGCATACCCTGCCATCTTAGGGAGGACACAGCAAACACAAGGAGATGATGAACGGAGCGCTTAAACTTTATAGACACTCACCCCCAGTCACAGATCTGGATTGAATCCATCATCGTTCTTTAGCTCGCTTCGCCACCCAGTTCAGACACAGCTATATACAAATCAGCCTTGACCCTGTGCCTCATGGGAACAGTCCAGCCCTAACAGCCAAGCCATTTCCTCGCTGGACCGGAAACAAGCATCCTGGGACCGGGTTCAGGCTAACAGCCCTCATCAGCCAGGCTAGTTTGAATCCAGTGGCAAAGTGAGCAAGGGACCCACATATGGGCATACCCTGCCAACTTAGGGCGAACACAAGGAGATGAACGGAGCTCTGAAACTTTACAGACACTAACCCGAGTCACAGATCTGGATTGAATCCATCATCGTTCTTTTGCTCACTACGCCACCCCAGACCAGATACAAGCATCCTGGGACCGGTTTCGGGCTAACAGCCCTCATCAGCCAGGCTAGCTTGAATCCAGAGGCAAAGTGAGCAAAGGTCCCACGTCTGGGCATAACATGCCAACTTAGGGCGAACACAGCAAACACAAGGAGATGATGGACGGAGCGCTGAAACTTTTCAGACACTCACCCCAGGTCACAGATCTGGGTTGAATCCATCATTGTTCTTTAGCTCACTTCGCAACTCCAGTTCAGACATAGCTATATGCAAATCAGTCTTGACCCTGTGCCTCATGGGAACAGTCCAGCCCGAACTGCCAAGCCATGTCTTCCCTGGACCGGAAACAAGCATCCTGGGACCGATTTCGGGCTAACAGCCCTCATCAGCCAGGCTAGCTTGAATCCAGTGGCAAAGTAAGCAAGGGACCATGTCTGGGCATACCCTGCCAACTTTGGGCAAACACAACAAACACAAGTTCAGACACAGCTATATACAAATCAGTCTTGACCCTGTGCCTCATGGGAACAGTCCATCCCGAACTGCCAAGCCATGTCTTCCCTGGACCGCAAACAAACATCTGGGGACCTGTTTCAGGCTAACAGCCATCATCAGCCAAGCTAGCTTGAATCCAGTGGCAAAGTGAGCAAGGGACCCACGTCTAGGCATACCCTGCCAACTTAGGGCGAACACAGAAAACACAAGGAGATGATGGTTGGAGCGCTGAAACTTTTCAGACACTCACCCCCAGTCAAATATCTGGGTAGAATCCATCATCGTTCTTTAGCTCACTTCGCCACCCCAGTTCAGACATATCTATATGCAAATCAGTCTTGACCCAATGCCTCATGGGAACAGTCCATCCCGAACTGCCAAGCCATATCTTCCCTGGACCGGAAACAAGCATCCTGGGACCGGTTTCAGGCTAACAGCCCTTATCAGCCAGGATAGCTTGAATCCATTGGCAAAGTGAGCAAGGGTACCACGTCTGGGCATACCCTGTCAACTTAGGGCGAACACAGCAAACACAAGGAGATGATGGACGGAGCGCTGAAACTTTCCAGACACTCACCCCCAGTCACAGATCTGGGTTGAATCCATCATCGTTCTTTAGCTCACTTCGCCACCTCAGTTCAGACATAGCTATATGCAAATCAGTCTTGACCCTGTGCCTCATGGGAACAATACATCCCGAACTGCCAAGCCATGTCTTCCCTGGACTGAAAACAAGCATCCTGGGACCTGTTTCGGGCTAACAGCCCTCATCAGCCAGGCTAGCTTGAATCCAGTGGCAAAAAGAGCAAGGGACCCACGTCTGGGCATACCCTGCCAACTTAGGGCGAACACAGAAAACACAAGGAGATGATGGTTGGAGCGCTGAAACTTTTCAGACACTCACCGCCAGTCACAGATCTGGGTAGAATCCATCATCGTGCTGTAGCTCACTTCGCCACCCCAGTTCAGACACAGCTATATGCAAATCAGTCTTGACCCTGTGCCTCATGGGAACAGTCCAGCCTGAACTGCCAAGCCATGTCTTCCCTGGACCGGAAACAAGCATCTGGGGACCAGTTTCGGGCTAACAGCACTCATCAGCCAGGCTAGCTTGAATCCAGTGGCAAACTGAGCAAGGGACCCACGTCTGGGCATACCCTGCCAACTTAGGGCGAACACAGGAAACACAAGGAGATGATGAAGGGAGCGCTGAAACTTTACAGACACTCACCCCCAGTCACAGATCTGGGTTGAATCCATCATCGTTCTTTAGCTTGCTTTACCAACCCAGTTCAGACACAGCTATATGCAAATCAGTCTTGACACTGTAGCTCATGGGAACAGTCCATTCCGAACTTCCAAGCCATGTCTTCCCTGGACAGGAAACAATCATCTGGGGACCGGTTTTGGGCTAACAGCACTCATCAGCCAGGCTAGCTTGAATCCAGTGGCAAAAAGAGCAAGGGACCCACGTCTGGGCATACTCTGCCAACTTAGGGCGAACACAGAAAACACAAGGAGATGATGGTTGGAGCACTGAAACTTTTCAGACACTCACCCCCAGTCACAGATCTGGGTAGAATCCATCATCGTGCTGTAGCTCACTTCGCCACCCCAGTTCAGACACAGCTATATGCAAATCAGTCTTGACCCTGTGCCTCATGGGAACAGTCCAGCCTGAACTGCCAAGCCATGTCTTCCCTGGACCGGAAACAAGCATCTGGGGACCAGTTTCGGGCTAACAGCACTCATCAGCCAGGCTAGCTTGAATCCAGTGGCAAACTGAGCAAGGGACCCACGTCTGGGCATACCCTGCCAACTTAGGGCGAACACAGGAAACACAAGGAGATGATGAAGGGAGCGCTGAAACTTTACAGACACTCACCCCAGTCCCAGATCTGGGTTGAATCCATCATCGTTCTTTAGCTTGCTTTACCAACCCAGTTCAGACACAGCTATATGCAAATCAGTCTTGACACTGTAGCTCATGGGAACAGTCCATTCCGAACTTCCAAGCCATGTCTTCCCTGGACAGGAAACAAGCATCTGGGGACCGGTTTTGGGCTAACAGCACTCATCAGCCAGGCTAGCTTGAATCCAGTGGCAAAGTGAGCAAGGGACCCACGCCTGGGCATACCCTGCCAACTTAGGGCGAACACAGCAAACACAAGGAGATGATGAACGGAGCGCTGAAACTTTACAGACACTCACCCCCAGTCACAGATCTGGGTTGAATCCATCATCGTTCTTTAGCTCGCTTTACCACCCCAGTTCAGACACAGCTATATGCAAATCAGTCTTGACTCTGTGCCTCATGGGAACAGTCCAGCCCGAACTGCCAAGCTATGTCTTTCCTGGACCGGAAACAAGCATCCTGGGACCGGTTTCAGGCTAACAGCCCTCATCAGCCAGGCTAGCTTGAATCCGTGGCAAAGTGAGCAGGGGACCTATGTCTGGGCAAACCCTGCCAACTTAGGGCAAACAAAGCAAACACAAGGAGATGATGGACGGAGCGCTGAAACTTTTCAGACAGTCACCCCCAGTCACATATCTGGGTTGAATCCCTCATCGTTCTTTAGCTCACTTCGCCACCCCAGTTCAGACACAGCTATATGCAAATCAGTCTGTCTTGTGGATTGTTACCTGCCTTGTTATGTTGGCCTAGGCCTGGCTGCCATGATGCTTTTCTTTGCGCACGTTACACTGAGCCCGGCCTCCCTCGCCCTTTGCTCGTGCCAAGTTCTTTTGCACTGTCTGCATTTTCTGTTGTTCACCTTTCATATGACATTTTGTTAGCGGAGGTGGATTGGCCACCCCCATTCGTTTTAGCTGCACATAAAGGAGAGGAGGTAATCCTTCCAAGCTTATCAAGGCATGTCCCAAAGGACAAAGCTGAAGCACTTGCAGCTGAGTGGGCTGTGTACCTGGCACCAGCGTTATACCGCAACCATGTGGGATGGGATGAAGAATCACCTCCTCATGCAATACCTTTGCGGTCACTACCGCAGCCACAACCCCAATATCCCATCAAACGGCAGGCAAAAGGCCCCGTCTCCGAAATTCTGACACAGTTGGAATATCAGGGAGTAATTGAACCATGCGTATCACCTATGAACAATCCCCTTTTCGTGGTTTCTAAACCCGACGGATCGTACCGCTTAGTTTTGGATTACCGGCATTTAAATACTCATTGTCGGAACTTTGCGGTGCAAAATACACACAGTTCTGCGCTTGTAGACAGTCTTGTTCGTAAAAAATACAAAACGACACTTGACCTTTCAAACGGTTTCTACACGCACAACCTAGCCCCGGAGAGTGGTCAATGGACCGCATTTACATCCGGTGGTAAATTATTCCAGTTCCGGCGATTACCCATGGGCTATAAAAATAGTCCGGGTATATTCGCCGCCCGTGTTGTTTCTTTGTTAAATGACATTGATCAAGACGCATGTTCGTACGTAGATGACATCTATCTGACGGACGACGAATTATATCAGCATTTGTCCCGTGTGGACCGCATTATTCTTGAATTTGCGGAGCAGGGTTACAAATTTAACTTTGCTAAATCACACATTGCTGAATTTACCGTTCTGTTCTTGGGCTATGAGCTCAACAACGAAGGTAAGGGCTTAGCCCCCATTTCTTGGAAAAATGTGCACATTTGTGCCCCCAAATACTCTGAAGAAACTTCAGTCTTTGCTGGGTTTCTTGAATTTCGGGCGTACTTACATTCCCGAATATGCCCAGCGTATCAAGCCTTTGTATGCTTTGATACAACCTACTTATTCAAGGTCTTGCTGGCTGCCTGAGCATACCTCAATTCTGCAGTCTTTGCAGACAGACCTTTTGGAGTCTAAATATCTTTTGACTCGTGATAACCACACAAACCTGGTGATTAGAATAATTCCGGGGCGGTGGGATTCACATACTTAACCTTTAATGAAGGTGATACAGTACCTATCGCATACAAGTCACATCTGTACACTTCCGCTGAATTGCGCTTTACCTCTGTCGAAAAAGTTCTAACTGCAGTGCAAATGGCGATTCTAAAAGAACGCGCACTGGCACAGGGAAAGCGGATTCTAGTGGTAACACCCTGTCCTGCCCTAGAGGCAGTAACAAAGGCAAGTGTACCGAACTCAAAAGCAATGCATCCCCGTTGGATACAATGGGCTACATCCTTGACGTCTTCGGACGTCACTTTTGTTTTTGATTCTTCTCTGCAGACTCAGGAGTTTTTGCAGTATGAATTCGTTCATCCTCCTCCTTTGTTTTTACTACCGCTTGAGGATTACAAATGTGTGATCTACACCGATGGTTCGGCGCAACCGGCCACTGGGTCCAAGCACGCTTATTCAGCTGCATGTGCTATTGTTGCGGGTTCCTTTGTAGATGGAAAGTTCAAATCCTCTGCAGTGCATACTCGCACACTTGGAGATAGCACCGCACAATTAGCCGAGCTGCATGCATTGCTACTTGCACTTGAGTTTGCTTCTCAGGATGAGACAACTCTTATTGTATGTGATTCCTTCTACTGTGTACAATCTTACAATGACAATCTGTTTTTCTGGTCGAAAAACGACTACAAGGACGCAAAAGGGAGCACAATTAAGCATAAAATGCTTTGGGTTCGAGTGGCAGAATTGCAACAACGTCTGCCCCTCACACAGGTGGTTCACACCTTAGGCCATCAGCGGGTGGGCGCACACGCTATTGGTAACAATCTGGCAGATGAAGCTGCCCGTTCAGCAGTAGTCACGTGTTCAGTAGCAGCGGTTACCAGGTCCATGTCTAAAATAGACCCTGTTATATTAGCAGCTATTGCTGCAACCAAGGAAGGTAATAATTACCCTACAGGTTTTCCTTCCAAGTATTCTTACACATTAAGTCCCGATCAGGTTCCTTATGTAACTATACCTGACGTTGGAGATCGGCTGATCCCCAACGCGGACCGCAGGAGTGCCTTGATATCAGCTGCACACGAAGGCATGGCTTCGGCTCATGCAGGTGTGTCAGCTACAGTTTCCATCTTGCAGCAGCGTTATTGGTGGCGTGGATTATATAAAGACACCCGTGCTTTTGTGCTTTCTTGCGACGTTTGTCAACAGATTAAGCCTTCCACGGTAACACGTCCACCACAAACACCGCTCTGCATTGCTAACAGACCCTTTGGGTGTGTTTACTTGGATCACTGCGGTCCATTCTCATCAGACACTGCCTATAAATACATTTTAGTGGCAGTGGACTCGTGCACACGGTTTCTCTGGGTCTGGCCACAACGGAGTGCTGACGCCCGAAATGTAATCAGGGATTTGCGTGTCTTTGTGGGAATTTTCGCATGCGGCACCTTCCATTCGGACCAAGGTCCAGCGTTTGCCTCTAGGGCTTACAAGGATGCAATGGCTTCGCTTGGGGTGCGGGTGAAATTTTCGTCTCCGTATAGGCCTGAGGGCAACTCTATCGTTGAACGAATGAACCGTGACTTAAAGCAATCCTTAACAGCTAGGGTTATAGGTACTGGCAGGAACTGGCTGGCCCATTTGTATACCGTTCAGCGTGCACTTAATAATCTCCCTAGAAGACCTCTGGGTGGGCGGACCCCATACGAAATGCTCTTTGGCATAAGAATGTTTGTGCCTGACCTTGAGGGTCCAGACATCGCGGCGCAATCCGCCAAGTTTGATGTAGATAACCATTCTGCTATGTTACAGGACTTACAAGAAGCCCGAGACAAACTTGCAACTACACATTTGCCTTCAGCCACAGATCCTGCGTTGCAGATTCCGGTAGCCGGCTGGCTTCCGAAAGTTGGAGAACTGGTTCGAGAGAAGGTTGAAAACAAAAAAGAATTTGGCCCCTCTTTTCGTGCACCGGTTCCAGTTCTTGGCTTGAAGGGAACACGTACAGTCATTTTACCACCGCTTCCTGGTCGCAAAGAAAACAGATACATCTCAGTTGAAAATGTCAAGCTACAGCGCCTGGCCGATCCTGAATAGTGTCACACCAGCGGTCTCTTGTCCTGCCATTTATCGGACATATGTTCGTGACCCATCTGCACGAACGGTCGCTGATGCTGTAATTGAGATGGTTGATTTGCCTGAATCCTCTACTTTGCCTGAAACTATAATTGATCCCCAACTCTCCACCAACATCGACGAGGACGAGTATACTTATCCTGCATCTGAATCGGTGGCGCATCAACCAACAACGCCACTTGGCCCGACTCGTTATTCCTTTGATTCGGATTCCACATCTTCAAAAGTCCCATCCAAGTTCAGTATTTTTGTATCCTGGTTTAGAGACAATTTTTTGATTCCACCCTGGACATACCTCTGGTTGGTACTTTTCTTGATATTTTTGTTCATGTCCATTGGCTTTGTCACAGTGTTTTTTCTACTAATTAATGGTCACTATTTACCTGAACGCTCTGCTGTAGACTATGTTTCTGGAACTTTGGCTCCTCATTCCTCGTCTCACATCATGAAGCGTGACCACACATTTGTGAACATTTCAGCCTTCCCAGTTGCTGATGGCATCGTATGGGATGCAGTGAACTATCAAATCCATGGTCCGACGGAAATTATTAATGTACCTAATGTCCTTCGTGTTTCAATGGGTGATGTAGTACAAAATAATATTCATTCTGATGATTGGGATGTGCATGCCGTTGAAGCATTGTTTGCCGATTTAAAATATTATGCATCTTTTAATGCTGAAGATTTATATATGAATTCTGCTAATTATGCCGATTTGTATTGTTACCAACATTGGGGTAATCATTTTCTCCATAAGCCCAGTGCCCTGCGTAGTTCTGTTAACTATACCCAATGGGAACATTGTCCAAACCCCTTGCCAGGTAGCTCTCAAACTCTTCGAAATAAGTTTAATTATTTCACTGATTTTAATCGGTCGAACCCTGCATCCTATTATTTTAGACTTAAATAACACATCAACTCAGAAAATTATGTTAACACACACCAAATTGCTTTATTCAGGTTCCTTTCTAAGTGCCCTAGCTGTGGGTGGTTATGAGTACTGGGATAATACAGTGGATTTAAAATCTATTTGGGGCTCCAAGCCATGGCAGGTACAGGGAACCGAGGCGTTACACCGTGCTTGCCTCATCCCTACACAAATTATGTTCCTCAATGTCTCCATCTATCAGACTACATGTTGGGGCTTAGCAACCACTAAACAATTGAATACTCCATCCATACCATCCCTGTCGAGTTTTCCCAATGAAAGCTCACTATTCAATATGTCCCTCGTGTCCCTGCAGGCTCTATTACAGAATAATTCATTTAATGTTTCTGAGCTGGTTCAGTCACCCTGGTTAGTATGGCCTATATCATCTAACGCATGTCAAATACGTTTTCACGATTCTGGTACTAGCTACACACAGAATAGGCCTGATCCGAGATTTACTGATTCCCGTACTGTCACTACATATTCTGTTGGTAAATTATGCAAACAATGGCTGCAACATTCGTCCCTTGATTCTGTTAAACAACATTTGTCCCTCCTTTCAGGCAATATTGATCTGTCCGACTTTGTTTTGGGACCTCGTGGTCCCCGACCTAAGAGGTTCATTTATGAAACATATAATGAACTCTGGAAGCTATCACAAATGGAAGCTGCTTCCCGTCTTCGGGAAATAGATCAAGCAAATTTGGAAAATGTGCTTGCTGTTGTTGACAATAGTATTAATACCCTGTCTACTCGCATTTACACTTTAGAGAATATTGTGTCCTCTGTTGTCGATATTGTACAAGATGATGTTTCTGTGTTATATCATGGTCAGAATCAATTGCGCTCAGTTATGCAGTTTGCATGGACTTTACAAACGCTTAAGTTAGGTAAAGTGCCTTGGCATTTCTTGAACACCTCTGCCTTGTTTCTACCTTTTAACTTAACTGACAAACAGCAATTCATGTCCATGAAAGATGCAACTTACACTTTATTACATATCGAAAAGATGGATCCTTTGCCGTTCTCTGTTGCAGAACTCGATTCTGCTGTATGGCTAGTCCATGGGGTTATAGCTTTACCATTTTCCTTGTTTGAATTTGACTCGTGCATGAAACATTATCCTGTGGGCCGTTACCGGCCATTGGGCAGTGCTTTCCTGCATGAACTCTGGTCCTTGCCTTTCATGTATAAATGCCTTCGGGACGGCAAGGAAGTCTTTCTCACGGGGGAGTACTGCGACTCGACTATAGGTCATTCGCTTATTTGTAAACACATTAAATTGCATGGCTCATGCAGCGTTTCCTCTCCTAATCTTGCTTGTGTGCTGAAAGGTATTCCTGCTCCTGTTATTTCACCTACTTTCACTCTCCTTTCCAATGGTAGTTATTTACTTTTAAATAACGATAACTGTTGTGGCCTGCAGGCTGGCATTCCTTACATTGTAACAGTTTCACACAGGGTTGTCTGCTGCAAAAATGTGCTTTTTCCTCCCCCTCATGGCAAGGTTGATATCTCTATTTGGCCTTCCATCCCTACCATGGAAGCAGATTTCAATAGACTGAGCAGAATAAAGGCACTATTATTAAACGAGGAAGTTATGCTCACGTCCGCCCGGGAGACATTCATTCTCCAGGTGGCGAGTACCCACAGTGAAATACAGGCCCTTTTAAACACTAATCTCCCCCAACATTTTGGGGAGTTAATACATCGTATTTTTAACGCATCTAACACTGAAGGCCTAGTACACTTTTTTAAGGTCGTTGGGTCGGGCTTGGTGTCCTCCTTCCAAACTATTTTTGGTGTCATCCCGGCTTTCATACATTCTATATTTTCCAGTGTCTTTGGCGGTTTCCCATTGATCCTCGCTTTAGCGGCTGGTGTCTTGCTCTTAATTTGCTTTCTGCGCAATGGCTGCTCCCCGATGGGACCTGCTCGATCCAGAACGCCTCCAGCTGCTCCGTGAGCGCCTTTTGGCCGGTTTTGGTGTCTTGCCATTGGCGACACTGAGTGTGTCATATACTCTTTCATTTCGCTTTGCGTATTTCACTTGCGTGCAACCTGTGATGACTTGTGTCCGCTGTCCTTTCACCTGGACTCTGGATTATTGCCTCTCCAATTCGTCATTGTCTGTTCCGGATTTTGTTCAGTTGATGGGTCCCTTAGAGGCCCATGAGCAGGACTGTTCCGTCGCTGGCTGTATGGCGCGTGCGGCTGCACTGGGGATTTTGGCGCAATGGGATATCTGGGCGGCTGCCCAGGATCTCCTACAACGAAGCTGTTTCAATTATCACGCAAGCTGTCCCGCATTGCTTCTGGATGCTCCCTTTGCTGAGGAGCATTCCTGCTCTTTGAACTCATGGATTGGATGGCATCTATGTTTTTTGACGATTCCAATGATGAACTCTTGGAGGGTATGGCTTTTTTCTGCACTTACACTTTCATGGATTGACCTGCCCTTCGCCGTTTGGGCGCTCCCTGTGCTCCGACGGCAATTTTCTCCTCTGATGGGCCTCTGTCCTGGCCGCCGGACTGTCCAGGGGAGGGTGTCTTGTGGATTGTTACCTGCCTTGTTATGTTGGCCTAGGCCTGGCTGCCATGCTGCTTTTCTTTGCGCACGTTACACTGAGCCGGGCCTCCCTCGCCCTTTGCTCGTGCCAAGTTCTTTTGCACTGTCTGCATTTTCTGTTGTTCACCTTGTCTGGGCTCAGTCTGCACAAACATGTACAAGGTCGCATAACAATGTATTCTGGTTCTTCCTGATATGGCCAGTCTCGCGCACCCAGACATAACATTATGTGCAATTGCCATGAAGAATTTGATATGCTTTTAATACTGTGGTTTACTAGCGCTTAACACACTTGGAGAAATCCCTTTCAGTGAGAAGAGCTATGATGTCCTGCTGATGTAATTCTGCATCTAGAGACTGAGGTATGGGGGTTCGCTAGTCAAAGCCCAGAGGTCTTCTATTATTATAATAAACTATCTTACTGCAAGGGGAGGGTGGTAATGTTATTTATACGTTTATCCACTGAGCTCTGAGATGCTTTCCCCGTTTGTATTCTATGGAATTGTAACCATGCTGCTTATATTAGTCATATGCATTATGCTATTAGTACTGACACGTGTACTGTACATTAGAGCACGTAAGTTGGAATAAACATTTTAACCTATCCAGTGTCTCTTCCTACGCACCTTGTGGACAAGTACGAGTGAGTGGCGAAAGAGTGTTCTTGCTTCAGTGAGTCCTGAGATAAAGATACCGTGTTCTGGGTTGTCCAAACATTAGTACTTGGGTGCTAATGGGATGCTAAGCTAGTTGGGTTGGGGTTTTTGGGTGCTATGGTATATGGTGGCAAACCACTGTATTCCAGGGTCCCATTTTCCTGTGCATAGCTCTGTGTATGTGCAGAAACCTTATGACAAGTCTTGACCCTGTGCCTCATGCGAACAGTCCAGCCCAAACTGCCAAGCCATGTCTTCCCTGGACTGGAATCAAGCATCCTGGGGACCGGTTTCGGGCTAACAGCACCTCATCAGCCAGGCTAGCTTGAATCCAGTGGCAAAGTGAGCAAGGGACCCACGTCTGGGCATACCCTGCCAACTTAGGGTGAACACAGCAAACACAAGGAGATGATGAACGGAGCGCTGAAACTTTTCAGACACTCACCCCCAGTCACAGATCTGGGTTGAATCCATCATCGTTCTTTAGCTCACTTCGCCACCCAGTTCAGACACAGCTATATACAAATCAGTCTTGACCCTGTGCCTCATGGGAACAGTCCAGCCCGAACTGCCAAGCCATGTCTTCCCTGGACCGGAAACAAGCATCCTGGGACCGGTTTCGGGCTAACAGCCCTCATCAGCCAGGCTAGCTTGAATCCAGTGGCAAAGTGAGCAAGGGACCCACGTCTGGGCATACCCTGCCAACTTAGGGCGAACACAGCAAACACAAGGAGATGATGGACGGAGCGCTGAAACTTTTCAGACACTCACCCGCAGTCACAGATCTGGGTTGAATCCATCATCGTTCTTTAGCTCACTTCGCCACCCCAGTTCAGACACAGCTATATGCAAATCAGTCTTGACCCTGTGCCTCATGGGAACAGTCCAGCCCAAACTGCCAAGCCATGTCTTCCCTGGACTGGAAACAAGCATCCTGGGACCGGTTTCGGGCTAACAGCCCTCATCAGCCAGGCTAGCTTGAATCCAGTGGCAAAGTGAGCAAGGGACCCACGTCTGGGCATACCCTGCCAACTTAGGGCAAACACAGCAAACACAAGGAGATGATGGACGGAGCGCTGAAACTTTTCAGACACTCACCCCCAGTCACAGATCTGGGTTGAATCCATCATCGTTCTTTAGCTCACTTCGCCACCCCAGTTCAGACATAGCTATATGCAAATCAGTCTTGACCCTGTGCCTCATGGGAACAATACATCCCGAACTGCCAAGTCATGTCTTCCCTTGACCAGAAACAAGCATCCTGGGACCGGTTTCGGGCTAACAGCCCTCATCAGCCAGGATAGCTTGAATCCATTGGCAAAGTGAGCAAGGGACCCACCTCTGGGCATACCCTGCCAACTTAGGGTGAAAGCAGCAAACACAAGGAGATGATGGATGGAGCGCTGAAACTTTTCAGACACTCACCCCCAGTCACAGATCTGGGTTGAATCCATCATCGTTCTTTAGCTCACTTCGCCACCCCAGTTCAGACACAGCTATATGCAAATCAGTCTTGACCCTGTGCCTCATGGGAACAGTCCAGCCCGAACTGCCAAGCCATGTCTTCCCTGGACCGGAAACAAGCATCCTGGGACTGGTTTTGGGCTAACACCCCTCATCAGCCAGGCTAGCTTGAATTCAGTGGCAAAGTGAGCAAGGGAACCACGTCTGGGCATACCCTGCCAACTTAGGGCGAACACAGAAAACACAAGGAGATGATGGTTGGAGCGCTGAAACTTTTCAGACACTCACCCCCAGTCACAGATCTGGGTAGAATCCATCATCGTTCTGTAGCTCACTTCGCCACCCCAGTTCAGACACAGCTATATGCAAATCAGTCTTGACCCTTTGCCTCATGGGAACAGTCCAGCCCGAACTGCCTAGCCATGTCTTCCCTGGACCGGAAACAAGCATCTGGGGACCGGTTTCGGGCTAACAGCACTAATCAGCCAGGCTATCTTGAATCCAGTGGCAAAGTGAGCAAGGGACCCACGTCTGGGCATACTCTGCCAACTTAGGGCAAACACAGGAAACACAAGGAGATGATGAACTGAGCACTGAAACTTTACAGACACTCACCCCAGTCACAGATCTGGGTTGAATCCATCATCGTTCTTTAGCTCGCTTTACCACCCCAGTTCAGACACAGCTATATGCAAATCAGTCTTGACCCTGTGCCTCATGGGAACAGTCCAGCCCGGACTGCCAAGCCATGTCTTCCCTGGACCGGAAGCAAGCATCTGGGGACCGGTTTCGGGCTAACAGCACCCTATCAGCCAGGCTAGCTTGAATCCAGAGGCAAAGTGAGCGAGGGACCCACGTCTGGGCATACCCTGCCATCTTAGGGCGGACACAGCAAACACAAGGAGATGATGAACGGAGCGCTTAAACTTTATAGACACTCACCCCCAGTCACAGATCTGGATTGAATCCATCATCGTTCTTTAGCTCGCTTCGCCACCCAGTTCAGACACAGCTATATACAAATCAGCCTTGACCCTGTGCCTCATGGGAACAGTCCAGCCCTAACTGCCAAGCCATTTCTTCCCTGGAGCGGAAACAAGCATCCTGGGACCGGGTTCAGGCTAACAGCCCTCATCAGCCAGGCTAGCTTGAATCCAGTGGCAAAGTGAGCAAGGGACCCACATATGGGCATACCCTGCCAACTTAGGGCGAACACAAGGAGATGAACGGAGCTCTGAAACTTTACAGACACTAACCCCGAGTCACAGATCTGGATTGAATCCATCATCGTTCTTTAGCTCCGTACGCCACCCCAGTTCTGACACAGCTATATGCAAATCAGTCTTGACCCTGTGCCTCATGGTAACAGTCCAGCCCGAAATGCCAAGCCATGTCTTCCCTGGACCGGAAACAAGCATCCTGGGACTGGTTTCGGGCTAACAGCCCTCATCAGCCAAGCTAGCTTGAATCCAGTGGCAAAGTGAGCAAGGGACCCACGTCTGGGCATACCCTGCCAACTTAGGGCGAACACAGAAAACACAAGGAGATGATGGTTGGAGCGCTGAAACTTTTCAGACACTCACCCCCAGTCAAAGATCTGGGTAGAATACATCATCGTACTTTAGCTCACTTCGCCACCCCAGTTCAGACATAGCTATATGCAAATCAGTCTTGACCCAGTGCCTCATGGGAACAGTCCAGCCCAAACTGCCAAGCCATGTCTTCCCTGGACCGGAAACAAGCATCCTGGGACCTGTTTCAGGCTAACAGCCCTCATCAGCCAGGCTAGCTTGAATCCAGTGGAAAAGTGAGCAATTGACCCACGTCTGGGCATACCATGCCAACTTAGGGCGAACACAGCAAACACAAGGAGATGATGGACGGAGCGCTGAAACTTTTCAGACACTCACCCCCAGTCACAGATCTGGGTTGAATCCATCATTGTTTTTTAGCTCACTTCGCCACCCCAGTTCAGACACAGCTATATGCAAATCAGTCTTGACCCAGTGCCTCATGGGAACAGTCCAGCCCGGACTGCCAAGCCATGTCTTCCCTGGACCGGAAGCAAGCATCCTGGGACTGGTTTCGGCTAACAGCACCTCTATCAGCCAGGCTAGCTTGAATCCAGTGGCAAAGTGAGCAAGGGACCCACGTCTGGGCATACCCTGCCATCTTAGGGCCGAACACAGCAAACACAAGGAGATGATGAACGGAGCGCTGAAACTTATCAGCCACTCACCCCCATTCACAGATCTGGGTTGAATCCATCATCGTTCTTTAGCTCACTTCGCCACCCCAGTTCAGACATAGCTATATGCAAATCAGTCTTGACCCAGTGCCTCATGGGAACAGTCCAACCCAAACTGCCAAGCCAAGTCTTCCCTGGACCGGAAACAAGCATCCTGGGACCTGTTTCAGGCTAACAGCCCTCATCAGCCAGGCTAGCTTGAATCCAGTGGCAAAGTGAGCAAGTGACCCACGTCTGGGCATACCCATGCCAACTTAGGGCGAACACAGCAAACACAAGGAGATGATGGACGGAGCGCTGAAACTTTTCAGACACTCACCCCCAGTCACAGATCTGGGTTGAATCCATCATCGTTCTTTAGCTCACTTCGCCACCCCAGTTCAGACACAGCTATATGCAAATCAGTCTTGACCCTGTGCCTCATGGGAACAGTCCAGCCCGAACTGCCAAGCCATGTCTTCCCTGGACCGGAAGCAAGCATCCTGGGGACCGGTTTCGGGCTAACAGCACCCTCATCAGCCAGGCTAGCTTGAATCCAGTGGCAAAGTGAGCAAGGGACCCACGTCTGGGCATACCCTGCCAACTTAGGGCCGAACACAGCAAACACAAGGAGATGATGGACGGAGCGCTGAAACTTTTCAGCCACTCACCCCCAGTCACAGATCTGGGTTGAATCCATCATCGTTCTTTAGCTCACTTCGCCACCCCAGTTCAGACACAGCTATATACAAATCAGTCTTGACCCTGTGCCTCATGGGAACAGTCCATCCCGAACTGCCAAGCCATGTCTTCCCTGGACCACAAACAAACATCTGGGGACCTGTTTCAGGCTAACAGCACTCATCAGCCAGGCTAGTTTGAATCCATTGGCAAAGTGAGCAAGGGACCAACGTCTGGGCATACCCTGCCAACTTAGGGCGAACACAGCAAACACAAAGAGATGATGAACGGAGCGCTGAAACTTTACAGACACTCACCCCCAGTCAAAGATCTGGGTAGAATCCATCATCATTCTTTAGCTCACTTCGCCACCCCAGTTCAGACACAGCTATATGCAAATCAGTCTTGACCCTGTGCCTCATGCGAACAGTCCAGCCCAAACTGCCAAGCCATGTCTTCCCTGGACTGGAATCAATCATCCTGGGACCGGTTTCGGGCTAACAGCCCTCATCAGCCAAGCTAGCTTGAATCCAGTGGCAAAGTGAGCAAGGGACCCACGTCTGGGCATACCCTGCCAACTTAGGGCGAACACAGAAAACACAAGGAGATGATGGTTGGAGCGCTGAAACTTTTCAGACACTCACCCCCAGTCAAAGATCTGGGTAGAATCCATCATCGTTCTTTAGCTCACTTCGCCACCCCAGTTCAGACATAGCTATATGCAAATCAGTCTTGACCCAATGCCTCATGGGAACAGTCCATCCCGAACTGCCAAGCCATGTCTTCCCTGGACCGGAAACAAGTATCCTGGGACCGGTTTCAGGCTATCAGCCCTTATCAGCCAGGATAGCTTGAATCCATTGGCAAAGTGAGCATGGGTACCACGTCTGGGCATACCCTGTCAACTTAGGGTGAACACAGCAAACACAAGGAGATGATGGACGGAGCGCTGAAACTTTCCAGACACTCACCCCCAGTCACAGATCTGGGTTGAATCCATCATCGTTCTTTAGCTCACTTCGCCACCCCAGTTCAGACATAGCTATATGCAAATCAGTCTTGACCCTGTGCCTCATGGGAACAGTACATCCCAAACTGCCAAGCCATGTCTTCCCTGGACCGGAAACAAGCATCCAGGGAACTGTTTCGGGCTAACAGCCCTCATCAGCCAGGCTAGCTTGAATACAGTGGCAAAGTGAGCAAGGGACCCACGTCTGGGCATACCCTGCCAACTTAGGGCGAACACAGAAAACACAAGGAGATGATGGTTGGAGCGCTGAACCTTTCAGACACTCACCCCCAGTCACAGATCTGGGTTGAATCCATCATCGTTCTGTAGCTCACTTCGCCACCCCAGTTCAGACACAGCTATATGCAAATCAGTCTTGACCCTGTGCCTCATGGGAACAGTCCATTCCGAACTGCCAAGCCATGTCTTCCCTGGACCGGAAACAAGCATCTGGGGACCGGTTTAGGGCTAACAGCACTCATCAGCCAGGCTAGCTTGAATCCAGTGGCAAAGTGAGCAAGGGACCCATGTCTGGGCATACCCTGCAACCTTAGGTCCGACACAGCAAACACAAGGAGATGATGAACGGAGCGCTGAAACTTTTCAGACACTCACCTCCATTCACAGATCTGGGTTGAATCCATCATCGTTCTTTTGCTCACTTCGCCACCAATTTCAGACACAGCTATATACAAATCAGTCTTGACCCTGTGCCTCATGGGAACAGTCCATCCGAACTGCCAAGCCATGTCTTCCCTGGACCGCAAACAAACATCTGGGGACCTGTTTCAGGCTAACAGCACTCATCAGCCAGGCTAGTTTGAATCCAGTGGCAAAGTGAGCAAGGGACCAACGTCTGGGCATACCCTGCCAACTTAGGGCGAACACAGCAAACACAAGGAGATGATGAACGGAGCGCTGAAACTTTACAGACACTCACCCGCAGCTACAGATCTGGGTTGAATCCATCATCGTTCTTTAGCTCGCTTCACCACCCCAGTTCATACACAGCTATATGCAAATCAGTCTTGACCCTGTGCCTCATGGGAACAGTCCAGCCCAAACTGCCGAAGCCATGTCTTCCCTGGACCGGAAACAAGCATCCTGGGACCAGTTTCGGGCTAACAGCCCTCATCAGCCAAGCTAGCTTGAATGCAGTGGCAAAGTGAGCAAGGGACCCACGTCTGGGCATACCCTGCCAACTTAGGGCGAACACAGAAAACACAAGGAGATGATGGTTGGAGCGCTGAAACTTTCCAGACACTCACCCTCAGTCAAAGATCTGGGTAGAATACAACATCGTACTTTAGCTCACTTCGCCACCCCAGTTCAGACATAGCTATATGCAAATCAGTCTTGACCTAGCGCCTCATGGGAACAGTCCAGCCCAAACTGCCAAGCCATGTCTTCCCTGGACCGGAAACAAGCATCCTGGGACCTGTTTCAGGCTGACAGCCCTTATCAGCCAGGATAGCTTGAATCCATTGGTAAAGTGAGCAAGGGACCCACGTCTGGGCATACCCTGCTAACTTAGGGTGAACGCAGCAAACACAAGGAGATGATGGACGGAGCGCTGAAACTTTTCAGACACTCACCCCCAGTCACAGATCTGGGTTGAATCCATCATCGTTCTTCAGCTCACTTCGCTACCCCTGTTCAGACATAGCTATATGCAAATCAGTCTTGACCCTGTGCCTCATGCGAACAGCCCAGCCTGAACTGCCAAGCCATGTCTTCCCTGGACCGGAAAAAAGCATCCTGGGACCGGTTCCGGGCTAACAGCCCTCATCAGCCAGGCTAGCTTGAATCCAGTGGAAAAGTGAGCAATTGACCCACGTCTGGGCATATCATGCCAACTTAGGGCGAACACAGCAAACACAAGGAGATGATGGACGGAGCGCTGAAACTTTTCAGACACTCACCGCCAGTCACAGATCTGGGTTGAATCCATCATTGTTTTTTAGCTCACTTCGCCACCCCAGTTCAGACACAGCTATATGCAAATCAGTCTTGACCCAGTGCCTCATGGGAACAGTCCAGCCCGGACTGCCAAGCCATGTCTTCCCTGGACCGGAAGCAAGCATTTGGGGACTGGTTTCGGCTAACAGCACCCTATCAGCCAGGCTAGCTTGAATCCAGTGGCAAAGTGAGCAAGGGACCCACGTCTGGGCATACCCTGCCATCTTAGGGCCGACACAGCAAACACAAGGAGATGATGAACGGAGCGCTGAAACTTTTCAGCCACTCACCCCCATTCACAGATCTGGGTTGAATCCATCATCGTTCTTTAGCTCACTTCGCCACCAAGTTCAGACACAGCTATATACAAATCAGTCTTGACCCTGTGCCTCATGGGAACAGTCCATCCCGAACTGCCAAGCCATGTCTTCCCTGGACCGCAAACAAACATCTGGGGACCTGTTTCAGGCTAACAGCACTCATCAGCCAGGCTAGTTTGAATCCAATGGCAAAGTGAGCAAGGGACCAACGTCTGGGCATACCCTGCCAACTTAGGGCGAACACAGCAAACACAAGGAGATGATGAACGGAGCGCTGAAACTTTACAGACACTCACCCGCAGTCACAGATCTGGGTTGAATCCATCATCGTTCTTTAGCTCGCTTCACCACCCCAGTTCAGACCCAGCTATATGCAAATCAGTCTTGACCCTGTGCCTCATGCGAACAGTCCAGCCCAAACTGCCAAGCCATGTCTTCCCTGGACTGGAATCAATCATCCTGGGACCGGTTTCGGGCTAACAGCCCTCATCAGCCAAGCTAGCTTGAATCCAGTGGCAAAGTGAGCAAGGGACCAACGTCTGGGCATACCCTGCCAACTTAGGGCGAACACGGCACACACAAGGAGATGATGAACGGAGTGCTGAAACTTAACAGACACTCACCCGCAGTCACAGATGTGGGTTGAATCCATCATCGTTCTTTAGCTCGCTTCGCCACCCCAGTTCAGACATAGGTATATGCAAATCAGTCTTGACCCAATGCCTCATGGGAACAGTCCATCCCGAACTGCCAAGCCATGTCTTCCCTGGACCGGAAACAAGCATCCTGGGACCGGTTTCAGGCTATCAGCCCTTATCAGCCAGGATAGCTTGAATCCATTGGCAAAGTGAGCAAGGGTACCACGTCTGGGCATACCCTGTCAACTTAGGGTGAACACAGCAAACACAAGGAGATGATGGACGGAGCGATGAAACTTTCCAGACACTCACCCCCAGTCACAGATCTGGGTTGAATCCATCATCGTTCTTTAGCTCACTTCACCACCCCAGTTCAGACATAGCTATATGCAAATCAGTCTTGACCCTGTGCCTCATGGGAACAGTACATCCCGAACTGCCAAGCCATGTCTTCCCTGGACCAGAAACAAGCATCCAGGTACCTGTTTCGGGCTAACAGCCCTCATCAGCCAGGCTAGCTTGAATACAGTGGCAAAGTGAGCAAGGGACCCACGTCTGGGCATACCCTGCCAACTTAGGGTGAGCACAGCAAACTCAAGGAGATGATGGGCGGAGCGCTGAAACTTTTCAGACACTCACCCCCAGTCACAGATCTGGGTTGAATCCATCATTGTTCTTTAGCTCACTTCGCCACACCAGTTCAGACATAGCTATATGCAAATCCGTCTTGACCCTGTGCCTCATGAGAACAGTCCAGCCCGAACTGCCAAGCCATGTCTTCCATGGACCGGAAACAAGCATCCTGGGACCGGTTTCGGGCTAACAGCCCTCATCAGCCAGGATAGCTTGAATCCATTGGCAAAGTTAGCAAGGGACCCACGTCTGGGCATATCCTGCCAACTTAGGGCGAACACAGCAAACACAAGGAGATGATGGACGGAGCGCTGAAACTTTTCAGACACTCACCCCCAGTCACAGATCTGGGTTGAATCCATCATTGTTCTTTAGCTCACTTCGCCACCCCAGTTCAGACACAGCTATATGCAAATCAGTCTTGACCCTGTGCCTCATGGGAACAGTCCAGCTCGAACTGCCAAGACATGTCTTCCCTGGACCGGAAACAAGCATCCTGGGACCGGTTTTGGGCTAACATCCCTCATCAGCCAGGCTAGCTTGAATCCAGTGGCAAAGTGAGCAATTGACCAACGTCTGGGAATACCATGCCAACTTAGGGCAAACACAGCAAACACAAGGAGATGATGGACGGAGTCCTGAAACTTTTCAGACACTCACCCCCAGTCACAGATCTGGGTTAAATCCATCATCGTTCTTTAGCTCACTTCGCCACCACAGTTCAGACACAGCTATATGCAAATCAGTCTTGAGCCTGTGCTTTATGGGAACAGTCCAGCCCAAACTGCCAAGCCATGTCTTCCCTGGACCGGAAACAAGCATCCTAGGACCGGTTTCAGGCTAACAGCCCTCATCAGCCAGGCTAGCTTGACTCCATTGGCAAAGTGAGCAAGGGACCCACGTCTGGGCATACCCTGTCAACTTAGGGCGAACACAGCAAACACAAGGAGATGATGGACGGAGCGCTGAAACTTTTCAGACACTCACCCCCAGTCACAGATCTGGGTTGAATCCATCATCGTTCTTTAGCTCACTTCGCCACCCCAGTTCAGACAAAGCTATATGCAAATCAGTCTTTTTTTTTTATATATCTTTTTATTAAAATAAAAAAAATATAAACTCCAACTCCCCCATCTTGTAGAGGAAATGAGCACACACGGGACTCCAGGAGAACTGCACATTTCCTTCTTTATTCAGGCGTAAACATGACGCGTTTCGTTTTATGTAAAACTTCCTCAGATGCCGCTAGGAAAATGACAAATGTCTCTCCCGCCCTGTCTTTTAAACAAAATGCCTCGCTCCGATTGCTCAGGCATCGCTGGTGTGAAAGCTCTGGGGAAGCGCAAACCCAGGAACCTGGATCCACACGGAGCAGACACCAATCGTAAGTACTAACCCCAGTGGGCGGTGTCTGCTCCCTTCACCCTAGTGCACACCAAGTTCTTTCAAGCGGGCGGTAGTGCAGCTCACCTAGTCCCTCACCCCGCCACTCAGCTTCCACATCAGGTGCTCGTAGCTGTCACCTCAGTAGGCAGCAAAGTCCATCACGAAGTCGTGATCCACTGATAGTGGCCGAGCTAATTGCAGGTAAGCGGCGTGTCCAGGTGTTACCACAGAGCCTGTAGTGTGTCCAAAAGATAGCCACCAAAAACTGCCGGACTCTAAAGTGGTGGGTGCTCCCAGGGACGTTTGTGGCCGCATCCCAAAACATAAACTCCAACTCCCCCATCTTGTAGAGGAAATGAGCACACACGGGACTCCAGGAGAACTGCACATTTCCTTCTTTATTCAGGCGTAAGCATGACGCGTTTCGTTTTATGTAAAACTTCCTCAGATGCCGCCAGGAAAATGACAAGTGTCTCTCCCGCCCTGTCTTTTAAACAAAATGCCTCACTCCGATTGGTCAGGCATTGCTGGTGGTGAAAGCTCTGGGGAAGCGCAAACCCAGGAACCTGGATCCACACGGAGCAGACACCAATCGTAAGTACTAACCCCAGTGGGCGGTGTCTGCTCCCTTCACCCCAGTGCACACCAAGTTCTTTCAAGCGGGCGGTAGTGCAGCTCACCTAGTCCCTCACCCCGCTGCTCAGCTTCCACATCAGGTGCTTGTAGCTGTCGCCTCAGTAGGAAGCAAAGTCCATCACGAGTCGTGATCCACTGATAGTGGCCTTAGCTAATTGCAGGTAAGCGGCGTGTCCAGGCGTTACCACAGAGCCTGTAGTGTGTCCAAAAGATAGCCACCAAAAACTGCCGGACTCTAAAGGGGTGGGTGCTTCCAGGGATGTTCGTGGCCGCATCCCAAAACATAAACTCCAACTCCCCCATCTTGTAGAGGAACTGAGCACACACGGGACTCCAGGAGAACTGCACATTTCCTTCTTTATTCAGGCGTAAGCATGACGCGTTTCGTTTTATGTAAGATTTCCTCAGATGCCGCCAGGAAAATGACAAGTGTCTCTCCCGCCCTGTCTTTTAAACAAAATGCTTCGCTCCGATTGGTCAGGCATCGCTGGTGTGAAAGCTCTGGGGAAGCGCAAACCCAGGAACCTGGATCCACACGGAGCAGACACCAATCGTAAGTACTAACCCCAGTGGGCGGTGTCTGCTCCCTTCACCCTAGTGCACACCAAGTTCTTTCAAGCGGGCGGTAGTGCAGCTCACCTAGTCCCTCACCCCGCCACTCAGCTTCCACATCAGGTGCTCGTAGCTGTCGCCTCAGTAGGCAGCAAAGTCCATCACGAAGTCGTGATCCACTGATAGTGGCTGAGCTAATTGCAGGTAAGCGGCGTGTCCAGGTGTTACCACAGAGCCTGTAGTGTGTCCAAAAGATAGCCACCAAAAACTGCCGGACTCTAAAGGGGTGGGTGCTCCCAGGGACGTTCGTGGCCGCATCCCAAAACATAAACTCCAACTCCCCCATCTTGTAGAGGAAATGAGCACACACGGGACTCCAGGAGAACTGCACATTTCCTTCTTTATTCAGGCGTAAGCATGACGCGTTTCGTTTTATGTAAAACTTCCTCAGATGCCGCCAGGAAAATGACAAGTGTCTCTCCCGCCCTGTCTTTTAAACAAAATGCCTCACTCCGATTGGTCAGGCATCGCTGGTGTGAAAGCTCTGGGGAAGCGCAAACCCAGGAACCTGGATCCACACGGAGCAGACACCAATCGTAAGTACTAACCCCAGTGGGCGGTGTCTGCTCCCTTCACCCCAGTGCACACCAAGTTCTTTCAAGCGGGCGGTAGTGCAGCTCACCTAGTCCCTCACCCCGCTGCTCAGCTTCCACATCAGGTGCTTGTAGCTGTCGCCTCAGTAGGAAGCAAAGTCCATCACGAAGTCGTGATCCACTGATAGTGGCCTTAGCTAATTGCAGGTAAGCGGCGTGTCCAGGCGTTACCACAGAGCCTGTAGTGTGTCCAAAAGATAGCCACCAAAAACTGCCGGACTCTAAAGGGGTGGGTGCTCCCAGGGATGTTCGTGGCCACATCCCAAAACATAAACTCCAACTCCCCCATCTTGTAGAGGAACTGAGCACACACGGGACTCCAGGAGAACTGCACATTTCCTTCTTTATTCAGGCGTAAGCATGACGCGTTTCGTTTTATGTAAGATTTCCTCAGATGCCGCCAGGAAAATGACAAGTGTATCTCCCGCCCTGTCTTTTAAACAAAATGCCTCGCTCCGATTGGTCAGGCATCGCTGGTGTGAAAGCTCTGGGGAAGCGCAAACCCAGGAACCTGGATCCACACGGAGCAGACACCAATCGTAAGTACTAACCCCAGTGGGCGGTGTCTGCTCCCTTCACCCCAGTGCACACCAAGTTCTTTCAAGCGGGCGGTAGTGCAGCTCACCTAGTCCCTCACCCCGCCGCTCAGCTTCCACATCTTTTCTTTTTATTAACTGTGCTCATATTATCAGACATTACAGAACATTGTTCATATAGCATGTGATAGAAAAACATTTCACTGTATAATGTAAGGCTGGCATAGACACAAGCAGGGCAATCAACTGTTAAAACCTGGTCCAGACCCACCCCCCCTCGCCCTATATTTCCGCCAAGGCCCCCAGATCTTTTCCCATTTCTTAGTGCAACCTTTACTCTTATAGATAGTCTCCTCAGCTCTCTGGCACCAATCTAGATCACGCAACCACTGGTCCCATTGCGGACGAGCCTGCGCCCCCCAGCCACTGGCTATATTTCTTTTAGCAACCCCGGCTGCCAGTGCCAGCCAGATCTCTTTATATCTGGACCAGTCAGTGGCCCCCTTAATCATTTGCAATAACCACCTGGGCTCCAGTGGAACCGGTGAGCCCACAACCGTTGCCATCGTGTCCGTGACCTTAGTCCAGAAGGGCACTATCTCGGGGCACTCCCATAATATATGATAGAAGGAGCTGTCACCTCGACATCCCCGTGCACAGAGGGCCGACTGACTTCTACCCCAGGTATACAAGTGAGTGCGAGGGTAATATACGCGATGTAGAATTTTTAGCTGCACTAAACGGAACCTGGCGCGAATTGCTATCTCTCGCGGCTTCGCAGGGCATCCTGCCAATCGTCATCTTCCAGGGCACCTACGTCGCTCGTCCATCTCTCTCGCAATGACACCAATGGGTCTGGCATGTTATTTATGAGTTTATGATAAATAGTAGAAGTGGGTTTCTCTAAGATGGGATCAAGGAGCAGCCTATCCTCCATGGGGGAATACTCCGGGATGGACGTGCCGCACCGTATGTGTGAGCGTAGGGCGTGAGTAAGGCGTATGTAGTGGTAATGTTGTGAGTCATGAAGATCGTACTCTTTTTTCAGATAGTCAAGGGAGCGGGGGGCATCCCCTTTCCATACATCTCCCAAGTACTCGATGCCTATTAATTTCCAACCCCTGAAGCCATTGAGTCGGGTCACTTCTGCTAATTGCTCGCCGAGCCATAGAGGGGTTCTGCCCATCAGGGAGCCCATCCAGCCCAGGAACTTGTTTGCCTCCCTCCAACACTGAACCACCACCCCTGTGTGCGAGGGCCAGTCCTTCCTTGGCCTACGGGCATATAGCAATGGCTCGCAGTTTCCATCTGGCATTACCAACCGGTCAACCCTGTAGGCCGGTTCCGACCTAGCCGCATACACCCAGTCGTTGACCACCTGTAGCTGGGAGGCCCAATAGTACAATTGTATGTCTGGGAGGGCCAGCCCCCCATCATACACTCCTCTCGTCAGCTTGCGCAACGCAATCCTGGGGTTGCCACTATCCCAGAGCAGCGTCAGCAC
This sequence comes from Calotriton arnoldi, assembly GCA_963921515.1. Lineage (NCBI taxonomy): Eukaryota > Metazoa > Chordata > Amphibia > Caudata > Salamandridae > Calotriton > Calotriton arnoldi. The sequence goes on from CAWUFW010007401.1 coordinate 514,287, forward strand.
TGCCTGGGATATTCGTGTGAATACCCCAGTCGGAATCGGATACGGCGTGTTTTGTAAGATATAAAGGAGTCTAGGCAATGCAAGCATCTTGAACATTGCCGCTCGTCCAATGAGGGAGAGAGGTAGCGACTGCCAATGACACACATCAGTTGCCAGGCATATCAGTTGGGGTTCCAGATTCTTGGCGTGGAACTCCGTCCTATCCCTGGTGATGTACACCCCTAAATACTTGAACCCGTCAACGGCGATTGATACTGGGCACCTGGTCGGGATCCGCGGAGGAGGACCCGAGAGCGGATAGATCACTGACTTCGCCCAATTAATAGTGTATCCCGAGCAGCTACCAAATAGTTCAAAGAGATGCAGCGCCCGCGCCATCGACTGGTACGGTCTGGCCATGTACAACACAATATCGTCCGCGTATAAAGAGATACGCTCTTCCCAGTCATCGTTCAGTGCCAGACCCCAGAATGACCTGTCCCTCCTGATCCAGTGGGCCAGCGGCTCCAGGGCCAACACGAACAGGAGGGGGGACAGGGGGCATCCCTGCCTCGTTCCCCTTCGGAGTGGGAATTCTCTGGACACCATCCCATTAACTCTCACTCTTGCTATCGGTTGCTCATACAGGAGGTGCACCCAACTGCAAAATGTCGGGCCAAAACCTAGACGTTGGAGAACCATAAATAGGTACGGCCATTCAATACTGTCGAATGCCATTGAGGCGTCCAGCGCCATCAATGCTGTCTGAGTGTTCCCCACATCTTCTGTCATGTATAATACGCCATATAGGTGACGTAGATTATGGCGGGTGCTCCTGCGTGGCATGAATCCCGACTGGTCAACATGCACGAGATCCGACAGAACCGGAAGCAGCCTATCCGCCAGGGCCTTAGCTAAGATTTTTGCCTCGACGTTGATAAGCGAGATTGGCTGGTAAGAAGAGCATTAATCGGCCGGCTTGCCTGCTTTATGGATCACCACAATCATGGCTTCCCTCTGATCGGGCGGGAGCCTTCCCACCTTTCGCGCTTCTAGATACATCTGAAGGAGGGGCCCTGTGATGACATTCGCCTGTCGCTTGAATATCTCTACTGGGAGCCCGTTTGGTCCTTGTGCTTTCTCAGATTGGAGGGAATTGAGGGCCTCCCCTATTTCCTCCCCAGTAAAGTCTGCCTCTAATCGATCTCTTTGTTCCTGAGACAGTGAGGGCAACGCAAAGTCCTGCAGGAACTCCGCACAGTCCTGTTCCGACCTGGTGCAGACCGGGGTGTAGACCCCTTCAAAGTATGACGCAAACGCTTCCGCTATATCCGTGCTATTGGATGCTAGTGAGCCTGTCTTGTCCCGTACCTCAGCCACCCAGGAACGCTCCCTGTCCCTGCGTTCAAGACACGCCAGGAGCTTCAGGGCTTTATCTCCTACATCGTAAATCCGGTGTTGCGTGGCGAGGGAATAGGCTCGCGCCTCGCCCTCAGCCAGCGCCCGGAGTTCCTTCTGTTTAAGAGCCAATATATGGCGGCGATCAGTTGCGGATGCCGCGCCGGTGTCTCGCTCAAGATCCACTATCTCCTGTTCTAACTGCCTGATCTGTAGGGACTCCTCTTTCTTTTTGGCCCCAATCAGGGCCTGGGCCTGACCTCTCAAAACAGTCTTGTACGCTTCCCATAACGTGAGGTGGGACTCAACTGACCCCCGGTTCTCTTCAAAGTTCAGCCGGGAGCCCTCCCGAAGTCTATCTCCTATGGTTGCATCCTGAAGGTGCCACGGGTCTATCCTCGGGAATGCCGCCTTGTTAATCACCGGACCCCTAAGGATGACGCTGACTGGGGAGTGATCAGAAAGTCCCCGGGCCAGGATGTGGGGTTCTGCATAGTCGCCCATCTGGTCGGAGCGCAAAAAGGTGGTCTAGTCTAGAGAAGGACCCATGCCTGGCCGATAAGAACGTGTATTGTCTGTGTGTGGGATGGTGCGTGCGCCACAAGTCCCCAAGCCCCAGGGCCTTGGTGAAGCCCTGCAACACATTTTCTCCCCTGAACCCCTGCCCCCTGCCCGAACGATCCAAGTCAGCGTTCATTACAGCATTTGTGTCTCCCCCCACCAGAAGGGTTCCCGGGGGAAGGTCTGCCAGGAAGGAGCCCAGTCGTGTAAAAGTTGTGGTGTGTAGGCCGGGCGGGATATAGCATGAGCCCAGCACAACAGTTCGCCCCTCCCATCTACTCGCCACTGCCGCCATGCATCCCGAGTCGTCTGTCCACGTACCAGAAATCACCATGGGGAGGGCATTTCGAATCAAAATACCCACCCTCCTAGAACCGGATGTAAACCCCGAATGGGCCACCATTTTATACCCAAAGCGGTCAAGTGCCTTACATCTATTGCCTCGCAGATGTGTCTCCTGCAGGAGAACCACATCAGGGGAGTGCCGCTTCAGGTGTTGCAACACCAAAGTTCGTTTAATTTTGTTACCCAACCTGTTTACATTCCACGTCCATATTTTAACCTGCGTCTGTTCACCCATTTGTAGCTGGGGACCCCAATCTCCTCAGATAGACCATGTCCCCCTGTGTCCTGTTACGGCAAATCTCACATGCAAAAGAACTAGTTTGATAATGAGCAAAACATACCTTTCCCCAAGAACCAGCCCCCCTCTCCCCCCCCAACACCCCCCTCCATGCCTCCCTGCTCGGTGGGTCCCCAACCTCCCACCTTTCAAACTTGCAGAGTGCCTGTTGCCCCATCAGCCCCAAATCAACTTGGAAAGGGAACGTAAGCTTGCAGTCATCAGAAAGAATTATACCTAAATAGCGGAGGTTACACCCACTAGTATGGATATATCCCAGCAATCCTCAGCCAACTCCCCAGACCCACCCCCCCCAACACTCCCGGCCCTCCCTGAATCAACATTAGGGGCATTGAGCCTGCATATCAACCCGTAACATGCCCATGGTACTTAAGTTCGGCAATCAGGAGTGTCTCTCAGAGTTCCTGTTCAGACCCGGGGCCTCAAATTCCATGTACACCCCCATCACCAAGGGTGGGATTCACCTCAAATTGGTGCGCTCACCACCGTCACTTGTGCCCACACTGTTCACGGTCCTGGGTGTCCGGTGCTAATCTGTCCGTACCCACTGGGTCTCGACCAGGCTGGTGGTTTTCTGATCTGCGCGGGCCTCAGTTTCTGCCCACTGTTCGCCACCCCTCCAGCCAGTCGCTGGCCTCTTCAGGTGAATCAAAAAAATACGCCTTATTGCCATCCAGGATCTTGAGACGAGCTGGGTATAGCATCATGTACTTCACTCCTTGTTCCCTGAGGGCTCTTTTAACCCCTTCAAAGGACCGTCTCTGACGTTGGACATGGAGAGTGAAGTCTGGGAAGAAGCGAATCGTGGCGTTCTCGAGTTGAAGGTCCCCAGATACCCGTGACGCCTGCAAGATGGCATCACAATCACTATAGTTCAGGATTCGGGCGATGATGGTACGCGGAGGGGCCCCAGGCTTAGGCCTACCCCCTAGTGCGCGATGAGCCCGTTCTACCGAGAAGAAGTTGGATAGACGCTTCGGCTTCAGGTGGTTAAGTATGAGGTCCTCTACGAACCAGCCCGTGGATGGCCCCTCCAGACCCTCCGGGACCCCCACTATACGGATGTTGTTGCGCCTCGCACGTCCCTCCTGGTCCTCCAGCCGTGCATATATGTCCGTTTGGTTTTTCGTCAGGGCGGCTACTTGTTCTTCAAGTCTCTTTGTCTTGGATTGGAGACTGCCGATACCAGTCTCTGCCACAGCCACTTTGTCCGACATTTTCCTGAAGTCTGCGCGCAGTAAATTAACCTCCTCCGTCACCGAGTCCAGCTTAGGTTCCAAGGTTCCGCGCAGGTCCCTAATGGCCGCCATGATGTCTCTGAGTGAGGGGTCAGGGCCGTTGTCCACAGTTTCCTCCCGTTGGCTCGCCCCTTGGAGTCCCTCTTCCTTTCCCATAGCCACCGTGTATTTGTCTATGTGATTGGACTGGCCTTGCCCTATCGGTCTGGTGCGGCCCATTGCAGAAGGCGTATTCCTGGCGCACGTGGTGTAAGGGCACCGCTGGTCAGATCGCTTTGAGCATGTGGGGCCCTCTGGTGCCCGCCACAGGCCCACGAGGCACCCGCTTTAACTACGCTCTCTGCAGTTCAGGTCTATACAGGCAGTCCGATGTTCGGCCCCCCCGTTCCACGGACACGATCCTGGCTCCCTCTGGGTCTGACTGGGCCCCCTCCGCTCCGTGCCCCGTTCTCCCATTACAGATGGTAGGTTGGTGGTGAGCTGGGCGTGGGCGTGGGCGCAGGGGTCGCCTTCTCCCCCCTCACTGTAAGCACTGTGGTGCCTGGGTCCCACCCTCAACTGCAGCGCCGTTGTTGCTCACTCACCAAAGTCATGGCTCCAAGTACTGTCCCATAATCGGGCCTCTGTCCCTGGCCTCTTGCGCCCGCCCGGGGTCCGCGTGGGCGCCGCTGTGTCTGATGGCTACCTCCACGCAGGCCGTCGGGCCTTTCTCCATGGCCCCGCGGCCCATTCCACCGCCGGAGGTCCGCGCCAACTCCTATCGGGGCCCAGAGTATGTCGGGTCTGGCTGCCGCCTGTTTTGCAGGACTCCCCTCCGGTTCTCTGCCTGCCCTCTCAGACTGTTGCTGCCTTCCTGTGAGTATACGCCAGGGGACTCACCGCCTCAGTCTCCACGCCTGCTCTGCAAGTTCGGCCGAGTCAGATCCCCAGCTGGAGCGGGCCGCGGCGTCTCCTTCTCTGCCGCACGTGTGCTTTCAGCAGCCGCCACCTCTGGATTGGAGAGAGCGCACTATAGGAAGCGCGTCCAGCCACCCCCAGACAGGGGCTTCGTCAGGCCACACACTCCACGCTGGCGGGCGCCATTTTGTCGCTCCGACTCGAGCGGCCCGGGTCTCCGAATCACGGAGTTAGCAAGGCCAGGGGGGGTCGTCTCGGTCACCGCTGCACCCCGCCGCCTCCCGACGTCGTCAGACGCCGTTGGGTGCCACTTCTGTTACAGATATTGCCGGATTTCGGGTGTCTTGTAGCTGACTGCTAGCGCAGCTTCTCTAGCTTGCAGCCATCTTCCTCAGCTGCAAGCCACGCCCCCTATGCAAATCAGTCTTGACCCAGTGCCTCATGGGTACAGTCCAGCCCGGACTGCCAAGCCAAGTCTTCCCTGGACCGGAAGCAAGCATCTGGGGACCGGTTTAGGGCTAACAGCACCCTATCAGCCAGGCTAGCTTGAATCCAGTGGCAAAGTGAGCAAGGGACCCACGTCTGGGCATACCCTGCCATCTTAGGGCCGACACAGCTAACACAAGGAGATGATGAACGGAGCATTGAAACTTTTCAGACACTCACCCCCATTCACAGATCTGGGTTGAATCCATCATCGTTCTTTAGGTCACTTTGCCACCAAGTTCAGACACAGCTATATACAAATCAGCCTTGACCCTGTGCCTCATGGGAACAGTCCATCCCGAAATGCCAAGCCATGTCTTACCTGGACCGGAAACAAACATCTGGGGACCAGTTTCAGTCTAACAGCACTCATCAGCCAGGCTAGCTTGAATCCAGTGGCAAAGTGAGCAAGGGACCCACGTCTGGGCATACCCTGCCAACTTAGGGCGAACACAGCAAACACAAGGAGATGATGAACGGAGCGCTGAAACTTTACAGACACTCACCCCCAGTCACAGATCTGGGTTGAATCTATCATCATTCTTTAGCTTGCTTCACCACCCCAGTTCAGACACAGCTATATGCAAATCAGTCTTGACCCTGTGCCTCATGGGAACAGTCCAGCCCGAACTGCCAAAGCCATGTCTTCACTGGACCGGAAACAAGCATCCACGGACCGGTTTCGGGATAACAGCCCTCATCAGCCAAGCTAACTTGAATCCAGTGGCAAAGTGAGCAAGGGACCCACGTCTGGGCATACCCTGCCAACTTAGGGCGAACACAGAAAACAGAAGGAGATGATGGGTGGAGCGCTGAAACTTTTCAGACACTCACCCCCAGTCACAGATCTGGGTAGAATCCATCATCGTTGTTTATCTCACTTTGCCACCCCAGTTCAGACACAGCTATATGCAAATCAGTCTTGACCCAGTGCCTCATGGGAACAGTCCATCCCAAACTGCCAAGCCATGTCTTCCCTGGACCGGAAACAAGCATCTGGGGACCGGTTTTGGGCTAACAGCACTCATCAGGCATGCTAGCTTGAATCCAGTGGCAAAGTGAGCAAAGGACCAACGTCTGGGCATACCCTGCCAACTTAGGGCAAACACAGCAAACACAAGGAGATGATGAACGGAGCGCTGTAACTTTACAGACACTCACCCCCAGTCACAGATCTGGGTTGTATCCATCATCGTTCTTTAGCTCGCTTCGCCACCCCAGATCAGACACAGCTATATGCAAATCAGTCTTGACCCTGTGCCTCATGGGAACAGTCCAGGCCGAACTGCCAAGCCATGTCTTCCCTGGACCGGAAACAAGCATCCTGGGAGCGGTTTCGGGCTAACAGCCCTCATCAGCCAGGCTAGCTTGAATCCAGTGGCAAAGTGAGCAAGAGACCCACGTCTGGGCATACCCTGCCATTTTTGGGCAAACACAACAAACACAAGGAGATGATGGACGGAGCGCTAAACTTTTCAGACACTCACCCCCAGTCACAGATCTGGGTTGTATCCATCATTGTTCTTTAGCTCACTTTGCCACCCCAGTTCAGACATAGCTATGTGCAAATCAGTCTTGCCCCTGTGCCTCATGTGAACAGTCCAGCCCGAACTGCCAAGCCATGCCTTCCCTGGACTGGAAACAAGCATCCTGGGATCGGTTTCGGGCTAACAGCCCTCATCAGCCAGGCTAGCTTGAATCCAGAGGCAAAGTGAGCAAGGGACCCACGTCTGGGCATACCATGCAAACTTAGGGCGAACACAGCAAACACAAGGAGATGATGGACGGAGCGCTGAAACTTTTCAGACACTCACCCTCAGTCACAGATCTGGGTTGAATCCATCATCGTTCATTAGCTCACTTCGCCATTTCAGTTCCAGACACAGCTATATGCAAATCATTTTTGACCCTGTGCCTCATGGGAACAGTCCAGCTCGAACTGCCAAGCCATGTCTTCCCTGGACTGGAAACAAACATCCTGGGACCTGTTTCGGGCTAACAGCACTCATCAGATAGGCTAGCTTGAATCCAGTGGCAAAGTGAGCAAGGGCCATACATCTGGGCATACCCTGCCAACTTAGGGCGAACACAGCAAACACAAGGAGATGATGAATGGAGCACTGAAACTTTAAAGACACTCACCCCCAGTCACAGATCTGGGTTGTATCCATCATCGTTCTTTACCTCGCTTCGCCACCCCAGTTCAGACACAGCTATATGCAAATCAGTCTTGACCCTGTGCCTCATGGGAACAGTCCAGCCCGAACTGCCAAGCCATGCCTTCCCTGGACTGGAAACAAGCATCCTGGGATCGGTTTCGGGCTAACAGCCCTCATCAGCCAGGCTAGCTTGAATCCAGAGGCAAAGTGAGCAAGGGACCCACGTCTGGGCATACCATGCAAACTTAGGGCGAACACAGCAAACACAAGGAGATGATGGACGGAGCGCTGAAACTTTTCAGACACTCACCCTCAGTCACAGATCTGGGTTGAATCCATCATCGTTCATTAGCTCACTTCGCCATTTCAGTTCAGACACAGCTATATGCAAATCATTTTTGACCCTGTGCCTCATGGGAACAGTCCAGCTCGAACTGCCAAGCCATGTCTTCCCTGGACTGGAAACAAACATCCTGGGACCTGTTTCGGGCTAACAGCACTCATCAGATAGGCTAGCTTGAATCCAGTGGCAAAGTGAGCAAGGGCCATACATCTGGGCATACCCTGCCAACTTAGGGCGAACACAGCAAACACAAGGAGATGATGAATGGAGCACTGAAACTTTACAGACACTCACCCCCAGTCACAGATCTGGGTTGTATCCATCATCGTTCTTTACCTCGCTTCGCCACCCCAGTTCAGACACAGCTATATGCAAATCAGTCTTGACCCTGTGCCTCATGGGAACAGTCCAGCCCGAACTGCCAAGCCATGCATCCCTGGACCGGAAACAAGCATCCTGGAACCAGTTTTGGGCTAACAGCCCTCATCAGCCAGGCTAGCTTGAATCCAGAGGCAAAGTGAGCAAGGGACCCACGTCTGGGCATACCATGCCAACTTAGGGCGAACACAGGAAACACAAGGAGATAATGGACGGAGCACTGAAACTTTTCAGACACTCACCCCCAGTCACAGATCTGGGTTGAATCCATCATCGTTCTTTAGCTCACTTCACCACCACAGTTCAGACACAGCTATATGCAAATCAGTCTTGACCCTTTGCCTCATGGGAACAGTCCAGCTCGAACTGCCAAGCCATGTCTTCCCTGGACTGGAAACAAGCATCCTGGGACCGGTTTCGGGCTAACAGCCCTCATCAGCCAGGCTAGCTTGAATCCAGTGGCAAAGTGAGCAAGGGACCCATGTCTGGGCATACCATGCAAACTTAGGGTGAACACAGCAAACACAAGGAGATGATGGATGGAGCGCTGAAACTTTTCAGACACTCACCCTCAGTCACAGATCTGGGTTGAATCCATCATCGTTCATTAGCTCACTTCACCATTTCAGTTCAGACACAGCTATATGCAAATCATTCTTGACCCGTGTTGGACTTGGCCCTTTTTGGCAGGTTCACCCCTAAACTTTTTGCCTTTTCTGTGACATAGTGTTGGTGGTTTTAGGGCTCTGGGCACTTTCGCACTGTGGTCCAGTGGAAAGTGCGTGCGCTCTCTGTGTACATTTGGTAAGGTTGGCCTGTCCTCCCATAGGAATGCATGGGGGATTCTCTGATTAAGTGTGTCAGTGGTATTTCCTGTAATGGGAGGAGCAGCGTGGTCAAGTTTAGTATGTACGAAATTGTAAGAATAAATGCTGCGCAATGGTGTGCGCAGATTTATGATGACTGGTTGTGAAATGCCACTTTTAGAAGTTGGCATTTCTGTGTGCTATGTGTCTGCCTGCCTGATGTGAATTGCATGTCTGGCTTGTGAGTGACAGGGGCTGGGAGGTGTGTGTGGCTCCAGGAGGGGCAGGGTGAGTCAGCGCTAGGCTGAATGGAACATCTGGGCTGGGAGTAGTGGGAGAGTAATCCCCTGACTCTGAATAGGACTGTGCCCAGCCTGTACAATGCTGGCTCCGCCCGCTGTGGTGTGTCTGAGCACCTAGCCCCCACCTGACAAAGGGGAAGAGGAGCTTGGAAAGCAAAGTGCTCCAAATCCCCCCTGAACCAGTTGCATCTGGTTCCCCCATGCCCTGTCCTGCAGACAAAGAGATTTGTGGTATAAATATAGGGGCTGTAACCCCATGAAATGGTTCTGTTCTTGTTCCTGTCCTGTTCAGTGCTGGGGGCTTGCTGCTGCTGGGGCCCAGGAGGAACCGCCACAGGGGCTTATCTCCCTGCTGGAGGGCCCTGTGTGCTGGCCTCCCTGGGCACAGCTTTGCCCCCTTGATCCCTAAGGACTTCTTGTTGCCTTTGCGCCCTGTGGAGCGCTTTTCTTTAGCCTTCCCCAGGACCTTCAGGACTCCTAGCGCCTTGGGAGCGCTATATTTTACCCTGCCAGGAAGGAGGAGTGTGGGCTGTGCAGCGCTGAGCTGCAGCCCCTTGGAGAGGGAATCCCGACGTAGGGATTCCCCCGTGATGCTGGTGTAATGGCGGGTGCCCACCCCGCATTTTGCCTGCTTTACGGGTGCCCACCCCGCCTCGATGTTTATTTTAATTGTGGGTGCCCACCCCGCGTTTCACCGCCGCAGGCCCGAGCCGCCGAAGAAATCCTCTCCGGGCCGCTAAGGAGCACGACCCGGAAGCCAGGCGGCCTTGCCTGGTTGTGGGTGGGGCCTATCGCCGGAAGCTAGAAGTCCGGAGCCTCGCGGGCTCCACATTGAAGTCCCGGGTCCCAGGAGGGGGCCGGGTGAAGGGAGAAGGGGCGGCCAAGGCCGCTGATGGCAGAGAGGGGCTCCCGTGGTGACGGGGGAGCCCCGCGTATGCAGAGAACCCAGGCAGGAGCCTACCCCACTTTGGCAAACGCCCAAAAGTCGCCGGAGACGAAGAGAGAGGCAGCGCGACGCTGCTGCCCGGTCAACGGTGACCAGGGGAGTCCAGGAGCCTGTAAGCACCTGAGCGGGGCTCCTGTTTGGAGAGGAGAGCCCCGCGTACCGCCCGGATCGTCAAGAGCCTCGCAGTCCCGGTCCCCGGAGAGGGACCGGGCAAAGAACAGAGCCTGGTGAGTGGGGCTTGTTTGTAAAGGCACATTGTCAGTGCCTGTGAGGGGGGAATTGCTGAGGCACATTGTCGGTGCCCACCCCCGCAGTGAGACGGGCCCAGGGAGCAGGGCTCCAATCTATGCATTGTCGGTGCCTCCCCCCAGCCAGAGGAGGCACCATCAGAGCCCTGGTGCGTGGGGGCCCACGAGGCACATTGCCGGTGCCTGGAGCCGTATGGTGCTCCCTGGGTCACCGTAGTGCCTGTGCCTTATTTGGTCTCCCCAGCGGCGCCACAACAGAGAGGGCAGCTGCAACGATGGGGGCAGTTCTTGGCTCACAGAGCCCATGGGGGTCCAGAGGGCACAGTGGTGCCGGCCCCCCCCCTTTATGGATATAGTCACAGCTGCACTGCCGTAGTGGGCAGCTGCAACATTGGGCAGCATTTCTTTTTGTGATAGAGTCCCTGAGTGGGACAGGAGGGCACGGTGGTGCCAGGCCTTCTTTGCTTCACAGCTGCACGGCAATTAGCGGCAGCTGCAACGTTTAGGCCAACATTCCTGTGGGGTCATTTTTTAAATGAGATAGGAGTGAGATACACTCCTCTGCCCCAGCGCAATTGCGCACGTGGATAATGCTGCATTGGCAGCCGCCCTGACATTTGGACATAGGGCATTTGAGCCCCTTTGAGAAGGCCAGTTAGCCAGGGGGACTGTTAGTTTAATAGGGCGCCAGGCCCTAATGTGATTTATGTGGTGCGCAGGAAATGTGATTCATGTACTGTGTTTTATGCACCATGATTTATGCCTTTACTGTGGTTTATGTTATGAGGTTTTGCATATTGTGGTTTATGCTTGGGAGGTTAGTCTCCACTGTGGTTTATGCCCCTAATGTGAGTTATGCTTAGGAGGTTACAGTCTAATATGTTTAGGCTTATGAGGTTGGCGCAGAATGTATTTCACGCCTGATGTAATACAGATTGCATAACATGATTTATGTTGCAGGATAATGCTGAGTGCAGTGTTTGCCAGTAGTTACTGGTTGTGTTCTACATTTACAATTTTCACTTTGTGATGGTTCTGACAGTGGCCCAATTGGCCCTGTCATGTGTATATAATCCCCTGTAAATATTGCCTAGTGCCAGTTGGCACAGTGTATATTGTGTGATTACTATTCTAATGTGTTTATGACAATAAAAAGGCTATTTTTATATATAACCTTGTGTGGAGTTCCTTTTGTGGTGTGCCTAGTATGTTGTTGCTGTGAGTGTGTTGCGCAAACGCTTTACACATTGCCTCCGGGATAAGCCTGACTGCTCGTGCCAAGCTACCAAGGGGGTGAGCAGGGGTTATCTTTGGTGTGTAACTCCATTGCCCTGATTAGAGTGGTGGTCTCTGCCTGGCTTTGGCGCAAGCCTTAGCCAACCAGAGATCCCATTTCTAACAACCCTGTGCCTCATGGGTACAGTCCAGCTCGAACTGCCAAGCCATGTCTTCCCTGGACCGGAAACAAGCATCCTGGGACCGGTTTCGGGCTAACAGCCCTCATCAGCCAGGCTAGCTTGAATCCAGTGGCAAAGTGAGCAAGGGACCCACGTCTGGGCATACCCTGCCAACTTAGGGCAAACACAGAAAACACAAGGAGATGATGAACGGAGCGCTGAAACTTTACAGACACTCACCCCCAGTCACAGATCTGGGTTGTATCCATCATCGCTCTTTAGCTCGCTTCGACACCCCAGTTCAGACACAGCTATATGCAAATCAGATTTGACCCTGTGCCTCATGGGAACAGTCCAGCCCGAACTGCCAAGCCATGTCTTCCCTGGACCGGAAACAAGCATCCTGGGACCGGTTTCGGGCTAACAGCCCTCATCAGCCAGGCTAGCTTGAATCCAGTGGCAAAGTGAGCAAGTGACCCACGTCTGGGCATACCCTGCCAACTTTGGGCAAACACAACAAACACAAGGAGATGATGGATGGAGCGCTAAACTTTTCAGACACTCAACCCCAGTCACAGATCTGGGTTGTATCCATCATTGTTCTTTAGCTCACTTCGCCACCCCAGTTCAGACATAGCTATATGCAAATCAGTCTTGCCCCTGTGCTTCATGGGAACAGTCCAGCCTGAACTGCCAAGCCATGTCTTCCCTGGGCCGGAAACAAGCATCCGGGGATTGGTTTCGGGCTAACAGCCCTCATCAACCAGGCTAGCTTGAATCCAGAGGCAAAGTGAGCAAGGGACCCACGTCTGGGCATACCATGCCAACTTAGGGCGAACACAGCAAACATAGGGAGATGATGGACGGAGTGCTGAAACTTTTCAGACACTCACCCCCAGTCACAGATCTGGGTTGAATCCATCATCGTTCTTTAGCTCACTTCGCCACCACAGTTCAGACACAGCTATATGCAAATCAGTCTTGCCGCTGTGCTTCATGGGAACAGTCCAGCCTGAACTGCCAAGCCATGTCTTCCCTGGACCAGAAACAAGCATCCTGGGACCAGCTTCGGGCTAACAGCCCTCATCAGCCAGGCTAGCTTGAATCCAGTGGCAAAGTGAGCAAGGGACCCACGTCTGGGCATACCATGCAAACTTAGGGCGAACACAGCAAACACAAGCAGATGATGGACGGAGAGCTGAAACTTTTCAGACACTCACCCTCAGTCACAGATCTGGGTTGAATCCATCATCGTTCATTAGCTCACTTCACCATTTCAGTTCAGACACAGCTATATGCAAATCAGTCTTGACCCTTGTTGGACTTGGCCCTTTTTGGCAGGTTCACCACTAAACTTTTTGCCTTTTCTGTGACATGGTGTTGGTGGTTTTAGGCCTCTGGGCACTTTCGCACTGTGGTCCAGTGGAAAGTGCGTGCGCTCTCTGTGTCCATTTGGTAAGTTTGGCCTGTCCTCCTATAGGAATGCATGGGGGATTCCCTGATTAAGTGTGTCAGTGGTATTTCCTGGAATGGGAGGAGCAGCGTGGTCAAGTTTAGTATGTACGAAATTGTAAGAATAAATGCTGCGCTGTAGGAAGGTGGAATCTGACTATATGGTTGCCCCCACTTTTTTATGGTGTTTTGCTGGTTTATGACTTAGTTGGACTGGGATCCTGCTATTCAGGGCCCCAGTCTATCTGCTTTCTCTGTAAAAGGTTTCCATGTGCCTTAGGCACATCTCTGATTGGAATCTGGGTGCCCTTATAAGTCCCTAGTATATGGTATACTATGTACCAAGGGCATAGGTACCTCAGAGGCCTACCAGGGGCTGCAGCATGTATTATGCCACCCCTGGAAGGCCATCCAAACTGACACCACAGGTCTGCTACTGCAGCCTGGGTAAGGTGGTGCATGCACCCCTTACTGTGATATAGGTTACCTATATCACTAAATACATACACACATATAAACCTATAAGTCACTCCTAAGGCAGGCCTTATCAATCCTGAAAGGCAGAGTGCATGGTTCCTATGTGAGAGGGTGCCCTGCATGAGCAGGGCCCTCTGCAGCGTTCAGAGACCCTTCTCTGATGCTGTTTGTAGTGCAACCTGACCATATACTCTTAAGCGCATTATAACCTCGCGTTAAATGCTAACTTTGGAATGGCTGCACCTAAACATGTCGTGTTTGGTGTCAAACATCTTGGAATACTACCCCCCGCCAATTCTGGCGGCGGGGGTAGCATTCCACCCTTCTAGAGGGAAAGACATGTTAATTCTGGCTAGCCCGGTAACTTCTTTCCAAAGCCCTGGCATCACAAAATGGATGCTGCTGCCACAGACACGAGTCTGGCCTCCTGCTGCTGGACGAAACTCCGGCAGGGGAGGCCTGGACAATAGGTTTCCTGTCCCAGGGAGGTGTGACCACCTCCCCAGACAGAATAATGTGTATTGGGGCTGGGCGGGAGCACTTTCGGGTGCTTTGAAGTCCTGCACTGGGGGCACATTTGGTGTCCCTGTGCATACCCGAGTTCAAACCAGATCAGGGGCTTGCAGCCCCTGCTTTGGCGCAAACTGGACAAAGGGAAAGGGGTGTAGCCACCCCTCTGCCCTGACCCACCCATAGGTGGGGCCACAGAGTAGTCCAACCCCTAAACTTGGTATAAGTATAGGAACCCAGTCCTTAGGACTTTAGATTATCCCTGGACGAAACTCTGAAACAGAATCCTGGACCCTCGACGCTCTACTCAAGATTAGAGGACAGAAGAATCTCCCTTGGGGTCAAGGAGTGACTCCCCTGCTTGGCAGGCACTAAAGAAGCATCTGTCTGGTTCGCATTTCTGAAGCTCCCGTCAGACGCCAAAGTCATCGCATCACCAGAGGTAGATTCTCAGACCTCCCCGAGGCTACCTTGAGTCCCCAGCAAAGCTGAGGCCCGTAGCTATCGTGGGTGACGTGAGACCGTGACCCCTGGACACTGAGCACATTTGCAAGTGCAACCTCTTTTGGGTCTCCCACGAAGTCGTGCTTTGGGCTCCGAGTAGCCCTAGCCTCCAGCACCAACTGCACCGAAGATCACTGGCCTCCACTCCACGAGTGTCCTGTGAGCCAGATCCACGTGCGACGTCTCAAGGCTCCTTCGCGGTCACTAGCCCGTTGGCTAGTAGCCCTTAACGAAGGCCAATCTTTTTTTTACTTGGCATACTGGTTGCTCCAGGCCTGCCCTCACTTACCCTTGCTGGGTGAGTTCCCCAGACCTTGCTGGTCTGCACCATCGACGATCTACATCTTCATCGAGACTTGCCGTTGCCAAGGCTTGTTGGGTCCAATCCAGTCGCCGATACCTCAGCACTCGACAGACATTGTGTACCAGCCCGAATCCTGCTCCTGGTCGCCGACAACGCCTCCTGGACCTCGTGGATGAAGAGTCAAGATGACTGTCAACGCACCTGAAGCACTCGACATCGGTGGGCATCTGTCCATCGCCTTCCTGGTCACTGGCTAGTGACCCAGACTCTGTCCCCTCTGCTTTCAGGTTCTTCAGATCTCCGATCCACTCTTGGATCCACCCGGACACTTTCCACTTGGTCGCCAGCAGCACTTTGCAGCAGATCGCCATTCAAATCGACGACGAAACCCGACCCCGAAAGGCACCTATGCACCCGGCTTCCCTGGGTGAGGTAACACGAGTACTCTGGTGCTCCCATGGGTAGAGACTCTTCAAAGTACTAGTTCTCAAAGGGTTTGCTCCAAGTCCTCCTTTAAGTGTCCCTTTTCTTTAATTTCCTGATCGCGACTTTCTCCATAGAAGTCAACGGCGTATCGCGGTTGTGTATTTACACTGCACGCGTCCCCCGTGGGTCCCCTGTGTCACTACCTTGGGTGGTTCCTTGGGGTCCAAGCACTTCTAGAGGCTCTAGGCCTAGTGTCTAGCTCAGTCGTGGTTCTTATACCACTTTATTGGTATATGGTTTGGTACGCCCCTAGGGCCCAAACGTGTATTTGTGCTATTACTGTGTTTAAATAACTTCTAACTTATGTACTTCGAACTCTAGCCTCATAAAGAGACTAGAGGGGTGTGTTTAGCAATAAATACATATATTTTGAATATATACCTGGTGTGGTGCTCTTTCATTTGATCACTCAAGAGATTATAGACTGGTAAAACAAGCTGCTTTACATTCCTTCAAGACTTAGCCTGAAGGCTGCTCTCCATAGCTACCACTAGGATAGCTTTCAATAAGGTTGTCTTTAACCTATCTCCAATAAGGGGTTGTTTGGACTGGTGCAAGGTGCCACTATAATTAGTGGACAGCATATACCAGGCCAACTTCTCACATTGGTGTGCAGCGTGTGGGATTCCAGCTTGCTATTGTTTTACCAGATAATCTCAATTGAATTGATCAACTGAAAACCACTAAAGGTACCTAAGGTACATATAATTTAAGCTTAGAATACAGTAAGTTCTACTGAACTTAGAGTTGTGTGTTAAGGGATAGCACAACCCTTTCTACAACTCAAGAGAGTTTAGTAGACCACACTAGAGTAGGTAGTGCATACACCACACCACACTAGTAATGTCTTTAAGGGTAGGATCTAATGAATCCTTGCAGGAAGCCACTGAGCTTCCACCCTCCAAGTATGATACACTCCCATTCTTGGAATTGAGAGCATTATGTAACTTGAGAAAAATAAAGACAGGCCAAAGTCCCACCACCCAACACCTTAAAGAGTTGTTGGTGGCTTATGACCTTAGTAAGCCCTTGGGGACTGAAGGGGTAGGAGCTGAGGGTGGGGCAGAAGATGAGGAAGGGGCCAGGGGTACCAATACCCTCAGCCCCCCCTCTGAAACTGGCCAGGAGGGTGACAATGACCCTGACCTGGATAACCCAATCCCTCCTGTGGAAGACGAAGAGGATGATCAGGATGATGCCCTCTTTGTCCCCCCAGGAAGGATTATGAGTGTGCCCAGAAAGTCTAGATCTCCTTCTCAGGAGTCTAACCACTCTGGCACCTCAATAGGGAGCTCTGTCTCATCTCATAGGAGGGAATCCTCTCATGAGAGAAGAAACAGGCTGATTCAATATGAGGAAGCTCAGCTTGAACTCAGAAGGAAGCAAGTAGCCTTAGACAGGGAGTCCCTAGATCTCTTTAGAGAGAAAAGAAAGTTGGGACTAGAGTCCCATGGTGGCAGCAATATCCCTAGAGATAGGAAAGGTCTTATGACCATAGAAACCTAAACAAGATTGTCCCTCCCTACCAGAGTGGGGATGACATCCACAAATGGATAACTGCACTGGAGAGGGCCTGTAAAGTTCAGAAGGTCCCCCAGAAGCAGTGGGCAGCAATCTTGTGGCTCTCCTTTTCAGACAAAGGTAGAGACAAGCTCCTCATTGTAAGAGAAGAGGATGCTGACAATTACACAGTCTTGAAGAGTGCTCTGATAGATGGGTTTGGCCTAACCACTGAACAGTATAGGTTGAAGTTCAGAGACACCCAAAAAGCTCAGACTCAAGACTGGGTTGATTTTGTAGATTGTGCTACAAAGGCTCTGGAAGGTTGGATACATGACAACAAAGTGCATGACTTTTTAAGATTGTACAATTTGATTATGAGGGAGCAGATCATTAATAACTGTCAAAACCAGCTTTTGCACCAGTATCTGGTGGACTCTGATCTGACCTCTCCCCAAGAATTGGGAAAGAAGGCAGACAAATGGGTCAGAACCAGAGTAAAGACTAGAAATCAGGGTGGTGACCAGAAGAAAGATTCTACTAAGTCCCAAGAGAAAGGTTGAGGTTCTTTAATTTTGACCCCATCTTACAGTCACCGCCATTTTTGTGTTGCCTTTACACAGGCTGCTCGATGAGCGAAGTGTCTCTGCCCTTTTGGACTGCAACGTGTCAAAAACCCCTCCGTCCTTGTCCTTAAACCAATCTCAGACACCAGCCGGCCTAACTAATCCTTGTCTGGACTACCTAATCCCCGTATCAACTATCTGTTAGCCTTTAGTATTCTCCTCTCGCCATATCTTATCTTCTGGCCTTCGCTATTCTCTCCCTGTGTTTTCCTACTTTGTAACCTTCCTCTTGAAGCATACAGATATGTCCTGCCATTGCAAACACCGAACTATGGGTACCAGTATTGATTAACTTTGGGGGCTGGATAACACACAACATGTAAGCAGAGAGCATTCTGGTGACACAATATCTTGTTTTCAAACTCTCCTGATTGGCTAAAAATTTGTGTGATGGGTGTATGTTTGTACGGATGTATTTCGACGATAAAAGCTTGTGAGCCACGGAGTCAAGTGGCAGTCTCCTGAGAACCTACTTGATGTACTTCTTGGACAACTGTGCTTAGCTGCAGCTAATAAACTTGGTTTTCTATGCCAACAGGGTATTCCGTGTCTCTGTGCAACAAGGCAGGTGAACCCGAAGATTTCAGGCGTGCCCTGCGCCGCCAGGCCCAAAGGCCCGGTTCTTCAATTGGCTCCCAAGCGTGGGGTGGCTTCAGAGGTAGCGGTGGAGCCCAAGGATCGTGAGGAGCCCCGCAGGAAAATTCCAGAGGAGGCGCCCCCACACCAGCGACCCCTGTATGTCGAAGAGTGGGCCGATGGTCTTTTGAAGTGTGGCTTCTCCTTTCCCACGGCTGCTGGTGCCTGCTGCCCTGACTGCTGCCCTGCCTTGGTCCCTCTTTTGGTGATGACTTGTATTGCGAGACGTTAGACGGACCTCTGTTGGCGTGAAGAAGACATTTGTTAAGTACTGGTGGGTAGCTCCCACTCCTTTTTGTTTGTTTTTGGGTTCTTAGATTTGAAAATTGTAATTGTCGAAGCCAAGGGGTGAGTACGTTTGTGCTGTTTTGATTAGCCCCTTTTTGTTTGTAGGAAGCCAGTGAAAGTAACGATGCCTGGTTTCAGTAAGTTTAAAAAATGGTGTTGTTTTTGTTGCGATATGGACTCCCGACTGGAGGACTCTTGTCCAATTCCTCCGGCTGGAACTCCTACTTATGAGGCTTTACTCTAAACATGGTATAGGCCCCATCACCTTTAATGAAATATGGGTCCGCTATACGAAGAAAGATGGTGTTTTACAGTGGCCACATAATGGTAGTTTTGAGCCTGATATTTTAGACAATTTAGAAGCTACTTTGTTTAAAAGAAAAGCCCGGCCGGCTATGTTTGACTCTTTTCGCCTTTGGCGCAAGGAAGCAAACAGAAAGAAATTAAACAGGCAAAAAGAGATAGGAAAGAAAAAGATATCACTGTCATACAGGCTGCCCAACAGTTTAAAAATAATGAAATAGATCATGCGATAGAGATCTTAGATAGGCAACATCACATGGCGATTGACAAATGTTACCCAGTGCTGCCAACTTCTTCCCCAAATCGCGATGCTGATCCTGAGAAGGATCCTTTAATGTCTCACTTATTACGATCGCCCCCGCCCTATGTACAAGGCGCTAATGCACCCCCGCTTTGTTACCCGTCCAACAACCTGTTATTCTCCCACCAGCTCCAGCTCCTGCACCTCCAACACAGCCCTTTGTGGCACTGCCACTCCCGCCATTTCCTTTGCCTTCAGCTCCCTTGTTTCCAGCTCCTCTGCCTCCGACTTCTTTGCCTTAGTCTTCTTTGCCTTCGACCTCCGCTCTACCTGTTGCCTCTTCTCCTGCTCCGTCTCATACATTATCTCCTGTTTTTCTGTCAACTTCCCCTTCTATCCGTCAGCGGATGGTTGAGACTGTTTCTGGTCTCTTTTCTCCTCTCTTTGGGTCAGTAAGTCTGACTCCTGTTCTTCCCCGTAGGCAGACCCGTAGTTTACTTCCTGACTCCCAAGAACGAGATACGTTCATGGGTCTTGCTCGCAGGTGGATCCTGAGTGATCTCGAATATACTGTTCGAGATATCATGGATACTTTTGAACAGTGGGATGCCCCTGTACAAAGATTTGTTTTCAATGCCATGTGTGAAATCCTAGGTCAGGAATGGGAGGCCACGGGATTGGGTTTAGCTCCCCAAGGGTTTGCTGGATATTAGGACTGATTTTGATAAAGGAATTATTGTGGGTCCTGAGGTTGAGAATGCTATACGGACACTTATTACTTTTAGATCAATGTTCTTTTCCCGGTCTTTGTATGAACCTGATCCTTCTGTTAGGCGCAAACTGAAACACTATCCTATGCGAGAGGTTCCCCCAGTATGGAGAGAAGAGGTTGCAGCCCAGGGTAATAATCCGCTTATACCGGCTCACTTCCAACGTATATGGGTACATGTACCTTGGAAGAGATCTGAGTGCTGGCCCTTAAACAGTCTTCTACCTGACCCCCGTAAAAACTCTGCTGGTTACTACAAGGAATTATCTCAGACTGTTGACGCTTGTATTATGAATTTGGCTGACATAGATATGTTAATGGGAAATGTTGTCCCACAACCATTGTGGGCTAGGATTCGGAAAGAGGACCACGTCCAAGAATTAGGAGGTGATTGGAATGCTATACTGGCTGCTGATGGGCTCCAAGTGGGTGGTGCTAAACCCGATAATTTAATTGCAGAACTTCCTGGTAGAATAATTACCTTAATGAAAACTATGATGCCCGCTCTGCGAGGTCAATTGGGATAAGTTAGCTGCCTGTAAGCAGAAGAAGGATGAGAGTGTCTCTGACTTCTTCACTCGTTTTGAAGAAATGTTTCTTGATCACAGTGGTCAGGATATGAGCACAGAGGGGGACAGCGGTTGTTCGTAGATAAATTTGTATTTAATTTGCTTCCAGAGCTCTCTAATAAAATTAAAGGATTCCGAAAGTTCATGGGCTGTTTCTTCTTCAGCCCAGATATTGGCTACTGCCCAATATTACGAAAATAGGGATAAGGAGGAGAAGGACAAATTGGATAAAAAGACTAAAGATTTAAAGACGAAGGCTCTTTTACAACAGGCTTATCCTCCTCGTCCTGCTCAGCGCCAGTTTCAGCCGACTCCCCAGTTTCAGAAGGTGTTTCAGAAACCTGAGCCTTTTGTTCCACGGCCTCCACTGGGTCCTAATCAATGTGCCTATTGTAAGGAAGAAGGTCACTTCAAGAATAATTGCCCGATATTATTGCAGCGTGCTAGTGGTACGCCTGGGCCGCGAGGCCGAGGTGGCTTCCAGTCAACACCTAGGGGAGAGGGCGAAGTACCATGTCCCAGGATCAACGTTCCTTTCCGCCGCAAAATTCCATGAATTATTTTGATCAGCAAAATACTCAGTCTGCCCATTATTATAATGACGATTATTATATGGAAGATGAGAATCAGGGTTTCTCTAGCTAGGACAGCCGTGGACAAAGTGAGGGAGTCATTTCAGTTCCAGTGGACCAAAATGGGCCTTATGTTGATGTCGTTGCGCTTGGTGTATCAGAACCATTTCTCTTGGATACTGGTGCAATGAAGAGTTCTATCATCCACTCTAAACTCCCTGGGGCACCTTTGTCTGGCTTAACAAATGTTTCTGTAGGATTTTCTGGCGCCCGGTTCGTAACCCAGTTTCTTGTCTTTTACCTATCTCCATTGGCCCTTATGATTTGGAGGCTCCTCTTATTTTGACAACTGGTTGTGGTGAGAATTTGTTGGGGTTGGACTTGTTAAAGAGATTGTATGCGACACTGCATTGTTCTCCTTCTGGTGTACATCTTACTTTAGGCAAGAGATTAATTTCCCGACATATTTGTCTAGAGACCAACTCCCTTCTGAATTACGTTCCCTGCCTACTACTCTTTGGGCTACAGGCCCCAATGATGTTGGTCTCTTGCAGATTCCACCCTATGTTGTCACCCTCAAGTCCAATGTTAGGTTACCTCGCATTCCTCAGTATAGAATTTCCGAGTGATGGTGAGAGAGCGCTGATGGCTATCATTTATGATTTGGTTGAGAAAGGTGTGGTTGAAGAGACTAGAGGAAATGTGTGCAATAGTCCTGTTCTGCCTGTCCTTAAATGTACTGACTCTTCCCAGCCACCGGTTTATCGTTTTGTAATCGATCTCCGGAGGTCAACAAGATCGTTGTACCCCAGTTTCCTGTCGTCCCAGATATCACTGTTTTATTGACAATGATACCTGCCTCAGCTGCCTGGTTTTCGGTCATTGACCTTAAGAATGCTTTCTTTAGCATTCCCATTGCTGAGGAAAGTAGGGATATTTTTGGCTTCTCTTTGGGAGACCAGGCTTTCGGTTCAAGCGCGCACCTCAAGGCTATTGTGAAAATCCCTCCATTTATAGTCAGGCTTTGAAAACTCAGCTCGATGCTTTCACTTTGCCTCCAGGTGCCACCCTTATTCAGTACGTAGATGATCTGCTAGTTGCTGCTGATTCTGAGGAAATTTGTAAACGAGTTACTGTTTCACTGTTGCATCACTTGTCTGACCTTCATCATAAGGTTTCACCCTCTAAATTACAATATTGTCGCCAAGAGGTTACCTACTTAGGTCATCTCTTGTCGAAGGAGGGACGGCGGTTGACCCCAGAAAGAATCCAATCAATTGCACAAATGTCTGTACCATGCACACAGAGAGAGGTGCGTGCCTTTTTAGGTATTACCTCTTACTGCAGACAATGGATTCCGAATTTTTCTTTGTTAGCAAAACCTTTGTTAGCACTTACCCTTAAAGATACCCCCAACCTCTTCCTTGGACAGAGGAATGCCAGAAAAGTTTTACTGATTTGCGTACTTCCTTGTGTTCTGCTCCTGTGTTGGGTACTCCGGATTACAGCAAACCTTTCACACTTTTATGTGCACGAGAGAGAAGGTTGCGCGTTGTCAGTTTTGACACAACAATTTGGTGACAAACAACGCCCGTGTGCTTATTTTTCGGCTACGTTAGACCCTGTAGCTAAAGCATTACCTAGTTGTCTGAAGGCTACAGCAGCAGCAGCAGTTTCTATTCGCCAATCTGCTGGATTGGTGCTAGACAATACGCTTATTGTCATGGTGCCACATGCAGTGGATACACTTTTAAACAGGACAAAAACCCAGCATTTTACGAGCGCCCGTTTATCGGGGTATGAGCTGACGCTCTTGGCTAGTCATGTGCACATCAAGCGATGTAATACCCTAAATCCAGCTACATTGTTACCAATCCCAGTAGAGAAAGACATTCAAGAGCAACATGATTGTTTTCTCCGTACAGAGGAGACAAAAGGTAGGATTGATTTAAAAGATACGCTGCTCCTGGACCCGGATGGGATCCTATGGGTGGATGGTTCGTGTTTTAAGCTCCCCAATGGTGAAACGACTGCAGCCTATGCTGTTACCACTTTGCATACGATTGTGGAGACAGCACGCATTAGGCAGAATTCAGCCCAAGCAGCTGAATTGATAGCTCTGACTAGAGCTTGTGTATTGGCCGAAGGGAAGAGAGTGAATGTGTTCACCGACAGCCAATATGCATTTGGGGTGGCCCACAGTTTTGGCCGCCTTTGGAGGGAAAGAGGATTCTTTACCTCACATGGTACTAAAATACAGCATGGTCAGTTAGTGAATGACCTTTTGGAATCACTTGCTTTACCCACTCAGATAGCAATTGTGAAGTGTAGTGCGCATAAAAGGGTCACTGATGATGTGGGTGAAGGAAACGCTTTTGCGGATCAGATAGCGAAAGAGACAGCGAGAGATGTGACGAGTCATATGTATGTTGCTGGACCTGCTAGATGGGTCAGTCAAGGAGGAATGTGTGAGGACACAATAGAAAGTGTGAAAATGATTCAGGAAGAGGCTACAGAGAAAGAATTGAGTAAGTGGAGAGATAGTACGGGAATGTTGGATGCGACAGGATGTTGGATAGAATTGTCAGAACACCAACGTTGGCTGTTACCAGACGCCTATGTACTTCCAGTAGTGACTATGGCGCATGGTCCAGCCCACATCAGTGCGAAAGGAATATGCAAGCTTTTGGCTCCGGTATGGCAGAATGCAGGGATTCCTAAATGTGCAGACAATCTTGTTAAACATTGCATTGTTTGTTTGATGCACAACCCAGGAAGAGGGACACCAACCCCAGCAGGCCATTTTGCTCCCCCAACGTATCCTTTTGAGGTAGTGCAGATAGACTACATTCATATGGAGAGATGCAGAAACTTAAAGTATGTCCTTGTGGTGGTATGTGCCTTTTCCAGATGGATAGAGGCCTACCCCTAAAGGATAATACTGCCTTGTCTACAGCTAAGGTCCTTCTGAAAGAATACTTCCCAAGGTTTGGTTTACCTCGAATTGTCTGGAGTGACAATGGAAGTGAATTCGTGGGTCAAATCATGCAGAAAGTATGTGCAGGTCTTGGGATTAAGCAAAAATTCCACGCGGCAAACCACCCTCAGTCAGCGGGTTTGGTAGAGTGCTATAATGGCACTCTCAAGCTTAAACTTGCAAAGATACAAGCCAGCACAGGTCTTGCCTGGCCCAACGCCTTACCTCTAGCCCTCTTGTCAACTCGAACAACTGTTCATTCTCGTGTGGGACTTAGCCCATATGAGATTGTGTTCGGACGCCCGGCTAATGTCTGGGGTGTCCCTAGACCCAAGAAGTACTCTGACATAGAATACCCAATGTTAATTGACTATTTACATGACCTCACCACTAAATTGCGTGTTCTCCATCAGCAGGTACAAGACACCTTGCCACAGGCTTCCTCGGATCCTGGGCACACCCTCCAACCTGGCGACTGGGTGTGCCTTAAGAATTTTCAGAGGAAGAGGAATTTGGAGCCTCGCTGGCGGGAGCCAAGACAGGTCCTGCTGACAACACGTACAGCCGTAAAAGTCGTTGGGAAAAAGAACTGGATCCATGGTGTGCACTGCAAAAGGGTACCCTTGCCTTTGCCTTTTGATCAGTGGGTCCGCGAAGGTATGGGTGATTGTGAAGGAGAGAGAGTTCCCCGGTTTGTACCTTTTGGCGATGCACACCTAGAATGGACTCGGACTGAGAAAGAGGACGATGATGTTTTGCAAGAAGCTGTACCATCGCATCTCAGAATAGATACAACTGATCCAGAGACACTTTTTCAAGACCAGACTGTGCCAAACAAGGATAGATACAATCTGAGGCCTAGAGTGGCCAAAGACATTTGAAATTTATTTTTATTTTTTCTCCCCTTCGTTCCTAAACTACATTTTTTATTTCTTAGATTGCATTTTTGAATTTTTGAATTGTATATATTTTCTTCCTTATGTGATACTGGACTCATCCCATTTTTGCAGGGTCGTGGTAGGAGACTTGGTTTGTGACCTGAGTAGTGGCACTAGGTCTGCAGGACTTGCAGTGTCATAGGACGGCCAATAACCACAACTAAGCGAGATAGGAAGATTGCCACGAGCAACACTTTAGGGGATGACTTCCGGTGAATCAGAAATTGATAAAAAAAACAAAATGAAGGAAAAATATTGTAAATTACTATTTAATAGATGTGGCGTAGTATTATGTGTTTTAACTCTGTTATGTGTTTTATTAGCTTGTGTGGGTTGGGTTATTCACACTTTGCAGCCAGCATCTGTACCTATATCTACCTCTCAGCCCATACCTTTTCGCACTACTATTTCCCCACACCAATTCAATACGCTACCAGGGCAGAACAAATTAGGAGAATGGAATATCTCAACAATTCATTCATCCAGCTATTACACCAGCATCAATTAGTAATCAATACCACCGATTGTTGGGTTTGTGGACTTTTACCCCATAATACAGATAAAGGAATGCCATATTTAGTTCTACCCTTCTCCCTAAAAGGATCTGCTTGGGCTTACACCTCTATGTTTGCCAATGCCTATGAGAACCAACATCGACATCCTGTTGGTCCGTATAAGGATGGAATTGACGTTAGTCATAATTCACTAATAAAGGGAATAGTGGCTATGTCAAAACATTATAAAACATTTAGTGAATTCCCCACCGACGAGCGACAAGCATACATTGACTGGAATGTGACACATTATGTCACTAGCCTTACAGACAGAGCCAAAAGGAAAGGATCCCCACCTATATATACTGTACCCCACCAAGGTCACCTATGTCTCCAAGCCAATGGTCAAAATCCTAAGGCTCAATTGGGAAAGAGCACTTGTAATATTACATATATCTATACATCCCGAACGTCTCCACCATTGGTAGCATCTCAAGGAACATATTTCGTCTGCCATGACAGAGCCTATACATGGTTACCAGCCGATTTCTCAGGGACTTGTTATATGGTTTTTCTCCTCCCTCCAACATATTCAGCTCCTTCGGGACATCACAAGACAAGGTATGGCAGAGGGGTTATTGCTTTGGAGGACACAGCAGGACAGGAAGGAGGTGACTTCCTTAAAGGATTCCTCCCATTTTGGGGCCCTATGGCCAATAGTAGAAATATCAGACATCTCATTCGGGTAGTTGAGGCAACAATAAATGAAACTGTCGGAGCACTGAGTAATATCACTGCTGAGCTTCAGGCGGATCGCCTTATGACATTACAGAACAGAATGGTGTTAGACATCATTCTCGCAGATCGTGGTGGAGTCTGTACATTGATTGGATCGAGTTGTTGCATTTATATACCTGATAACGCCCCTACAGTATACCAGGCCATCTCTAAATTGCACCACATTGCTGAGTCCATCCACCAGGACGAAGGAAATTGGTCTCTGATGGGATGGTTTTGGGAACTACTGTCCACATGGGGATGGAAGGTATTGACCTTTGTTGGAGTAGTTTTGGCCATCATCTTCTCGTGTTGCCTTTGTTTACAATGTGGCCCCGTAATATGTGGTCTTTGTGCTATTATGTGTGTCCCAAGACCCATGCCACAGAAAACGGAGAATATGAAGATGAAGATGATGTTGCAGCAACAGCTTGACGACTTCATGACCATCGACATTGATTCAGATTAGCGTGAGTCTTTGTGTATTGCCTGCGTAATGGCAAAAGGAGGGTCTGAGGTTCTTTAATTTTGACCCCATCTTACAGTCACCGCCATTTTTGTGTTGCCTTTACACAGGCTGCTCGATGAGCGAAGTGTCTCTGCCCTTTTGGACTGCAACGTGTCAAAAACCCCCTCCGTCCTTGTCCTTAAACCAATCTCAGACACCAGCCGGCCTAACTAATCCTTGTCTGGACTACCTAATCCCCGTATCAACTATCTGTTAGCCTTTAGTATTCTCCTCTCGCCATATCTTATCTTCTGGCCTTCGCTATTCTCTCCCTGTGTTTTCCTACTTTGTAACCTTCCTCTTGAAGCATACAGATATGTCCTGCCATTGCAAACACCGAACTATGGGTACCAGTATTGATTAACTTTGGGGGCTGGATAACACACAACATGTAAGCAGAGAGCATTCTGGTGACACAATATCTTGTTTTCAAACTCTCCTGATAGGCTAAAAATTTGTGTGATGGGTGTATGTTTGTACAGATGTATTTCGATGATAAAAGCTTGTGAGCCACGGAGTCAAGTGGCAGTCTCCTGAGAACCTACTTGATGTACTTCTTGGACAACTGTGCTTAGCTGCAGCTAATAAACTTGGTTTTCTACGCCAACAGGGTATTCCGTGTCTCTGTGCAACAAGGCAGGTGAACCCGAAGATTTCAGGCGTGCCCTGCGCCGCCAGGCCCAAAGGCCCGGTTCTTCAAGGTGGGGATAAATCTAAGGATAAGTCCACTACAGGACCCCAAAATTCCTCTTCTGGGGGTGGGTCCCAAACTCCTTCCTCTCCTGAAAAGAAACCATATTGCCATGTCTGTAAAAAGCCTGGGCACTGGAAATCTGATCCCAGTTGCCCCAGGATTGGCAATAAAGAAAATGTTCCCCCAGCAACTACTACCCCCCTCCTGGTACTACCAGTAGTAATCCTCCAGTTGGGAGTAGTGCACCCAAAAAGTTAGGTGCTTTTGCAACAGGAACAGAGGTGGGCCCTGGTTCAGACAGGGACCCCTCAACAGACTCCTCTGACTCTGATGGTGGTGTAGGATTTGCCACCTTTACCATGGGTCCCACAGCAATGGGCAGGTACAGACTGGAGCCAATGATTAATGGTCAGAAAGCTGTGGCATTTAGGGACACAGGGGCTAGTGTCACCATGGTGGCAGGGAAACTAGTCCCCCTCACCAGCTTTTACCTGAGTTTAAATACCAGGTGACCAACATTGATGGTGTCAGAACAGATCACCCCATGGCCATAGTCAATCTCAGCTGGGAGGGGGTCACAGGCCCAAAGAGAGTGGCAGTGTCCCCCACCTTACCTGTAGATTGCCTGATGGGCAATGATCTGGAGATTTCAGCCTGGGCTGAAGTTGAACACCAAACCCACCTAAGGATGTTGGGCGTCCCTGTAAAGGTTAGTGGGGCTGTAATGGCCACAGCCCCAGCCCAAGAATTTGGAGAGATGGAGCCTGAAAGAATGGCCCACTCTCCCCCAAAAGAGAGCACAAGGGTTGAAGAAAAGTCTTCTTCCCTCCAGACAGTAGGTAAGGGTCAGCCTCCTCAGGGAACTGACCCTACCCCTAGTGAAGGAACTGCCCCAGAGGTAGTCAGGCCTGGCCTGGCCACACCCCTGATGGCAGAGGACCCTTCCAAGGTGGTACCCAGTCTGGAGCAGGTAACCTGCCCCTCTCTACCCTGCCTCAGCCAGCCCAGGGCTGCAGAGGTCAGGGAGGTCAGTGGACCCCCCAGGGCCCCCTGTCCAGAGGAACCCCCCATCAGCAGATTAGGGGCACCCAGTCTAGTAGCCCTAGCCAGGTGAAAACTCCTCTACACACTGAGGGATCCCTCATGCCTTTATGTAGGGACCTCCCCCAGAAGGACTCTGGTAGGCAAGGGCAAACCTGGGACCTGAAGGTTCCAAACCTGCCATGTCCCTCCAGTAGTCCATCCAAAGGCACCCAACCCCCAGCTGTAGGCAGCCAAAGGTTGACCCTTAGAGCAAAGTGCAACTCAGTCATGGAAAGACAGGCATACATGGTGACCAGTGATCTGAGGAAGCTGAGGCCAACATTCCTAGGGCCTCACTTCCCTACTCAGACACCTCACCAGCCTTGTACTTTACCTAAGCACACCACAGGTAGTGATTCCCCATGGTGGAGACCCTCTCATACCCTTAGGGTGAGGGATTGCTTAGTGGACCATAAGACAGGGGGCAACCATGCTAGTGCAGGTGCTTCCTTATATGACCACTTAGTCAATGAAGGCTCAACTGGCCAAGGTTAGCCTTATCTCCTTTCGTTTGGGGGGTTATGTAGGAAGGTGGAATCTGACTATATGGTTGCCCCCACTTTTTTTATGGTGTTTTGCTGGTTTATGACTTAGTTGGACTGGGATCCTGCTATTCAGGGCCCCAGTCTATCTGCTTTCTCTGTAAAAAGGTTTCCATGTGCCTTAGGCACATCTCTGATTGGAATCTGGAGTGCCCTTATAAGTCCCTAGTATATGGTATACTATGTACCAAGGGCATAGGTACCTCAGAGGCCTACCAGGGGCTGCAGCATGTATTATGCCACCCCTGGAAGGCCATCCAAACTGACACCACAGGTCTGCTACTGCAGCCTGGGTAAGGTGGTGCATGCACCCTTACTGTGATATAGGTTACCTATATCACTAAATACATACACACATATAAACCTATAAGTCACTCCTAAGGCAGGCCTTATCAATCCTGAAGGCAGAGTGCATGGTTCCTATGTGAGAGGGTGCCCCTGCATGAGCAGGGCCCCTCTGCAGCGTTCGGAGACCCTTCTCTGATGCTGTTTGTAGTGCAGCCTGACCATATACTCTTAAGCGCATTATAACCTCGCGTTAAATGCTAACTTTGGAATGGCTGCACCTAAACATGTCGTGTTTGGTGTCAAACATCTTGGAATACTACCCCCCACCAATTCTGGCGGCGGGGGTAGCATTCCACCCTTCTAGAGGGAAAGACATGTTAACTCTGGCTAGCCCGGTAACTTCTTTCCAAAGCCCTGGCATCACAAAATGGATGCTGCTGCCACAGACACGAGTCTGGCCTCCTGCTGCTGGACGAAACTCCGGCAGGGGAGGCCTGGACAATAGGTTTCCTGTCCCAGGGAGGTGTGACCACCTCCCCAGACAGGATAATGTGTATTGGGGCTGGGCGGGAGCACTTTCGGGTGCTTTGAAGTCCTGCACTGGGGGCACATTTGGTGTCCCTGTGCATACCCCAGTTCAAACCGGATCAGGGGCTTGCAGCCCCTGCTTTGGCAGCGAACTGGACAAAGGGAAAGGGGTGTAGCCACCCCTCTGCCCTGACCCACCCATAGGTGGGGCCACAGAGTAGTCCAACCCCTAAACTTGGTATAAGTATAGGAACCCAGTCCTTAGGACTTTAGATTATCCCTGGACGAAACTCTGAAACAGAATCCTGGACCTTCGACGCTCTACTCAAGATTAGAGGACAGAAGAATCTCCCTTGGGGTCAAGGAGTGACTCCCCTGCTTGGCAGGCACCAAAGACGCATCTGTCCGGTCTGCATTTCTGAAGCTCCCGTCGGACGCCGAAGTCATCGCATCACCAGAGGTGGATTCTCAGACTTCCCGAGGTTACCCTGAGTCCCCAGCAAAGCTGAGGCCCGTAGCTATCGTGGGTGACGTGAGACCGTGACCCCTGGACACCGAGCACATTTGCAAGTGCATCCTCTTCTGGGTCTCCCACGAAGTCGTGCTTTGGGCTCCGAGTAGCCCTAGCCTCCAGCACCATCTGCACCAAAGATCACTGGCCTCCACTCCACGAGTGTCCTGTGAGCCAGATCCACGTGCGACGTCTTGAGGCTCCTTTGCGGTCGCTAGCCCGTTGGCTAGTAGCCCTTAACGAAGGCCAATATTTTTCTTTCTTGGGATCCTGGTTGCTCCAGGCCTGCCCTCACTTACCCTCTCTGGGTGAGTTCCCCAGACCTTGCTGGTCTGCACCATCGACGATCTTCATCTTCATCGAGACTTGCCGTTGCCAAGGCTTGTTGGGTCCAATCCGGTCGCCGACACCTCAGCACTCGACAGACATCGTGTACCAGACCGAATCCTGCTCCTGGTCACCGACAACGCCTCCTGGACCTCGTGGCTGAAGAGTCAAGACGACCAGTCAACGCACCTGAAGCACTCGACATCGGTGGGCATCTGTCCATCGCCTTCCTGGTCACTGGCTAGTGACCCAGACTCTGTCCCCTCTGCTTTCAGGTTCTTCAGATCTCCGATCCACTCTTGGATCCACCCGGACACTTTCCACTTGGTCGCCAGCAGCACTTTGCAGCAGATCGCCATTCAAATCGACGACGAAACCCGACCCCGAAAGGCACCTATGCACCCGGCTTCCCTGGGTGAGGTAACACGAGTACTCCGGTGCTCCCGTGGGTAGAGACTCTTCAAAGTACTAGTTCTCAAAGGGTTTGCTCCAAGTCCTCCTTTAAGTGTCCCTTTTCTTTAATTTCCTGATCGCGACTTTCTCCATAGAAGTCAACGGCGTATCGCGGTTGTGTATTTACACTGCACGCGTCCCCCGTGGGTCCCCTGTGTCACTACCTTGGGTGGTTCCTTGGGGTCCAAGCACTTCTAGAGGCTCTAGGCCTGAGTGTCTAGCTCAGTCGTGGTTCTTATACCACTTTATTGGTATATGGTTTGGTACGCCCCTAGGGCCCAAACGTGTATTTGTGCTATTACTGTGTTTAAATAACTTCTAACTTATGTACTTCGAACTCTAGCCTCATAAAGAGACTAGAGGGGTGTGTTTAGCAATAAATACATATATTTTGAATATATACCTGGTGTGGTGCTCTTTCATTTGATCACTCAAGAGATTATAGACTGGTAAAACAAGCTGCTTTACATTCCTTCAAGACTTAGCCTGAAGGCTGCTCTCCATACGCTACCACTAGGATAGCTTTCAATAAGGTTGTCTTTAACCTATCTCCAATAAGGGGTTGTTTGGACTGGTGCAAGGTGCCCACTATAATTAGTGGACAGCATATACCAGGCCAACTTATCACATGCGCAATGGTGTGCGCAGATTTATGATGACTGGTTGAGAAATGCCACTTTTAGAAGTTGGCATTTCTGTGTGCTATGTGTCTGTCTGCCTGATGTGAATTGCATGTCTGGCTTGTGAGTGACAGGGGCTGGGAGGTGTGTGTGGCTCCAGGAGGGGCAGGGTGAGTCAGCGCTAGGCTGAATGGGACATCTGGGCTGGGAGTAGTGGGAGGAGTAATCCCCTGACTCTGAATAGGACTGTGCCCAGCCTGTACAATGCTGGCTCCGCCCGCTGTGGTGTGTCTGAGCACCTAGCCCCCACCTGACAAAGGGGAAGAGGAGCTTGGAAAGCAAAGTGCTCCAAATCCCCCCTGAACCAGTTGCATCTGGTTCCCCCATGCCCTGTCCTGCAGACAAAGAGATTAGTGGTATAAATATAGGGGCTGTGACCCCATGAAATGGTTCTGTTCTTGTTCCTGTCCTGCTCAGTGCTGGGGGATTGCTGCTGCTGGGGCCCAGGAAGAACCGCCACAGGGGCTTATCTCCCTGCTGGAGGGCCCTGTGTGCTGGCCTCCCTGGGCACAGCTTTGCCCCCTTGATTCCTAAGGACTTCTTGTTGCCTTTGCGCCCTGTGGAGCGCTTTTCTTTTGCCTTCCCCAGGACCTAAGGGACTACTAGCGCCTTGGGCGCGCTATATTTTACCCTGCCAGGGAGGAGTTGCATGGGCTGCGCAGCGCTGAGCTGCAGCCCCTTGGAGAGGGAATCCCGACGTAGGGATTCCCCAGTGATGCCGGTGTAATGGCGGGTGCCCACCCCGCATTTTGCCTGCTTCACGGGTGCCCACCCCGCCTCGATGTTTATTTTAATTGTGGGTGCCCACCCGGCGTTTCACCGCCGCAGGCCCGAGCCGCCGAAGAAATCCTCTCCGGGCCACTACGGAGCGCGACCCGGAAGCCAGGCGGTCTTGCCTGGTTGTGGGTGGGGCCTATCGCCGGAAGCTAGAAGTCCGGAGCCTCGCGGGCTCCACATTGAAGTCACGGGTCCCAGGAGTTGGCCCGGGTGAAGGGAGAAGGGGCGGCCGAGGCCGCTGATGGCAGAGAGGGGCTACCGTGGTAAAGGGGGAGCCCCGCATACGCAGAGAACCCAGGCAGGAGCCTACCCCACTCTGGAAAACGCCCAAAAGTCGCCGGAGACGAAGAGAGAGGCAGCGCGACGCTGCTGCCCGGTCAACAGTGACCATGGGAGTCCAGTAGCCTGTAAGCACCTGAGCGGGGCTCCCGTTTGGAGAGTAGAGCCCCGCGTACCGCCCGGATCATCAAGAGCCTCGCAGTCCCGGTCCCCGGAGAGGGACCGGGCGAAGAACAGAGCCTGGTGAGTGGGGCTTGTTCGTAAAGGCACATTGTCAGTGCCTGTGAGGGGGAATTGCTGGGGCACATTGTCGGTGCCCACCCCCGCAGTGAGACGAGCCCAGGAAGCAGGGCTCCAATCTATGCGTTGTCGGTGCCTCCCCCCAGCCAGAGGAGGCACCATCAGAGCCCTGGTGCGTGGGGCCCCACGAGGCACATTGCCGGTGCCTGGAGCCGTATGGTGCTCCCTCGGGCACCGTAGTGCCTGTGCCTTTTTTGGTCTCCCCAGCTGCGCCGCACCAGAGAGGGCAGCTGCAACGATGGGGGCAGTTCTTGGCTCACAGAGCCTGTGGGGGTCCAGAGGGCACAGTGGTGCCGGCCCCCCCCTTTATGGATATAGTCATAGCTGCGCTGCCGTAGCGGGCAGCTGCAACATTGGGCAGCATTTCTTTTTGTGATAGAGTCCCTGAGTGGGACAGGAGGGCACAGTGGTGCCAGGCCTTCTTTGCTTCACAGCTGCACGGCAATTAGCGGCAGCTGCAACGTTTAGGCCAACATTCCTGTGGGGGCATTTTTTAAATGAGATAGGAGTGAGATACACTCCTCTGTCCCAGCGCAATTGCGCACGTGGATACTGCTGCATTGGCAGCCGCCCTGACATTTGGACATAGGGCATTTGAGCCCCTTTGAGAAGGCCAGTTGGCCAGGGGGACTGTTAGTTTAATAGGGCGCCAGGCCCTAATGTGATTTATGTGGTGCGCAGGAAATGTGATTCATGTACTGTGTTTTATGCACCTTGATTTATGCCTCTACTGTGGTTTATGTTATGAGGTTTTGCATATTGTGGTTTATGCTTGGGAGGTTAGTCTCCACTGTGGTTTATGCCCCTAATGTGAGTTATGCTTAGGAGGTTACAGTCTAATATGTTTAGGCTTATGAGGTTGGCGCAGAATGTATTTCACGCCTGATGTAATACAGATTGCATAACATGATTTATGTTGCAGGATAATGCTGAGTACAGTGTTTGCCAGTAGTTACTGGTTGTGTTCTACATTTACTATTTTCACTTTGTGATGGTTCTGACAGTGGTCCAATTGGCCCTGTCATGTGTATATAATCCCCTGTAAATATTGCCTAGTGCCAGTTGGCACAGTGTATATTGTGTGATTACTATTCTAATGTGTTTATGACAATAAAAAGGCTATTTTTATATATAACCTTGTGTGGAGTTCCTTTTGTGGTGTGCCTAGTATGTTGTTGCTGTGAGTGTGTTGCGCAAACGCTTTACACATTGCCTCCGGGATAAGCCTGACTGCTCGTGCCAAGCTACCAAGGGGGTGAGCAGGGGTTATCTTCGGCGTGTAACTCCATTGCCCTGACTAGAGTGGTGGTCTCTGCCTGGCTTTGGCGCAAGCCTTAGCCAACCAGAGATCCCATTTCTAACAACCCTGTGCCTCATGGGAACAGTCCAGCTCGAACTGCCAAGCCATGTCTTCCCTGGACTGGAAACAAACATCCTGGGACCGGTTTCGGGCTAACAGAACTCATCAGCCAGGCTAGCGTGAATCCAGTGGCAAAGTGAGCAAGGGACCCACGTCTGGGCATACCCTGCCAACTTAGGGCTAACACAGAAAACACAAGGAGATGATGAATCGAGCCCTGAAACTTTTCAGACACTCACCCGCAGTCACAGATTTGGGTTGAATCCATCATCCTTCTTTAGCTCACTTCGCCACCCAGTTCAGACACAGGTATATGCAAATCAGTCTTGACACTGTGCCTCATGGGAACAGTCCAGCCCGAACTGCCAAGCCATGTCTTCCCTGGACCGGAAACAAGCATCCTGGGACCGGTTTTGGGCTAACAGCCCTCATCAGCCAGGCTAGCTTGAATCCAGTTGCAAAGAGAGCAAGGGACCCAGGTCTGGGCATACTCTGTCAACTTAGGGCGAACACAGCAAACACAAGGAGATGATGGACGGAGCGCTGAAACATTTCAGACACTCACCCCCAGTCACAGATCTGGGTTTAATCCATCATCGTTCTTTAGCTCACTTCGCCACCCCAGTTCAGATACAGCTATATGCAAATCAGTATTGACCCTGTGCCTCATCGTAACAGGCCAGCCCGAACTGCCAAGCCATGTCTTCCCTGGACCGGAAACAAGCATCCTGGGACCGGTTTCAGGCTAACAGCCCTCATCAGCAAGGCTAGCTTGAATCCAGTGGCAAAGTGAGCAAGGGACCCACGTCTGGGCATACCCTGCCAACTTAGGGCAAACACAGAAAACACAAGGAGATGATGAATGGAGCGCTGAAACTTTTCAGACACTCACCAGCAGTCACAGATCTGGGTTGAATCCATCATCGTTCTTCAGCTCACTTCGCCACCCCAGTTCAGACATAGCTATATGGAAATTAATCTTGACCCTGTGCCTCATGGGAACAGCCCAGCCCGAACTGGCAAGCCATGTTTTGCCTGGACCGGAAACAAGCATCCTGTGACCGGTTTCGGGCTAATAGCCCTCATCAGCCAGGCTAGCTTGAATCCAGTGGCAAAGTGAGCAATTGATCCACGTCTGGGCATACCATGCCAACTTAGGGCGAACACAGCAAACACTAGCAGATGATGGACGGAGCCCTGAAACTTTTCAGACACTCACCCCCAGTCACAGATCTGGGTTGAATCCATCATCGTTCTTCAGCTCACTTCACCACCCCAGTTCAGACACAGCTATATGCAAATCAGTCTTGAGCCTGTGCCTTATGGGAACAGTCCAGCCCAAACTGCCAAGCCATGTCTTCCCTGGACCGGAAACAAGCATCCTGGGACTGGTTTCGGGCTAACAGCCCTCATCAGCCAGGCTAGCTTGAATCCATTGGCAAAGTGAGCAAGGGACCCACATCTGGGCATACACTGTCAACTTAGGGCGAACACAGCAAACACAAGGAAATGATGGACGGAGCGCTGAAACTTTTCAGACACTCACCCCCAGTCACAGATCTGGGTTGAATCCATCATCGTTCTTTAGCTCACTTTGCCACCCCAGTTCAGAAACAGCTATATGCAAATCAGTCTTGACCCAGTGCCTCATGGGAACAGCCCAGACCCAACTGCCAAGCCATGTCTTCCCAGGACCGGAAGCAAGCATCTGGTGACCGGTTTCGGGCTAACAGCCCTCATCAGCCAGGCTAGCTTGAATCCAGTGGCAAAGTGAGCAAGGGACCCACGTATGGGCATACCATGACAACTTAGGGCTAACAAAGCAAACACAAGGAGATGATGGACGGAGCGCTGAAACTTTTCAGACACTCACCCTCAGTCACAGATCTGGGTTGAATCCATCATCGTTCTTTAGCTCACTTCGCCCCGCCAGTTCAGACACAGCTATATGCAAATCAGTATTCACCCTGTGCCTCATGGAACAGTCCAGCCCGAACTGCCAAGCCATGTCTTCACTGGACCGGAAACAAGCATCCTGGAATTGGTTGCCGGCTAACAACCCATATCAGCCAGGCTAGCATGAATCCAGTGGCAAAGTGAGCAATTGACCCACGTCTGGACATACCATACCAACTTAGGGCGAACACAGAAAACACAAGGAGATGATGGACGGAGCCCTGAAACTTTTCAGACACTCACCCCCAGTCACAGATCTGAGTTGAATCCATCATCGTTCTTTAGCTCACTTCACCACCCCAGTTCAGACACAGCTATATGCAAATCAGTCTTGAATCAGTGCCTCATGGGAACAGTCCAGCCCGAACTGCCAAGCCATGTCTTCCCTGGACCGGAAGCAAGCATCTGGGGACCGGTTTCCGGCTAACATCACCCTATCAGCCAGGCTAGCTTGAATCGAGTGGCAAAGTGAGCAATTGACCCACGTCTGGGCATACCCTCCCAACTTTGGGCGAACACAACAAACACAAGGAGATGATGGACTGAGCACTAAACTTTTCAGACACTCACCCCCAATCACAGATCTGGGTTCAATCCATCATCGTTCTTTAGCTCACTTCGCCTCCCCTTTTCAGACATAGCTATATGCAAATCAGTCTTGACCCTGTGCCTCATGGGAACAGTCCAGCCCGAACTGCCAAGCCATGTCTTCCCTGGACCGTAAACAAGCATCCTGGGACCGGTTTCGGGCTAACAGCCCTCATCAGCCAGGCTAGCTTGAATACAGTCGCAAAGTGAGCAAGGGACCACGTCTGGGCATACCCTCCCAACTTTGGGCAAACAAAACAAACACAAGTAGATGATGGACGGATCGCTAACCTTTTCTGACACTCACCCCCAGTCACAGATCTGGGTTGTATCCATCATCGTTCTTTAGCTCACTTAGCCACCCCAGTTCAGACATAGCTATATGCAAATCAGTCTTGACCCTGTGCCTCATCGGAACAGTCCAGCCCGAACTGCCAAGTCATGTCTTCCCTGGACCGGAAACAAGCATCCTGGGTCCGGTTTCGGACTAACAGCCCTCATCAGCCAGGATAGCTTGAATCCATTGGTAAAGTGAGCAAGGGACCCACGTCTGGGCATACCCTGCCAACTTAGGGCGAACACAGCAAACACAAGGAGATGATGGACGGAGCGTTGAAACTTTTCAGACACTCACCCCCAGTCACAGATCTGGGTTGAATCCATCATCGTTCTTTAGCTCACTTCGCCACCCCAGTTCAGACACAGCTATATGCAAATCAGTATTGACCCTGTGCCTCATGGGAACAGCCCAGCCCGAACTGCCAAGCCATGTCGTCCCTGGACAGGAAACAAGCATCCTGGGACCGGTTTTGGGCTAACAGACCTCATCAGCCAGGCTAGCTTGAATCCAGTGGCAAAGTGAGCAAGTGACGCACGTCTCGGCATACCCTGCCAACTTAGGGTGAACACAACAAACACAAGGAGATGATGGACTGAGCACTAAACTTTTCAGATACTCACCCCCAGTCACAGATCTGGGTTGAATCCATCATCGTTCTTTAGCTCACTTCGCCTCCCCAGTTCAGACATAGCTATATGCAAATCAGTCTTGACCCTTTGCCTCATGGGAACAGTCCAGCCCGAACTGCCAAGCCATGTCTTCCCTGAACCGGAAACAAGCATCCTGGGACCGGTTTCGGGCTGACAGCCCTCATCAGCCAGGCTAGCTTGAATCTAATCGCAAAGTGAGCAAGGGACCACGTCTGGGCATACCCTGCCAACTTTGGGCAAACAAAACAAACACAAGGAGATGATGGACGGAGCGCTAAACTTTTCAGACACTCACCCCCAGTCACAGATCTGGGTTGTATCCATCATCGTTCTTTAGCTCACTTCGCCACCCCAGTTCAGACATAGCTATATGCAAATCAGTCTTGACCCTGTGCCTCATGGGAACAGTCCAGCCCGAACTGCCAAGCCATGTCTTCCCTGGACCGGAAACAAGCATCCTGGGACCGGTTTCGGGCTAACAGCCCTCATCAGCCAGGATAGCTTGAATCCATTCGCAAAGTGAGCAAGGGACCCAAGTCTGAGCATACCCTGCAAACTTAGGGCAAACACAGCAAACACAAGGAGATGATGGACGGAGTGCTAAAACTTTTCAGACACTCACCCCCAGTCACAGATCTGGGTTGAATCCATCATCGTTCTTTAGCTCACTTCGCCACCCCAGTTCAGACATAGCTATATGCAAATCAGTATTGACCCTGTGCCTCATGGGAACAGACCAGCCCGAACTGCCAAGCTATGTCGTCCCTGGACCGGAAACAAGCATCCTGTGACCGGTTTCAGGCTAACAGCCCTCATCAGCCAGGCTAGCTTGAAACCAGTGGCAAAGTGAGCAATTGTCCCACGTCTGGGCATACCATGCCAAGTTAGGGCGAACACAGCAAACACAAGGAGATGATGGACAGAGCCCTGTTCAGACACTCACCCCTAGTCACAGATCTGGGTTAAATCCATCATCGTTCTTCAGCTCACTTCGCCACCCCAGTTCAGACACAGCTATATGCAAATCAGTCTTGAGCCTGTGCCTTATGGGAACAGTCCAGCCCAAACTGCCTAGCCATGTCTTCCCTGGACCGGAAACAAGCATCCTGGGACCGGTTTCGGGCTAACAGCCCTCATCAGCCAGGCTAGCTTGAATCCATTGGCAAAGTGAGCAAGGGACCCACATCTGGGCATACCCTGTCAACTTAGGGCGAACACAGCAAACACAAGGAGATGATGAATGGAGCGCTGAAACTTTTCAGACACTCACCCCATTCACAGATCTGGGTTGAATCCATGATCGTTCTTTAGCTCACTTTGCCACCCAGTTCAGACACAGCTATATGCAAATCAGTCTTGACCCTGTGCCTCATGGGTACAGTCCAGCCCGAACTGTCAAGCCATGTCGTCCCTGGACCGGAAACAAGCATCCTGGGACCGGTTTCGGGCTAACAGACCTCATCAGCCAGGCTAGCTTGAATCCACTGGCAAAGTGAGCAAGGGACCCTCGTCTGGGCATACCCTGCCAACTTAGGGCGAACACAACAAACACAAGGAGATGATGGACGGAGCGCTAAACTGTTCAGACACTCACCCCCAGTCACAGATCTGGTTTGAATCCATCATCGTTCTTTAGCTCACTTCGCCACCCCAGTTCAGACATAGCTATATGCAAATGAGTATTGACCTTGTGCCTCATGGGAATAGCCCAGCCCGAACTGCCAAGCAATGTCGTCCCTGGACCGGAAACAACCATCCTGTGACCGGTTTCGGGCTATCATCCCTCATCAGCCAGGCTAGCTTGACTCCAGTAGCAAAGTGAGCAATTGACCCACGTCTGGGCATACCATGCCAACTTAGGGCGAACACAGCAAACACAAGGAGATGATGGACGGAGCCCTGAAACTTTTCAGAGACTCACCCCCAGTCACAGATCTGGTTTGAATCCATCATCATTCTTCAGCTCACTTCGCCACCCCAGTTCAGACACAGCTATATGCAAATCAGTCTTGAGCCTGTGCCTTATGGGAACAGTCCAGCCCAAACTGCCAAGCCATGTCTTCCCTGGACCGGAAACAAGCATCCTGGAACCGGTTTCGGGCTAACAGCCCTCATCAGCCAGGCTAGCTTGAATCCATTGGCAAAGTGAGCAAGGGACCCACGTCTGGGCATACCCTGTCAACTTAGGGCGAACACAGCAAACACAAGGAGATGATGGATGGAGCACTAAAAAATTTCAGACACTCACCCCCAGTCACAGATCTGGGTGGAATCCATCATCATTCTTTAGCTCACTTTGCCACCCCAGTTCAGACACAGCTATATGCAAATCAGTCTTGACCCAGTGCCTCATGGGAACAGTCTAGCCCGAACTGCCAAGCCATGTCTTCCCTAGACCGGAAGCAAGCATCTGGGGACCGGTTTCAGGCTAACAGCACCCTATCAGCCAGGCTAGCTTGAATCCAGTGGCAAAGTGAGCAAGAGACCCACATCTGGGCATACCCTGCCATCTTAGGGCGGACACATCAAACACAAGGAGATGATGAACGGAGCGCTGAAACTTTCCAGACACTCACCCCTATTCACAGATCTGGGTTGAATCCATCATCGTTCTTTAGCTCACTTCGCCACCCAGTTCAGACACAGCTATATGCAAATCAGTCTTGACCCTGTGCCTCATGGGAACAGTCCAGCCCAAACTGCCACGCCATTTCTTCCCTGGACCGGAAACAAGCATCCTGGGACCGGTTTTGGGCTAACAGCCCTCATCAGCCAGGCTAGCTTGAATCCAGTGGCAAAGTGAGCAAGGGACCCACGTCTGGGCATACCCTGCCAACTTAGGGCGAACACAGCAAACACAAGGAGATGATGAACGGAGCGCTGAAACTTTTCAGACACTTACCCCCATTCACAGATCTGGTTTGAATCCATCATCGTTCTTTAGCTCACTTCGCCACCCCAGTTCAGATACAGCTATATGCAAATCAGTCTTGACCCTGTGCCTCATGGTAACAGGCCAGCCCGAACTGCCAAGCCATGTCTTCCCTGGACCGGAAACAAGCATCCTGGGACCGGTTTCAGGCTAACAGCCCTCATCAGCAAGGCTAGCTTGAATCCAGTGGCAAAGTGAGCAAGGGACCCACGTCTGGGCATACCCCGCCAACTTAGGGCAAACACAGAAAACACAAGGAGATGATGAATGGAGCGCTGAAACTTTTCAGACACTCACCCGCAGTCACAGATCTGGGTTGAATCCATCATCGTTCTTCAGCTCACATCGCCACCCCAGTTCAGAAATAGCTATATGCAAATCAATCTTGACCCTGTGCCTCATGGGAACAGCCCAGCCCGAACTGACAAGCCATGTTTTGCCTCGACCGGAAACAAGCATCCTGTGACCGGTTTCGGGCTAACAGCCCTCATCAGCCAGGCTAGCTTGAATCCAGTCGCAAAGTGAGCAAGGGACCCACGTCTGGGCATACCATGCCAACTTAGGGCGAACACAGCAAACACTAGCAGATGATGGACGGAGCCCTGAAACTTTTCAGACACTCACCCCCAGTCACAGATCTGGGTTGAATCCATCATCGTTCTTCAGCTCACTTCGCCACCCCAGTTCAGACACAGCTATATGCAAATCAGTCTTGAGCCTGTGCCTTATGGGAACAGCCCAGCCCAAACTGCCAAGCCATGTCTTCCCTGGACCGGAAACAAGCATCCTGGGACCGGTTTCGGGCTGACAGCCCTCATCAGCCAGGCTAGTATGAATCTATTGGCAAAGTGAGCAAGGGACCCACATCTGGGCATACACTGTCAACTTAGGGCGAACACAGCAAACACAAGGAAATGATGGACGGAGCGCTGAAACTTTTCAGACACTCACCCCCAGTCACAGATCTGGGTTGAATCCATCATCGTTCTTTAGCTCACTTTGCCACCCCAGTTCAGACACAGCTATATGCAAATCAGTCTTGACCCAGTGCCTCATGGGAACAGCCCAGACCCAACTGCCAAGCCATGTCTTCCCTGGACCGGAAGCAAGCATCTGGGGAGTGGTTTCGGGCTAACAGCCCTCATCAGCCAGGCTACCTTGAATCCAGTGGCAGAGTGAGCAAGGGACCCACATCTGGGCATACCCTGCCAACTTAGGGCCAACACAGCAAACACAAGGAGATGATGAAAGGAGCGCTGAAACTTTTCAGACACTCACCCCCAGTCACAGATCTGGGTTGAATCCATCATCGTTCTTTAG
The DNA here is from genome assembly GCA_963921515.1 of Calotriton arnoldi. Classification (NCBI taxonomy): domain Eukaryota; kingdom Metazoa; phylum Chordata; class Amphibia; order Caudata; family Salamandridae; genus Calotriton; species Calotriton arnoldi. The sequence continues at coordinate 556,607 of CAWUFW010007401.1, forward strand.
CTCACTTTGCCACCCCAGTTCAGACACAGCTATATGCAAATCAGTCTTGACCCAGTGCCTCATGGTAACAGCCCAGACCCAACTGCCAAGCCATGTCTTCCCTGGACCGGAAGCAAGCATCTGGGGACCGGTTTCGGGCTAACAGCCCTCATCAGCCAGGCTAGCTCGAATCCAGTGGCAAAGTGAGCAAGTGAGCCACGTCTGGACATACCCTGCCAACTTAGGGCGAGCACAACAAAAACAAGGAGATGATGGACTAAGCGCTAAACTTTGCAGACACTCACCCCCAGTCACAGATCTGGGTTGAATACATCATCGTTCTTTAGCTCACTTCGCCACCCCAGTTCAGACATAGCTATATGCAAATCAGTCTTGACCCTGTGCCTCATGGGAACAGTCCAGCCCGAACTGCCAAGCCATGTCTTCCCTGGACCGGAAACAAGCATCCTGGGACCGATTTCGGGCTAACAGCCCTCATCAGCCAGGCTAGGTTGAATCCAGTGGCAAAGTGAGCAAGGGACCCATGTATGGGCTTACCATGACAACTTAGGGCTAACAAAGCAAACACAAGGAGATGATGGACGGAGCGCTGAAACTTTTCAGACACTCACCCCCAGTCACAGATCTGGGTTGAATCCATCATCGTTCTTTAGCTCACTTCGCCCCCAGTTCAGACACAGCTATATGCAAATCAGTCTTCACCATGTGCCTCATGGAACAGTCCAGCCCGAACTGCTAAGCCATGTCTTCACTGGACCGGAAACAAGCATCCTGGAATTGGTTGCGGGCTAACAACTCATATCAGCCAGGCTAGCTTGAATCCAGTGGCAAAGTGAGCAATTGACCCACGTCTGGACATTCCATGCCAACTTAGGGCAAACGCATAAAACACAAGGAGATGATAGACGGAGCCCTGAAACTTTTCAAACACTCACCCCCAGTCACAGATCTGGGTTGAATCCATCATCGTTCTTTAGCTCACTTCGCCACCCCAGTTCAGACACAGCTATATGCAAATCAGTCTTGAATCAGTGCCTCATGGGAACAGTCCAGCCCGAACTGCCAAGCCATGTCTTCCCTGGACCGGAAGCAAGCATCTGGGGACCGGTTTCCGGCTAACAGCACCCTATCAGCCAGGCTAGCTTGAATCGAGTGGCAAAGTGAGCAAGGGACCCACGTCTGGGCATATCGTGCCATCTTAGGGCGGATTCAGCAAACACAAGGAGATGATGAACGGAGCGCTGAAACTTTTCAGACACTCACCCCAGTTACAGATCTGGGTTGAATCCATCATCGTTCTTTAGCTCACTTCACCTCCCCTTTTCAGACATAGCTATATGCAAATCAGTCTTGACCCTGTGCCTCATGGGAACAGTCCAGCCCGAACTGCCAAGCCATGTCTTCCCCGGACCGTAAACAAGCATCCTGGGACCGGTTTCGGGCTAACAGCCCTCATCAGCCAGGGTAGCTTGAATCCAGTCGCAAAGTGAGCAAGGGACCACGTCTGGGCATACCCTCCCAACTTTGGGCAAACAAAACAAACACAAGGAGATGATGGACGGATCGCTAAACTTTTCTGACACTCACCCCCAGTCACAGATCTGGGTTGTATCCATCATCGTTCTTTAGCTCACTTCGCCACCCCAGTTCAGACACAGCTATATGCAAATCAGTCTTGACCCTGTGCCTCATGGGAACAGTCCAGCCCGAACTGCCAAGCCTTGTCTTCCCTGGACCGGAAACAAGCATCCTATGACCGGTTTCGGGCTAACAGCCCTCATCAGCCAGGATAGCTTGAATCCATTGGCAAAGTGAGCAAGGGACCCACGTCTGGGCATACCCTGCCAACTTAGGGCGAACACAGCAAACACAAGGAGATGATGGACGGAGCGTTGAAACTTTTCAGACACTCACCCCCAGTCACAGATCTGGGTTGAATCCATCATCGTTCTTTAGCTCACTTCGCCACCCCAGTTCAGACACAGCTATATGCAAATCAGTCTTGACCCTGTGCCTCATGGGAACAGTCCAGCTCGAACTGCCAAGCCATGTCTTCCCTGGACCGGAAACAAGCATCCTGGGACCGGGTTCGGGCTAACAGCCCTCATCAGCCAGGCTAGCTTGAATCCACTGGCAAAGTGAGCAAGGGACCCACGTCTGGGCATACCCTGCCAACTTAGGGCGAACACAACAAATACAAGGAGATGATGGACGGAGCGCTAAACTTTTCAGACACTCACCCGCAGTCACAGATCTGGGTTGAATCCATCATCGTTCTTTAGCTCACTTCGCCACCCCAGTTCAGACATAGCTATATGCAAATCAGTATTGACCCTGTGCCTCATGGGAACAGCCCAGCCCGAACTGCCAAGCCATGTCGTCCCTGGACCGCAAACAACCATCCTGTGACCGGTTTCGGGCTAACAGCCCTCTTCAGCCAGGCTAGCTTGACTCCAGTGGCAAAGTGAGCAATTGACCCACGTCTGGGCATACCCTGCCATCTTAGGGTGGACACAGCAAACATAAGGAGATGATGAACGGAGCGCTGAAACTTTTCAGACACTCACCCCAATTCACAGATCTGGGTTGAATCCATCATCGTTCTTTAGCTCACTTCGCCACCCAGTTCAGACACAGCTATACACAAATCAGTCTTGACCCTGTGCCTCATGGGAACAGTCCAGCCCGAATTGCCACGCCATTTCTTCCCTGGACCAGAAACAAGCATCCTGGGACCGGTTTCGGGCTAACAGCCCTCATCAGCCAGGCTAGCTTGAATCCAGTGGCAAAGTGAGCAAGGGACCCAGGTCTGGGAATAACCTGCCAACTTAAGGCGAACACAGCAAACACAAGGAGATGATGGACGGAGCGCTAAACATTTCAGAAACTCACCCCCAGTCACAGATCTTGGTTGAATCCATCATCGTTCTTCAGCTCACTTCGCCACCCCAATTCAGACATAGCTATATTCAAATCAGTCTTGACCCTGTGCCTCATGGGAACAGTCCAGCCCGAACTGCCAAGCCCTGTCTTCCCTGGACCGGAAAGAAGCATCCTGGCACCGGTTTCGGGCTAACAGCGCTCATCAGCCAGGCTAGCTTGAATCCAGTGGCAAAGTGAGCAAGGGACCCACGTCTGGGCTTACACTGCCATCTTAGGGCGAACACAACAAACACAAGGAGATGATAGACTGAGCGCTAAACGTTTCAGACACTTACCCCCAGTCACAGATCTGGGTTGAATCCATCATCGTTCTTTAGCTCACTTCGCCACCCCAGTTCAGACATAGCTATATGCAAATCAGTATTGACCCTGTGCCTCATGGGAACAGACCAGCCCGAACTGCCAAGCTATGTCGTCCCTGGACCGGAAACAAGCATCCTGTGACCGGTTTCAGGCTAACAGCCCTCATCAGCCAGGCTAGCTTGAAACCAGTGGCAAAGTGAGCAATTGTCCCACGTCTGGGCATACCATGCCAAGTTAGGGCGAACACAGCAAACACAAGGAGATGATGGACAGAGCCCTGTTCAGACACTCACCCCTAGTCACAGATCTGGGTTAAATCCATCATCGTTCTTCAGCTCACTTCGCCACCCCAGTTCAGACACAGCTATATGCAAATCAGTCTTGAGCCTGTGCCTCATGGGAACAGACCAGCCCGAACTGCCAAGCTATGTCGTCCCTGGACCGGAAACAAGCATCCTGTGACCGGTTTCAGGCTAACAGCCCTCATCAGCCAGGCTAGCTTGAAACCAGTGGCAAAGTGAGCAATTGTCCCACGTCTGGGCATACCATGCCAAGTTAGGGCGAACACAGCAAACACAAGGAGATGATGGACAGAGCCCTGTTCAGACACTCACCCCTAGTCACAGATCTGGGTTAAATCCATCATCGTTCTTCAGCTCACTTCGCCACCCCAGTTCAGACACAGCTATATGCAAATCAGTCTTGAGCCTGTGCCTTATGGGAACAGTCCAGCCCAAACTGCCTAGCCATGTCTTCCCTGGACCGGAAACAAGCATCCTGGGACCGGTTTCGGGCTAACAGCCCTCATCAGCCAGGCTAGCTTGAATCCATTGGCAAAGTGAGCAAGGGACCCACATCTGGGCATACCCTGTCAACTTAGGGCGAACACAGCAAACACAAGGAGATGATGAATGGAGCGCTGAAACTTTTCAGACACTCACCCCATTCACAGATCTGGGTTGAATCCATGATCGTTCTTTAGCTCACTTCGCCACCCCAGTTCAGACACAGCTATATGCAAATCAGTCTTGACCCTGTGCCTCATGGGAACAGTCCAGCTCGAACTGCTAAGCCATGTCTTCCCTGGACCAGAAACAAGCATCCTGGTACCGGGTTCGGGCTAACAGCCCTCATCAGCCAGGCTAGCTTGAATCCACTGGCAAAGTGAGCAAGGGACCCACGTCTGGGCATACCCTGCCAACTTAGGGCGAACACAGCAAACACAAGGAGATGATGGACGGAGTGCTAAAACTTTTCAGACACTCACCCCCAGTCACAGATCTGGGTTGAATCCATCATCGTTCTTTAGCTCACTTTGCCACCCCAGTTCAGACATAGCTATATGCAAATCAGTATTGACCCTGTGCCTCATGGGAACAGACCAGCCCAAACTGCCAAGCTATGTCGTCCCTGGACCGGAAACAAGCATCCTGTGACCGGTTTCAGGCTAACAGCCCTCATCAGCCAGGCTAGCTTGAATCCAGTGGCAAAGTGAGCAATTGTCCCACGTCTGGGCATACCATGCCAAGTTAGGGCGAACACAGCAAACACAAGGAGATGATGGACGGAGCCCTGTTCAGACACTCACCCCTAGTCACAGATCTGGGTTGAATCCATCATCGTTCTTCAGCTCACTTCGCCACCCCAGTTCAGACACAGCTATATGCAAATCAGTCTTGAGCCTGTGCCTCATGGGAACAGACCAGCCCGAACTGCCAAGCTATGTCGTCCCTGGACCGGAAACAAGCATCCTGTGACCGGTTTCAGGCTAACAGCCCTCATCAGCCAGGCTAGCTTGAAACCAGTGGCAAAGTGAGCAATTGTCCCACGTCTGGGCATACCCTGTCAACTTAGGGTGAACACAGCAAACACAAGGAGATGATGAATGGAGCGCTGAAACTTTTCAGACACTCACCCCATTCACAGATCTGGGTTGAATCCATCATCGTTCTTTAGCTCACTTTGCCACCCCAGTTCAGACATAGCTATATGCAAATCAGTATTGACCCTGTGCCTCATGGGAACAGACCAGCCCAAACTGCCAAGCTATGTCGTCCCTGGACCGGAAACAAGCATCCTGTGACCGGTTTCAGGCTAACAGCCCTCATCAGCCAGGCTAGCTTGAATCCAGTGGCAAAGTGAGCAATTGTCCCACGTCTGGGCATACCATGCCAAGTTAGGGCGAACACAGCAAACACAAGGAGATGATGGACGGAGCCCTGTTCAGACACTCACCCCTAATCACAGATCTGGGTTGAATCCATCATCGTTCTTCAGCTCACTTCGCCACCCCAGTTCAGACACAGCTATATGCAAATCAGTTTGAGCCTGTGCCTTATGGGAACAGTCCAGCCCAAACTGCCTAGCCATGTCTTCAATGGACCGGAAACAAGCATCCTGGGACCGGTTTCGGGCTAACAGCCCTCATCAGCCAGGCTAGCTTGAATCCATTGGCAAAGTGAGCAAGGGACCCACATCTGGGCATACCCTGTCAACTTAGGGCGAACACAGCAAACACAAGGAGATGATGAATGGAGCGCTGAAACTTTTCAGACACTCACCCCATTCACAGATCTGGGTTGAATCCATCATCGTTCTTTAGCTCACTTTGCCACCCAGTTCAGACACAGCTATATGCAAATCAGTCTTGACCCTGTGCCTCATGGGTACAGTCCAGCCCGAACTGTCAAGCCATGTCGTCCCTGGACCGGAAACAAGCATCCTGGGACCGGTTTCGGGCTAACAGACCTCATCAGCCAGGCTAGCTTGAATCCACTGGCAAAGTGAGCAAGGGACCCTCGTCTGGGCATACCCTGCCAACTTAGGGCGAACACAACAAACACAAGGAGATGATGGACGGAGCGCTAAACTGTTCAGACACTCACCCCCAGTCACAGATCTGGTTTGAATCCATCATCGTTCTTTAGCTCACTTCGCCACCCCAGTTCAGACATAGCTATATGCAAATGAGTATTGACCTTGTGCCTCATGGGAATAGCCCAGCCCGAACTGCCAAGCAATGTCGTCCCTGGACCGGAAACAACCATCCTGTGACCGGTTTCGGGCTATCATCCCTCATCAGCCAGGCTAGCTTGACTCCAGTAGCAAAGTGAGCAATTGACCCACGTCTGGGCATACCATGCCAACTTAGGGCGAACACAGCAAACACAAGGAGATGATGGACGGAGCCCTGAAACTTTTCAGAGACTCACCCCCAGTCACAGATCTGGTTTGAATCCATCATTATTCTTCAGCTCACTTCGCCACCCCAGTTCAGACACAGCTATATGCAAATCAGTCTTGACCCTGTGCCTCATGGGAACAGTCCAGCTCGAACTGCCAAGCCATGTCTTCCCTGGACCGGAAACAAGCATCCTGGAATTGGTTGCGGGCTAACAACTCATATCAGCCAGGCTAGCTTGAATCCAGTGGCAAAGTGAGCAATTGACCCACGTCTGGACATACCATGCCAACTTAGGGCAAACGCATAAAACACAAGGAGATGATGGACGGAGCCCTGAAACTTTTCAAACACTCACCCCCAGTCACAGATCTGGGTTGAATCCATCATCGTTCTTTAGCTCACTTCGCCACCCCAGTTCAGACACAGCTATATGCAAATCAGTCTTGAATCAGTGCCTCATGGGAACAGTCCAGCCCGAACTGCCAAGCCATGTCTTCCCTGGACCGGAAGCAAGCATCTGGGGACCGGTTTCCAGCTAACAGCACCCTATCAGCCAGGCTAGCTTGAATCGAGTGGCAAAGTGAGCAAGGGACCCACGTCTGGGCATATCGTGCCATCTTAGGGCGGATTCAGCAAACACAAGGAGATGATGAACGGAGCGCTGAAACTTTTCAGACACTCACCCCAGTTACAGATCTGGGTTGAATCCATCATCGTTCTTTAGCTCACTTCACCTCCCCTTTTCAGACATAGCTATATGCAAATCAGTCTTGACCCTGTGCCTCATGGGAACAGTCCAGCCCGAACTGCCAAGCCATGTCTTCCCCGGACCGTAAACAAGCATCCTGGGACCGGTTTCGGGCTAACAGCCCTCATCAGCCAGGCTAGCTTGAATCCAGTCGCAAAGTGAGCAAGGGACCACGTCTGGGCATACCCTCCCAACTTTGGGCAAACAAAACAAACACAAGGAGATGATGGACGGATCGCTAAACTTTTCTGACACTCACCCCCAGTCACAGATCTGGGTTGTATCCATCATCGTTCTTTAGCTCTCTTCGCCACCCCAGTTCAGACACAGCTATATGCAAATCAGTCTTGACCCTGTGCCTCATGGGAACAGTCCAGCCCGAACTGCCAAGCCTTGTCTTCCCTGGACCGGAAACAAGCATCCTATGACCGGTTTCGGGCTAACAGCCCTCATCAGCCAGGATAGCTTGAATCCATTGGCAAAGTGAGCAAGGGACCCACGTCTGGGCATACCCTGCCAACTTAGGGCGAACACAGCAAACACAAGGAGATGATGGACGGAGCGTTGAAACTTTTCAGACACTCACCCCCAGTCACAGATCTGGGTTGAATCCATCATCGTTCTTTAGCTCACTTCGCCACCCCAGTTCAGACACAGCTATATGCAAATCAGTCTTGACCCTGTGCCTCATGGGAACAGTCCAGCTCGAACTGCCAAGCCATGTCTTCCCTGGACCGGAAACAAGCATCCTGGGACCGGGTTCGGGCTAACAGCCCTCATCAGCCAGGCTAGCTTGAATCCACTGGCAAAGTGAGCAAGGGACCCACGTCTGGGCATACCCTGCCAACTTAGGGCGAACACAACAAATACAAGGAGATGATGGACGGAGCGCTAAACTTTTCAGACACTCACCCGCAGTCACAGATCTGGGTTGAATCCATCATCGTTCTTTAGCTCACTTCGCCACCCCAGTTCAGACATAGCTATATGCAAATCAGTATTGACCCTGTGCCTCATGGGAACAGCCCAGCCCGAACTGCCAAGCCATGTCGTCCCTGGACCGCAAACAACCATCCTGTGACCGGTTTCGGGCTAACAGCCCTTATCAGCCAGGCTAGCTTGACTCCAGTGGCAAAGTGAGCAATTGACCCACGTCTGGGCATACCCTGCCATCTTAGGGTGGACACAGCAAACATAAGGAGATGATGAACGGAGCGCTGAAACTTTTCAGACACTCACCCCAATTCACAGATCTGGGTTGAATCCATCATCGTTCTTTAGCTCACTTCGCCACCCAGTTCAGACACAGCTATACACAAATCAGTCTTGACCCTGTGCCTCATGGGAACAGTCCAGCCCGAATTGCCACGCCATTTCTTCCCTGGACCAGAAACAAGCATCCTGGGACCGGTTTCGGGCTAACAGCCCTCATCAGCCAGGCTAGCTTGAATCCAGTGGCAAAGTGAGCAAGGGACCCAGGTCTGGGAATAACCTGCCAACTTAAGGCGAACACAGCAAACACAAGGAGATGATGGACGGAGCGCTAAACATTTCAGAAACTCACCCCCAGTCACAGATCTTGGTTGAATCCATCATCGTTCTTCAGCTCACTTCGCCACCCCAATTCAGACATAGCTATATTCAAATCAGTCTTGACCCTGTGCCTCATGGGAACAGTCCAGCCCGAACTGCCAAGCCCTGTCTTCCCTGGACCGGAAAGAAGCATCCTGGCACCGGTTTCGGGCTAACAGCGCTCATCAGCCAGGCTAGCTTGAATCCAGTGGCAAAGTGAGCAAGGGACCCACGTCTGGGCTTACGCTGCCATCTTAGGGCGAACACAACAAACACAAGGAGATGATAGACTGAGCGCTAAACGTTTCAGACACTCACCCCCAGTCACAGATCTGGGTTGAATCCATCATCGTTCTTTAGCTCACTTCGCCACCCCAGTTCAGACATAGCTATATGCAAATCAGTATTGACCCTGTGCCTCATGGGAACAGACCAGCCCGAACTGCCAAGCTATGTCGTCCCTGGACCGGAAACAAGCATCCTGTGACCGGTTTCAGGCTAACAGCCCTCATCAGCCAGGCTAGCTTGAAACCAGTGGCAAAGTGAGCAATTGTCCCACGTCTGGGCATACCATGCCAAGTTAGGGCGAACACAGCAAACACAAGGAGATGATGGACAGAGCCCTGTTCAGACACTCACCCTTAGTCACAGATCTGGGTTAAATCCATCATCGTTCTTCAGCTCACTTCGCCACCCCAGTTCAGACACAGCTATATGAAAATCAGTCTTGAGCCTGTGCCTTATGGGAACAGTCCAGCCCAAACTGCCTAGCCATGTCTTCCCTGGACCGGAAACAAGCATCCTGGGACCGGTTTCGGGCTAACAGCCCTCATCAGCCAGGCTAGCTTGAATCCATTGGCAAAGTGAGCAAGGGACCCACATCTGGGCATACCCTGTCAACTTAGGGCGAACACAGCAAACACAAGGAGATGATGAATGGAGCGCTGAAACTTTTCAGACACTCACCCCATTCACAGATCTGGGTTGAATCCATGATCGTTCTTTAGCTCACTTCGCCACCCCAGTTCAGACACAGCTATATGCAAATCAGTCTTGACCCTGTGCCTCATGGGAACAGTCCAGCTCGAACTGCTAAGCCATGTCTTCCCTGGACCGGAAACAAGCATCCTGGTACCGGGTTCGGGCTAACAGCCCTCATCAGCCAGGCTAGCTTGAATCCACTGGCAAAGTGAGCAAGGGACCCACGTCTGGGAATACCCTGCAAACTTAGGGCAAACACAGCAAACACAAGGAGATGATGGCCGGAGCGTTGAAACTTTTCAGACACTCACCCCCAGTCACAGATCTGGGTTGAATCCATGATCGTTCTTTAGCTCACTTCGCCACCCCAGTTCAGACACAGCTATATGCAAATCAGTCTTGACCCTGTGCCTCATGGGAACAGTCCAGCTCGAACTGCTAAGCCATGTCTTCCCTGGACCAGAAACAAGCATCCTGGTACCGGGTTCGGGCTAACAGCCCTCATCAGCCAGGCTAGCTTGAATCCACTGGCAAAGTGAGCAAGGGACCCACGTCTGGGCATACCCTGCCAACTTAGGGCGAACACAGCAAACACAAGGAGATGATGGACGGAGTGCTAAAACTTTTCAGACACTCACCCCCAGTCACAGATCTGGGTTGAATTCATCATCGTTCTTTAGCTCACTTTGCCACCCCAGTTCAGACATAGCTATATGCAAATCAGTATTGACCCTGTGCCTCATGGGAACAGACCAGCCCAAACTGCCAAGCTATGTCGTCCCTGGACCGGAAACAAGCATCCTGTGACCGGTTTCAGGCTAACAGCCCTCATCAGCCAGGCTAGCTTGAATCCAGTGGCAAAGTGAGCAATTGTCCCATGTCTGGGCATACCATGCCAAGTTAGGGAGAACACAGCAAACACAAGGAGATGATGGATGGAGCCCTGTTCAGACACTCACCCCTAGTCACAGATCTGGGTTGAATCCATCATCGTTCTTCAGCTCACTTCGCCACCCCAGTTCAGACACAGCTATATGCAAATCAGTCTTGAGCCTGTGCCTCATGGGAACAGACCAGCCCGAACTGCCAAGCTATGTCGTCCCTGGACCGGAAACAAGCATCCTGTGACCGGTTTCAGGCTAACAGCCCTCATCAGCCAGGCTAGCTTGAAACCAGTGGCAAAGTGAGCAATTGTCCCACGTCTGGGCATACCCTTCAACTTAGGGCGAACACAGCAAACACAAGGAGATGATGAATGGAGCGCTGAAACTTTTCAGACACTCACCCCATTCACAGATCTGGGTTGAATCCATCATCGTTCTTTAGCTCACTTTGCCACCCCAGTTCAGACATAGCTATATGCAAATCAGTATTGACCCTGTGCCTCATGGGAACAGACCAGCCCAAACTGCCAAGCTATGTCGTCCCTGGACCGGAAACAAGCATCCTGTGACCGGTTTCAGGCTAACAGCCCTCATCAGCCAGGCTAGCTTGAATCCAGTGGCAAAGTGAGCAATTGTCCCACGTCTGGGCATACCATGCCAAGTTAGGGCGAACACAGCAAACACAAGGAGATGATGGACGGAGCCCTGTTCAGACACTCACCCCTAGTCACAGATCTGGGTTGAATCCATCATCGTTCTTCAGCTCACTTCGCCACCCCAGTTCAGACACAGCTATATGCAAATCAGTCTTGAGCCTGTGCCTTATGGGAACAGTCCAGCCCAAACTGCCTAGCCATGTCTTCAATGGACCGGAAACAAGCATCCTGGGACCGGTTTCGGGCTAACAGCCCTCATCAGCCAGGCTAGCTTGAATCCATTGGCAAAGTGAGCAAGGGACCCACATCTGGGCATACCCTGTCAACTTAGGGCGAACACAGCAAACACAAGGAGATGATGAATGGAGCGCTGAAACTTTTCAGACACTCACCCCATTCACAGATCTGGGTTGAATCCATCATCGTTCTTTAGCTCACTTTGCCACCCAGTTCAGACACAGCTATAGGCAAATCAGTCTTGACCCTGTGCCTCATGGGTACAGTCCAGCCCGAACTGTCAAGCCATGTCGTCCCTGGACCGGAAACAAGCATCCTGGGACCAGTTTCGGGCTAACAGACCTCATCAGCCAGGCTAGCTTGAATCCACTGGCAAAGTGAGCAAGGGACCCTCGTCTGGGCATACCCTGCCAACTTAGGGCGAACACAACAAACACAAGGAGATGATGGACGGAGCGCTAAACTGTTCAGACACTCACCCCCAGTCACAGATCTGGTTTGAATCCATCATCGTTCTTTAGCTCACTTCGCCACCCCAGTTCAGACATAGCTATATGCAAATGAGTATTGACCTTGTGCCTCATGGGAATAGCCCAGCCCGAACTGCCAAGCAATGTCGTCCCTGGACCGGAAACAACCATCCTGTGACCGGTTTCGGGCTATCATCCCTCATCAGCCAGGCTAGCTTGACTCCAGTAGCAAAGTGAGCAATTGACCCACGTCTGGGCATACCATGCCAACTTAGGGCGAACACAGCAAACACAAGGAGATGATGGACGGAGCCCTGAAACTTTTCAGAGACTCACCCCCAGTCACAGATCTGGTTTGAATCCATCATCATTCTTCAGCTCACTTCGCCACCCCAGTTCAGACACAGCTATATGCAAATCAGTCTTGACCCTGTGCCTCATGGGAACAGTCCAGCTCGAACTGCCAAGCCATGTCTTCCCTGGACCGGAAACAAGCATCCTGGAATTGGTTGCGGGCTAACAACTCATATCAGACAGGCTAGCTTGAATCCAGTGGCAAAGTGAGCAATTGACCCACGTCTGGACATACCATGCCAACTTAGGGCAAACGCATAAAACACAAGGAGATGATGGACGGAGCCCTGAAACTTTTCAAACACTCACCCCCAGTCACAGATCTGGGTTGAATCCAGAATCGTTCTTTAGCTCACTTCGCCACCCCAGTTCAGACACAGCTATATGCAAATCAGTCTTGAATCAGTGCCTCATGGGAACAGTCCAGCCCGAACTGCCAAGCCATGTCTTCCCTGGACCGGAAGCAAGCATCTGGGGACCGGTTTCCGGCTAACAGCACCCTATCAGCCAGGCTAGCTTGAATCGAGTGGCAAAGTGAGCAAGGGACCCACGTCTGGGCATATCGTGCCATCTTAGGGCGGATTCAGCAAACACAAGGAGATGATGAACGGAGCGCTGAAACTTTTCAGACACTCACCCCAGTTACAGATCTGGGTTGAATCCATCATCGTTCTTTAGCTCACTTCACCTCCCCTTTTCAGACATAGCTATATGCAAATCAGTCTTGACCCTGTGCCTCATGGGAACAGTCCAGCCCGAACTGCCAAGCCATGTCTTCCCCGGACCGTAAACAAGCATCCTGGGACCGGTTTCGGGCTAACAGCCCTCATCAGCCAGGCTAGCTTGAATCCAGTCGCAAAGTGAGCAAGGGACCACGTCTGGGCATACCCTCCCAACTTTGGGCAAACAAAACAAACACAAGGAGATGATGGACGGATCGCTAAACTTTTCTGACACTCACCCCCAGTCACAGATCTGGGTTGTATCCATCATCGTTCTTTAGCTCACTTCGCCACCCCAGTTCAGACACAGCTATATGCAAATCAGTCTTGACCCTGTGCCTCATGGGAACAGTCCAGCCCGAACTGCCAAGCCTTGTCTTCCCTGGACCGGAAACAAGCATCCTATGACCGGTTTCGGGCTAACAGCCCTCATCAGCCAGGATAGCTTGAATCCATTGGCAAAGTGAGCAAGGGACCCACGTCTGGGCATACCCTGCCAACTTAGGGCGAACACAGCAAACACAAGGAGATGATGGACGGAGCGTTGAAACTTTTCAGACACTCACCCCCAGTCACAGATCTGGGTTGAATCCATCATCGTTCTTTAGCTCACTTCGCCACCCCAGTTCAGACACAGCTATATGCAAATCAGTCTTGACCCTGTGCCTCATGGGAACAGTACAGCTCGAACTGCCAAGCCATGTCTTCCCTGGACCGGAAACAAGCATCCTGGGACCGGGTTCGGGCTAACAGCCCTCATCAGCCAGGCTAGCTTGAATCCACTGGCAAAGTGAGCAAGGGACCCACGTCTGGGCATACCCTGCCAACTTAGGGCGAACACAACAAATACAAGGAGATGATGGACGGAGCGCTAAACTTTTCAGACACTCACCCGCAGTCACAGATCTGGGTTGAATCCATCATCGTTCTTTAGCTCACTTCGCCACCCCAGTTCAGACATAGCTATATGCAAATCAGTATTGACCCTGTGCCTCATGGGAACAGCCCAGCCCGAACTGCCAAGCCATGTCGTCCCTGGACCGCAAACAACCATCCTGTGACCGGTTTCGGGCTAACAGCCCTCATCAGCCAGGCTAGCTTGACTCCAGTGGCAAAGTGAGCAATTGACCCACGTCTGGGCATACCCTGCCATCTTAGGGTGGACACAGCAAACATAAGGAGATGATGAACGGAGCGCTGAAACTTTTCAGACACTCACCCCAATTCACAGATCTGGGTTGAATCCATCATCGTTCTTTAGCTCACTTCGCCACCCAGTTCAGACACAGCTATACACAAATCAGTCTTGACCCTGTGCCTCATGGAAACAGTCCAGCCCGAATTGCCACGCCATTTCTTCCCTGGACCAGAAACAAGCATCCTGGGACCGGTTTCGGGCTAACAGCCCTCATCAGCCAGGCTAGCTTGAATCCAGTGGCAAAGTGAGCAAGGGACCCAGGTCTGGGAATAACCTGCCAACTTAAGGCGAACACAGCAAACACAAGGAGTTGATGGACGGAGCGCTAAACATTTCAGAAACTCACCCCCAGTCACAGATCTTGGTTGAATCCATCATCGTTCTTCAGCTCACTTCGCCACCCCAATTCAGACATAGCTATATTCAAATCAGTCTTGACCCTGTGCCTCATGGGAACAGTCCAGCCCGAACTGCCAAGCCCTGTCTTCCCTGGACCGGAAAGAAGCATCCTGGCACCGGTTTCGGGCTAACAGCGCTCATCAGCCAGGCTAGCTTGAATCCAGTGGCAAAGTGAGCAAGGGACCCACGTCTGGGCTTACGCTGCCATCTTAGGGCGAACACAACAAACACAAGGAGATGATAGACTGAGCGCTAAACGTTTCAGACACTCACCCCCAGTCACAGATCTGGGTTGAATCCATCATCGTTCTTTAGCTCACTTCGCCACCCCAGTTCAGACATAGCTATATGCAAATCAGTATTGACCCTGTGCCTCATGGGAACAGACCAGCCCGAACTGCCAAGCTATGTCGTCCCTGGACCGGAAACAAGCATCCTGTGACCGGTTTCAGGCTAACAGCCCTCATCAGCCAGGCTAGCTTGAAACCAGTGGCAAAGTGAGCAATTGTCCCACGTCTGGGCATACCATGCCAAGTTAGGGCGAACACAGCAAACACAAGGAGATGATGGACAGAGCCCTGTTCAGACACTCACCCCTAGTCACAGATCTGGGTTAAATCCATCATCGTTCTTCAGCTCCCTTCGCCACCCCAGTTCAGACACAGCTATATGCAAATCAGTCTTGAGCCTGTGCCTCATGGGAACAGACCAGCCCAAACTGCCAAGCTATGTCGTCCCTGGACCGGAAACAAGCATCCTGTGACCGGTTTCAGGCTAACAGCCCTCATCAGCCAGGCTAGCTTGAAACCAGTGGCAAAGTGAGCAATTGTCCCACGTCTGGGCATACCATGCCAAGTTAGGGCGAACACAGCAAACACAAGGAGATGATGGACAGAGCCCTGTTCAGACACTCACCCCTAGTCACAGATCTGGGTTAAATCCATCATCGTTCTTCAGCTCACTTCGCCACCCCAGTTCAGACACAGCTATATGCAAATCAGTCTTGAGCCTGTGCCTTATGGGAACAGTCCAGCCCAAACTGCCTAGCCATGTCTTCCCTGGACCGGAAACAAGCATCCTGGGACCGGTTTCGGGCTAACAGCCCTCATCAGCCAGGCTAGCTTGAATCCATTGGCAAAGTGAGCAAGGGACCCACATCTGGGCATACCCTGTCAACTTAGGGCGAACACAGCAAACACAAGGAGATGATGAATGGAGCGCTGAAACTTTTCAGACACTCACCCCATTCACAGATCTGGGTTGAATCCATGATCGTTCTTTAGCTCACTTCGCCACCCCAGTTCAGACACAGCTATATGCAAATCAGTCTTGACCCTGTGCCTCATGGGAACAGTCCAGCTCGAACTGCTAAGCCATGTCTTCCCTGGACCGGAAACAAGCATCCTGGTACCGGGTTCGGGCTAACAGCCCTCATCAGCCAGGCTAGCTTGAATCCACTGGCAAAGTGAGCAAGGGACCCACGTCTGGGCATACCCTGCAAACTTAGGGCAAACACAGCAAACACAAGGAGATGATGGCCGGAGCGTTGAAACTTTTCAGACACTCACCCCCAGTCACAGATCTGGGTTGAATCCATGATCGTTCTTTAGCTCACTTCGCCACCCCAGTTCAGACACAGCTATATGCAAATCAGTCTTGACCCTGTGCCTCATGGGAACAGTCCAGCTCGAACTGCTAAGCCATGTCTTCCCTGGACCAGAAACAAGCATCCTGGTACCGGGTTCGGGCTAACAGCCCTCATCAGCCAGGCTAGCTTGAATCCACTGGCAAAGTGAGCAAGGGACCCACGTCTGGGCATACCCTGCCAACTTAGGGCGAACACAGCAAACACAAGGAGATGATGGACGGAGTGCTAAAACTTTTCAGACACTCACCCCCAGTCACAGATCTGGGTTGAATCCATCATCGTTCTTTAGCTCACTTTGCCACCCCAGTTCAGACATAGCTATATGCAAATCAGTATTGACCCTGTGCCTCATGGGAACAGACCAGCCCAAACTGCCAAGCTATGTCGTCCCTGGACCGGAAACAAGCATCCTGTGACCGGTTTCAGGCTAACAGCCCTCATCAGCCAGGCTAGCTTGAATCCAGTGGCAAAGTGAGCAATTGTCCCACGTCTGGGCATACCATGCCAAGTTAGGGCGAACACAGCAAACACAAGGAGATGATGGACGGAGCCCTGTTCAGACACTCACCCCTAGTCACAGATCTGGGTTGAATCCATCATCGTTCTTCAGCTCACTTCGCCACCCCAGTTCAGACACAGCTATATGCAAATCAGTCTTGAGCCTGTGCCTCATGGGAACAGACCAGCCCGAACTGCCAAGCTATGTCGTCCCTGGACCGGAAACAAGCATCCTGTGACCGGTTTCAGGCTAACAGCCCTCATCAGCCAGGCTAGCTTGAAACCAGTGGCAAAGTGAGCAATTGTCCCACGTCTGGGCATACCCTGTCAACTTAGGGCGAACACAGCAAACACAAGGAGATGATGAATGGAGCGCTGAAACTTTTCAGACACTCACCCCATTCACAGATCTGGGTTGAATCCATCATCGTTCTTTAGCTCACTTTGCCACCCCAGTTCAGACATAGCTATATGCAAATCAGTATTGACCCTGTGCCTCATGGGAACAGACCAGCCCAAACTGCCAAGCTATGTCGTCCCTGGACCGGAAACAAGCATCCTGTGACCGGTTTCAGGCTAACAGCCCTCATCAGCCAGGCTAGCTTGAATCCAGTGGCAAAGTGAGCAATTGTCCCACGTCTGGGCATACCATGCCAAGTTAGGGCGAACACAGCAAACACAAGGAGATGATGGACGGAGCCCTGTTCAGACACTCACCCCTAGTCACAGATCTGGGTTGAATCCATCATCGTTCTTCAGCTCACTTCGCCACCCCAGTTCAGACACAGCTATATGCAAATCAGTCTTGAGCCTGTGCCTTATGGGAACAGTCCAGCCCAAACTGCCTAGCCATGTCTTCAATGGACCGGAAACAAGCATCCTGGGACCGGTTTCGGGCTAACAGCCATCATCAGCCAGGCTAGCTTGAATCCATTGGCAAAGTGAGCAAGGGACCCACATCTGGGCATACCCTGTCAACTTAGGGCGAACACAGCAAACACAAGGAGATGATGAATGGAGCGCTGAAACTTTTCAGACACTCACCCCATTCACAGATCTGGGTTGAATCCATCATCGTTCTTTAGCTCACTTTGCCACCCAGTTCAGACACAGCTATATGCAAATCAGTCTTGACCCTGTGCCTCATGGGTACAGTCCAGCCCGAACTGTCAAGCCATGTCATCCCTGGACCGGAAACAAGCATCCTGGGACCGGTTTCGGGCTAACAGACCTCATCAGCCAGGCTAGCTTGAATCCACTGGCAAAGTGAGCAAGGGACCCTCGTCTGGGCATACCCTGCCAACTTAGGGCGAACACAACAAACACAAGGAGATGATGGACGGAGCGCTAAACTGTTCAGACACTCACCCCCAGTCACAGATCTGGTTTGAATCCATCATCGTTCTTTAGCTCACTTCGCCACCCCAGTTCAGACATAGCTATATGCAAATGAGTATTGACCTTGTGCCTCATGGGAATAGCCCAGCCCGAACTGCCAAGTAATGTCGTCCCTGGACCGGAAACAACCATCCTGTGACCGGTTTCGGGCTATCATCCCTCATCAGCCAGGCTAGCTTGACTCCAGTAGCAAAGTGAGCAATTGACCCACGTCTGGGCATACCATGCCAACTTAGGGCGAACACAGCAAACACAAGGAGATGATGGACGGAGCCCTGAAACTTTTCAGAGACTCACCCCCAGTCACAGATCTGGTTTGAATCCATCATCATTCTTCAGCTCACTTCGCCACCCCAGTTCAGACACAGCTATATGCAAATCAGTCTTGAGCCTGTGCCTTATGGGAACAGTCCAGCCCAAACTGCCAAGCCATGTCTTCCCTGGACCGGAAACAAGCATCCTGGAACCGGTTTCGGGCTAACAGCCCTCATCAGCCAGGCTAGCTTGAATCCATTGGCAAAGTGAGCAAGGGACCCACGTCTGGGCATACCCTGTCAACTTAGGGCGAACACAGCAAACACAAGGAGATGATGGATGGAGCACTAAAAATTTTCAGACACTCACCCCCAGTCACAGATCTGGGTGGAATCCATCATCATTCTTTAGCTCACTTTGCCACCCCAGTTCAGACACAGCTATATGCAAATCAGTCTTGACCCAGTGCCTCATGGGAACAGTCTAGCCCGAACTGCCAAGCCATGTCTTCCCTAGACCGGAAGCAAGCATCTGGGGACCGGTTTCAGGCTAACAGCACCCTATCAGCCAGGCTAGCTTGAATCCAGTGGCAAAGTGAGCAAGAGACCCACATCTGGGCATACCCTGCCATCTTAGGGCGGACACATCAAACACAAGGAGATGATGAACGGAGCGCTGAAACTTTCCAGACACTCACCCCTATTCACAGATCTGGGTTGAATCCATCATCGTTCTTTAGCTCACTTCGCCACCCAGTTCAGACACAGCTATATGCAAATCAGTCTTGACCCTGTGCCTCATGGGAACAGTCCAGCCCAAACTGCCACGCCATTTCTTCCCTGGACCGGAAACAAGCATCCTGGGACCGGTTTTGGGCTAACAGCCCTCATCAGCCAGGCTAGCTTGAATCCAGTGGCAAAGTGAGCAAGGGACCCACGTCTGGGCATACCCTGCCAACTTAGGGCGAACACAGCAAACACAAGGAGATGATGAACGGAGCGCTGAAACTTTTCAGACACTTACCCCCATTCACAGATCTGGTTTGAATCCATCATCGTTCTTTAGCTCACTTCGCCACCCCAGTTCAGATACAGCTATATGCAAATCAGTCTTGACCCTGTGCCTCATGGTAACAGGCCAGCCCGAACTGCCAAGCCATGTCTTCCCTGGACTGGAAACAAGCATCCTGGGACCGGTTTCAGGCTAACAGCCCTCATCAGCAAGGCTAGCTTGAATCCAGTGGCAAAGTGAGCAAGGGACCCACGTCTGGGCATACCCTGCCAACTTAGGGCAAACACAGAAAACACAAGGAGATGATGAATGGAGCGCTGAAACTTTTCAGACACTCACCCGCAGTCACAGATCTGGGTTGAATCCATCATCGTTCTTCAGCTCACATCGCCACCCCAGTTCAGAAATAGCTATATGCAAATCAATCTTGACCCTGTGCCTCATGGGAACAGCCCAGCCCGAACTGACAAGCCATGTTTTGCCTCGACCGGAAACAAGCATCCTGTGACCGGTTTCGGGCTAACAGCCCTCATCAGCCAGGCTAGCTTGAATCCAGTCGCAAAGTGAGCAAGGGACCCACATCTGGGCATACCATGCCAACTTAGGGCGAACACAGCAAACACTAGCAGATGATGGACGGAGCCCTGAAACTTTTCAGACACTCACCCCCAGTCACAGATCTGGGTTGAATCCATCATCGTTCTTCAGCTCACTTCGCCACCCCAGTTCAGACACAGCTATATGCAAATCAGTCTTGAGCCTGTGCCTTATGGGAACAGCCCAGCCCAAACTGCCAAGCCATGTCTTCCCTGGACCGGAAACAAGCATCCTGGGACCGGTTTCGGGCTGACAGCCCTCATCAGCCAGGCTAGCTTGAATCTATTGGCAAAGTGAGCAAGGGACCCACATCTGGGCATACACTGTCAACTTAGGGCGAACACAGCAAACACAAGGAAATGATGGACGGAGCGCTGAAACTTTTCAGACACTCACCCCCAGTCACAGATCTGGGTTGAATCCATCATCGTTCTTTAGCTCACTTTGCCACCCCAGTTCAGACACAGCTATATGCAAATCAGTCTTGACCCAGTGCCTCATGGGAACAGCCCAGACCCAACTGCCAAGCCATGTCTTCCCTGGACCGGAAGCAAGCATCTGGGAGTGGTTTCGGGCTAACAGCCCTCATCAGCCAGGCTACCTTGAATCCAGTGGCAAAGTGAGCAAGGGACCCACATCTGGGCATACCCTGCCAACTTAGGGCCAACACAGCAAACACAAGGAGATGATGAAAGGAGCGCTGAAACTTTTCAGACACTCACCCCCAGTCACAGATCTGGGTTGAATCCATCATCGTTCTTTAGCTCACTTTGCCACCCCAGTTCAGACACAGCTATATGCAAATCAGTCTTGACCCAGTGCCTCATGGTAACAGCCCAGACCCAACTGCCAAGCCATGTCTTCCCTGGACCGGAAGCAAGCATCTGGGGACCGGTTTCGGGCTAACAGCCCTCATCAGCCAGGCTAGCTCGAATCCAGTGGCAAAGTGAGCAAGTGAGCCACGTCTGGACATACCCTGCCAACTTAGGGCGAGCACAACAAAAACAAGGAGATGATGGACTAAGCGCTAAACTTTGCAGACACTCACCCCCAGTCACAGATCTGGGTTGAATACATCATCGTTCTTTAGCTCACTTCGCCACCCCAGTTCAGACATAGCTATATGCAAATCAGTCTTGACCCTGTGCCTCATGGGAACAGTCCAGCCCGAACTGCCAAGCCATGTCTTCCCTGGACCGGAAACAAGCATCCTGGGACCGATTTCGGGCTAACAGCCCTCATCAGCCAGGCTAGCTTGAATCCAGTGGCAAAGTGAGCAAGGGACCCATGTATGGGCTTACCATGACAACTTAGGGCTAACAAAGCAAACACAAGGAGATGATGGACGGAGCGCTGAAACTTTTCAGACACTCACCCCCAGTCACAGATCTGGGTTGAATCCATCATCGTTCTTTAGCTCACTTCGCCCCCCAGTTCAGACACAGCTATATGCAAATCAGTCTTCACCATGTGCCTCATGGAACAGTCCAGCCCGAACTGCTAAGCCATGTCTTCACTGGACCGGAAACAAGCATCCTGGAATTGGTTGCGGGCTAACAACTCATATCAGCCAGGCTAGCTTGAATCCAGTGGCAAAGTGAGCAATTGACCCACGTCTGGACATACCATGCCAACTTAGGGCAAACGCATAAAACACAAGGAGATGATGGACGGAGCCCTGAAACTTTTCAAACACTCACCCCCAGTCACAGATCTGGGTTGAATCCATCATCGTTCTTTAGCTCACTTCGCCACCCCAGTTCAGACACAGCTATATGCAAATCAGTCTTGAATCAGTGCCTCATGGGAACAGTCCAGCCCGAACTGCCAAGCCATGTCTTCCCTGGACCGGAAGCAAGCATCTGGGGACCGGTTTCCGGCTAACAGCACCCTATCAGCCAGGCTAGCTTGAATCGAGTGGCAAAGTGAGCAAGGGACCCACGTCTGGGCATATCGTGCCATCTTAGGGCGGATTCAGCAAACACAAGGAGATGATGAACGGAGCGCTGAAACTTTTCAGACACTCACCCCAGTTACAGATCTGGGTTGAATCCATCATCGTTCTTTAGCTCACTTCACCTCCCCTTTTCAGACATAGCTATATGCAAATCAGTATTGACCCTGTGCCTCATGGGAACAGACCAGCCCAAACTGCCAAGCTATGTCGTCCCTGGACCGGAAACAAGCATCCTGTGACCGGTTTCAGGCTAACAGCCCTCATCAGCCAGGCTAGCTTGAATCCAGTGGCAAAGTGAGCAATTGTCCCACGTCTGGGCATACCATGCCAAGTTAGGGCGAACACAGCAAACACAAGGAGATGATGGACGGAGCCCTGTTCAGACACTCACCCCTAGTCACAGATCTGGGTTGAATCCATCATCGTTCTTCAGCTCACTTCGCCACCCCAGTTCAGACACAGCTATATGCAAATCAGTCTTGAGCCTGTGCCTCATGGGAACAGACCAGCCCGAACTGCCAAGCTATGTCGTCCCTGGACCGGAAACAAGCATCCTGTGACCGGTTTCAGGCTAACAGCCCTCATCAGCCAGGCTAGCTTGAATCCAGTGGCAAAGTGAGCAATTGTCCCATGTCTGGGCATACCATGCCAAGTTAGGGAGAACACAGCAAACACAAGGAGATGATGGATGGAGCCCTGTTCAGACACTCACCCCTAGTCACAGATCTGGGTTGAATCCATCATCGTTCTTCAGCTCACTTCGCCACCCCAGTTCAGACACAGCTATATGC
Source organism: Calotriton arnoldi (assembly GCA_963921515.1). Taxonomy (NCBI): domain Eukaryota; kingdom Metazoa; phylum Chordata; class Amphibia; order Caudata; family Salamandridae; genus Calotriton; species Calotriton arnoldi. Next base: position 579,413 of record CAWUFW010007401.1, read on the forward strand.
AAATCAGTCTTGAGCCTGTGCCTCATGGGAACAGACCAGCCCGAACTGCCAAGCTATGTCGTCCCTGGACCGGAAACAAGCATCCTGTGACCGGTTTCAGGCTAACAGCCCTCATCAGCCAGGCTAGCTTGAAACCAGTGGCAAAGTGAGCAATTGTCCCACGTCTGGGCATACCCTTCAACTTAGGGCGAACACAGCAAACACAAGGAGATGATGAATGGAGCGCTGAAACTTTTCAGACACTCACCCCATTCACAGATCTGGGTTGAATCCATCATCGTTCTTTAGCTCACTTTGCCACCCCAGTTCAGACATAGCTATATGCAAATCAGTATTGACCCTGTGCCTCATGGGAACAGACCAGCCCAAACTGCCAAGCTATGTCGTCCCTGGACCGGAAACAAGCATCCTGTGACCGGTTTCAGGCTAACAGCCCTCATCAGCCAGGCTAGCTTGAATCCAGTGGCAAAGTGAGCAATTGTCCCACGTCTGGGCATACCATGCCAAGTTAGGGCGAACACAGCAAACACAAGGAGATGATGGACGGAGCCCTGTTCAGACACTCACCCCTAGTCACAGATCTGGGTTGAATCCATCATCGTTCTTCAGCTCACTTCGCCACCCCAGTTCAGACACAGCTATATGCAAATCAGTCTTGAGCCTGTGCCTTATGGGAACAGTCCAGCCCAAACTGCCTAGCCATGTCTTCAATGGACCGGAAACAAGCATCCTGGGACCGGTTTCGGGCTAACAGCCCTCATCAGCCAGGCTAGCTTGAATCCATTGGCAAAGTGAGCAAGGGACCCACATCTGGGCATACCCTGTCAACTTAGGGCGAACACAGCAAACACAAGGAGATGATGAATGGAGCGCTGAAACTTTTCAGACACTCACCCCATTCACAGATCTGGGTTGAATCCATCATCGTTCTTTAGCTCACTTTGCCACCCAGTTCAGACACAGCTATAGGCAAATCAGTCTTGACCCTGTGCCTCATGGGTACAGTCCAGCCCGAACTGTCAAGCCATGTCGTCCCTGGACCGGAAACAAGCATCCTGGGACCAGTTTCGGGCTAACAGACCTCATCAGCCAGGCTAGCTTGAATCCACTGGCAAAGTGAGCAAGGGACCCTCGTCTGGGCATACCCTGCCAACTTAGGGCGAACACAACAAACACAAGGAGATGATGGACGGAGCGCTAAACTGTTCAGACACTCACCCCCAGTCACAGATCTGGTTTGAATCCATCATCGTTCTTTAGCTCACTTCGCCACCCCAGTTCAGACATAGCTATATGCAAATGAGTATTGACCTTGTGCCTCATGGGAATAGCCCAGCCCGAACTGCCAAGCAATGTCGTCCCTGGACCGGAAACAACCATCCTGTGACCGGTTTCGGGCTATCATCCCTCATCAGCCAGGCTAGCTTGACTCCAGTAGCAAAGTGAGCAATTGACCCACGTCTGGGCATACCATGCCAACTTAGGGCGAACACAGCAAACACAAGGAGATGATGGACGGAGCCCTGAAACTTTTCAGAGACTCACCCCCAGTCACAGATCTGGTTTGAATCCATCATCATTCTTCAGCTCACTTCGCCACCCCAGTTCAGACACAGCTATATGCAAATCAGTCTTGACCCTGTGCCTCATGGGAACAGTCCAGCTCGAACTGCCAAGCCATGTCTTCCCTGGACCGGAAACAAGCATCCTGGAATTGGTTGCGGGCTAACAACTCATATCAGACAGGCTAGCTTGAATCCAGTGGCAAAGTGAGCAATTGACCCACGTCTGGACATACCATGCCAACTTAGGGCAAACGCATAAAACACAAGGAGATGATGGACGGAGCCCTGAAACTTTTCAAACACTCACCCCCAGTCACAGATCTGGGTTGAATCCAGAATCGTTCTTTAGCTCACTTCGCCACCCCAGTTCAGACACAGCTATATGCAAATCAGTCTTGAATCAGTGCCTCATGGGAACAGTCCAGCCCGAACTGCCAAGCCATGTCTTCCCTGGACCGGAAGCAAGCATCTGGGGACCGGTTTCCGGCTAACAGCACCCTATCAGCCAGGCTAGCTTGAATCGAGTGGCAAAGTGAGCAAGGGACCCACGTCTGGGCATATCGTGCCATCTTAGGGCGGATTCAGCAAACACAAGGAGATGATGAACGGAGCGCTGAAACTTTTCAGACACTCACCCCAGTTACAGATCTGGGTTGAATCCATCATCGTTCTTTAGCTCACTTCACCTCCCCTTTTCAGACATAGCTATATGCAAATCAGTCTTGACCCTGTGCCTCATGGGAACAGTCCAGCCCGAACTGCCAAGCCATGTCTTCCCCGGACCGTAAACAAGCATCCTGGGACCGGTTTCGGGCTAACAGCCCTCATCAGCCAGGCTAGCTTGAATCCAGTCGCAAAGTGAGCAAGGGACCACGTCTGGGCATACCCTCCCAACTTTGGGCAAACAAAACAAACACAAGGAGATGATGGACGGATCGCTAAACTTTTCTGACACTCACCCCCAGTCACAGATCTGGGTTGTATCCATCATCGTTCTTTAGCTCACTTCGCCACCCCAGTTCAGACACAGCTATATGCAAATCAGTCTTGACCCTGTGCCTCATGGGAACAGTCCAGCCCGAACTGCCAAGCCTTGTCTTCCCTGGACCGGAAACAAGCATCCTATGACCGGTTTCGGGCTAACAGCCCTCATCAGCCAGGATAGCTTGAATCCATTGGCAAAGTGAGCAAGGGACCCACGTCTGGGCATACCCTGCCAACTTAGGGCGAACACAGCAAACACAAGGAGATGATGGACGGAGCGTTGAAACTTTTCAGACACTCACCCCCAGTCACAGATCTGGGTTGAATCCATCATCGTTCTTTAGCTCACTTCGCCACCCCAGTTCAGACACAGCTATATGCAAATCAGTCTTGACCCTGTGCCTCATGGGAACAGTACAGCTCGAACTGCCAAGCCATGTCTTCCCTGGACCGGAAACAAGCATCCTGGGACCGGGTTCGGGCTAACAGCCCTCATCAGCCAGGCTAGCTTGAATCCACTGGCAAAGTGAGCAAGGGACCCACGTCTGGGCATACCCTGCCAACTTAGGGCGAACACAACAAATACAAGGAGATGATGGACGGAGCGCTAAACTTTTCAGACACTCACCCGCAGTCACAGATCTGGGTTGAATCCATCATCGTTCTTTAGCTCACTTCGCCACCCCAGTTCAGACATAGCTATATGCAAATCAGTATTGACCCTGTGCCTCATGGGAACAGCCCAGCCCGAACTGCCAAGCCATGTCGTCCCTGGACCGCAAACAACCATCCTGTGACCGGTTTCGGGCTAACAGCCCTCATCAGCCAGGCTAGCTTGACTCCAGTGGCAAAGTGAGCAATTGACCCACGTCTGGGCATACCCTGCCATCTTAGGGTGGACACAGCAAACATAAGGAGATGATGAACGGAGCGCTGAAACTTTTCAGACACTCACCCCAATTCACAGATCTGGGTTGAATCCATCATCGTTCTTTAGCTCACTTCGCCACCCAGTTCAGACACAGCTATACACAAATCAGTCTTGACCCTGTGCCTCATGGAAACAGTCCAGCCCGAATTGCCACGCCATTTCTTCCCTGGACCAGAAACAAGCATCCTGGGACCGGTTTCGGGCTAACAGCCCTCATCAGCCAGGCTAGCTTGAATCCAGTGGCAAAGTGAGCAAGGGACCCAGGTCTGGGAATAACCTGCCAACTTAAGGCGAACACAGCAAACACAAGGAGTTGATGGACGGAGCGCTAAACATTTCAGAAACTCACCCCCAGTCACAGATCTTGGTTGAATCCATCATCGTTCTTCAGCTCACTTCGCCACCCCAATTCAGACATAGCTATATTCAAATCAGTCTTGACCCTGTGCCTCATGGGAACAGTCCAGCCCGAACTGCCAAGCCCTGTCTTCCCTGGACCGGAAAGAAGCATCCTGGCACCGGTTTCGGGCTAACAGCGCTCATCAGCCAGGCTAGCTTGAATCCAGTGGCAAAGTGAGCAAGGGACCCACGTCTGGGCTTACGCTGCCATCTTAGGGCGAACACAACAAACACAAGGAGATGATAGACTGAGCGCTAAACGTTTCAGACACTCACCCCCAGTCACAGATCTGGGTTGAATCCATCATCGTTCTTTAGCTCACTTCGCCACCCCAGTTCAGACATAGCTATATGCAAATCAGTATTGACCCTGTGCCTCATGGGAACAGACCAGCCCGAACTGCCAAGCTATGTCGTCCCTGGACCGGAAACAAGCATCCTGTGACCGGTTTCAGGCTAACAGCCCTCATCAGCCAGGCTAGCTTGAAACCAGTGGCAAAGTGAGCAATTGTCCCACGTCTGGGCATACCATGCCAAGTTAGGGCGAACACAGCAAACACAAGGAGATGATGGACAGAGCCCTGTTCAGACACTCACCCCTAGTCACAGATCTGGGTTAAATCCATCATCGTTCTTCAGCTCCCTTCGCCACCCCAGTTCAGACACAGCTATATGCAAATCAGTCTTGAGCCTGTGCCTCATGGGAACAGACCAGCCCAAACTGCCAAGCTATGTCGTCCCTGGACCGGAAACAAGCATCCTGTGACCGGTTTCAGGCTAACAGCCCTCATCAGCCAGGCTAGCTTGAAACCAGTGGCAAAGTGAGCAATTGTCCCACGTCTGGGCATACCATGCCAAGTTAGGGCGAACACAGCAAACACAAGGAGATGATGGACAGAGCCCTGTTCAGACACTCACCCCTAGTCACAGATCTGGGTTAAATCCATCATCGTTCTTCAGCTCACTTCGCCACCCCAGTTCAGACACAGCTATATGCAAATCAGTCTTGAGCCTGTGCCTTATGGGAACAGTCCAGCCCAAACTGCCTAGCCATGTCTTCCCTGGACCGGAAACAAGCATCCTGGGACCGGTTTCGGGCTAACAGCCCTCATCAGCCAGGCTAGCTTGAATCCATTGGCAAAGTGAGCAAGGGACCCACATCTGGGCATACCCTGTCAACTTAGGGCGAACACAGCAAACACAAGGAGATGATGAATGGAGCGCTGAAACTTTTCAGACACTCACCCCATTCACAGATCTGGGTTGAATCCATGATCGTTCTTTAGCTCACTTCGCCACCCCAGTTCAGACACAGCTATATGCAAATCAGTCTTGACCCTGTGCCTCATGGGAACAGTCCAGCTCGAACTGCTAAGCCATGTCTTCCCTGGACCGGAAACAAGCATCCTGGTACCGGGTTCGGGCTAACAGCCCTCATCAGCCAGGCTAGCTTGAATCCACTGGCAAAGTGAGCAAGGGACCCACGTCTGGGCATACCCTGCAAACTTAGGGCAAACACAGCAAACACAAGGAGATGATGGCCGGAGCGTTGAAACTTTTCAGACACTCACCCCCAGTCACAGATCTGGGTTGAATCCATGATCGTTCTTTAGCTCACTTCGCCACCCCAGTTCAGACACAGCTATATGCAAATCAGTCTTGACCCTGTGCCTCATGGGAACAGTCCAGCTCGAACTGCTAAGCCATGTCTTCCCTGGACCAGAAACAAGCATCCTGGTACCGGGTTCGGGCTAACAGCCCTCATCAGCCAGGCTAGCTTGAATCCACTGGCAAAGTGAGCAAGGGACCCACGTCTGGGCATACCCTGCCAACTTAGGGCGAACACAGCAAACACAAGGAGATGATGGACGGAGTGCTAAAACTTTTCAGACACTCACCCCCAGTCACAGATCTGGGTTGAATCCATCATCGTTCTTTAGCTCACTTTGCCACCCCAGTTCAGACATAGCTATATGCAAATCAGTATTGACCCTGTGCCTCATGGGAACAGACCAGCCCAAACTGCCAAGCTATGTCGTCCCTGGACCGGAAACAAGCATCCTGTGACCGGTTTCAGGCTAACAGCCCTCATCAGCCAGGCTAGCTTGAATCCAGTGGCAAAGTGAGCAATTGTCCCACGTCTGGGCATACCATGCCAAGTTAGGGCGAACACAGCAAACACAAGGAGATGATGGACGGAGCCCTGTTCAGACACTCACCCCTAGTCACAGATCTGGGTTGAATCCATCATCGTTCTTCAGCTCACTTCGCCACCCCAGTTCAGACACAGCTATATGCAAATCAGTCTTGAGCCTGTGCCTCATGGGAACAGACCAGCCCGAACTGCCAAGCTATGTCGTCCCTGGACCGGAAACAAGCATCCTGTGACCGGTTTCAGGCTAACAGCCCTCATCAGCCAGGCTAGCTTGAAACCAGTGGCAAAGTGAGCAATTGTCCCACGTCTGGGCATACCCTGTCAACTTAGGGCGAACACAGCAAACACAAGGAGATGATGAATGGAGCGCTGAAACTTTTCAGACACTCACCCCATTCACAGATCTGGGTTGAATCCATCATCGTTCTTTAGCTCACTTTGCCACCCCAGTTCAGACATAGCTATATGCAAATCAGTATTGACCCTGTGCCTCATGGGAACAGACCAGCCCAAACTGCCAAGCTATGTCGTCCCTGGACCGGAAACAAGCATCCTGTGACCGGTTTCAGGCTAACAGCCCTCATCAGCCAGGCTAGCTTGAATCCAGTGGCAAAGTGAGCAATTGTCCCACGTCTGGGCATACCATGCCAAGTTAGGGCGAACACAGCAAACACAAGGAGATGATGGACGGAGCCCTGTTCAGACACTCACCCCTAGTCACAGATCTGGGTTGAATCCATCATCGTTCTTCAGCTCACTTCGCCACCCCAGTTCAGACACAGCTATATGCAAATCAGTCTTGAGCCTGTGCCTTATGGGAACAGTCCAGCCCAAACTGCCTAGCCATGTCTTCAATGGACCGGAAACAAGCATCCTGGGACCGGTTTCGGGCTAACAGCCATCATCAGCCAGGCTAGCTTGAATCCATTGGCAAAGTGAGCAAGGGACCCACATCTGGGCATACCCTGTCAACTTAGGGCGAACACAGCAAACACAAGGAGATGATGAATGGAGCGCTGAAACTTTTCAGACACTCACCCCATTCACAGATCTGGGTTGAATCCATCATCGTTCTTTAGCTCACTTTGCCACCCAGTTCAGACACAGCTATATGCAAATCAGTCTTGACCCTGTGCCTCATGGGTACAGTCCAGCCCGAACTGTCAAGCCATGTCATCCCTGGACCGGAAACAAGCATCCTGGGACCGGTTTCGGGCTAACAGACCTCATCAGCCAGGCTAGCTTGAATCCACTGGCAAAGTGAGCAAGGGACCCTCGTCTGGGCATACCCTGCCAACTTAGGGCGAACACAACAAACACAAGGAGATGATGGACGGAGCGCTAAACTGTTCAGACACTCACCCCCAGTCACAGATCTGGTTTGAATCCATCATCGTTCTTTAGCTCACTTCGCCACCCCAGTTCAGACATAGCTATATGCAAATGAGTATTGACCTTGTGCCTCATGGGAATAGCCCAGCCCGAACTGCCAAGTAATGTCGTCCCTGGACCGGAAACAACCATCCTGTGACCGGTTTCGGGCTATCATCCCTCATCAGCCAGGCTAGCTTGACTCCAGTAGCAAAGTGAGCAATTGACCCACGTCTGGGCATACCATGCCAACTTAGGGCGAACACAGCAAACACAAGGAGATGATGGACGGAGCCCTGAAACTTTTCAGAGACTCACCCCCAGTCACAGATCTGGTTTGAATCCATCATCATTCTTCAGCTCACTTCGCCACCCCAGTTCAGACACAGCTATATGCAAATCAGTCTTGAGCCTGTGCCTTATGGGAACAGTCCAGCCCAAACTGCCAAGCCATGTCTTCCCTGGACCGGAAACAAGCATCCTGGAACCGGTTTCGGGCTAACAGCCCTCATCAGCCAGGCTAGCTTGAATCCATTGGCAAAGTGAGCAAGGGACCCACGTCTGGGCATACCCTGTCAACTTAGGGCGAACACAGCAAACACAAGGAGATGATGGATGGAGCACTAAAAATTTCAGACACTCACCCCCAGTCACAGATCTGGGTGGAATCCATCATCATTCTTTAGCTCACTTTGCCACCCCAGTTCAGACACAGCTATATGCAAATCAGTCTTGACCCAGTGCCTCATGGGAACAGTCTAGCCCGAACTGCCAAGCCATGTCTTCCCTAGACCGGAAGCAAGCATCTGGGGACCGGTTTCAGGCTAACAGCACCCTATCAGCCAGGCTAGCTTGAATCCAGTGGCAAAGTGAGCAAGAGACCCACATCTGGGCATACCCTGCCATCTTAGGGCGGACACATCAAACACAAGGAGATGATGAACGGAGCGCTGAAACTTTCCAGACACTCACCCCTATTCACAGATCTGGGTTGAATCCATCATCGTTCTTTAGCTCACTTCGCCACCCAGTTCAGACACAGCTATATGCAAATCAGTCTTGACCCTGTGCCTCATGGGAACAGTCCAGCCCAAACTGCCACGCCATTTCTTCCCTGGACCGGAAACAAGCATCCTGGGACCGGTTTTGGGCTAACAGCCCTCATCAGCCAGGCTAGCTTGAATCCAGTGGCAAAGTGAGCAAGGGACCCACGTCTGGGCATACCCTGCCAACTTAGGGCGAACACAGCAAACACAAGGAGATGATGAACGGAGCGCTGAAACTTTTCAGACACTTACCCCCATTCACAGATCTGGTTTGAATCCATCATCGTTCTTTAGCTCACTTCGCCACCCCAGTTCAGATACAGCTATATGCAAATCAGTCTTGACCCTGTGCCTCATGGTAACAGGCCAGCCCGAACTGCCAAGCCATGTCTTCCCTGGACTGGAAACAAGCATCCTGGGACCGGTTTCAGGCTAACAGCCCTCATCAGCAAGGCTAGCTTGAATCCAGTGGCAAAGTGAGCAAGGGACCCACGTCTGGGCATACCCTGCCAACTTAGGGCAAACACAGAAAACACAAGGAGATGATGAATGGAGCGCTGAAACTTTTCAGACACTCACCCGCAGTCACAGATCTGGGTTGAATCCATCATCGTTCTTCAGCTCACATCGCCACCCCAGTTCAGAAATAGCTATATGCAAATCAATCTTGACCCTGTGCCTCATGGGAACAGCCCAGCCCGAACTGACAAGCCATGTTTTGCCTCGACCGGAAACAAGCATCCTGTGACCGGTTTCGGGCTAACAGCCCTCATCAGCCAGGCTAGCTTGAATCCAGTCGCAAAGTGAGCAAGGGACCCACATCTGGGCATACCATGCCAACTTAGGGCGAACACAGCAAACACTAGCAGATGATGGACGGAGCCCTGAAACTTTTCAGACACTCACCCCCAGTCACAGATCTGGGTTGAATCCATCATCGTTCTTCAGCTCACTTCGCCACCCCAGTTCAGACACAGCTATATGCAAATCAGTCTTGAGCCTGTGCCTTATGGGAACAGCCCAGCCCAAACTGCCAAGCCATGTCTTCCCTGGACCGGAAACAAGCATCCTGGGACCGGTTTCGGGCTGACAGCCCTCATCAGCCAGGCTAGCTTGAATCTATTGGCAAAGTGAGCAAGGGACCCACATCTGGGCATACACTGTCAACTTAGGGCGAACACAGCAAACACAAGGAAATGATGGACGGAGCGCTGAAACTTTTCAGACACTCACCCCCAGTCACAGATCTGGGTTGAATCCATCATCGTTCTTTAGCTCACTTTGCCACCCCAGTTCAGACACAGCTATATGCAAATCAGTCTTGACCCAGTGCCTCATGGGAACAGCCCAGACCCAACTGCCAAGCCATGTCTTCCCTGGACCGGAAGCAAGCATCTGGGGAGTGGTTTCGGGCTAACAGCCCTCATCAGCCAGGCTACCTTGAATCCAGTGGCAAAGTGAGCAAGGGACCCACATCTGGGCATACCCTGCCAACTTAGGGCCAACACAGCAAACACAAGGAGATGATGAAAGGAGCGCTGAAACTTTTCAGACACTCACCCCCCAGTCACAGATCTGGGTTGAATCCATCATCGTTCTTTAGCTCACTTTGCCACCCCAGTTCAGACACAGCTATATGCAAATCAGTCTTGACCCAGTGCCTCATGGTAACAGCCCAGACCCAACTGCCAAGCCATGTCTTCCCTGGACCGGAAGCAAGCATCTGGGGACCGGTTTCGGGCTAACAGCCCTCATCAGCCAGGCTAGCTCGAATCCAGTGGCAAAGTGAGCAAGTGAGCCACGTCTGGACATACCCTGCCAACTTAGGGCGAGCACAACAAAAACAAGGAGATGATGGACTAAGCGCTAAACTTTGCAGACACTCACCCCCAGTCACAGATCTGGGTTGAATACATCATCGTTCTTTAGCTCACTTCGCCACCCCAGTTCAGACATAGCTATATGCAAATCAGTCTTGACCCTGTGCCTCATGGGAACAGTCCAGCCCGAACTGCCAAGCCATGTCTTCCCTGGACCGGAAACAAGCATCCTGGGACCGATTTCGGGCTAACAGCCCTCATCAGCCAGGCTAGCTTGAATCCAGTGGCAAAGTGAGCAAGGGACCCATGTATGGGCTTACCATGACAACTTAGGGCTAACAAAGCAAACACAAGGAGATGATGGACGGAGCGCTGAAACTTTTCAGACACTCACCCCCAGTCACAGATCTGGGTTGAATCCATCATCGTTCTTTAGCTCACTTCGCCCCCCAGTTCAGACACAGCTATATGCAAATCAGTCTTCACCATGTGCCTCATGGAACAGTCCAGCCCGAACTGCTAAGCCATGTCTTCACTGGACCGGAAACAAGCATCCTGGAATTGGTTGCGGGCTAACAACTCATATCAGCCAGGCTAGCTTGAATCCAGTGGCAAAGTGAGCAATTGACCCACGTCTGGACATACCATGCCAACTTAGGGCAAACGCATAAAACACAAGGAGATGATGGACGGAGCCCTGAAACTTTTCAAACACTCACCCCCAGTCACAGATCTGGGTTGAATCCATCATCGTTCTTTAGCTCACTTCGCCACCCCAGTTCAGACACAGCTATATGCAAATCAGTCTTGAATCAGTGCCTCATGGGAACAGTCCAGCCCGAACTGCCAAGCCATGTCTTCCCTGGACCGGAAGCAAGCATCTGGGGACCGGTTTCCGGCTAACAGCACCCTATCAGCCAGGCTAGCTTGAATCGAGTGGCAAAGTGAGCAAGGGACCCACGTCTGGGCATATCGTGCCATCTTAGGGCGGATTCAGCAAACACAAGGAGATGATGAACGGAGCGCTGAAACTTTTCAGACACTCACCCCAGTTACAGATCTGGGTTGAATCCATCATCGTTCTTTAGCTCACTTCACCTCCCCTTTTCAGACATAGCTATATGCAAATCAGTATTGACCCTGTGCCTCATGGGAACAGACCAGCCCAAACTGCCAAGCTATGTCGTCCCTGGACCGGAAACAAGCATCCTGTGACCGGTTTCAGGCTAACAGCCCTCATCAGCCAGGCTAGCTTGAATCCAGTGGCAAAGTGAGCAATTGTCCCACGTCTGGGCATACCATGCCAAGTTAGGGCGAACACAGCAAACACAAGGAGATGATGGACGGAGCCCTGTTCAGACACTCACCCCTAGTCACAGATCTGGGTTGAATCCATCATCGTTCTTCAGCTCACTTCGCCACCCCAGTTCAGACACAGCTATATGCAAATCAGTCTTGAGCCTGTGCCTCATGGGAACAGACCAGCCCGAACTGCCAAGCTATGTCGTCCCTGGACCGGAAACAAGCATCCTGTGACCGGTTTCAGGCTAACAGCCCTCATCAGCCAGGCTAGCTTGAAACCAGTGGCAAAGTGAGCAATTGTCCCACGTCTGGGCATACCCTGTCAACTTAGGGCGAACACAGCAAACACAAGGAGATGATGAATGGAGCGCTGAAACTTTTCAGACACTCACCCCATTCACAGATCTGGGTTGAATCCATCATCGTTCTTTAGCTCACTTTGCCACCCCAGTTCAGACATAGCTATATGCAAATCAGTATTGACCCTGTGCCTCATGGGAACAGACCAGCCCAAACTGCCAAGCTATGTCGTCCCTGGACCGGAAACAAGCATCCTGTGACCGGTTTCAGGCTAACAGCCCTCATCAGCCAGGCTAGCTTGAATCCAGTGGCAAAGTGAGCAATTGTCCCACGTCTGGGCATACCATGCCAAGTTAGGGCGAACACAGCAAACACAAGGAGATGATGGACGGAGCCCTGTTCAGACACTCACTCCTAGTCACAGATCTGGGTTGAATCCATCATCGTTCTTCAGCTCACTTCGCCACCCCAGTTCAGACACAGCTATATGCAAATCAGTCTTGAGCCTGTGCCTTATGGGAACAGTCCAGCCCAAACTGCCTAGCCATGTCTTCAATGGACCGGAAACAAGCATCCTGGGACCGGTTTCGGGCTAACAGCCATCATCAGCCAGGCTAGCTTGAATCCATTGGCAAAGTGAGCAAGGGACCCACATCTGGGCATACCCTGTCAACTTAGGGCGAACACAGCAAACACAAGGAGATGATGAATGGAGCGCTGAAACTTTTCAGACACTCACCCCATTCACAGATCTGGGTTGAATCCATCATCGTTCTTTAGCTCACTTTGCCACCCAGTTCAGACACAGCTATATGCAAATCAGTCTTGACCCTGTGCCTCATGGGTACAGTCCAGCCCGAACTGTCAAGCCATGTCGTCCCTGGACCGGAAACAAGCATCCTGGGACCGGTTTCGGGCTAACAGACCTCATCAGCCAGGCTAGCTTGAATCCACTGGCAAAGTGAGCAAGGGACCCTCGTCTGGGCATACCCTGCCAACTTAGGGCGAACACAACAAACACAAGGAGATGATGGACGGAGCGCTAAACTGTTCAGACACTCACCCCCAGTCACAGATCTGGTTTGAATCCATCATCGTTCTTTAGCTCACTTCGCCACCCCAGTTCAGACATAGCTATATGCAAATGAGTATTGACCTTGTGCCTCATGGGAATAGCCCAGCCCGAACTGCCAAGCAATGTCGTCCCTGGACCGGAAACAACCATCCTGTGACCGGTTTCGGGCTATCATCCCTCATCAGCCAGGCTAGCTTGACTCCAGTAGCAAAGTGAGCAATTGACCCACGTCTGGGCATACCATGCCAACTTAGGGCGAACACAGCAAACACAAGGAGATGATGGACGGAGCCCTGAAACTTTTCAGAGACTCACCCCCAGTCACAGATCTGGTTTGAATCCATCATCATTCTTCAGCTCACTTCGCCACCCCAGTTCAGACACAGCTATATGCAAATCAGTCTTGAGCCTGTGCCTTATGGGAACAGTCCAGCCCAAACTGCCAAGCCATGTCTTCCCTGGACCGGAAACAAGCATCCTGGAACCGGTTTCGGGCTAACAGCCCTCATCAGCCAGGCTAGCTTGAATCCATTGGCAAAGTGAGCAAGGGACCCACGTCTGGGCATACCCTGTCAACTTAGGGCGAACACAGCAAACACAAGGAGATGATGGATGGAGCACTAAAAAATTTCAGACACTCACCCCCAGTCACAGATCTGGGTGGAATCCATCATCATTCTTTAGCTCACTTTGCCACCCCAGTTCAGACACAGCTATATGCAAATCAGTCTTGACCCAGTGCCTCATGGGAACAGTCTAGCCCGAACTGCCAAGCCATGTCTTCCCTAGACCGGAAGCAAGCATCTGGGGACCGGTTTCAGGCTAACAGCACCCTATCAGCCAGGCTAGCTTGAATCCAGTGGCAAAGTGAGCAAGAGACCCACATCTGGGCATACCCTGCCATCTTAGGGCGGACACATCAAACACAAGGAGATGATGAACGGAGCGCTGAAACTTTCCAGACACTCACCCCTATTCACTGATCTGGGTTGAATCCATCATCGTTCTTTAGCTCACTTCGCCACCCAGTTCAGACACAGCTATATGCAAATCAGTCTTGACCCTGTGCCTCATGGGAACAGTCCAGCCCAAACTGCCACGCCATTTCTTCCCTGGACCGGAAACAAGCATCCTGGGACCGGTTTTGGGCTAACAGCCCTCATCAGCCAGGCTAGCTTGAATCCAGTGGCAAAGTGAGCAAGGGACCCACGTCTGGGCATACCCTGCCAACTTAGGGCGAACACAGCAAACACAAGGAGATGATGAACGGAGCGCTGAAACTTTTCAGACACTTACCCCCAGTCACAGATCTGGTTTGAATCCATCATCGTTCTTTAGCTCACTTCGCCACCCCAGTTCAGATACAGCTATATGCAAATCAGTCTTGACCCTGTGCCTCATGGTAACAGGCCAGCCCGAACTGCCAAGCCATGTCTTCCCTGGACCGGAAACAAGCATCCTGGGACCGGTTTCAGGCTAACAGCCCTCATCAGCAAGGCTAGCTTGAATCCAGTGGCAAAGTGAGCAAGGGACCCACGTCTGGGCATACCCTGCCAACTTAGGGCAAACACAGAAAACACAAGGAGATGATGAATGGAGCGCTGAAACTTTTCAGACACTCACCCGCAGTCACAGATCTGGGTTGAATCCATCATCGTTCTTCAGCTCACATCGCCACCCCAGTTCAGAAATAGCTATATGCAAATCAATCTTGACCCTGTGCCTCATGGGAACAGCCCAGCCCGAACTGACAAGCCATGTTTTGCCTCGACCGGAAACAAGCATCCTGTGACCGGTTTCGGGCTAACAGCCCTCATCAGCCAGGCTAGCTTGAATCCAGTCGCAAAGTGAGCAAGGGACCCACGCCTGGGCATACCATGCCAACTTAGGGCGAACACAGCAAACACTAGCAGATGATGGACGGAGCCCTGAAACTTTTCAGACACTCACCCCCAGTCACAGATCTGGGTTGAATCCATCATCGTTCTTCAGCTCACTTCGCCACCCCAGTTCAGACACAGCTATATGCAAATCAGTCTTGAGCCTGTGCCTTATGGGAACAGCCCAGCCCAAACTGCCAAGCCATGTCTTCCCTGGACCGGAAACAAGCATCCTGGGACCGGTTTCGGGCTGACAGCCCTCATCAGCCAGGCTAGCTTGAATCTATTGGCAAAGTGAGCAAGGGACCCACATCTGGGCATACACTGTCAACTTAGGGCGAACACAGCAAACACAAGGAAATGATGGACGGAGCGCTGAAACTTTTCAGACACTCACCCCAGTCACAGATCTGGGTTGAATCCATCATCGTTCTTTAGCTCACTTTGCCACCCCAGTTCAGACACAGCTATATGCAAATCAGTCTTGACCCAGTGCCTCATGGGAACAGCCCAGACCCAACTGCCAAGCCATGTCTTCCCTGGACCGGAAGCAAGCATCTGGGGAGTGGTTTCGGGCTAACAGCCCTCATCAGCCAGGCTACCTTGAATCCAGTGGCAAAGTGAGCAAGGGACCCACATCTGGGCATACCCTGCCAACTTAGGGCCAACACAGCAAACACAAGGAGATGATGAAAGGAGCGCTGAAACTTTTCAGACACTCACCCCCAGTCACAGATCTGGGTTGAATCCATCATCGTTCTTTAGCTCACTTTGCCACCCCAGTTCAGACACAGCTATATGCAAATCAGTCTTGACCCAGTGCCTCATGGTAACAGCCCAGACCCAACTGCCAAGCCATGTCTTCCCTGGACCGGAAGCAAGCATCTGGGGACCGGTTTCGGGCTAACAGCCCTCATCAGCCAGGCTAGCTCGAATCCAGTGGCAAAGTGAGCAAGTGAGCCACGTCTGGACATACCCTGCCAACTTAGGGCGAGCACAACAAAAACAAGGAGATGATGGACTAAGCGCTAAACTTTGCAGACACTCACCCCCAGTCACAGATCTGGGTTGAATACATCATCGTTCTTTAGCTCACTTCGCCACCCCAGTTCAGACATAGCTATATGCAAATCAGTCTTGACCCTGTGCCTCATGGGAACAGTCCAGCCCGAACTGCCAAGCCATGTCTTCCCTGGACCGGAAACAAGCATCCTGGGACCGATTTCGGGCTAACAGCCCTCATCAGCCAGGCTAGCTTGAATCCAGTGGCAAAGTGAGCAAGGGACCCATGTATGGGCTTACCATGACAACTTAGGGCTAACAAAGCAAACACAAGGAGATGATGGACGGAGCGCTGAAACTTTTCAGACACTCACCCCCAGTCACAGATCTGGGTTGAATCCATCATCGTTCTTTAGCTCACTTCGCCCCCCAGTTCAGACACAGCTATATGCAAATCAGTCTTCACCATGTGCCTCATGGAACAGTCCAGCCCGAACTGCTAAGCCATGTCTTCACTGGACCGGAAACAAGCATCCTGGAATTGGTTGCGGGCTAACAACTCATATCAGCCAGGCTAGCTTGAATCCAGTGGCAAAGTGAGCAATTGACCCACGTCTGGACATACCATGCCAACTTAGGGCAAACGCATAAAACACAAGGAGATGATGGACGGAGCCCTGAAACTTTTCAAACACTCACCCCCAGTCACAGATCTGGGTTGAATCCATCATCGTTCTTTAGCTCACTTCGCCACCCCAGTTCAGACACAGCTATATGCAAATCAGTCTTGAATCAGTGCCTCATGGGAACAGTCCAGCCCGACCTGCCAAGCCATGTCTTCCCTGGACCGGAAGCAAGCATCTGGGGACCGGTTTCCGGCTAACAGCACCCTATCAGCCAGGCTAGCTTGAATCGAGTGGCAAAGTGAGCAAGGGACCCACGTCTGGGCATATCGTGCCATCTTAGGGCGGATTCAGCAAACACAAGGAGATGATGAACGGAGCGCTGAAACTTTTCAGACACTCACCCCAGTTACAGATCTGGGTTGAATCCATCATCGTTCTTTAGCTCACTTCACCTCCCCTTTTCAGACATAGCTATATGCAAATCAGTCTTGACCCTGTGCCTCATGGGAACAGTCCAGCCCGAACTGCCAAGCCATGTCTTCCCCGGACCGTAAACAAGCATACTGGGACCGGTTTCGGGCTAACAGCCCTCATCAGCCAGGCCAGCTTGAATCCAGTCGCAAAGTGAACAAGGGACCACGTCTGGGCATACCCTCCCAACTTTGGGCAAACAAAACAAACACAAGGAGATGATGGACGGATCGCTAAACTTTTCTGACACTCACCCCCAGTCACAGATCTGGGTTGTATCCATCATCGTTCTTTAGCTCACTTCGCCACCCCAGTTCAGACACAGCTATATGCAAATCAGTCTTGACCCTGTGCCTCATGGGAACAGTCCAGCCCGAACTGCCAAGCCTTGTCTTCCCTGGACCGGAAACAAGCATCCTATGACCGGTTTCGGGCTAACAGCCCTCATCAGCCAGGATAGCTTGAATCCATTGGCAAAGTGAGCAAGGGACCCACGTCTGGGCATACCCTGCCAACTTAGGGCGAACACAGCAAACACAAGGAGATGATGGACGGAGCGTTGAAACTTTTCAGACACTCACCCCCAGTCACAGATCTGGGTTGAATCCATCATCGTTCTTTAGCTCACTTCGCCACCCCAGTTCAGACACAGCTATATGCAAATCAGTCTTGACCCTGTGCCTCATGGGAACAGTCCAGCTCGAACTGCCAAGCCATGTCTTCCCTGGACCGGAAACAAGCATCCTGGGACCGGGTTCGGGCTAACAGCCCTCATCAGCCAGGCTAGCTTGAATCCACTGGCAAAGTGAGCAAGGGACCCACGTCTGGGCATACCCTGCCAACTTAGGGCGAACACAACAAATACAAGGAGATGATGGACGGAGCGCTAAACTTTTCAGACACTCACCCGCAGTCACAGATCTGGGTTGAATCCATCATCGTTCTTTAGCTCACTTCGCCACCCCAGTTCAGACATAGCTTTATGCAAATCAGTATTGACCCTGTGCCTCATGGGAACAGCCCAGCCCGAACTGCCAAGCCATGTCGTCCCTGGACCGCAAACAACCATCCTGTGACCGGTTTCGGGCTAACAGCCCTCATCAGCCAGGCTAGCTTGACTCCAGTGGCAAAGTGAGCAATTGACCCACGTCTGGGCATACCCTGCCATCTTAGGGTGGACACAGCAA
Organism: Calotriton arnoldi; assembly: GCA_963921515.1. NCBI lineage: Eukaryota > Metazoa > Chordata > Amphibia > Caudata > Salamandridae > Calotriton > Calotriton arnoldi. The sequence continues at coordinate 597,527 of CAWUFW010007401.1, forward strand.
ACATAAGGAGATGATGAACGGAGCGCTGAAACTTTTCAGACACTCACCCCAATTCACAGATCTGGGTTGAATCCATCATCGTTCTTTAGCTCACTTCGCCACCCAGTTCAGACACAGCTATACACAAATCAGTATTGACCCTGTGCCTCATGGGAACAGTCCAGCCCGAATTGCCACGCCATTTCTTCCCTGGACCAGAAACAAGCATCCTGGGACCGGTTTCGGGCTAACAGCCCTCATCAGCCAGGCTAGCTTGAATCCAGTGGCAAAGTGAGCAAGGGACCCAGGTCTGGGAATAACCTGCCAACTTAAGGCGAACACAGCAAACACAAGGAGATGATGGACGGAGCGCTAAACATTTCAGAAACTCACCCCCAGTCACAGATCTTGGTTGAATCCATCATCGTTCTTCAGCTCACTTCGCCACCCCAATTCAGACATAGCTATATTCAAATCAGTCTTGACCCTGTGCCTCATGGGAACAGTCCAGCCCGAACTGCCAAGCCCTGTCTTCCCTGGACCGGAAAGAAGCATCCTGGCACCGGTTTCGGGCTAACAGCGCTCATCAGCCAGGCTAGCTTGAATCCAGTGGCAAAGTGAGCAAGGGACCCACGTCTGGGCTTACGCTGCCATCTTAGGGCGAACACAACAAACACAAGGAGATGATAGACTGAGCGCTAAACGTTTCAGACACTCACCCCAGTCACAGATCTGGGTTGAATCCATCATCGTTCTTTAGCTCACTTCGTCACCCCAGTTCAGACATAGCTATATGCAAATCAGTCTTGACACTGTGCCTCATGGGAACAGTCCAGCCCGAACTGCCAAGCCATGTCGTCCCTGGACAGGAAACAAGCATTCTGGGACCGGTTTTGGGCTACCAGACCTCATCAGCCAGGCTAGCTTGAATCCAGTGGCAAAGTGAGCAAGTGACGCAAGTCTGGGCATACCCTGCCAACTTAGGGTGAACACAACAAACACAAGGAGATGATGGACTGAGCACTAAACTTTTCAGATACTCACCCCCAGTCACAGATCTGGGTTGAATCCATCATCGTTCTTTAGCTCACTTCGCCACCCCAGTTCAGACACAGCTATATGCAAATCAGTCTTGACCCTGTGCCTCATGGGAACAGTCCAGCTCGAACTGCCAAGCCATGTCTTCCCTAGACCGGAAACAAGCATCCTGGGACCGGTTTCGGGCTAACAGCCCTCATCAGCCAGGCTAGCTTGAATCCAGTGGCAAAGTGAGCAAGGGACCCAGGTCTGGGAATAACCTGCCAACTTAAGGCGAACACAGCAAACACAAGGAGATGATGGACGGAGCGCTAAACATTTCAGAAACTCACCCCCAGTCACAGATCTTGGTTGAATCCATCATCGTTCTTCAGCTCACTTCGCCACCCCAATTCAGACATAGCTATATTCAAATCAGTCTTGACCCTGTGCCTCATGGGAACAGTCCAGCCCGAACTGCCAAGCCCTGTCTTCCCTGGACCGGAAAGAAGCATCCTGGCACCGGTTTCGGGCTAACAGCGCTCATCAGCCAGGCTAGCTTGAATCCAGTGGCAAAGTGAGCAAGGGACCCACGTCTGGGCTTACGCTGCCATCTTAGGGCGAACACAACAAACACAAGGAGATGATAGACTGAGCGCTAAACGTTTCAGACACTCACCCCAGTCACAGATCTGGGTTGAATCCATCATCGTTCTTTAGCTCACTTCGTCACCCCAGTTCAGACATAGCTATATGCAAATCAGTCTTGACACTGTGCCTCATGGGAACAGTCCAGCCCGAACTGCCAAGCCATGTCGTCCCTGGACAGGAAACAAGCATCCTGGGACCGGTTTTGGGCTACCAGACCTCATCAGCCAGGCTAGCTTGAATCCAGTGGCAAAGTGAGCAAGTCACGCAAGTCTGGGCATACCCTGCCAACTTAGGGTGAACACAACAAACACAAGGAGATGATGGACTGAGCACTAAACTTTTCAGATACTCACCCCCAGTCACAGATCTGGGTTGAATCCATCATCGTTCTTTAGCTCACTTCGCCACCCCAGTTCAGACACAGCTATATGCAAATCAGTCTTGACCCTGTGCCTCATGGGAACAGTCCAGCTCGAACTGCCAAGCCATGTCTTCCCTAGACCGGAAACAAGCATCCTGGGACCGGGTTCGGGCTAACAGCCCTCATCAGCCAGGCTAGCTTGAATCCACTGGCAAAGTGAGCAAGGGACCCACGTCTGGGCATACCCTGCCAACTTAGGGCGAACACAACAAACACAAGGAGATGATGGACTGAGCGCTAAACTTTTCAGACACTCACCCCCAGTCACAGATCTGGGTTGAATCCATCATCGTTCTTTAGCTCACTTCGCCACCCCAGTTCAGACATAGCTATATGCAAATCAGTATTGACCCTGTGCCTCATGGGAACAGCCCAGCCCGAACTGCCAAGCCATGTCATCCCTGGA